>JAWZYU010000060.1:1200000-1800000 GCA_038380435.1 Ryuthela nishihirai
GAACAGCCATAAAGGTTTTTGTATATTGCACATCACTTTTCTATAGTTTCTAATTAAAGTGGTTTAGAAAGATTGTTGCTATAGATAAAAATTCTAATTGATAAATCAGGTTCTTAAAATTCAAAAATTTAGAGTATTAAACTTGAAAAGTGTGCTACTGTTAAAAAAAAGTTACCTTTAACACTGAAGCTCTGAATGACCTAGTTAGAGCTAAAGCTTACCACGATAGGTTACTTAGTCATTTTGACAGTCATGGTTTGCATACTACTGAAGTTAAGGAAGAATGGGACCATTTTAAGCAGGCTTTTTTTTTTAAACTAACTGTACTCTAACTGTACTGTAAAAAGCAGCAGAGGAGGCAGAATTATTTGAGTGATAAGGCACTTGAGCTTGTTTCGGAAAGAAATAACTGCAGGAATGCCCTTTATCAATACCTTACTAGTCCTAATAGAAAGTATTACAAAGAGCTTAATAAATATATAAAGAATGAATTAGCAACTAATAAGAATCTTTGGCTTGGCTGACAAAGCTGAGGAAGTAATTAGACAGCACAATAGCAGAGAGCTGTACCAGATAGTTAATGTTTTGTATGGTAGAAAACAGACAGGTATACAGGTATTGATGGATAAACAAGGTAAGGTTGTAGAAAGTGAGGATTCTGTCATGGCTTGGTGGGCTGAGCATTTCAGTGATGTTCTAAACATTGTGGTTAGTTCTATTCCCATTGTTTGTAATGATGATAGATGTATTACTGACTTTAATGTTGGCCCTTTATCACAGTCTGAAGTTATTTTGACTGTTTCTAAACTATGTAAATTCCTAGTGCTAGATGAAATTACTACTGAAATGCTAAGAGCTGGTAATGTTTCAGTTGCCAAATGGATGACTGAAATTTTGAATATCTTTTATGATAACTGCATTGTTCCTAAAGATTTTATGAGAGCTATTATCTCTATTTTTAAAAAAAGGTGATTGTAATTTTTGTAATAACTATAAAAAAATTCAAGTTTGCTAAGGCAGGACATAATATATAGGGGTATCAGTCTACTTTCTGTTCCAAGTAAAGTTGCTTGAATTATTGTGCTTAATAGAAATAAGAATCTGATTCATGGACAGTTGATTCCCTGCCCTGCCCACGGTCAGTAGGGGACACCGATGGGCTTGGAAAGGCCACCGTCCGTCAGATGGGAAGTTAAGCCGTGGCCCCGTGTGTGGGAGAGCCATACCCTGTGCACGTTAAAGAACACGCTGGATGGCCTTGATGGGAGGATACCATCTGTCTCCCAACAGCTGTTCCAGTGGGTCCCCTCCCCCAACCTTCTCTGAGCCTTCGGGGTCCATGTGACCTGGCCATTTAGCCCATGGTGTGCAAAAAAGTGCCGCTCAGAGGTAAAACAACCCAACTCACAGACAGTTGTGTGATGAGCAGTGTGAATTCAGAAGTGGTTGGGGATGTGTAGATCTGATTTTTTCACGTAGGCAGATTCTTGTGAAATGTTAAGAGTTTCAGAAACCTGTGGTTACTAGCTCCGTTGATTTCAAAAAGGCTTTTGACTCTTGTTGATCATCATAATTTGGGTTGATCTAGAGATTGTATGGCATACCAGACAAGGTAGTTAACATAATGAAAGTGTTTTATAATAACACTGAGTTGTATGTGAGAGTAAGGCTTGTTGCAATTGGTTTAGAATTGCTTCTGGTGTTTGACAAGGGTGCAATTTGTCTCCATTTCTCTCTAGTTTGTGTTATTGATTATGTTATACGACATTTACTGCATAGGAAAGATTTTGGGCTTAAATGGCCTAGAGATTTGAAGATACCTGATTTAGATTATGCTTATGATTTAGCCCTTTTGGCAAATGATGTTGTGAGATGAACTTTTCATTAGGGCTGTTGATGTGACTAGTAGTAGAGTAGGTTTGGTGATAAATGGAGAAAACTAAAGTGATGAAAATTGGTGTGGTTCAGTTAATTGAATGGCTGCACTCATGAGCAAGTGTCTCGGTTTAATTATCTTGGGAGCTATGTAACAGACACTGGTGATGTGCGGCATGAGATTAACAAACTAATAAGGATTGCTGCCAGGACTTTTAAAAGTCTATTTAGAGTGTGAAGAAGTAGTTGTATACACCTAAAGACTAAAATTAGACTTTATAATTGTTTGGTTGTCTAGAGTTAGTTATGGTAGGGAAACTTGGACCCTTTTTAAACAAAATAACAGGAAAGTATATGCTTTTGATTATAGATGCTTACGCAGTGTCTTGGGCATTAGGTGGTTCAACTTTGTAAGTAATGATGAGGGGTTAGGCAAAGGAGTTTGCAACCTCCTTTGAGCAGCATATTGTGCAGAGAGAAACTCTGTTGGTTTGGCCATGTTGCCTATATGCATAATTATAGATTAGTGATAGGGTTATATACAGTGTGCCTAAAGGCCTCTAAAAGAGGGGGAAACCTAGGATTCGATGGGCAGACAATGTCAAACAGGACCTCGTTAGAAATGGTGTACAGTGACCAGATGTAGCTTAGGACAGATATATTTGGAGAAAATTGCAGAATCTGGTTGCACATCTGCAGCCCATGGCTGCTTGAGGATGACAATGACTAACTAAGGCAGTGAACTATTGTAACTACATGGTTTACTGTAGAAGTACAGAAATTAACTATATGTAATGATCGAACCTTGCAGCTAAAATAGAGGAAATCTGTCTTTAACCCTCAGACCACAACTGGGAGTCATTGGGGCCTCAATCTCGTTTGTTGCTTACATGTGAAACAGGTATCAAAGAAGTGTTTAAACCTTGCTATTTAATTTAAATATATAGTTGATCCAAATAAAATATCAAGTAGACTTTATTGTTACTATTTAGATAAAGTGTGTATTCTACTATTTATGTAAAGTGTACAAGTAAGCTCAATGGACAAAAAATTAGTCACCTCTGGCTGAATGCCACCTAATAGTGCGTAATGTCTCCGTGCGACCGAAGAACAGCTGAAATCTTGTGTGGCATGGATGCCACCATTGTGCGAATGTAGTGCACATCAATATTCATCCACTCTTCCAGCAGCAAATGCTGCAGTTTGGCTGGATGGCTGGGACAGCACTTCACTCTTTGCCCCAAATAGTTCCACAAGTTTTCTATGGGATTCTAATCCGGGGATTTGGTGGGCCAATCGAGATGTTCAAAGGCTTCAGAATTCTCATTGTGCCAATCTGACAAATTTCGAGCCCTGTGCACATGACAGTTGTTGTCTTGGAAGACTTGGGGTATCCTTCTGGTGTTCATTGTGGAGATGCTGCACAAAAGGCAACATGTGGTTGTCCAGTAGTTCCATATAGCCCTTCTGGTTCAAGTGTGATGTCACCGCAACCAAAGGACCCATTTCCTCATACACGAAACAACCCCAGAACATCACAGAGCCTCCTCCAGCTTGAACAGAACTTCGCACACAGTCCTCATGGAAGGCTTCATGTGGTTACGATGTACCCGTCACCACACATCATTTGAGTACAAGCAAAAATGTGTTATCTGACCAGATCACATGCTTCCAAGAATCAACAGTCCAGTCTTTGTGGTGCCTTGCCCACTGTAGCTGTGCAGCCTTGTGCAGAGCTGGGTCTCTTCCTCGGTACTCTGCTCCAGATATTCATGGCATGCAGTTCCCTTTTGAGTGTTCGTTCGGAAACAGCTTGTTGTAGGCCTGCATTGACTGACTGGAGCAATTCCTGCCTTGTTGCAAAGCGGTTTGCCCTAACAGTGCATGACACACTGCGGCGATTTCTATTGGTGAGCACAGTCTTTGCCACATTTCTGTCGATGATTAGCAGTTGACTTTGATGCAACCACTTCTGGAAGACCCTTTGGACAGTACGTTTTGACACACGTGCAAAGGACCTCTTGTACACTATGCCCTTTGGCTCAACCAAATGCAATAACATCTTTTTGCCACTCATTCACACCTTTGGTGTGACCCATGTTTCACAATGCAACTAACACACCTGTAGCACACAACCACTTCTTGTCACTGTATGAACCCTGTAGCACAACACAGCTATTTGTAGGACATATTTATTATTGGTGCACCCTCTGTTGCTGTTGAACGGATGTAACCCTCTTACGGCGGGAGATGACTAATTTTTTGTTCATTTAGCTTATATGCATTCTGTAACCAAAATTTCTGAAGATGAATTTTGTAGCTTTTATTGTTTTCTATTAATCATTATCCATTGACTTAATATTGAGTGATAAGGACATTCTGATTGTATAATTACGTTACTTAAAGATTCTGCCTTAGAAGACAGTGATTCACCATGGGTACCAAATGTGGTTTTAGTTGAAAAAGACAGTGATGCAGATGGCCATTGTAGAGATGATATTGGACATGTTGAAGTAGCAGATGATGGGCGAAGTGATAGACATTCTAGTTTTCGACATCCAGGTCATCCAGATTCTCCAGTTTCTGTAACTGGTAAGTTTTTTTATTTATGAATTAGATTAATGTTGGCAGACAATTCAATGGAAAAACTGTTTATTTAATAGAAAATAATAAAGTTGTTGCTTTTATTGTTTTCTTTTAAATAAATTACCCATTGAATTAATATTGAATGATAAGTGACATTCTGATTATATAATTATGTTACTTAAAGATTCTGCCTTAGAAGACGGCGATTCACCATGGGTGCCAAATGTAGTTTTAGTTGAAAAAGACAGTGATGTAGATGGCTCTTGTAGAGATGATATTGGACATGTTGAAGCAACAGATGATGGGCAAAGTGATAGACATTCTAGTTTTCGACATCCAGGTCCTCCAGATTCTGTAACTGGTAAGATTTTTTTTTATTAATGAATTAAATTAATATTGACAGACAAAAGAAAATTATTACTTCAGCAGTAAAATGTTTACTTATATATATATTAATCACTTTTTATAAACTTTATTATAATCCATATATATATAGTGCTCAAAGCAGAAGGTAATGTGTAGGTATGCATACATCCATTGCTGTAATTTGTGCACCATTTTTTGTGTATGATCGCAGATTGTGTTATCCCATGTAAAAGTTTGCTAAATATTATAATGACTACTTCCTTCCATTCAGTCACTTGGTTTATGTATTACAAGTTTAATGTACATCTGAGATTTACTGAACTTCAAGCATTTCATGACTTGGAAATCAGCTGAATTATCAGAAATATCAAATTTATTTAAGTATCCAGTTTGCAAAATAAGCTGTTGCATACTTTACAACTAAATTTAAAATAAGGATTAAAGATGAATGTTATATATTTTTATGCCCCCACTGAGGACTCAGATGACACAAAGAAGATTTTTATAAAAAAAATTCTGTATATTTTGAACATTGTCAAAAAAAAAGGAGTTATTACTTTTTTCCTGGTGTCTGCAATGCCAAAGGTGGCACCTTTGACCAGGACTGAGAGATGAGAGATGCTTTTGGCATTTCATCACGCCGATGGGAGGCTGAGGGTATGGTGCCAACCCCATGAAGTCATGGTTTCTGCATGTCAGGTTGGAACAGTACAAGCTGGTGGTAACTCAGTGATGCCTGGGGTGTCTTCAGTTGGATGTCTGTGGGACCTTTGGTACCTGTACCAATGACTCTCAATGCATCCTGGTACATAGAACTCGTGGTTGACAATTTACACCCATGGCCATTATGCATCACAATGGAGATGGTGTCTACCAGCAAGACAACTGTTCATCTCACAGGTCCAAGTTGGCTACTGCATGGTTGCAGGAGCAATCTGCTGACTTTGAAATAATAAATTGGCCACAGAGAAGTCCGGATTTAAATCCCATCAAAAATCTTTGGGATATCGTTGAGCAGAGTGTTCGGGCCCGTGCCCCATCAGCAACGACCTTGAAAGAATTGTGGACAGCTCTGGAGGATGCATGGGTCACCATACCTGTGGAACATTTATGCAAGCTTGTGGAGTCCTTGCCTCATCATGTGGTGGCCATTATCAGGGCCAGAGGGGGTCCAACACGTTACTAGGTTGCTATCCCTAATTCAGTGGCACTTCACTGTATTATACCTATAGTAATAATAACATTATCTTCAGTTATTGTGTAATGAGAACAGTAACATGTAGTTAAGATGTTATAAACCACACCACTTCAGCGAATGTGAATCGGAGGAATTAAGCTGACAGACATCGGAACTCAGTAGGACACAGTTTACATTTACTTTGTACATTCAACGGTACAACAATATCATCAATGCATACGAAATTCATATAATTTGAAATGAGAAAACCACACATGGGACAGTAAAGGAGAAATCCACCTTGTTTTTAAAAAAACAATTAAAAAAAATTGCACTTACCTTCGACAATGACTCATGATTGTCGGCGCCATTACTGATGGCAGTGGTAAAGACTAGTGACTCGCTAGTGGTTGTTAGTAAGAAGGATGTGAAATATTATGCAAAGCAATGGGAAAAGTGCTTCCAACGAAAGAAATTTCTGCTCATTGAATTCTGTGGATTGAATATGGAAGGTGTAACTTGCCACTGTAAGATACAATAACCATTGCAATAACGAGGAAGCGAGATTCTCCATACACTCCTAGCTCGGCTAGCCTAGCAAATTGGTGCTTCTGTTAATTATACAGTATAATGCAGCAGAAATATACGAAGAATATTATATAAACTTTACATTAGAATAAACTTATTAAAGTTATGAAAATACTTTGATGTCAAAACATTTAAATATAATATTTAATTTACATTTCTTATTTTTTGACACTTTTTTGAGGAAATCTTTGCTTCCATGGATGCTTTGCCACTACTTTACCTATGCTAATACTTTAACCAGACAGTGACAATCAGTAATAATAACATATCGTAAATTGTATGTTTGATACTTTTGTTTCTTGTTTGGTAGTAGGATATATTTAAAAAAGATAATTTGGTAATGTTTCATAAAACAGGTAGGTTACATGCTGGAATCAGATGCTGCTGGTATACTCCTATGAGAACAACTTTGTTGTTGAAGTGATTATAGAGGATTTCATAATGTTGGGATAATGTATGTGTATCTGTGTAAATATGCATGCATTAATTTCCTTTTTTTTTGTACTGAGAAGAGGGTTAGCTTAATCAGTAGTATGCCTGGCTTGCGTCACTGCTCTCAGTGCAAAAGAGAACATCAGTGGGCTGGAAAAACCCCCTGCCAATATTACACTGAGCTATAGTCCTATGTACAGTAGATCCATATCCTGAGCTTGTTGAAGAGCATGTTGGATAACCTTAATGGAAGTTAATTAATTTTATATTTAGATTGTAGGGTATATGTATAATGAAATTGAGTGAGTCATCAAAATATGTTCATTATACTGAAATCTAATAAAAAGAAGTACCACTGATAAATCAATAAATATTTTGCGAAAAAAATTTCACCGACATATGGGACTTGAACCCACATCTTTCCACAAGCATGTCAGAATATTCTACCATTGAACTAATGTCTTTGTCTTTTTTCTGCTAATTTAAAACTTTAAACTCTTCACCGAGAATTTTGGGCCAACTGTTGGCACCATCAATGATCTTGGGTGGCAACTATTACTTTTTATATTGCACTGAGTAAGAAGGAAATAAATAATAAAGTCATCATGCTATTTAGCGTTATTAATTATTTAAACATAGAATGACAATCACAGCATTACCTGTTGACTTTTTAATGTTGATAAATCAATAAATATTTTGTGGAAAAAAATTCATTGACATACCGGACTTGAACCCGCATCTCTCCAGACTCTGGCATGTTTCTGGAGAGATGTGGGTTTAAGTCCTGTATGTCAATGAAATTTTTTTTGCAAAATAATTATTGATTTATCAACATTAAAAAGTCAACAGGTAATGCTGTGATTATAAATAACGAAATAAACTCGACAGATTCAATCAAGTAACAAATCAGCACTTTAGCGTCGATTTAAATCTTAGAGGAAAAATTGTCTTGAGCCGGGTGGGATGCGAACCCACAACCTCCTGATAACATGTCAGGTGCTCTGGACCACTGAGCTACCGGCTGCCGATCAAGATCTCCTCTAATTAGCGCTATGAACATTCCTTTTATGTTTCATATAGGCGCTAGTCTGGCACTTTTAGCCACAAGTGGCATTTATATTTGCCAATAGATGGAAGCATATATTACAAGTATGCAGATAATAAATAATGATATAAACTCGACAGATTCAATCAAGTAACAAATCAGCACTTTAGCGTCGATTTAAATCTTAGAGGAAAAATTGTCTTGAGCCGGGTGGGATACGAACCCACGACCTCCTGATAACATGTCAGGTGCTCTGGACCACTGAGCTACCGGCCGCCGATCAAGATCTCCTCTAATTAGCATGTCAGGTGCAGAGCATCTGACATACTAATTAGACCTCCTGATAACAGTCATGCTAATCCTGATAACAGACATTAGCATGTCTGTTATCAGGATTAGCATGGCTGTTATTATGGAGTTGACTGTTATCAGGAGGCTGATAATGAGCAGGCAGTCATGATATCATTGACTGTTATCAGGGGGTATGACTGTTAGCATAACAGACATGCTAACAGTCATGCCTCCTGATAACAGACCTGCTAATTAGACCTCCTGATATCATCAGGTGCAGAGCACCTGACATGTTATCAGGAGGTCGTGGGTTCGTATCCCACCCGGCTCAAGACAATTTTTCCTCTAAGATTTAAATCGACACTAAAGTGCTGATTTGTTACTTGATTGAATCTGTCGAGTTTATATCATTATTTATTATCTGCATACTTGTAATATATGCTTCCATCTATTGGCAAATATAAATGCTGCTTGTGGCTAAAAGTGCCAGACTAGCGCCTATATGAAACATAAAAGGAATGTTCATAGCGCTAATTAGAGGAGATCTTGATTGGCGGCCGGTAGCTCAGTGGTCCAGAGCACCTGACATGTTTTCAGGAGGTCGTGGGTTCGTATCCCACCCGGCTCAAGACAATTTTTCCTCTAAGATTTAAATCGACGCTAAAGTGCTGATTTGTTACTTAATGCTGTGATTGTCATTCTACGTTTAAAAGTACCAGAAAATAATCATTATGAAAGAAATTTACCTTGTATTAGAATTTACTTCTTAAAAAAAGGTCTCTATTCCAACAAGCATCTCTCTGTGAATTCTAAATGATGTTGAAACTCTGCAACACAATAGAATATCTTTCTATGTCATTATGAAATGGCAAAGATTTCCTGCTATTTTGACTGTTAACAGGTTCAGATCTAAAAAATAATGGGGGGGGTCATGCTCCCCCTCCCATTAATGAAACTAATTATCAAATTTGAACAATAATAATGGACAGATATAACAGTAACTTTAATTTAACAAATAATAAAACATAATACCTAGAATGGGCTGGTTTGAAAGAACTTTTCACTGGACACTACCATTACTTGCAATATTATCAGAATCGCATAGATCTCCCAGTTTGAAAATCCCCTTTTTATGTTAGGAAAATGTGGCAATGCCACTTTAAAACATTATGGCAACATGTGTAGAGAGCATCTATGTCATGCAGTAAAATTGGCAAAAATGCCTGCTGGGCAATATATAATAGCATGTAATCCATTGTGCTATGATTGGTTAGATATTTTACAGCATTTAAATCATTGTAACTATTCAAGAAGCTAAAAATCAAAACATGTAAGGATGGAAAAATGTACATACATTATACATATCATTCAAGGATTTTCATTTTACAAATTTCATTATACTGACCATATTTTTTTGGTACAGGATAAATGTTTCTTTTGTTAAACTGATATTTTCATTATACTGGTATTCATTAACATATTAATGTGAAGCATTTTTACATAGAGATACATAGTAAACTGGAGAGGGGGTCAGGAAAAAAATTGTTATACTGAATATTTTATTATTCTGGCATTCATTATACTGACATTTCACTGTAATATATATCTGAGTATACAGAGTATTACAGCTTAGATTTTAGACAGTTAATTTCACCTGTTGATTGTCAGCTATCATGTGAATCTTCTTCCTTTATCCAGATTTGAGCCCTTAGGTCCTTATGACCTGGCCATTTGACCCATTGTATGCAAAAAAAAAGTACTGCTTAGAGGTAAAACAACCCAAACAGGAGCGTAGCTATGGGGGAAACTCCCCCCCCCCCAAAGTAACTCAGAGTTGGCAAAATTCAAAGCGACTTTGTAAAATCTAGGTGAGTTGTGAAAATTTGTAATTTTTCTTTTGTAAAATTAAGAGGAGTTGTTAAAATCGAGGCAATTTGGTGAATCTAGGGCAGTTTGGAAAATGGAGAGACAGCAAAATCAGAACAACTTGGCAAAATTTAGGTGAGATGTTGGGATTTTTTTCTGTAAAATTATGGGGTTGGCAAAATCTAGGGGCAGTTGGCAAAATTCGGAGTGACTTGGCAAAATCATGGAGAATTGGGAAAATTGTGGGGAGTTGTCAAAATTTAGGTGAGATGTAAAAATTGCAATCTTTTTTCTCTAAAATTATGGCGTGTTGGTAAAATCGAGGCAACTTCGCAATATCTAGGAGAGTTGGCAAATCTTGGGGGAGTTGGTAAAATTCAGAGTAACTTTGCAAAAATCAGGTGAAATGTAAAAATTTGAGATTTTTTTCTGTAAAATTGTGGGGAGTTGGGAAAATCGAGGAAACTTTACAAAATCTAAGGGCAGTTGACAAAATTCGAATCCACTTGGTGAAATATGGGTGAGTTGTGAAAAATGGGGTTGTTTTTGTAAAATTAGGGAGAGTTGACAAAATCGAGAAAACTTTGCAAAAGATTGGGGAGTTTGATAAATTTGAAGTGACTTGGCAAATTAAGGAGAGTTGGAAAAATTGAGAATTCTTGGCAAAATCTATTGGAGTTGGCAAAATTCGAAGCCACTTGGTAAAATACAGGGCAGTTGTGAAAATTGTGCTTTTTTGTGCAATTAAAGGAGAGTTGATAAAATTCAAAGTGACATGACAAATTCAGAAAAGATGCAAAAATTGCTGTTTTTTTTTGTAAAATTATCGTGAGTTGACAAAATCTAGGAGAATTGGCAAAATTTGAATCCACTTGGTAAAATATAGGCGAGTTGTGAAAATTGGGATTTGTTTTGTGTAGTTAAGGAGAGTTGGACAAATCGAGGAAACTTGACATAATCTAGGGCAGTTGGCAGAATTCGAATCCACTTGGAAAATATGGGCGAATTGCGATAATTGGGATTGGGGTTTGTGAAATTAAGGAGAGTTGACAAAATCAAGAAAACTTGGCAAAATCTTGGGAAGTTTGAAAATTTGAAGTGACTTAGCAAATATAGGAGAGATGTAAAGATTGGGATTGGGATTGGTTTTGTAAAGTAAAGGAGAGTTGGCCAAATCAAGGGGAGTTGTGAAAATTCACACTGACTTGCTACAATTCAGGCGAGATGTAAATATTGGGATTATTTCTCTGAAATTATGGCTAGTTGGCAAAATTCAGGAGAGTTGTGAAAATTACCTCAACACCCCCCCTCCCCTCCCCACAGAGCAAAAATCTAGGTATGAACCTGACAGAGACATTGTCAGGCTAGAGGCCTTTTTAGATTTTTTTTGTTCAGGCTGTGTATATTTATTTTGGATTTCGCCAAAATAGTCATATGCTATGGGGAGGCCTCTGTCCTGGCATCTGGAAAGTTAATTGAAGGGGCAGTGCCCCGAGGGACGGATGTCGCCCAACTGCTAGCGGACGGCCCAGGTGGTCAGGCAGCGGAAGAAAGAAAAGAAAGGGTTTGGCAACGATGAGAACGGGAGAGCCGGTCGAGTTTCGGAAGGAGACGGACGCAAAATTGTAAAGCTGGAAAAATGCCGACTGGTAATAGCGGCATTGGCTCTGTAAATACAGCTGAACAGGCATAGTAAGCTGGTGTTGTTGTAATCCATGTAATTGAGCATATGTCCTCGTCCAGCAAGTACGTTGGAAGGTTAAATAAATCTTTGTTATTTTTAAGTAAAGCCTGAAGTTGGACTAATTTATTGGGGAGGAGCCTCAGTATCGAGTCTCTGCAATTGTGAATAAACCGTTTGATTCTATCCGAAAGACTCTTTCACCCGTCGCGTATAGCGATCGAACCGAGGGACCGACAAACGAAGAGTTAACATCACAAAGTGGCGCAGTCCGACAGTATGCAACAGAGGTGAAAGTAGCGGCGAAGGTGACGGAAGAGTTCCGACATCCATTGTGAGCTGACCAGAACAAGGCTGATACTGCCAAGAGTGTCCTGCGGTGTGCTTCAGGCGATAGAATAGCTGTGAAGGTACCTGAAGAATCGTGCATCACGTTCGAACTGTGGAAAAAGCTGTGAAGGTGACGGAAAAATTCAACATCCACTGGGAGCTGACCGACGCAAGGCTGATACTGCCAAGAGTGTTCCGACTGTGTGCTTCGGGTGGCAGACTGACGAGGCGGTTCGTTCCTGTCATCACATCGGAGGTAAGTATCCTCTTACTCTAGAGGCTAGTAGTTAGATACGGCAGAGGCCTGTACGAGCTAAAATGGAGCTTAGGAGTGGTCGTGATAGGGAAAGGGATGAGTTAAGACGAGGCTTCACAGAGAGGGATAGCGCGAAGGGTGGTTATTCAGGGAATGATCTGGGAGGCGAGGAGGTGACAATAGACAGAGAGTCTGATGCTGCGATAGACATGAGAGGGTTGAGGGATTATGACAATGACAACGATACGGATATGCTGCAGAGCGGGACCAGAAAGCAGAGAGCTAAAGAAAGGATTGGATATGATTTTGAATTAGAGAGGATGAGGTTAGAGATGCAACTGAGAAGGGAAGAGAGAGAGGCAGCAGAAAGGGAAAAGGAGAGGAGGCAACCAACAGGGCCACTCTCAATCCTAAAAAATAGCTGGACTGACGAGAAGGTCATGCCTGTGGGTATTCCAGTTACTGCTGCGCAATATCTTCAAGAATTAAAGATCAGGTTAGAAATAGCAGCAGCGCAGGTTAAGGATCTAGCAGAAGAGAATCAAAGGAAATATGCATATTATTACAATAGGAGCGCTCGGGTTAAGGAGTTTAAAGAAGGAGATCAGGTGATAGCTTTAACGGCAGACTCAAATAACAAACTGTATGCCAGGTGGATAGCCCCAGCAACAGTAGTGCGACGCATATTTCCGCACAGTTATGAGGTAAGGTTACCAGACGGGGCAACCAGACATGTTCATGCGAATAGGTTGAGGGAATTAAAAGCTCGTTGTAATGTGGTAGGAGTGATCTTTGATGAAGATACCGAATTTGGAGAAATAAAAGAAATGCCTAGAGCAACAGCACAAGAAAGGGGTAGCAAGGTCGGGCTACAGCCGATGAAACATGCTTTTCCGAACCTGTCAGCAGAGCAAGCAAAGGAGCTGCATGAGCTATTGGACGAGTTTCCGAGGTTTTTTTTAAATCGTCCAGGCAGATGCAAGCAAGGGCAACATAGCATTAGATTAAAAGAGGGCAGTCATTTGAAGACGCTACACAGGTACAAGGTACCACATGCGATGCGAGAACAAGTCGAAAGACAGGTAAATGAATTGCTGGAAGCAGATATGATAGAGCCAGCACAGAGCGAGTTCACGCATCCCATTGTGTGTGTTGCAAAAAAAGATGGGACCATGCGTTTGTGCTGTGATTTTAGAATGGTGAATGGTTACACAATACCTGATGCTTTTCCCATGGCCCATGTACCTGATCTATTATACAAGGTAGGCGCTGCTAATTACATCTCTACGATAGACCTGTTACGTGGGTACTGGCAGATAGAGCTAGCAGAGGGAAGCAGACCGCTAACTGCTTTTTCTACTCACAAGGCTCAGTACCAATGGAAAGTTCTCCCGTTTGGTTTGATTGGAGCGGCTTCCTGCTTTCAACGAATAATGAATTCCATATTAGCTGGGCATCAGGATTATTCGGTAACGTATCTAGATGATGTAGCCATTTATTCGGAAACCTGGGCAGATCATATGAGGCATCTGAGAGAGGTGCTAATGGAATTAGAAAACGCAGGGCTTACAGGAAACTTAGCAAAATGCTGTTTTGCCCAAAATACGGTGAAATATCTAGGACATATAGTGGGGTCAGGCACCCATAAACCGGACCCGGAAAAACTTGGAGCTATACATCGTTTGCAGATCCCCAAGACGAAGAAAGAAATCAGGGGAGTTTTAGGACTGTTCGGGTACTATAGGGATTATATTGCCAGGTTCGCGGAAATAGCAAAGCCTCTAACAGAATTAACTAGGAAAAAGGCTCCCGAGCGAATTATCTGGACAGCCGAAGCGAATAAAGCATTTCAGACCCTGAAGGAAAGGTTATGTACCGCCCCAGTTTTGGATGTACCAAAGCATGGGGAACCCTACATAATGTATGCTGATGCATCTAATTATGCAGTCGGGGTGTGCCTCGCCCAGACAGATGACAAGAATAATATCAAACCTGTAGCTTACGCCAGCCAGAAATTGACAGACACACAACGAAGGTGGGCAACCGTTCATAAAGAAGCTTACGCAATTTTCTTTGGATTAAAAAAGTTCGAATCGTGGTTATTTGGTGTTCCAGTGAAGGTTATCTCCGATCATAATCCTTTAACCTATCTAACAACGGCGAGTCCACAAAGTTCGAAGCTGCAAAGATGGTCTTTAGCTCTTCAGCAATATCAGGTATCCATTGAGCATCGTCCGGGTTCCCAGCTCAAACATGTAGATGCATTGTCTAGACTCGAAGTCACTGATGAGCCAAATTGTCTAAGGGAGGGTACACTAACACCTTTTACAAATTTAAATGGTCAGGCCGACGCCAATGTCGACGACTTTCAACCTATAGAGTCAGAGGGTACGTACGGGAAGGTGATATCTAAGTAGTCACGAAAGGTGTGCATAGCCTTTCACATGGGATGTCACCTGTGGACGAATGAACACTGCCAGTATGGCATACCTTCGTCCAAGACAGTTATTAGTGACATAATTAATTTATAAACTGTGTACTCTCAGACAACTACTTTAGTCAACAGGTTTTTTTATTGTTTGAAGCAAAAAGAATATCTAGACTCAGTGCACCAGTATATACCTAGGGGTTATTTTATATTTAAGTGTAGTGTACATAGATGTGTAAAAGATGTGCCAATTCGCAGAGAATTTATAGAATTCATGAAGCAACTTAGAACTCTGTATCTTGTGGCATTGAACTCTAAGATTAATGCGAAAATGAACTCTGATTTTCAGCATTCAACTTGACTTTTTAGTCAGCAGTTAACAGGACTAACTACTGACTTCTGGCAGGGAGGTGTCAGGCTAGAGGCCTTTTTAGATTTTTTTTGTTCAGGCTGTGTATGTTTATTTTGGATTTCGCCAAAATAGTCATATGCTACGGGGAGGCCTCTGTCCTGGCATCTGGAAAGTTAATTGAAGGGGCAGTGCCCCGAGGGACGGATGTCGCCCAACTGCTAGCGGACGGCCCAGGTGGTCAGGCAGCGGAAGAAAGAAAAGAAAGGGTTTGGCAACGATGAGAACGGGAGAGCCGGTCGAGTTTCGGAAGGAGACGGACGCAAAATTGTAAAGCTGGAAAAATGCCGACTGGTAATAGCGGCATTGGCTCTGTAAATACAGCTGAACAGGCATAGTAAGCTGGTGTTGTTGTAATCCATGTAATTGAGCATATGTCCTCGTCCAGCAAGTACGTTGGAAGGTTAAATAAATCTTTGTTATTTTTAAGTAAAGCCTGAAGTTGGACTAATTTATTGGGGAGGAGCCTCAGTATCGAGTCTCTGCAATTGTGAATAAACCGTTTGATTCTATCCGAAAGACTCTTTCACCCGTTGCGTATAGCGATCGAACCGAGGGACCGACAAATGAAGAGTTAACATCACAGACATTATTTTCTCAATTGGGAAAATTTGATTTTCGAGTTGGAAAATTTTTGATTTCTCCCCCCACCCCACCCCACCCAACCATAGTCCTTCGCTATGCCCCTGAACCCAACCATTATTTTACTACAAAATAAGTGGTAATAAAATTATCCATGGATAAATGAATCAGACATTGATAGGCCTCCATTAAATTTATGTCTGGGATTCATAACTAAAGAATGGGATATTCATGATTGCTTGAAAACTGCAACATTGCAGGACTTGTCGTACAAGAATATGTTACTTATCCAAGACCAAGTTCCCAGGAAAGACTAACCTAGCTGCTCACTAGCATCGTTGACTATGAACTTTGGGGTTTGTGTCCCCCTCACTCCAGGGGTGGGGGTGGCTCAGTCGGTAGCGCGCCAGGCTCGTAATCTGTACTTCCCAGGTTCGAGTCCCAGCTGGGTCAGCGTTGAGATTTATCTCCGCAAAATTCCCCGCCCTGCCCACGGTCAGTAGGGGACACCAATGGGCTTGGAAAGGCTGCCATCTGTCGGATGGGACGTTAAGCCGTGACCCCATGTGCAGGAGAGCCATACCCTGTGCATGTTAAAGAACACGCTGGATGGCCTTGACGGGAGGATACCATCTGTCTCCCAACAGCTGTTCCAGTGGGTCCCCTCCCCCAACCTTCTCTGAGCCTTCGGGGTCCATGTGACCTGGCCATTTAGCCCATGGTGTGCAAAAAAGTGCCACTCAGAGGTAAAATAACCCAACCCCCTCCCTTCGATTGAAGAGATCATTTAACATGTTGCATACATAGTGTTGGAACCCAGATTAGTAGTCAGATGTGCCCTTCACAGAGTCAAGATTCAGTTTGATCAATTCTCTGGTCCAGTTGAGTTGCACAACTGCATTATGACCTCTGTGGAGCTACTTGAACCCTTGTACCTCCACAATTAGCAGGATTTTAATGTGTGTTCTTCTGGAGAGAACTAGTAACATTGCTGCAACTGCTGTAATATCAGAGAAAGGGACCATTTCATTGGTAATGCAATAGTCAGGGTGACTTGCTCATCACAGTGACTGGCCACACAGATATTCACACCTTTCAGAGAAATATTCTGATTGCTCAGTGATATATAGAAATTCTTTATCTACCAGTATGTATTGAGATCTGACTGCTCATTGATATAAATATAAAAATTCTTGTGCACTATGTAAGGCTTTTTGGCGTGATCTTGACCCAGATTTCATCTTTCTGGACAATAATGCCCATCCCATAGGCCTTATGACCAACTATTTCCTTGAAAGCAGATATTCATAAAATGGAATGGCCATTCAGATCTACTGCCTGATTCCAACTGATTGTATGTGGGATGTCCTCGAAGGAAATTGCTGGATGAGATCTCTTATAGCTCAGATCTTCTCTTGTGGAAAAGTGGTCTTTATTACCACAAAACTTCATCAACATTATGAGAATGAGTTGTTTATGAGAATGCCATGAGCTTGTATGGCTGTCAGAGTGACCATATGACTTATTAACATCTGTCCCCTTTCCAGTACCTCTATTATGGGAAGTCATCTACTGAGAGCTATTTTGAGTTAGGCACACATTTGACTGTTATTTTTTAAATTTGATTATCATTAAGTCATTTTATCAACTATTTTACAATAACTTCTCATTCAGTTTTCTAGTGTTTATAAATAAATAAATAATAAATAAATACCCCCTCAAGCAGCTGCTTGCCACAGAGGTCTGACAGGAGCCTGTCAGTTTATATGCCACAGTAGAAAATCTGAGAGGATGGCAGGACCTCAGCAGAAAACAACACAAACATCCATGCCCTAACGTTTTTACAAATGTGTTTTATTATAAACTTGTGTTTTTTGTATAGTTATCCATGTATGAATGAATCGGACATTTAAAGGCTTCCATTAAGTTCAGGTCTGGTATTCATAAATAAAGAATGAATTTTTCATGAATACAGTAATATATTGCTGTAAACTGCAAAATTTACAGAACTTGTCTTACAAGAATTTTTAAATAATTCGGTGTTACTGATAAAATGTGATCAGAATGTGCTGTAATAGATATGAAAGTCATTGTGCATCCTCCTTACACAGTATGTATTGAAACTGTCATTCCTGACAACTTGCAAGATAGTTGTCATTTTACCATGTTGCCTTGTTGTTAACTACTGCGATTATGGTTGTGGGATAGCCTTGTTCTGGTGTATTACTAATCTCTTCTGTTTCATGAAATTCTTGAGAAGACATTTTATGGTACATTTAACCTTTAACATGCTGGCTTTGTAGAGCAGAATTCACTCTGATGGGCATGTTAATTTTGTGTTGTTTTCAGGAGCAGAAAATAAAAACAATTTTGAAACCTATCATGAAATAACTACTAGACATAAATGATCATGCCCTATACCAAAATAAAGAGCATTTAATTGCAAATTTTTAGAAAATAAAATATTTGAGAAAAACAGCAAACACTAATTTTTAATAGAACTTTTGTAAAACAATATAATAATAATAAAAAAGGAATTTCACTGGCTTTGAACCTCATTCTGAAGTAACTAAAGAACAGAATGTGACAAGTAATATCTTAAATGAATAAGCATTTAATTCTACACAGTAATATATAAATGGATTTTCCGGCAATATTTTAACAAACAAACAGTTTAACAAGCTTAACAGTTTAAAAACTAAATATAGTAAAAATTGCAGCATTTAGATATTTGCATTCTTATGAAATGATGCATATATCTTCCATTAAAAACATCCATTTTACCAGTTTTCTTTTGAGGCAATTCCAAAAGATTAAGAAAAAGTCAAATGGCAACAGTTCAAAGAATGCTCTCCGTTAAACATTGGGAAGATTACCAGAAAGAAGGAAAGAACTGAAACACTCTGGTGCAAAATGAGGTCACAGAAATGGCTGCCATAGCAGAGTAATATTTTTTCCCCCTTTTTCTTTTGTCAACTTCAGAACATCTAAATAATCAGGTATCTTATCCTTTTTTTTCATTAACAAGTTTATTTCTTAAATTTTTGAGATTAATTTTAAAAAATCTTAAAAACGGACTATTTTATGAGAGGGGGGAGGAAACCTGGAGCATATTCTCTTGGTAACTGTAGTTCTCACCAGATATGAGACTTAATTTGGCTCTGGGAATTGTAGCGTCTTCTGGAATGTTAAGGCCCTGGACACCTCAGTCTGGAATTGATAATCTTCCATCCTCTTCCATGTTTCCTTGAGCTAAAAAAAGTGAAAGAGGGTGGGGGGGGGAGGACTGGATTTCCATTGCAGCATAACATTTTAGAGGACTTTAAGAATTTTCTTCAAAAAATCTATGAAATATGCAAAAGTTTAATAATATTTTGCTCCATTACTATTACTAGCATTTGAAGGGGGGGAGGTCTGCCAGATTAGTGTCAGGTCTGTAAATGGTAGCTAGGTAGTCACTGGAAGGAGTGCTCTGCACTAATCCCCTGTGATGATGCATAGAACCAGCCAGGCCTAGCACCTAATGTCCGACTCCGCCTTCTCGTGGTGCAGACCGTTAGTACCTTTCAAAAGAGATACTCTCTTGTGGAAGTGAACGGAAGGGGAGGGCTGCCAGATTAGTGTGGCCTACTGATCTGGACAACTATGGCTACTTTTCTTTTTTTCTACCCTGCTGAGGAGTGATCAACCACACAGGGTTCTGGTGCTGACCATATATACCAACCTGAACAGAATTATGGCTCTGATCTTCATTATGGATCCTGATTTTGCTGCACTGGTGGGCTTCTGTGGAGGGAAAATCTTCCGCCGTGTTTTCTGTTTGTTTGTGGGTTGACAGCCCCAAGTGAATAGATTCACAGGATATGTTTATCAGCTGTTGGATAATCCTAAGCAGAAGTCATCGCAGGCACCCAGACTCTTTGCTTCTATTGGCATCGTCAAATTCTACATTGGAGGAAGTCTTCCAGTGTAGATGGCTTCAGCCTTTAGTAGTGGGGGAACGGGTCTTTGCCCCATGTCTGCGATTAGGGGGCTGTTTGATATTGTCGGCATTCCCTTTCTCAATAAACATAGTTTCTTTAAACATCCCACTAACCATTTTCTCTCCATAGGTAGTTGGAATCTGAGGACTCTGCAAAAACCTTATTCTCTAGAACTCCTCACACTAGAATTGCACTGTTACACTTAGATATTCTCGGCTTGCAAGAGATCAGATGGACAGATAAAGATCAGACTCTTAAAAATAATCTTAAATTTCTATTTTCAGGGAGGGAAGATAATAAGCATCTCCAAGGCGTAGGTCTGCTTCTCAGCAGAGTGCAAGTGATGCTCTTCCAGGATATGAGTGCATTAATGAAAGGTTTCTTACAGCAAAATTTCAGACAAGCGTTAAAGACCTGAATGTTATCTGCTGTTATGCCCCCACTGAGGATGCCGATGAGGACGAGAAGGATAGGTTTTATGAACAACTTCAGGATATTTTGAATTCTGTCAAGAAAGGAGATATTACCCTTGTTCTTGGTGACTTCAATGCCAAAGTTGGTACTGACTCTTACCTTTGGGGAGGAGTAATAGGCCCTTTTGGTATTGGTAGCTGCAATGGCAGTGGGCAAAGTCTCCTACAGGTAAGTAAACTCAATGGTTTCAGGATAACTAACACTTATTACAAACACCGTGACGTACATAAGTACACATGGGTTTCACCTGATGGGCTGCATAAGAATATGATTGATTATATATTAATTAACAGCAAATGGGCTAGTTCTGTTAGGAATACCAGGTCATATAGGGGGCTGAAATTGGATCTGACCATTATCTTGTTAAAAATGTCTTGCAACTTAAACTTAAAAAGTGTTTTGCTAGGGTTAAAAAATTTACTTTTAATACTGAAGCTCTAAAAGATCCAGTTATAGCCAAAGCTTACCATGATAGGTTACTTAGTCATTATGACAGTCATGGTATGCTTACTACTGAAGTTGAGGAAGAATGGGATCATTTTAAACAGGCTTTTTTGGACACTTAACAGTACTCTTTTAGGAAGAAAGGAGAAGAGAAGGTACAATTATTTGAGTGATAAGGCACTTGAGCTTATTTCTGAAAGAAAGAACTGCAGGAATGTCCTTAATCAATACCCTACTAGTCCTAATAGAAAGCATTACAGAGACTTAATAAACGTGTAAAAGATCAGTTAGCTGCTGATAAGAATCTTTGGCTTGATGGTTTGGCTGACAAAGCCGAGGAAGCAGTTAGACAGCACAACAGCAGAGAGCTGTACCAGATAGTTAATGTTTTCTCTGGTAGAAAACGGACAGGTATACAGGGATTGAAGGATAAACACGGTAAGGTTATAGAAGGTGAGGATTCTGTCATGGCTAGGTGGGCTGAGCATTTCAGTGATGTTCTAAACAATATGGGTAGTTCTACTCCCATTGTTTGCAATGATGATAGATGCATTGGTGGCTTTAATGTTGGCCCTATAACACAATCTGAAGTTATTTTAGCTATTTTAAACTTAAACTTCATAAATCCCCAGGTGCAGATGAAATTACTATGGAAATGCTTAGAGCTGGGAATGTTTCGGTTACCACTTGGATGACTGAAATTCTGAATATGTTTTATGATAAAGGCATGGTTCCTAAGGATTTTACCTGGGCTATTATTATCCCTATTTTCAAAAAAGGTGATCACAGTTCTTGTGATAACTATAAAGGTATCAGCCTACTCTCTATTCCAGGGAAAATTCTTTGCATGATTGTGCTTAATAGAATTAAGAATCTAGTTGACAGTCAATTGCGTGATGAGCAATGTGGATTCAGAAGTGGTAGGGGATGTGTGGATCAGATATTTTCACTTAGGCAGATTCTTGAGAAATGTTTAGAGTTTCAGAAACCTTTGGTTGCTAGCTTTGTTGATTTCAAAAATGCTTTTGATTCTTGATCGTCATAATTTGTGGTTGATTGTGAGATCATATGGTATACCAGACAAGTTAGTTAACGTAATGAAAGCTCTCTATAATAACACTGAGTCGTGTGTGAAAGTTGGTAAGTCTTGTAGCAATTGGTTTAGCATTACTTCTGGTGTTTGACAAGGATGCATTTTGTTCTCCTTTTCTCTTTAGTTTGGTTATTGATTGTTTTATGCGAAATTCACTTCAAGGGAAAGATTTTGGCCTTAAATGGGCTGGAGATACGAAAATTTCTGATTTAGATTATGCTGATGATTTAGCCCTTTTGGCAAATGATGTTGATGCTCTTCAAGCTGTTGATGAGATTGGTAGTAGAGTAGGTTTGGTTATAAACAGAGAACAAACTAAAGTGATGAAAATTGGTCAGGCAGGCTGTGAATCAGTTAATATGAATGTTTGCAGTCTTGAACAGGTGTCACAGTTTAATTATCTTGGGAGATATTTAACAAATACTGGTGATGTGTGGCATGAGATTAACAGACGGATAGGGATTGCTGCCGGGACTTTTAAGAATCTATGGAGAGTGTGGAGAAATAGGTGTATACACCTAAAGACTAAAATTAGACTGTATAATAGTTTGGTTCTTTCTAGGGTTAGTTATGGCAGTGAAACTTGGACACTTTGTAAACATGATAACAGAAAACTAGATGCTTACACAGTATCTTGGGCATTAGGTGGTTCAACTTTGTAATTAATGATGAGGTTAGGCAAAGGAGTCTGCAACCTCCTTTAAGCAGCATATTGTGCAGAGAGAGACTCCGCTGGTTTGGCCATGTTGCCCATATGGATAATTATAGATTGGCAAATACGGCTATGAACAGTGTGCCTAAAGGCTTCAGAAAGAGGGAGAGACTAAGGATGAAGTGGACTGACAATGTCAAACAGGACCTTATTAGAATTGGTGTGCAGTGGCCAGATGCAGCAGATGTAGCTCAGGACAGACATACTTGGAGAACTAAATTGCACAGTCTGGTTGGAACTCTGTAGCCCATGGCTGCTTGTGGATGATGAGGATGAGGATGATGGAGGGTTGGAGTACTCACACTGCTACATGCAAAAAGCCAATGAAAAGTATACAGGAGATATATGCAAACCACTCGGCCGTCCCGTGGCTGAGTGGTTAGCGCGCTTGGCTACTGATCTACGGGACCTGGGTTCGAGCCCCGGGTAAGGCATGGATGTTCGTGTTGTTTTCTGCTGAGGTCCTGCCATCCTCTCAGATCTTCTACTATGGCATATAAACTGACAGGCTCCTGTCAAACCTCTGTGGCAAGCAGCTGCTTGAGGGGGTATTTATTTATTTTATTTATAAAATTTTATTGTGAATGTAAAATATGACCCAGAATCAGTCATTTTTATACCGTATTCAGTTAATATATGGTATGAAGGACCAAGCATTTTTTTTTATCCCACTCCATCATTATCATCCTCATCCTCAAGCAGCCATGGGCTATGGAGGTCCAACCAGACCATGCCATTTCATTTTCCAAGCTTATCTGTCCTGAGCTACATCTGCCACTGCACACCAATTCTAACAAGGGCCTGTTTGACATTGTCTGCCCACTGCATCCTAGTTCTCTCCCTCTTTCTGAGGCCTTTAGGCATACTGTTCATAACCTTATTTGCTAATCTATAGTTATGCATAGGGTCAACATGGCCAATCAGAGTCTCTCTCTGCACAATATGCTGCTCAAAGGAGGTTGCCGACTCCTTTGCCTAACCTCATCATTACTTACAAACTTGAACCACCGAATACCCAAGATACTGCGTAAGCATCTAGAATCAAAAACATCAAGTTTCCTGTTATCTTGTTTACGAAGGGTACAAGTTTTACTACCATAACTAACTCTAGAAAGAATCAAACAATTATAGTCTTATAGGCATTTACAGCTAGATTAAAATAGCTCCACACTCTCCACAGATTCTTAAAAATCCCGGCAGCAATCTCTGTTCATCCGATAATCTCATGCCACACATCACCAGTATTTGTTAAAAAACTCCCAAGATAATTAAACTGTGACACCTGCTCAAGAGTGGAACTATTCAGATTAACTGAATCACAGCCTGCCTGACGAATTTTCATCACTTTAATTTCTCTCTGTTTATAACCAAACCTACTCTACTACCAATCTCATCAACAGCTCGAATGAAAGAGTTCATCTCATCAATTTTTGCATCAACATCATTTGCCAAAAGGGCTAAATCATCAGCATAATCTAAATCAGAAATTTTTGCATCTCCAAATCATTTAAGGCCAAAAACTTTCCCTTTCAGTGAATTTTGCATAAATAATCAATAATCAAATTAAAGAGAAAAGAGGACAAAATGCACCCTTATCAAACACCAGAAGCAATACTAAAACAGTTGTTACAAGCCTTACCAATTCTCACACAACCACAAACTATGATGGTTGGATTTGGGTTGCTTTACTTGTGAGCAGCACTTTTTGCACACCATGCAAACTGTGATGGTCAACAGAGTCGAAAGCCTTTTTGAAATCAACAAAGCTAGCAACCAAAGGTTTCTGAAACTCTAAACATTTCTCAAGAATCTGCCTAAGTGAAAATATCTGATCCACACATCCCCTACCACTTCTGAATCCACATTGCTCATCACGCAATTGACTGTCAACCAGATTCTTAATTCTATTAAGCACAATCATGGAAAGAACTTTACCTGGAACAGAGAGTAGGCTGATACCCCTATAGTTATCACAAGAACTGCGATCACCTTTTTTGAAAATAGGGATAACAATAGCTCTGGTAAAATCCTTAGGAACCATGCCTTTATCATAAAAGATATTCAGAATTTCAGTCATCCAAGTGGTAACCGAAACATTCCCAGCTCTAAGCATTTCGGTAGTAATTTCATCTACCCCTGGGGATTTATGTAGTTTAAGTTTAGAAACAGCCAAAATAACTTCAGATTGTGTTATAGGGCCAACATTAAAGCCACCAATGCATCTATCATCATTACAAACAATGGGAGTAGAACTAACTACATTGTTTAGAACATCACTGAAATGCTCAGCCCACCTAGCCATGACAGAATCCTCCCCTTCTATAACCTTACCTTGTTTATCCATCAATCCCTGTGTACCTGTCTGCTTTCAACCACACAAAACATTAACTATCTGGTACAGCTCTCTGTTGTTGTGCTGTCTAACTGCCCCCTCGGCTTTGTCAACCAAGCCATCAAGCCAAAGATTCTTATCAGCAGCTAACTGTTCCTTTACACATTTATTAAGCTCTCTGTAATGCTTTCTATTAGGACTAGTAGAATATTGATTAAGGATATCATATACCATGTTCCTACAGTTCTTTCTTTTTGAAATAAACTCAAGTGCCTTATCACTCAGATAATTTTGCCTCCTCTGCTCACTTTTTCCTAAAAGAGTACTGTTAGTTTCCAAAAAAACCTGTTTAAAATGGTCCCATTTTTCCTCAACTTCAGTAGTAAGCAAACCATGACTGTTATAATGACTAAGTAACCTATCACGGTAAGCTTTAGCTATAAATGGGTCTTTAAGATCTTCAAAATTAAAGGTAATTTTTTTAACCTTAACACAACATTTCTTAAGTTTTAAGTTGCAAGACACTTTTAACAAGGTAATTATCAGATCCAATTTCAGCTCCCCGATATTGCCATTTCAGCTACCAATACCCAAAGGGCCTCCCCAAAGGTCAGGGTCAGTACCAACTTTGGCATTGAAGTCACCTAGAACAAGGGTAATATCTTCTTTCTTTAGAGAATTCAAAATATCCTGAAGTTGCAACCTTTCATTAATGCACTCATACCCTAGAAGAACATCACTAGTGTGTCTGCTGAGAAGCAAACCTACACCTTGGAGATGCTTATTATCTTCCCTGCCTGAAAAGAGAAATTTAAGATTATTTTTAAGAGTCTGATCTTTATCTGTCCATCTGATCTCTTGCAAGCCGAGAATATCTAAGTGTAACAGTGGAATTCTAGTGTGAGGAGTTCTAGATAATAAGGTTTTTGCAGAGTCCTCAGATTCCAACTACCTATGGAGAGAAAATGGTGAATGGGATGTTTAAAGAAACTATGTTTATTGAGAGAGGGAATGCCAGCAATATCAAATAACCTCCTAATCACAGGCATGGAGCAAAGACCCATTCCCCCACAACTAAAGGCTGAAGCCATCTACACTGGAAGACTTCTTCCAATGTGGAATTTGATGATGCCAGTAGAAGCAAACAGAAAATGCAGCAGATGATTTTCCCTTCATAGAAGCTGACCAATTCAGCAAATTCAGGATCCATAATCAAACTCAGAGCCTTATTTCAGTCCAGTCCTGTAGGTTTATATGGTCAGCACTAGGACCCTGTGTGGCTGACTACTCCTCAACAGGGTAGGTAAAAAAGAAAAGTAGCTGTAGTTGTCCAGATCAGTAGGCTACATTAATCTGGCAGCCCTTCCCTTCCATTCACTTCCATAAGAGAGTATCTGTTTTGAAAGGTACTAATGGCCTGCACCCCGAGAAGGTGAGGTCAGATATTAGGTTCTACGGCTGGCCAGTTCTATGCATCATCACAGGGGATTGGTGCATAGCTCTCCTTCCAGTGACTACCTAGCTACCATTTACAGACCTCTACCATTCACCACAGTGAAATGCATTGCTCAAATAGCAGAATCTTTTTTATGCAGAGGGAACATTCAGGGAGTAGCTAAATGAGTAGACACATGCAGATGCTGTAATTAATGTGTAGTGTGGCCTTCCAAAAATGTACCATGGGTACATTTTTGGAAAATCAAAAAAAAAAATTAAAGGCTTGAATTAATTTAATTGGATATATTGTTTAGATTACACCTGAAGAGTTTTAATATGAATCTTCAAGATAGAAAAAATGATATATGATATCTGTTCTGCAATGCAAACGTATGAAATAGAAATATTCCTGTGCAAGGAAAGGCTAAAAATCTGACATTTCCCATCTCTGCAAAACACTGCATTGAGCTCAACAACAGGTGAGATATAAAGCAATGCTCTTAATAACTAGGTAAGTTCAAAACTCTAGTAAAATAGAAAATGGTATTAACTTTTTTTCTTGTCGTTTAGAGTTTGGCATTGAAAGGTTTGAGATAACCTTCAACTGGAAAGAGACTTGTAGAGTGATAAAATTACTAAAAGATAAGTTTAATTCAAACTATGGCAAACTTTTTATTATAGTTATTAAAATTTATTGATTTAAAAGTTTTTTAATGAAATATTAATTTTATTACTATAGACTAATTTTATTCTCAGTCCATGGTGAGTTCATAAAAAGAGAATTGGATATACTTTGTAGCATGCCTCAGAAAGTATTGGTGGTAGGAAGATGATTCTTGGACCAACTATTTTGCATAGATTGAAGTGTTCTTTTCAGATTTTTAGAAAAAGTTCACATATTCTACTCTAAAAAGATTTTTTTATTACAGAAAAATGAGCCTGCAATGGTATTTCTTCTGGGCAGTGCACATTGATAAATTGTGCATTGCCCAGAACAATGCACATTGATACATTTGCATTTCTAACAGTACACATTGATACATGATTCGGCAGAGTTCCAAGATGGAACAATGAAAGTCACATGCCACTTCATTGGGTGTTGAAAAGTTATTGACATTTTTAACAGATATAGATGCCACATAATTTCCCCAAATATTTGACTGATCAGCCCAAATTTCATACATAATTTCCTATATTGTGTCAAAAGTTCAAGTCCCTACCTGTAAAGGAACCTGATTTAGAATCTTGAACCACTTTTTCCCCCTCTTTATCATTTTGAATCTAAATTTAACACATTTCAACCCCACTACTAACATTTGGTTGTACTAAAGTGATATAATGAATGTAAAGCAGACAATTTTTGTTCTCCAAATGAATAAATCCATATCAATAGGTTGCTGTATTTGGCCATTGAAAGAGAATTTTAATAACATCCTGTTCGTCACATTCTTGGTTGACTCCACTTCCTCACACATTTAGGAACATTTATTTCTGCTAATTTGTAATACTGCTTATCACAGCATGGCAAACCAATGCAAACTTTCCCAATAACAGATGCTTCAAAATGGTAGTTGATGATTCCTGTCAAACCTTGTCATCTTTCACAAAGTCAAAGATATTATGCATCTGTATGTTATATGCATCAAACTCTAACTGTTATGATTGTAGGTATCCTGAACTAGGCATATTTGTCTATTTTTTTCACACCCCACAGTTTCTTTAAAGTTCAAGCAGCTTCTGCAACACTTAAATGGATATTGGGAATTTGGACCATCATAGATGTAACAATGAAACAAGGATGAGGAAATTAAGCTTAAATGACAGTAGCTTGTAACTAAAATATTCTAAATTTTATGTAGCTTAAATATGTAAACTTTAAATAAACTTGCATGTAAAATGTTTTTACACATTAAAAACTTTACTGTTATACCTAGGTGATGATGAGCCACCTTACAAGAAGAGGAGACGTGAAACCAAAGGTGTGTGGTTTAAAAAAATGCTGGACAAAGTCACAGATAGATTTGTAAGATACCAGGAGGAAGCTGATACACGATTTCTAGAAAGAATTGCATGTCTGGAACAAGAAAGAATGAAGAGAGATGAAAGCGTGCAAAAACTATGGATGGAGTTTGAGGAACGTAGGAGGAAAGAAGAACAGCAACATGAACTTAAAATGATGATGCTGTTTGGGCAGTTTGTTAATCAAGTACTTGGTGGGGAGAATCCTCATCCCAAGTAATATTGCATTTAAATCATTGCATGTGTTTTTACATGCTTTTTAGTGTTTATCATGAATCTGCATTTGTAAATATGTTTTTACTTTATTATTTACAGTTTCAACAAATTGAAAAACACACATTTGTAACATATTCCATACCTGTGTGTTCCTATTTTTGAGACCTAATAGTTTAAGATAATAATTATTACAATCATTCAAGTCAGTAGTTATCAAGTGACTAAAGATGTTTGACTGCTAATGCATCTAATCATGGAAGCATTCACACCCACAAAATGGAAATTGCTTTTCATGTTGACTCTGTGAACATCCCAGCTTTAAAGTGAAATTGTGTTTTTTGTCTGGGAAAATTAAGTCAAGTGAGACATGAAATTTATGTTACTTCATCCTTTCTGTGTGTCATTGATTTTGATTCATTACACATATTGCATGAAGTTCTAATAATTATAAGGCATGCATACTAAATAATTTAATCTTTTCATTAATTCAAAATGATTTTTATGCATTTTATTTTTGCAAAATAAAGGCATATTTTTGGGGCTTAAACTGTAAAATTGTATATTATAAGCCAAAACAAGGTTCTGTTTATTGGTGTAGCATATGGATGTTTCTCATTGGATTTTTATCTGTATACTAACAACTTATGAACTAAAAAAATGACATTAGATAATGTGTTAACATCAATACTTATTCAACCATAGACGTTTTCTAGCAAATTAAAAAATTACTAGCAAAGGATGCCATTTCTCCTAGGCCCTATCTATGCTTTTAGAGCAGGATTTCCCAAACATTTTTCTTGACCAATTTAGATACTAAGATTTTGTTGGTGACTGCACACATTTTTCATTTATATGTACACAATATGATTTATGAATATGTCCATAATATACAAATATACTGTATATATGTTTATTAATAAGTAGCAAAATTTTTATATCAAATGAAACAATTCTTATTCTTAAATTTAAACATTTTCAATAAAATTAATTATAAAAAACCTTATGAAATATTTTAAAAATGATAAAGACAATTCATTCAGACAGAAAATATGAACTTGAGAAATAAACAGTGTAAAATGGAATCTGACAGGGGTATACCTACTTAAACATAAAGTAACATAGATATAAATATGTAAATAGAATATTTTGAGAAATAAGAATATAAGAAATTTGTGTCATAGTCTTTAAGTGGTCATTAAGGGCTGCATGCTTTAAGTATTACAGACCTCATTTAGGGAACCCTTGCTTTAGAGGCAGCTAAGTATGACTTTATTTTAATTTGAAAAGCTATTTTTCACTTTGATCCCTGAACTCCAGTCCTGCCAAGCTAGTTCAATGTGTGTATAATATAGATAATATATGTCAGATAGTGTGTGTGATTATTATACACACACACTATCTGATATATATTATCTATATTATACACACACACACACTTAATTCTTAATTAATAATGTGAGTGCATATAATGTATACACACACTAGAAATTGGACTCAAATATTAGTTATAGCCTACCCAAGTGTAAACTTTAAGTTATTTCTGAGCCCAAACCCAATTATTGGGAAAGGAAAAGAAAGAAATCTGGCACACCATAAAATATATATAGAAATGCATGCTACTGAAAGATTTTGTTTTTTATAATTCTTGTGCCAAGCAGTTAGTGTGCTTGTTACTGATCACAAGGACTTGGTTTCATTACCAAGTTAAGGCATGTTTTTTTTTTATTGTGTTTTCTTTCTGTGCCGTCCCGTGGCCGAGTGGCTAGCACGCTTGGCTACTGATCTAAGGGACCTGGGTTCGAGCCCCGGAATTAGGCATGGATGTGTGTGTCGTTTTTCTGCTGAGGTCCTGCCATCCTCTCAGATCTGTGGCATATAAACTGACAGGCTCCTGTTTATTATTACTGTTATATTACTGTGGCATATAAACTGACAGGCTCCTGTCAGACCTCTGTGGCAAGCAGCTGCTTGAGGGGGTATTTATTATTTTATTTTTTTCTTTCTGCTGAGATCTTGTGCTCAGAGATCTTTATGGCACATTATACTGACAGACCTCTGTGGAAAGAAGCTGCTTGTATAATTTAATTTTATTATAGGCCATTCCACAGCCGTCCCGTGGCCGAGTGGTTAGTGCTCTTGGCTACTGATCTACGGGACCTGGGTTCGAACCCCGGATAAGGCATGGATGTATGTGTCGTTTTTCTGCTGAGGTCCTGCCATCCTCTCAGACCTTCTACTCTGGCATATAAACTGACAGGCTCCTGTCAGACCTCTGTGGCAAGCAGCTGCTTGAGGAGGTATTTATTTTTTTTATTTATAGGCCATTTTAAACATTAAAGTACTTATAATATTTGAGGACAAGTTTAATTCTTAATAATATCGGGAACAAAAAATACTAGAAATGATTTGTAGAAATGGAAAATCCTTGAGTACCATCATTAAAAATACTAAAGACAATTCATTTAGAGAGATCCCTGCAAAAAATAATCAAGGAGTTGATAGTGCTTATTAATTTTAATTACTAAACATGATTGAAATCATAGTCAAAAGGAAATGACCATAGTATATTAAAATTTACCTTATTTTGTTTTTTATCTCTTTTTTTTTTTCTCACAAACTAACAAAATGTAAACATTTTTGCTTGCTAAAGAACAATATGGTGATATCAAGTTTTATATATAAGAATATGCACAGATGCTGATTTCCTCAAAAGCATAATAGGGTATCTAAATATATGCATAACGTCACTATGGCTGATGCATTTTTCATGATTTAAGAGACCATAGAGAAAGGCATCATTTGTGTTGAATAACTTCATAAGTACTATAATTTAACATATTGCATTTGTAGAAATAATTAGTAGCTCCATTTAATGCAGATATAAGATTTCAAAGCATAAGTGTTTCCCTTTTTTTCACTTATAGGAAATTTTAGATTTCTTATTTACCCAAATATAAGGCAGCTTAACCTTAATGCAGGGATCTGCAATGAAAGGCTCATGAAGCAATCTTTTTTTCTGAGTAAATGTAGTTTGGTTACAAGAGTGGTTTTGACTGAAATTTCTGACCTTCAGACCAAGGTTTGACTCTACTTAATTCACTATTTAAAATAATGATTAAATCTAATAGTAGTAAAAACCATGTGCTTAACTTGTTTTTATATTTATACACCACTTTTTTAGTATAATGCATTAATTTTTGGATTCACATGCTTACCCTATTATTGAAAATGGCTGGCCACTGAAAAGATTTGAACAATTCTGCCTCAAGGTTTTCATTAGCACAATTATTCACATATTTTGTTTCTCATTGATGTTTTTTTACATACATCTTGCTTTTTCAGGACATATTTTAATATTATGAAGTGTTGGTTTTAGGATGCATTTGTTCAGATATTAGACAAGCATGAAATATTCATACAGCCATCTCCCAGATCCTGGATAAATTCTATACATGAATGATCATCAATGCACTTAAGCAAGTTTATACTATTCTAAAATTACATATTCATAAATTCCATTTTTTCTGTAATTCTGCAATCTGTACTTTTTTTCAACAATTTATTCTTAATCTAATTATTGTAATAAATTTTAAGCAAATGACTAAATATGACTTATTGCATCATGAATAATATACTTCATATTTGATATATTCTTTTTTTTTAACTCATTCTGTATTTTTTTCATACCTAAAAAGTAGTTAATGTGATATTGGGATAATTTTTTTTCTTGAGTATTAAATAGAACTCATTCATTCTAACAAGAGATATTCTCTTTGTGATTTGTGCTGATTTCTGTTAGGAATCAGTGATGATTCATATAGTGCATATAATCATGCATCATTATTATGCATATGATGCATAATAATGATGATTCATATAATGCAAATGTAATGTTTCATTAGAGTACCCCCTAGAGTAAGGGTCAAATTCCTGCTGTCAATGTAGTGCCCTTAACCATACCTAAAAACTTTACCATAAAAATTTAAATCTCTAGTATGAATAGACTGTTTGCAATATTTAAAGTTTTGCATTTTCTAAATTTAGGTTACTCTAATATTGCAAATTCAAGCTATTAGATTTGGAAAATGTGATTTGTAATATTAGTACCTTTCTAACGCAAAACGAATTTTTTATCTATTAAAACAAAAAAAATTTATAAATAAAATAGCTGTTTATTTAATGAGATAAAATTGGTTACAATAAAGTAATTAAATACATTAATTATATTGACAAATATGATGATTACACCTAGTTTATATAGGGGCGGGGGTGGCTCAGTTGGTAGCACACCAGGCTTGTAATCTGTAGTTCCCAGGTTCGAGTCCCAGCTGGGTCAGCGTTGAGATTTATCTCCGCAAAAATTCCCCGCCCTGCCCACGGTCAGTAGGGGACACCGATGGGCATAGAAAGGCCGCCATCCATCGGATGGGACGTTAAGCCGTGGCCCCGTGTGCGGGAGAGCCCGTTAAAGAACACACTGGATGGCCTTGACGGGAGGCTACTATCTGTCTCCCAACAGCTGTTCCAGTGGGTCCCCTCCCCCAACCTTCTCTGAGCCTTCGGGGTCCATGTGACCTGGCCATTTAGCCCTTTGTGTGCAAAAAAGTGCCGCTCAGAGTTAAAATAAACCAACCCACCTAGTTTATACATGGGACAAAAAGATCTAAAGATAGTATGTTAACATAAAATATTTAAGAATGCTGATCTGTGCCAATAGTAATCAGCCTAACAATGTCAATTTTATGAGCTGACACCTTAGTGCACAGCATGACCCAGCTAAGAACATAATGCCTAACAGAAATCAGCGAAATTTGACATATCTTGTCCATCACGAGACAGAAATATGTACAACATGGTTGAAATGCTTCTTGTTATGAAAACTGAATGTTATGAAGATAACTTAAAAAAATAACTTATATTGATTACAAATAAAGAGATGCTAAAATTCTAGCTATAATTTAATTTTTCTCTTTTTTTTTGAGATATGCTTTTGCTGAGTAATTTTAAAATTTCATTAAACATAAAATTCATAGCAACAGTGAAATGGACTTAAGAATCACAAAATGCAAACACTGCTGAAAAAGTTAATACAGTAGAAACTGTCTGTACATATAACCACAAAAACATTAACAAAGACATAACATTATTTGCACCACCTTATTGCAGCATCAAGATAGTGATAGCTCATACAAATTTCTCAAACTTGATTATGAAGAAATTTTAAATAAAAACAAAAATTTCTGAAATGGAGACAGAAAAGCATCCAGGAAACATAATAAAGAATGAATTAACCCAGAAATTTGTAACTCACTTAAAAGTAGAGACAAAGCTGGATGAATTACAAAAACAATACATTGAACGAAACCTATAAAAACATACAAAACCAAGTTACTGTGAAATTAGAGTTCAAAAATAAAACTTTTATAGAAATCAAATACTATTCAATAGAAAAGATATGCAGTAAACCTCGGATTTAATTCACCAAGTGTTAGAAGATAAGGAAACAAATTCTATTGATGATATCATTACTAATAATATGCCAAAATTTTTATCAGCATTAAAAATTGCAAACAAATTTAATATTGAAAATTTATAAAAATATATAATTCAGGCATCAAAAATAATATATATTTTTTTTCATTTGATGCATATTTTAAGCAGTAACTACAATATAAATAATTTTTTAAAGCTATCTGATTGCCATTTCTTAAAAGCACTAAATGGTATTGCTGATTTGCTTGTTAACGTTCCTATTTGCTGAAGCAACCTTCTGATTTAAGCTCACAGGTTTGATTTGAACTCTTATCGACAAATTTTTCCTTAAATTTTCGAAAATCTCCTAAAAAATCAACAAAAAAACTGCTATTTTTAAAAATGATAGATTTTGGAAGTAATTACAAAATATGTACCGCCATTTTTTTTCCCATTTCACACTTTTCTATCATAAACTTATTTCAGTATTCCGAAGTTATTTTTATCGTTTTTCCCAACATTCTATTACTCTTTCCCACTCTTAAAATTGAAACTGGATGTAAACAAATCCTTCTTAGAAATTCTGGGTGCAGCTGCATTTAATTAGTTATGCTTCACTGAGGCAAACAAGACACAGATGGCTGATAATTCCTTTCATTAGTTATTTGACAAAAAAGTTCTAAAGTTAAAACTTTTTTTAGCTGAGCATAGGGAGAAAATAGCTTGGCCTCTGGATGGAAATCTATTTTTCAGGCTGGACACTGGAAGAGTTGAATGAAAATAAATCACCAGGCTACAATAACATACAAGTTAAATACATTACAAAATAGAAGCAGTGGCAGATATAATAAAAATAGTTAACCAAAGTATATTAACAGATCAAATTCCAGCAGATCTAAAAATTTCAATACTGAGACTATAAAGGAGGTGATAAATCCAATATCACCAATTACTGATCTGTTGCAATTCTCTCCATAATATATAAGCTTCTAGAAAAAACCATGCATAACATCCTATACATATTTCTCATGAAACAAAGTCATAAACAATATGGCTTTCAAAAGGGGAAAAGCACAATAAAATTGCTAATAGATTTCACAGACACACTTTATGAAGCCTTGAATCAGAGTGATAAGGTAGCAGCATTGTTCCATGACTTACAAAAAGCATTTAACACATTAAATCATAGGAGCATGGTCAGTAGCACACCAGACTAGTAATCTGTAGTTCCCAGGTTTGAGTCCCAGCTGGGTCAGAGTTTAGATTTATCTTCGCAAATTTCCCCTCTCTGCCCACTGTCAGTAGGGGACACTGATTGGCTTGGAAAGGCCACCATCCGTTGGATGGGACATTAAGCCGTGGCCCCGTGTGTGGGACAGTCACCCTGTGCACATTAAAGAACACGCTGGATGGTCTTGACGGAAGGCTACTATCTCTCCTAATAGCTGTTCCAGTGGGTCCCCTCCCCCAACCTTCTCTGAGCCTTTGGGGTTCTTGTGACCTGGTCATTTAGCCCATTGTGTGCATAAAAATGCCACTCAGAGATAAAACTACCCAATAAACCACAACATTTTATTAGAGAATTTTGAGGTTAGAGACATCCCAATATTCTGGTTCTGGAATTACTTAACAAATAGGATCTCTATAACAAAAATAGGCAAAACGTTTTTAGGTCTAGATGTCATATACAATTAGTATCCTCCCAAGCATCTATTTTAGGGCCTTAACCTTTTTTTGATACACATTAATGACCTGGTTGACATATGTAAAAAAAAAGTCACTTTTTATGTATGAAATGATATAGTAATCACCACTTCAAATAAAAATCGGAAGAATGCTGTAAAAGTTTCAGAAGAAGATTACAATGCTGTTATATGTTGGCTTAATTCATAGCCCCCACGAGGGGAGGGTTGACAGGGCTCTAGCCTGGGATTAGGGGGGGGGGGGAATATGTGGTGGCCAGCTAAGTGAGATGAACAGAAGACAAAAAGCGACTTTATGAAATATTGACTTTCGTTTTGTCCATCCAACTAAAATTAATTATTTTATTAGGCACATTACATTATCCTCTCATCATACCGACTTTTTGTTTCGTCTTTGTGATTTATCGCCATTCATACTCAGTTTTGTACATCAAAAATGATTTAGCTAAGCAAGTTGATTTTACTGAAGTTATTGGAAAATTTGCAACGACCAAAGCTAGAAAATATACTTTGAGATAATTTTTGATATTATTGTAAGTTTTTATTATTTGTAAATTCATATAGTTTTTTTTAATAAATATAAATATTACTTTTGTGACATCATTTAAACTGACTTATTTTATCCTAAATCCTGTAGAGCAGCACGCTGCCCTTAATCTTAGTGGTAGGTAGGGGGCCCCCGCCAAAGATCCTGGCCTGGGGGCCCACTTCAGGATGTGGGGGCCCTGGCTTAATTATAATAGAATTTATTTAAACATTAAAAAATGGATGCTTTTTCACTCTCCAGAAACTTGCATTAATAACCATATATGTATAAAAACACATAAAATCGACTGCATCTACAAGAGAAACATTCATAACGCTACAGACTGTAACTGTACTGAAATAGAACTAGTAGAAACTATAAAATACTTAGGTCTACACTTCAATAGCATATTACACTGGAAGACATACGAAAACATCTGCTGAAGTTTAAGATTCTGCGCTTTGAAACTATATAAATTTCAATATATTTTTAAAAACAAACGTTTAATAGTCTATAAAGCTACCTGTTTATCAGTCATAAACTATAGTATAACAGTTTATGGCACAGTAAACTCAACAAACATTAAAAAGAGTGAGGGAATTCAGTCCTCAATCACCAAAATCTTAATACCTGTCAATTACTACACACATCTAACCACAGCTAAAGAAAGATCATTATTTAGATATACTTTTGAAATATGTATAAACAACCTAACAGTAAATAAATTTTTTGATGATAAACATAAAGTAAAAATCCAACACGAAAAAAATACAAGACTGAAACATAAAAACTATTTTCAGTTACCAACTTTTAGAAACAACTATGGAAAATATAAAAGCAATTACAAAATACTACATACTTTTAACCACTTACCAAAAGAAATATTTCCCATAAACTCTTTTACTTTATTGAAACCCAAACTAAAAGAAGTCCTAAAACATAGATTCAAAGAAACAAAAAACATTCACTATATCCAACTGCTCAGATCCAAAGAAACTACATAACCGAAATAAAAAACGGGATTTATTTTTTTATACCTGGAAAAGGTATAGCTCAAAATAGATTAAAGTTAAACGAGAAACACAAATATAAATGTGAAATACCCTGTACATATACCCATGAAATTCTCTTTTGAGTTAGAAATTTTATTTTAATATCAATGTTCTATGTCAATATCATTAATTTCTTTTGTTAAGTATTCATTTATTACATTCATCATATGTTAATGTCAAACAGTATTAATGTCACATCAAATGAAAGAAGGCTATTCATACAGTTGTAAAAAGTTGTAAATGTAATTAGTCTATATCCTGCAGATAAGCTTTAAGCTTTGCAGGTCACCAGTAATAATAAAATTTACTTGTACTACGATCAAGGAATAATAAACAAATTAAAGAAAAAAAAATAATACCACAGATAAATAAAATTATATATTTTATAGTATTTTTAACTCGTTGGCCTTATGAACATTCTTATATTAAACATGTCCAGAATTGCTATTTTATGAAGTGGAATTTTGCCTAATATGTATGATCTGATAATTCGCCTGATTTTTGAAATGTCCAGTGACACCAAATATTTTTAATGTACGCTTTCACCTATTTGTTATAATATCTAATTTTATTCAATGAGAGCTAAACTACTGAATAAAAAAATTGCAAAAGAAACAAAAAAACTTTAATTCTTACTTGCAATAGGTTGAAATGGTGAAAGGTTTCTTCTAGTATTTCAAAGTTTTTCACAGTAGAACACCTTGCAATACTCAGAATAGTGAAAAGAAACAGCACATTTGTAGTAGTTCTCGTTTTTTAAATTATTATTTTTTATTTAGGGGGAAGGGGATCTTTTCAAATGAACCTACTATAGTATTGTTGGCTATACTCCATATTTTACCGATTTTCAAGATACAGCTGCATCTGACAATTGCAACTGATTTGTAAAAACGGTCCTTGCAAGAACTCTGCAATGGCTTATCAATTTTCTGTGGAACAGTATCTGACACCTCACACCATTAATAGGGAGGAGAACATTTGAAGAGATGAGTACAGCTACTCTTACATATCAAAGATGTTTATGTATGAATAGGCTTCATTTCCTTGCATGTCTGAGCGACATTAAAGTAAGCCAAAGGGTTAATAAAAGAAATTATCTGTGGTATTATTTTAGTCTTTAGTAACACTTATTTTTGCTGCTAGTTCTATGTTTTTAGAGAAATTCTCAATTTCTGTAACATAAGAAGCATTTCAGCCATTGCATATGTTTCTGTCTGGTGATGTTTACAAGATGGCTAATGTGTCAATTGACTAATGCCACAAAAGATGCTGCAGAATATACAATTCTATAATTTTGTTAAATATTTATTTGTTTTAAGATTACGATTCTGAAATCTGTTAAAACAAGTTTAAGTTAGCACATGTATGGCCAACTTCCATGTACTTGAAGGAAAGTATTGAACCCTAAGAGCAGTTAGAGGCTTCAAAATATTGATACACATAAACTAATATAATTGTAAAAGGAAATTGGTATAATAGTTTCAGTAAAAATAAATAGTTTAATAAGATTTTAATCATTATTAAAAATTATGAAAAATCGAAGGAAACTAAACAAAATTTATATCTAACTTTCATGGTCCATCATTTGCAATCTCACTACAAAAGAATCAACAACAATTTCTACATTATTAGCCAAGGCAATTTTTTTAAATATAGTGGACTCCCGTATAATGCGGTGAAAAAATTGCGACTAGTACTCGTACAGCGTGATAAGCAGTCCCATATTACGGGTAAGATAAATTTAACATTTTGACATAGTTTTTGATTTTTTTTTTGTTTAGAAAAGCAAATGTATACACTTACCTGTTGTTTATATATGCACAGTGAAGCTGACAGCTTTAAAAGATATAAAGGTTTATCAAAAAAATAATATGCACATTTAAAGATATAAGAGGAAAATATTTTTATTCAACTTTTAATTAAAATTAAAATATGTACTTCACTATTTAACATTCATTCACTATTGGAAGTATCAAGAATTAAGTTCCAACAACGCCGTCTTGTTAACATTGGTTGTACAGATTCATCGGTTGAGTCCATAGTTTCATCTTTATTGTTATCATTATTTAAAAACAATTCTTTTTCCAGATCATTTTTATATTGAAAATATGGGGATAGACAATTCATCTGATAATGCATATCCCGTATAACGCAGAACGTATCCCTCGCGTTGTACGTGAGTCCACTGTAATTCTTTTCATAGTAGAGTACCATTCTCCAAGTGGTTTTGTATTATGTATTGCACATGTCTTTCTTACATATTTTGTGTGTCATTTGAAGTAGTTACATGTGCCATAGGTTACTGAACCCATTTCGTGATATTATGATTAAATCCTAAGACCAACAGTATGCTTCTTTAATGTGGAAAATTACTTCATATTGTTCCTTTAATATGAAAAGTAAAATGCTTATGATGGAAAAGTTCTAAGAATCAGTTCATAAGCATAAAAATTCTTGGTACGAGTGGAATATGGTCACTAGATAATATTTTTAGAATAAATTTTGTAATTGAGCAACGTGTAAAACAGCTCACAACTAAAGCTTAAAGCACAGCAGTAGAACTTAACACTGAACTGACAGTAACTATTTAGTAAGTATTAACATTTTTTAGGTCATTCCATATATGCAAGGTCCAAAGGTGATGTGATACAAGAGCAGTGTATGGAAAATGTATCTTCAGATATGGTCTTCAGCAGTATGGCTGACAGGAGGAATGAATATATCTCTCCATTCCTTATTGTGAAGATATCTTGCAGATTTGAAAACTCGGTTACTCTAGGCTGTTCAAGTTTATTGATATCTTGCTTCTATAAGCTTACAAGCCTATAAACAGATTGCACACTGTAAAATATGCAAAGAGATATTAAATCATATTCCTTGATGAAAATAAATGGAAGTAAGTTGTGCAGAAGCATAATTATTTTAATTTAATAGCAATAGATGGAAGGTAAAATTGCAGACTACATATGACAGAATGAAAATTACAGAATACCATAAATATCATTAAAATGATATGAAAGCAAAGATTTAAATATATATTTATTTTGTATCAAGTGTAAGATTAATGATTTTGTGTCAGTCACAGCCCATTGTATTGAAAAACTATCAAAAGTCTGCTTTCAGCAATTCAATGTCCTTAGAACATCTTTCTTTATCAAAGGAGTTGGGGAAGTAAGTTTTATTCAGTAAGCTCAGTTATATGACAAATTTTTACGAAATTTAAATTTTGTTACTCATTAATATAAGAAAATCAAAGTCCAAATCTGAGATGGGGGAGTGGTATTCCCCCTCCCCCTTGAAAATGCTAGTAAAGGTAATGGAGATCAAAAAATTATTAAACGTGCATATTTCCAGTATTTTTCAAAAAAAATTTTTTTAAAACCACTGAAACGAAGGGAAAAATGTTACACTGCAATGGAAATCCCCTTACCTCTTTCCCTGCTCGATTGCATCCTTTTCTAGGTCTGGGCCTGCTTAAAATGCAGATAAAATGGCCCCATTGATAATGTTTTTGGAACATTGAAAGGCTTTTAACTAGGCATGGATTATTTTTTTTTAGCATATTGAAAAGAAACTTTTGGTGATCACTGTGTTAAAAATTGTCCTAACAACAATTGTTTCTCATTACTGAAAATATTTCTTTTTTATACAAGCAATTGAACCAAGCCTTACATTGTTATTGTAGGGAATGAGCTATCCTTTTGCACATAACCTGTTGGTACAACCATTTTGGCCACATTATTACATGTGTTCTATCTTTTACACCAACTGAATGTAACACAGTGGTGGTCATAGAGGTCCACAGCCCCCTACAAGAGATCTGTATATAGTTTTCAAACATTTTTCATTCTTGAAGGAATTAGTGCTATAAGGTTTGGTCATGATTTTCTTTTTTAGGGAGGAAAATCCCTAACACCACTACCCCAGAAGCCAAATGATAAGCTGTTAAAAAGGATGTCGATTGCTAAATAATCCATTAGTAAAGTTAAGAGTCATTTCCAGACTACAAAATCTTCCATACGTCCGTAAATAGCTCTCTTTGGGCTTGAGGCTTATGACTGCCCCTGATGCAACAATCTTTACAAAAAATATGCATTGAATGCAGCGGTGAAAAGAATACCGAAATATGGTAGAAAAACAATGTTAATATGTACTTTGGTCCTTTCCCTACCCACGAGTTTTCTACACCATCACAATGAAATGTATTGTTCAAATGAAAAAAAAACATCTTTATTCTACGTAGTGGAAATATTCAAGAACAGCTAGACAAATGAAATGTGCGGATTTCGAAAAATTTGTGACACTTATAAAATGCACGAGTCAAGAAAAAAAAATCAAAATGTGCTTGCTCCCCTGTTAGTTCTGTAGGAAAGTATTTTTTTGGAAGTTTTTATGCAGATTACCTTAGTTGTGCTTATTGTCCACCAAATGTCATTGGTTGTGAATCCTCAGACTAAATATAAGAAACTTTGTGCTATTATTTCAATTGAGCAATTGAACTATAAATATGCTACTTTTTTTATGTAGAAATATTGTTAGCTTTTTTTTTCAATTAAAAGTTATTTGATCTCTTAAGAATTGAGAGTTGCCATCTCTCCTTATTTTATGTAATCACAATCATCAGCTTGAGTAATTTTTAAGTATGTTGGCTATTATGTTGTGTATTTTTTTTTTAAGTTACTACAAGAATTAGATGCTTTTTACAAATTTAATCACATTGCAGAGTCTAGTTAATATACCTTCAATCTTAGTAACATTTTTGCCTCTGGGGAAATGTAACAGATTCACAATATATTTTGAGAAAACACTCCTTGAAATGGTAAGTTTGAAACATATATGTATTGTACAGAGGAAATTTGAAAACTACTCCTATACTTTAGTTTATGTACGCTTTTTACAGAGAAGGAATATCCACTAAAATGGAACTCTTCTATGAGCATAGTCTCAGTTAGCTCTTACACAAACAAGAATGCACCCATTGGAACAGCTTTGCAGAGCTAGTTTCTTACCACTATCAAAGTTTCAGCTTTTCTGATAGAATATTCTCAGATGTAATATTATGCACGTTCTTTTGACCAGGTAGCTATCACATGCCAAGTGGTTAGAGGAGTGCTTGGTACTGATTAAAGGTACCTGGATAAAAGACATGGATGTTTGTGTTGTCTTTCTGCTGAGGTCCCACCGTCCTCACAGATCTACTATGGCGTATAAACTGACAAACCCCTGTCTGTCCTCTATGTAAGCAGCTGCTTGAGGAGCATTTTTTTTTAATCCATTGCTCTGTACTTACATATTTTTTTAAACTATAAATTTTTTTGTAACTTAAGGAATAAAAATATTTATATATAATTTTGAAGTAAATTTTTTGATTGTTTTTAAATAAAAATATTTTGTAAATTTGTCAGTACACCAGTTGTAGAAAACTGTTTTAATGTACAATTTTATATACATCTCATAATACATTAAATGCTGACACTGGCTAAGACGAGATATTTTTAACAGAAACATCACAATACTTTAATGTGGCAATTGTAGAATATATGCCATTTAGAAAGATATTAATTTTATAGCACAAATACATCAATCCAGTATTTATAAGTCAGAAACTTCAACATGAAAAATCATAGGTAATTGGCTATGCCTAGTCAGTTTTGCACCCATGGTAAATTATTTTACAATGTAATGAACAGTTATGTAACTCATGAAATGATGAGCTGAAAAAAATTTGGTTTTGCCGTGAGTGGGATTCGAACCCACGTCTCCAGGAAACATACCTGTTATGCTAGATCACTACATCATCAATGAGAAAAGGTTAGCCATTGATGGTGTAGTGGTCTAGCATAACGGCATGTTTCCTGGAGACGTGAGTTCGAATCCCACTCATGGCAAAACCAGATTTTTTTCAGCTCATCATTTCATGAGTTCCATGTCTACAGGACTTATCCTGTGATTATTTACTACTGAACAGTTATGTTTTTGCACATAGTATTAAAAACTGGCTAATGACTTGAAGGTGTGCCCTAAGTTTGATATATGCCCAGGCATTTACCCCTTTTTATTTGATGTTCATTAACATGAAATAAACCCCACCAAGAAAACTGACACCCTGAAAACCCCATTTTAGCATGGTATTTACTATAGAAGTTATAAATATTGAACAGTTATAAGTAACATAAGTTTAGTTCGTTTTCATTTTGTTGCTGTTTGTAGGCTTCAACTTTTTTGGATTGATAGTCTAGTAAGATATGATCTAATAAGAATGATAAAAAATGCAACCGTTGGCTTATTTGAAACCTTAAATTTATCACTTTCTGAATATTTAGTAATTAAAAGGTATTTAATATAGAAGTCAAATCGCTTAGTTAGCTTTTTGTATTTAGTATTCAAATGTTTAAGAAAAACTTGAGATTTTTGATTGTTTCGCACTAAACTTTTGTGGATTATTTTGTTTTTCTGAGAGTTATTTTACTCTCCTAATAAATATCCCCATATGAAGTCATATTCTATCACGTTTCTCACTTTGCCAAGTGTTGGCTGCACAGAATACCAGTGTTTGATAATGCTAGAGAAAGGTTTTGCACTAAGACAAGCCGAAATAAGATAAAATTGAAATAAAATTCACCTGAAATAAACAGCATATTCGTATGTAGTGGTTAGTTATTTCACACTGAAGTAGTGTGTATTATTTGAATACCAGGAAATTTAGAAGTTCTGTTAGAACTCAAACACTAAATGTAAATAGTTGTTTATAGTTCACAGATTTCCAACGCTTATGAGGCCAAGGACTCGTCTGAATGTAAAATAAATAGTCGCTGGCACCATTTTGAAGTTGTTTGAGTTAGGGGTCATTGTGAGTCTCCCCAATTTGGTGAAAACAATATAAACTAGTTAATTTATAAGTTCTTTCTGTACTGTTTATAATTTTATAGCAACGTTCTAACTAAAAAAAAATATGTTATTAGTAATGTATAAAAAAACAGGTCACATTCTCAATTTGTTAAAATTAGTATTATTTCCAATTTGCATTGGAAGTTTATTCATTTGTTGTAAGAAATATTCATAAATGTTCAGAGAATACACAACCATAATCATAGCAGATAATCAAATGATGCATTGTAAGCGTAGAGCTAACATAGGAGAATATATGCCGTTTAAAAGCAAACGATACAATCTAAGAATATCCAACTCTTTTTGTTGTTGGTTCTGTTTTTCCCAAAAGCGTATTTAGAATGCATATACAATATTAAAATCGCGCTTTTCAAATATTATGTGAAGGGCACAACAATAAAGTACTTCAAATTTCTAACCTTGACTTCCGTAAATCGTTAATAGCTCGTAAAGATAGACTACTGAATACGCGAGAGCTTTCGCTTGACTGTTCGCTTCGTACTTAAGTTTGAGAGAGCGGTATTATTGGATTATTTACGTTTCCCTGTTATTACTTTTTAATCCTTAACTCAGCACCCGAATATACCTTTGCAAGAACCGCTCCAATAACTATGATATTTTCAAATTTACCGATGTCAGTTTCTCCAAAGTACTGTTTTGTAGAATGCCGGATTAAATTATTTCTGCTGCATGTGGTGTTATGCTGAAAATATAAGAACTATAACCAAGGCCATCATGTCATAGCGAGTCTGTGCAAAATTTTGCAACAATTTAACTTTTAGTTTTTCCACTGCATTAGTGTAATTCTCACAGATTTACACTCTGATTCTAACGTTCACAATACTCGTTCGTTTCGCGAATGATTAATAAAAATTCTGAAAAAAAGAATCTTGAAGATTTTGTATACTGCCCTTAAAAGTATATCATTCTGTAGTACGAGTAGCTTTCGATCCATAGAAAAGGTCATCGTTACTATTAGGTTGACCAGCCTTCTTGCCATTTCCGTTATATATGTACAGTGTTTTTGACTAAAATATTCTACGTCTGGTGTCAAAATAGACATGATTTATGGATTAAAACTTAAGTATAACCTAAATATAGATTTTTTTGTGAAGAATTCTGGTTAATGTTATATATTACATTTTGCAGATAAATGCTAATAATACTTTGTTATTCCAGTGTAATCATTAGCTACTGTTTAGAATGTATGGTACCTGACAAAAATAGGCACCCATAATTTAAAACACTGCCACGACCACAGCAGGCATCTTCACTCAGGGACTACCATTTCGTTCACCCTGGAAATGAAATGCCGTGGACATTTCTCTACGACCTACTTTTTTTTCCCATGCTGCCCAATAATTTGATCTTTCGTTGGAGCCTATGCTTTGCAGCATAACAGCTTGCACATCGGTTATTCTACGAACAGGTGCCATATTTATATGTGACTGCTGAAAATTGGAAATGTTCATACAACTTTCAGCGGTGTTTGCTTTTTTGCAAGATACTTTTTTTTTTATTCGAGTTCTAAATATATTTTAATATAAGTAAATTTCTGATTAATATTGTTTAGATAACATTTCAATTTCTTGTGTCTGTGATGCTCATTGTATTTTGTTTTCACTGAATTGTTGATAATTTGCATAACTAAATAAATGTTTTGTGCCCATTTGCTATAAAATACCCATAGGAAACAATGACAAGTATAGTGCAAAGAACCATTCCACTGTTTAAAAAATCATGTTTATTGAACTAGATTAATATTGGGTAGCTATTTTTATATATTTAGATAAGAAAACTGGAATGGTTCAACTGTGTTAATGTTAATAGATATTTTTTTTTTAATATTTGGCCTGATAAGCGTGAAAAAAAAATTGTTAATTCCATTATATCTGGACAATTTGATGTCAGAAAAGTCGAATACAGTAGTTACAGATGTTTTAAATAATTTTCAAAAAATTTTATCGTAATAATGGATTGGTTTCCTTTGTAGGTAATAGATGACCAAATTGAGAAACAAAATTTCGGATTTTGATGCATTATTTTGGGTAACAGTTAATCCTACTGCACAGAGCAATGTTCTCTGTTGTATCAGGGAAAAGAAAGCTACTTAAATTTTTATTCTTCACAATAGTCTCATAGTGGCGCCTGCTCTTACTTGGCTAACTTCTAATCATTAGCATAAAAGTACATTCTCCAAAAGTGCGATATTTTTACATTTCAAATGCATTTCAATGTAAGAACAGTAAAGAATATAAAACCAGTGACCTACGTAAAGGGGGGAACCGCCTTTTGATGGTTTTAACAATATATGTTTTCTAAGGCAGTCGTAGAAATTAAGTACTCGAACCCTCTCGTCCCTAAGTGGTATTTTCTAAGTATGCCACTGCTTAAAACCATAAGTTACTGTTTTGGTTAGCAATAATAGCAGCATGATGATGCAAAATAATATGTTTAAATTTTCGCTGATGTTTGAATTTTCAGGCAAAGGTTTTATCTCCGTTAATTTGTCAAACTTTCACTGACGTTTGAATTTTCAAAGACTAAAATAATTGGTACGGCTCTAGCAGCATAATGTTTTACTAAAATTAAAAAACTTTCTGACCATAAATCTTTGTTACGCTCTTCATTGTAATGTAACATTGTATCAATGGGAAGGTGCAAACACACCTAAAACGTTTTTAGATAATGTGAAACTACATTGGAATTGGTAATGTAGATATATGCATTCATTTGTTAACATTATATAACAGGTTAAGTTATTAACAACAAACTGTTTATTGCATTTGATTTATTATAGCTGGTTATATTTAGTGCTGTACCATCATAATTAAGCGAACGATTTCTATATTTAGCAGATAATGAACGACCTTATTATTGTTACCACCATAAAATGTGCAGTGTCCAGAAATATTTGTATATTATCACTGTTTATGTCATAATAAAGTGAAGTTAATCGTTCAGTTGACCGCTGTAGAAATAATTTAATGAACATATTACATTTATAAGCCGTCCCATGGCCGAATGGTTAGCGCGCTTGGCTACTGATCTAAGGGACCTGGGTTCGAGCCCCGAGTAAGGCATGGCTGTTTGTGTCGTTTTTCTGCTGAGGTCCTGCCATCCTCTCAGACCTTCTACTATGGTATATAAACTGACAGGCTCCTGTCAGGCCTCTGTGGCAAGCAGCTGCTTGAGGGAGTATTTATTTATTTTTTATTACATTTATAGAATGCCCCACTATGCAGACCAGGGCCGGACTAAGTATGCAGCATCTTGGCTGGTGAGAGGAAGAGATGGACATTTATTTTCCCCCGAAGGATCCTGACTTACCAGGAAAAGTCCTACACTCATCCTAAATTTAAACCCGCCCCGCCCCACACACTTATTGCAACGTAGACATCACTTAGAAACCCCATTTTTAATTTTTAAACCAATCAGTATAATTTAATATGGTAATTAGCAGATAAACAAGTTGAAAAGACTTTTGAAACTAGGAGTAATCAAAATTAATTGAATCAATATAGATATTTAACGCGAATTTTGTTATTAAAGTAGTAGTCTGTAAATCAACATATTTTGTGAAAAAAAATTCGTCGACTTGAACCCGCATCTCTTCAGATACATGTCAGAGTATTCTACCAGTTAACTAATGCCAACTCTGTCTTTTTTCCACTGTGTAAGACTTTAAATCTCGGCCTGGCGCCAACTGTAGGGGCCGAAATCGCAGGACAAAAGTAAAGTCAGATGTAGTGAAAAAAGATAAGTCTGCATTAGTTCAACCGGTAGAATACTCTGGCATGTATCTGCAGAGATGCGGGTTCAAGTCCCGTACGGCGATGAAATTTTTTCCATAAAATATTTCTTGATTTATAGATGTTAAAAGTCAACAGGTAAATCTGTGATTCTCATTTGTGTATTATTCTATGTTGTCATTTTCTTAAATCAATGTAACTGCATTGGTTATAGTTTCTTGAGCTTCACAATTTATTCTGAATATTCCACACATTTGTTCCCAATGGTTGTTTTTCTGCACTTGTCACGTGATACACTGGAATTGGAAGGCAATGGCATTTCAAAGTTGGGAATAATAATATATACAAAATAAAATCCCTGAAGCAATTGCTTGCCACAGAGGTCTGACAGGAACCTGTCAGTGTATACGCCATAGTAGAAGGTGGAAATGTGATTGAATGGTACCACCGGATTCTCCATTATGCAGAACTACTGATGCATGGCACCACAAGTCACATTCGCTTGCTAATTTAGGCCTAAAAGAAAACTGACGATAAAGCTGCGAAGCAGTGGAGAAGGGACGTTTCAAAGAGAAGTACGTTATATTGAATTATCAAATTGAGTTTGTTCATTTCTTCTCTGGAACTTTGAGGAACAATTTTGAATTATGAGCCATGCCAAAGATTTGTTGCCAATATTTTATTGGTAGCATTGTGGTCTAAAATTATTCTGTAATTCTATATGAATTGTGCCGGATTTCTAGTTTTTTAAAAGGGAATGTCGAACTTTTTTTTTTAAAGTAAAGATCGATATATAAATATTGAATAATTGGGACAAATGTCCAAGTTACAAGCTCTTGTGGATTCAGGGATGGTTGGGTGAGGGGACTCACTGGACAGCTATTGGGATACATGTTACTTGGCATGCTAATATAGTCTGTATAGTCTCCCATCAAGGCCATCCAGTTTGTTCATCAAGGCCATCAGTGTACACAGGGTATGGCTCTCCCACACATGGGACTATGGCTTAATGCCCCATCCGATGGACGGTGGCCTTTCCAAGCTCAACAGTGACCCCTATTCACTGTGGGCAGGGAGGGTAATTTAGCAGAGAAAAATCTCTACACTTGCCCAGCTGGGACCTGAACTTGGGAACTGCAGATTATGAACCTGATGCACTACAGACAGCCTCCCTGAACCCACCATAGTAGAAGGTCTGTGAGAATGGCAGGACCTCGGAAGAAAAGCAACGTAAACATCCATGCCTTACCCAGGTCCCTTTAATCCATAGCCAAGCATGCTAATAACCACTCTGCCATAGTAAAGCTTACACTGAATTTATATGGAAGGCAAAATGCATTAATCATAATGCCTCAAATTTGGTGACAAAAATGATGTATCTCTGGATATGAGCTCCTGTCCTTGGTGAAGGGATCATCTTTGAAGTTTCAGCTGGTTTGAGTACCTTCAGACTCGTAAATACTGACCTTTGTATTTTCCATGCACTGTGGCTGGTGTACCTGGAAAGGATGATCCTCTTCTGCTCAGCTTTAGACTAGAGGGATCCTCTTTGGCTTGCCATTGAGCTTGTTTGTTGTGAGGGTGGGCAGTGCTTTAGAGGGATGTTGCTTCAGTTAAGTGGGAGCTCCTGAGGTGGTTGCCCCGACCAGTCGGCTGGTGGACTGGACCTGCTAGGTCCAACTGCACTGAGTATCTGTAGGTATATATTTGTATGTTTCTATGCAATTTGGTACTTATTTTGTGAGGAATGTTCACTGGCTCTGTGGATATGGTGCCTATGCAGTCCTGGCATTTTTTGCTAAGTTTCATGATGAGTGGGGGACCACAGCTGTTGAATCCTTCATTTAAACAGTTGCCTCAATTCTCTTCAGCTAAGTCGCTGTGACTTGCTCCTGCCCTCTCCTGTGTCTCCATCTGCTACATTGTTTCTTATCATCCCACTTGTGAGCAGGTGATAGATGTCTTCCTTCTTGGTACAAAAAGATTTGAAGGGACGTTGCATTTTTGAAATCTGTGAAATGCTAGTAATCTGGTGAACTTTCTGGAGTTTGCTTATACTGTGTGCTCTGAACTGCTGATTAAAACCATGATGATTTGTGGAGCTCCTGTCCAGGTTCTCCAGAAATCTCACCTTCTCTCATGTGGTCCTCTCTGAGTTGGGCCTCTTCGAGCTTTATGAGGAGAATATTCTCAGGGCTGGCTTGTCAAGGAATAACAGCACTTCATTGGATTTCAGTTCTTAAGAATGATAACTTGGTTCCAATTCGGAGTTATCTCCACAAAACTCTCCACCCTGCACTTGGTCAGTGGGAGATACTAATAGCCTTTGAAAGACTGCCATTCATGGGATATATCCTGTGCACTTTAAAGAACACACTGGATGGTCTTGATGGGAAGCTGGCATCTGTCTCCTAATAGCTGTCCCATTGGGTTATCTCCACCCAACCTTCTGGAGTGCTGGGATCATTGTGTACAAAAAAGTGCCAATCAGAGGTAAAGCAACCCAATTCAATCAGAACTTAATATCAGGACAAAGTTCCTATATAGGCAGTCTAGGCATGTTAAATATCAGAACAATGAGTAGACTGCCTATTAATATCAAGGCAAGTTATCATGCAGTTTGGCCAACTTGAATAATCGTAATCAACTTGATGTTTTCAGTGTCAACGGGATGGCCATTCCAAAACAGGTTGCTGTGGTTTCCGACTGCACTCATTATGAGGGAGTAGGACCACCTTGATGCTGCATGAACTGCAATGGTACCCATTTTGCTTTCTCACGTGAATGCTCTAAATGGGAGAAGGACTTAGAGCTAATTAAAGTTGTTAATAACTTTTACCTTGAGATGAGGAAGATTGATGTTACTTCGCCCCACCTAGCAAGGTCTCATGCCAGTATGGTGATTGGAAAACATCTTGCATTGTAGATACCAGCGTTTCATCTGCTGATTCTTGCCTGCAGCGAAATACTTCATTCAACAGGGTGGTTGATGACGCTGTGACATCGACCCCTGTTTCTATACCAAAAACGAATCGGTTGCTATTCATCTGCTGGTCTATCAGACTCCATGAATATTGACTGCCCAATTTTCCTAAATCTTTGTGTGCGAAGGTTATTTCAAAGAGAAAATAGTCATCCACCCATTCTTCTAAGACCTGAGAAGGCCACATTCGTACAGCACAATTTTGAATTCCAGAAAAATCTAGATTACATCAAGGTCCTCCAGGGGATGTGGTTGAATAGTAATAAGGGTGTGTGACCAGTTATGAATATTAATGAATGGGCGTGGTCGGTGACGTCATAGGGGAAAGCACTGTGCATGGGGTATGCTGAAGTGATACGACACTACTAGAAAATCCTGCTAGATGACGCTCTGAGCAAAAGCCTCATTGGCTCGGCGCTAAGAGTTTGACTGCCATATGGTAGTTGAAAATGTAGTTAAAAATTAAAGAATTCAGTTTTTAATTTGTTTCTTGTAGGTAGAAACTACTTCAATATTATGTTAATTTCCAGTAACTAAACTGTATTAATTCGTTTTGTATATAGAATGCGTTGATCACAGTATATTAAGTTAGTATTAAAATTATTTATTTTCTTATAATTTAAGGGGGGAAATAATGTTTTAAAGAGTTGACATGATTTGTCTAGAGATACATTTAAACATGAAATATTGCTCACGTTACTTCCATTTTGGGTATTTAACTGTTAAATCAGAAAATTATATTAATTAGTAATGTGTAAAATATTTTTAAAAAAACGTTTAGAATTGAAGCACAGAACATGCATATCTAATTCTGAGAGGTGAACATATGTTGATAAGTTCACTAGTTCTTTTTTCTTTCCTATATGCAAAGTTAAAAACAGGAAATTATTTATATTTCTTGATATTAAACAGTTGAAAATAGTAATTACATGGCGAATTTCATTAATTTTCATTTCATTGTTTTTAATGTAGGAAAGCATATTATTTTTATCTCAGGCATTAAAAATCCGATTTTTAGGGAATTATATGCATTTTTTTTACTAAACAGTAGAAATAAGTAATCAAGTGGTGAAATTGCTTAATTTTCATTTCAATGTATTTAATGATGGAAAACAATATTTTCACCTCTGTAATTAAAAAGAATCATTTTTTAGGGAATTTTCATTTTTTTTAAATCACTTAAATTATATGGTGAAATCCTTAATTTTCATTTCAATGCATTTAGGAAAACCTATTTTCACCTCTGTAATTAAAAAAAATCTCATTTTTTAAAAAACTTGATCATTTTTTTAAAAATCACTTAAATTATATGGTGAAATCCCTTAACTTTAATTTCAATGTCTTTAGGAAAAACATTATTTTTAATTAAATCATCATACTTTTTGTCACTGGAAAACATTCCAAAGTAAAACAATTATTAACTGAGTAATTCGAATAACAGTATGAAAATCCAATTTTTTTTTACGATTTACTTACTCGTAGGAAAAGTACCGTATATTTCCGCAGATAAGACGATAGTTGAATCATAAAAAAAAGCCCCCAAAATCCGAATCGTCTTATAGGACAGATACAAAAAAAATTAGATTGAAATTTATATAAATTGAAACCATTATAAAATAAAACAAATCACTCACCAATGTATTTAAAATCCTGCAAAATCCTCCCATTCATCATCTAAGGCAAATAGCTCCTCAAGTACATCCTCACTTTCGTTGTTGAGAAGCTCGTCACATGGGTCCCATTCTGTACCTAGTGAGTCGATTTCCGCTTCGTCATCAGTATCCCATAACAAATCGTCCTCAGTGCCATCCATAGCATTAGAAATCCCACACTTTTTGAAGGAATGTATTTAAAATCCTGCAAAATCCTCCCATTCATCATCTAAGGCAAATAGCTCCTCAAGTACATCCTCACTTTCGTTGTTGAGAAGCTCGTCACATGGGTCCCATTCTGTACCTAGTGAGTCGATTTCCGCATCGTCATCAGTATCCCATAACAAATCGTCCTCATCCATAGCATTAGAAATCCCACACATTTTGAAGGATTTGATCATTGTTTCGACTTTCACTTTTTCCCATGATTTGATCACGAAATCACACATCACATCAAGTGACGCAGCCCGCATAGCTCCACCTTTCGCATACGACTTTTCGCCACTCATCATCCAGTTATTCCATTGTTCACGCATGTGATCTTTGAATGGTTTATTCAGAGAGACGTCTAAAGGTTGTAGCATTGAAGTTAAACCACCCGGTATAACAGCAATCTTAGTATTGTTCCGTGCTAAGCGATTTTTAGTGTTCTCAGTTACGTGACTGCGAAACATATCCCACACCAACAAACTGTGTTGATTTCGTAGAGCATCTGGTCGCCTCTGCCACACATTTTCCATCCACAATTTTACACCATTCTCGTCCATCCATCCCTTTTCATGAAAATGTACGAAAATGCCTGGCTGGTTATTTTATTTTAGGAGTAGTTTTCCTCTTGAAAATGACAATGGTTTTTAACTTTGTTCCATCTGCCATGCATAAAAAAACCTGGTCTTTTCATGGCCTGTACTTCTTACTTTAACAGTTTTTACGCCTTTTTTTTCCACAGTTCTATTGTTTATCATGTCGAAGTTAATCAGTGTTTCATCCATATTTCCAATATTAGATAATGGAAAGTTGTGTTTCTGCCTCATACCAATAACAGACTTGTGAAAACTCGTGACTTTATGGTCAAGATCTTGTGGTAATTTCTGCGCAATTTTTGTTTTCTGTCTATTACCAGATTTTTTCTGTTCATGAAACGATTGCACCAACCTACTGTTGCTTTAAATTCTTTGCCTTGTTCTGGATTGGCCCATGCCCACTTCAATGCATCAGCCCTAATCATATTTCTTGTAACAACATAACAATTCTGCCTCTGTTCTTGTACCCATTCTGCAACGTTATTTTCTAAATCTGGCCAGCAAGCTATTCCTCTCCTCATAGAACATTTTTTCATTGGTATTTTTTTAATAGCATCTTCATTCTTTCTCCAATCTCTTACCATCTCTGTTATATCGAAAGCCCTTGCTGCAGCACAGTTGTTCAATTCTTTAGCCTGTTTTATGACTTTTAATTTGAAGCTTGCTTCATATTTCCTTCTTTTCGTTGGTTCCATGATTAGACCCACACTTTACAAACTTTACGCTGATTACACTTATAGTACAAATTGTTTGAACACACGACACAACCTACAACGAAACTTGTTAGAGGTACATGTGAGTTCGTGATTCGGCACGTGCTTCTATAGGCAAAAACGTAACAATGCTAAAGGAGGCTTTTCCTTTATGCGTGCAACCACCGACTGTGACTGATCTTGAAAATTACTATACCTTATCGAAAAATCTATCATATTATTTAAATACGCTATATGATAATACATTACATTGTAATAGTAAAACAATACTAAAACAAAATAGATATTAAAAGTTATGTTTATTGAGCTACTGAGGAAAAAACGGACAAACCGTAATTATTTACTAGTACAGAGTAGGGTATGTCCACAAAACAGAATAGCCCATACGACGCTTTTGTGAAAAGTCAAGGTCATTGCCCGAATCAGTGCGAATGTTTGCGAATAGGACATAATTCCGTATACGCTATACAGTATTATCCAGATGATGATCGCCGATCTAAACTAAATTCATAGGCCGTTGATAGTTTGGGGTCGTCTTATAGGACAGATATATGTTAAAACTATAAAACTTTGACGAAATTTTATACCTCGTCTTATCTGAAAGTCGTCTTATCTGCGGAAATATAAATAAATAAAAATAAATACCTCCTCAAGCAGCTGCTTGCCACAGAGGTCTGACAGGAGCCTGTCAGTTTATATGCCATAGTAGAAGGTCTGAGAGGATGGCAGGACCTCAGCAGAAAAATGACACAAACAGCCATGCCTTACCCGGGCTCGAACCCAGGTCCCTTAGATCAGTAGCCAAGTGTGCTAACCACTCAGCCACGGGACGGCTACGGTATATAAAATTCATCTATACTCCCCTGTATTATATAATGCAGAGAATACCCTTTTCCTTGTAGGTCATTATTGAAAAGTACTAATATTGAGGTCCTGCCATCCTCTCAGATCTTCTACTTTGGCATATAAACTGACAGGCTCCTGTCAGACCTCTGTGGCAAGCAGCTGCTTGAGGGGGTATTTATTTTTTTATATTTTTAATATTCAATAAATGGTGAAATCTACTCTAAAATGCTTGATAATAAATTCCTTTATCACCAAATGGCTGATTCAATAATTTCGATTATTTCTCTGTAAAACTCTACGTAGTAAAAGTGAGCGATATTCCATCTCTGCAAAGTAAAAATTAATTTAGAATTTCATCCCGAGCTGATAAATTTCTCATAAACAGCTCACGGCGCATTTATTGAAGTCCTGCCACTTATGAGAAGTGATTGCTTAAAAAAACACACGCTGATTTCGAGGAGACGATCCAGTAGCGTAATGACCTATGAACAAGCAATTCGAATTGCGATAACTTCGAAAGGAAATCGTATGTTTTCATTACTTCTTAATATTTGAAAACGTCTCTTTATCGCGAAATTATAAGTAATGTTTACTAAACCATGAAAAGAGAATTACCGACCTTTTATTATAAGTGTAAACCCAGAAATGCTTGTATTTAATAGAGTTCTCTCTGAGCATGACCTCCGAGCGAACTGGTTCCCCAAATGAGTTGCAGCTTGTGGTATGACACGTACACACACACACTCCGGGAACGTCACAGGGTCACGTGAGAAGTCGCGATAACTTCTACGCTGTTTACCTTCCTACTTGCTAATATTTCACATCATATTTTACACAAGTAATGATTCCCATTGGTTTGCAATTTTATTTATACATTTCACAATGATGCTTTTTTTTTACATTGGTTACAGATATATTTTGCTGCCTGCTTACAAAACTGCAGGTTAACAGAGGAAATGGTTTTACATGCAGCAGTCTACATATGGTATTGCAAAATTATACATACATTCAGATAAAATCATCATTTTTTTATACGTACTAACATATAGCTCAAACATAATAAAAATCACAGTGTATGTATTTAACAAAATATTCGTTTTTGGTTACATTATTTTTTCATCATTTTGTAGTGTCCTTAAGAAAGGGTGTCATAACCATATTCTAAAATATATCTTTTATCATCAAATGGTGACAGATCAAGTTTAACACCTTTCACTGTATGAAGATGATGGTTGCTACTTTGAATCCTTGTCAAATCTCGAGAAGGTGACTTGTTTATCAAGCAGTCTCTGTAATCCTTGTGACGGAGGGTTCTTTTTATGATGTATTTTGGGACTCCTTTCCCTGTTTTCTTCTCTTGTAAACTCTGATGATTATATATTTTTGCACAAAGGCCTACAAATTCTTTTGCAGGTACTCCTCAAAGTTCATCTTTCATTTACCTAGTACCTTTTTATTATGTGTACAATGTGAAAAATGATCTATGTGATAGACCTATCGAAATGATATCAGAACAATGAGTAGACTGCCTATTAATATCAAGGCAAGTTATCATGCAGTTTGGCCAACTTGAATAATCATAATCAACTTGATGTTTTCAGTGTCAACGGGATGGCCATTCCAAAACAGCTTGCTGTGGTTTCCGACTGCACTCATTATGAAGGAGTAGGACCACCTTGATGCTGCATGAACTGCAATGGTACCCATTTTGCTTTCTCACGTGAATGTCCTAAATGGGAGGACTTAGAGTTAATTAAAGTTGTTAATAACTTTTACCTTGAGATGAGGAAGATTGATGTTACTTCGCCCCACCTAGCATGGTCTCATGCCAGTATGGTGATTGGAAAACATCTTCCATTGTAGATACCAGCGTATCTTTCATATCGACATACACGTCCTCTGAAGCTCATAGCACATTGAATCTGTATCAGTAAACAATAATTTTGCTTTTCCTCCATATTTTGGACTAATAGTCATAATGAAAGCTATAATCAGTATTTTACTAATATCTAGAATACTGAATCCAGCATAAATAGGTCTGTCGAGTTTCAATTTAGTTTGCTTTGATTGTACGTATGCAAGTTCGTTGTCAAAAACACGAAAAGCGTGAGAAGCAGGCAATGCTACGAGTTTACATACACTCTTTGGGCTCTGAGTCAATTCATTATTCACCCGATTTCTCAAAATTTCCATCGTTTTGCCAAACACAGCATTATTCATCAGTTTGAAGAATTCCTCAAAATAATTTCTAGCTTTCTTCCGTTGATCTGTATTAAATTCTGTATATGGTTTTAGCCAGCAAGATTGTTTGAATTCTAAAATGCGATGTATTTTCTTCAGCTGTATACCGAAGGTTAAATATTGTTTCATATTATGGTAATGGACATATTTTTGCTTAGAATACAGATTGAGGACTTGTTTCACGACTGATTGGTTGGTATTTATTCCAAGGTTATCAGCAAGCTCTTGGAAATGTGGTGATAGCATGTTGTTGGTAATCTGAAGTTTCTCAGGGGCTAGTGGACAATCATTATGCTTCTTGTGGAGAGAAACTGGATAATCTAAATCGACTTCCAATATATCACCTTTATTGGAATCGTCAACCATGGTAATATCTTGATCTATTTTTTCTCTATCAAGCCATCGAAAATCGCTTTGGGGAAGACATTGTGACATTGCCCATCCGTAAAGGTTGTTGGCATCATAGTACATAATATATTTAGAGGGTAGCTGAGGATTATAGGTATGTAAATACTTGTTGTTTGCCATGCTAAAACGATTGCATATCGCTGAAATTTCTCGTATGCCTTTCTCCAGGAAAAGGTACGTTGTAGGGTCTGTTATCAGCTCTAGATTAACATTTGTCATTTTCAGGCATGCTTGCCAGGCTAGACCAGGAGATGTGTAAACATGGCAGGGATCAATTTCGGAGTATCTGATGCATAGTTGTCTGAAATTCTCAAAAACGTTAGGTAACAGGAGGACATCGGTCTTCAGGTACAAGTCATGATACTGGCCTAGGTTTTTTATGTTGAATGTGTTCCATACTTTCATTGTATGGATATAGTCTTCTTCCTCTAGTGCTTCTTCTGTAAGTTTGTTGTAAAAATGACTCACGTGGAGGTAATAACGTCTCTTCAAACCTTTCGCTGCTGTCAATGTAATCGTAGGGGTAAACTCCTTTCCTCAAAACCAGGTGTAGCCGTTCAGCTTCGACATGCTCCTTTAAAATATGGAATTCTTCTGCTGATAAATTATGGACTAGTTTCTCAAAAGATGCATTTAAAAATTGATAGGAGTCTATGAAATTTAAAGTCCCAAGGGAGAATGCTATGTATTTTTCAATATTATTGAGAATACATTTAATTTTCTTATTTTTGATTCTGCCAATTCCTTGCATAATAAGATGGATGTCATATTCCTTTTGGTTATGAAATATAACTGGAATCTTATTTGTGAATTTAAAATTGAGATTACACGCATTATGCGCGGCTCCTCGGAATTTGCCAGTTAAATGGTCGTGATCCCTCACTCGATCTAGTACCAGAACATCTTTGCAATTATGACAGTTGGTAGCGTTTCGAAATGATTCCTCTTCCTGATTTGGAAGGCACATTGGTTTGATCTGCCGAGAGTAACTATTTGATATCGTTTTCTTCTTTAAGCAAACATTGCAAAAAATCTTTTACCATATTAAGACCTCTATAAACTACTGGAGGTTTATAGCTGCACCCGTCAGATCCAATAACAAGATCTGCAAATCCACAGGGTTCATAATTTGCTGTGATAGTGGTGTGAGATTTTGAAGGGTTAGGAATAGAAGTGTCCACTTTCACTAAAAATGATTCAAAGTCGGCGTAAATAACGTATGGAACTTGAAATTTGTGAATTTCAACTACTTCTCCTCTTCAGTTGGAAATTACTCTCTGGGGTCCATGTTCTTGACAATAGGGAACATGATCCTTCAAGAGTGATTCATTTGTGAAACGGTGAAGGCAGTAATCACAGTAGAAAATCTGGTATTTATGTTTAGTGAGAGGAGTAAGGTGTCTACTCATATTCTTAATAGAACAATAATGCTGCTTTTCATCATCTGATAACAGTAGGAGATTTGTGTGCTCTTTAAACCTGAATGGTGTGATGTAGAATGGGAACACCTCTTTCTCGTATCCAAAAACATTGATAGAGATGTTATTCATTTTTTCGATTTTTGATAGTTGATTTATTGTTATAAAGAAAATTAGACCAGAGGTGTTTAATTTTTTTTCCTAAAGGCATGAAGTTGTTAGGGTGCTGTGGATGATTTGTAGAAGGATACAAAGAGGCTAAAACAGACCAGACAACACATTTTTGGTCAGAATTACATACATTACCAATAGCGCGTTTTAATAGTAATTCTCTTGGAGTAGGGACATAACTAGTCCTGCAAGAAAGATGTATTTTCCAATGTTCATTTCACTGTGGAGTACAGCATCCAGTATCCATCCACTATGCGCTTCTTCAAATGAAGTCTTGATCTTCTTGCACTAGCATTCTCTGTTTAGCGATACACTAACTACCGTTCTCTGTTTAGCGATGGTGTAGGAAGATGTGACACAGTTATTTTGGAAAAACGGAGTGCTGTGTTCGAAGGTAGAAGGGGAGACTTTTCGCCTGAAGCACATTTGCATGGTAAGGTACCATTTAATGTTACCTTTTGAGGTCAATTTTTCTTTCAGATGAGTTAGGATTGACTCCTGTGAGGACTCAAGGAAAAGGTGAGATCAGCAGATGTTTCTTCAGTTGCCATCAGCCTATGTGTTGACAGAGTTCTTTTCATTTCTTCTGTAAACTGGCAGTGGTCTTCAGGATCTGGTTTTTGCTTCTTCTGGAGAAACGTTTCATCATCAAAACGTTTTCGTTTATTATTGTGTGACTTTCTTTGATATTGCAAAACTGTTTTTCTTCCAAACTCCATTCCACATTCTTCACATTTGTAGGTTTTCCTGGAGGTGTGGGATAACACATGATGTTGGATTGAAAGCACTTGAAGAGACTCTTTCCATCTTGATATCTTTTATGGCGAACGAGATTCAACTGGAGCGTGAAAGTCTTCTGACATATATTACATGGATACATTACAAAACAGTGAATTGTAAAATAGCTGATTTATACCACACGAGGATGTTGAGAACTATCACTATTGAGTTCTAGCAGTTGAAAAATCACACGACACAGAAGCAAAGAACTGTCACTGTCAACGTCTGACAAGAGAATGAGGATTCTGACATATGGATGTCGTATTTAGAGACACAAATGACAGAAAAATTAAAAGGCATGAATATCAGAGCAAACATCTAAATTTGCACAAAGCACAGTGACAAAATATACTTTGCAGTAACTTCATTTCTTATATTCTGTGTGTGTGATATGAATTTCCTACTGCCTCAGCTGAAATGAAAATAGTTTCCATTTTTTTTATAGCATGAAATTTCAATTATGTCATTTGTGCGTGTGTGTGAGAGAGAGAAAGACCTTTGATTTCCTTCTGCCTTAGCTGAAATAAAATTTACAATATTTGTTTTTTCATAGCATCAAATTTCATTTATGTCATTTGTGTGTGAGGGGAGAGGGGCTTGAATTTCCTCCTGCTTCAGCTGAAATAACAAGCTTACAATATTTAGAGTTTTTTTCTGGCATGAAATTAAATTATGTTATTTATTGGGGGGAGGTTTGATTTCCTGCCTCAGCTGCATTAAAAAAGTTTACACTATTTGATTATTTCTTTTAATTTTAAATAAAAAGTAATATTTTTTAATGAAAGAAGAAAATAAATTTGACATTTCATGTTTTTTAAATTAGGTGCGGATTTGCACAATTAAGATCTATAAATTTTGCGGACTTTTGCTTAAGCTGAAAGATTTGATCATGTATTATATTTTAAAATATGTTTTCCATTGTCCTTGTTTTAAATGGGCTTAAATTAAAGTCTGCTAAGTTTACAGAGCCGTCCCGTGGCCGAGTGGTTAGCGCGCTTGGCCAGTGATCTACGGGATCTGGGTTCGAGCCCCAGGTAAGGCATGGATGTATGTGTCGTTTTTCTGCTGAGGGCCTGCCATCCTCTCAGACCTTCTACTATGGCATATAAACTGACAGGCTCCTGTCAGACCTCTGTGGCAAGCAGCTGCTTGAGGGGGTATTTATTTTTTTTAATTTAAGTTTACAGTCAATTCAGCTTTAATCACACATTAAGATCATATCGAATTTTTTCTAAATTTTTATGTAAAACCTCAATTTGAAAGAGAAGCAGTTCCCAGCGTCTTTGCTTTTCATCCAATATAAATCAATATATGTGTATTAATTAAATCTATTTTGTTGTTTTAATTACTACACTGGAATAACCTCATTGAAATGAAAAACAAGAAAAGTTCTGCTTCATTTCAATCATTTGGTCGTCGTTCACCAGCCATTTGCAAGGCATCATGGGTAATCTTGCCTTAAGCAGTCTGCAACACACCCGCCTCTGATCATGGCTGCCAATGGTATGGGAATTGGAGTCCCTTCTCTAGTATTACTACCTCAATGGCCCAAAAGGACCATTTGTCACTACATTGAGGATGAAGGTTTTTTCGACTGCACTGTAGATGGTGTACTTGGGTTCGAACTATACAGATGTTATAGGCAGTCTCTCTGCTCATTAGTAATTTAGGGAAAAGAAGATTGGAGGAGAACTAACACGACTTGCTCAATTAAGGTGATGAACAGACAGGGAATACATAGGAGGAAACATTGGGCTCACTGCTGTCTTGAAAAAAAAAGTTTGACAATGATGTTGACCATGACAAATTCGAATGAAGAATCATATGAACTTTTATGTGTTTGAGTAGGTGGTAACAACCCATCACAGCAGATTGTGGTAGCATTGGCTGTGTTCACCAAATAAGAAGCCATCCTGATAAAAGGACTCAACTGTTTATGTACTTATATGTCATAAACTGTCAGAGTGTGCGACCACCATGAATGGTGTAACACCCTATGGACTGAGAGATGGAGCTTCAGCGTATACTACAGTTTTGTTCTCCCATTTGAGTGTGACAAAAAAAACTCAACTGTTTATGAACTTAAGCCGCAAACTGTCAGTGTGTGTGGCACCTTTAATGATACTACATGTCTCACCCACACTGATAACCACGACGGCCACATTCCTAACAAAATCATTTGATGAAATAAATGCATATTTGAAAGTCAAATAATTAGGTTTTGCCCATTGGCATATTTTGGAAATATATATATTGGGGAGACTTAATTTTTTTTAAATTGAAAAATAGTAATCACTAACTAAATATTTAAAAGAGACATATTAAGCAAATTAAAACCAGTGGTATATTTTACATCGATGCGTAGAAGTTACTGAATGTTTCAGAAGCATAAAAATGAAAAAAAAAATGAAAGGTATATATTTGGGGGGATTTGAACTGCCACACCTCTCCTTTATATAGGGTGTATAAAAAAAAACACAACCTCTATTGTATTTTTCTATTTAAACTTGACAAAAGAGACAAATTTCAAAAGATGCAAATTAGACATATATCATTATTATTAGACATATATCAAATTAGACATATATTATTAGACATATATCATCTATTGTAAAGGCAGATGCCTTTACAATAGATGTTGAAAGTGATTTCCTGCAACCTGGATGCAGGTTCGTACCCGTTTCATGACATTTGCAGCCACCTTTCGTAATGTTTGCTTTCTTATGTTTAAAATTTCTCAATGTTAGCCTTCAAGTGTTTTGAAACACTACACATTTGAGATATTCCCAAAGGAAAAAATCTGGAGTAGTGAGATCTGTGGTTCTTGGAGGCCACAAATTTTTTTAAATCAAATGATCACCAAAAAATTCCTGCAAAATGACCATTGTATCGTTTGCAATATGGGCATCGCGCCATCTTGTTGAAACCATCACTCTCGTTCATTCACATCCAATAGTGCTATAAACGGTTGGATGAGGTCACGATAAACTTCACCAGTTACAGTTGAGTCAAAAAATAAAGGCCTTAACACACGATGATGGGAAATTGCACACCAATTTCCCATGCATACAATGGTCGTTTGTGACAAGTGTGTGGATTTTCACTGCTCCATATTCGACTGTTTTGACTGCTCACAAACCCATTCAGGTGAAACCTAGCTTCGTCACTGAAATAAACACTGTCCAACACCTCAATTCCATTTTCATCAACAAAAGAATGAAACCAACGGCAGTAGTGTAAACGTTTTTCGTGGTCTGATTCTTTCAGTTAATAAACGACACCAATGCGGTACGCATGAAGTTTTAACTTCTTGTAGCCCAGAAAACAGTATCTGGTGACAGTCCAACCTGTGATGATAACTTTCTAAGAGATTTTCTGGGTGAGCGAGTTAAACGCTGAGACACATCATCAAGAACTTCAGCAGTTAACAGTGATTGCCGGACTGAGCTCTTTCGATCTTGTACAGACCCAGTGTCACGAAATTTATCAATCAAACGAGATATTGTCGACTTCTTGGGAATTGTAGACTGAGGAAACCTCAACTCAAACTCTTCCCTCACACGTTTGTAAGATTTGTACGCACAATAAGTCTCAACAACAAGTATGCGTTCGTTTTTGGAAAACGACATAGCTGACACAACACAAAGTAATGAATGCTTGAGTGAGACTAGCGTGTGACAAGGTCATTTCAACTGCTAAAGGCTGTTAACTTTGAGTACAGTAATGCCAACTGACTAATATTATGGGATAAAATGTGCATGCACGTAAGTTCTACTCTCATATATTCAGGGTTGTGTCCTTTTTGAAACACCCTATATATGCCCCTGAATTTTTGCCAATTTTATATAGTTTAGAAAACGAGCTAAGCTACTGTTAAATGTTCCATCTTAATAACTCTGGAAATATTAAATGAATATTGTTGGCAATTATCATGAAAAATAAATAAAGTTCACTGAAACTTGACTTTTATTTCATTTATCCCAGTGGTGCTAATGTGCTGCTCGTATGTTGCCAGACGCTGTTTTTTTGTGCAACTCGCGATGGCTTATGTTGATGTCAAAAATTTATATTGTTATTGTTGCAAGTTAAAAAATAATGTAATTATTTTTATAATTTTTCTCAGTGAATTATTGTGTTCAATGATTTCTACATGTTGAAATTCTCTTATGCGGTCTGTTGAAATAAAGGTTGTCCACCACTGGCTTATCGTACGAAACTAGAAACTCTGACATGTAACACAAGTGTTGTCTGAATAAGTTACCCATAAACGCCAAAAAATTTTTTATTTTATATGAAAATTATTTTTTTTTGTTTGAGCAACCGTAACATATTTTTTACGCTACTATAAAGAATGAAATACTATTTCGCATTCCATGAACTTCATATTGTGTTTTGCATCTAAACAGCTGCTGTAACGAAAGAAATGCCATCGCCCTCAAATCCTTGGTAACCAAAGGGGGACTTGGCGGTTTCACAGTTGGCTTCAGCATCTAGTATGGCAAACGGCTCATATGCTCCCCCCAGCTTCATGGTCCCTACCATGGAGGTATGAAGACAGGGAGGCGCCCTATAGCTTGAAATCTGTAACCGAAATCGCCATATCGTCACTACTTGTAATCTTGCTATCACTGTATTAAAGAACGACAGATTGCATTGAAAAAAAGGATTTGGGTAACGCGTTTGATTATAGTAATGGACTTGCGACAATTTACTACAGGATACATTACAATTGACGTGCAGCGTGCGGCTTTCTGATTAGCGAGAGCATGGCTACCGCCGTTCTGCGCGACTACACTAGCGACCTATGTTAAGATATAGTAAGGGCGACTCCCCCTCTTCCTACCTCCATTGTCCCTTACCCCTCAATGGTCCCTACCTACTGCCGGCGTCTTGGGCAGATTTTAACCGTGGGCCAATAATGTTAAATAGAGGATCATGAATATTATAACTTTGGATATCTGCACAGTTTACGATAAATGATTTATTCCCACAATATTGAATATATATATTGTAAAAAGAAGTAATTTATTCACACAATAATTACAGTTTTTTTCTTCAGCTTTTCTTAACAAATTGAATTTTTTAATAATTTAGCTTATGGTACTTTTAGTTTATATTCATCCTTTTATAATAAAATTTTACTCGCTGTACAAACGATTAAATCTTTGTACATAGTATTTGATTTACGTAGGTAATTTTTTGATGACATAAGAACTACTTTTCGGATGTTATCTGAAAGGCTTAGCACTAACGCAAAACAACAGAGCGACGTAAAAAAAAAAGTTAAAATGAGTGAAGTACTCTTCGCCATCTGGTCATAGAGTAAATCTAAGAAGTGAGTAGCATCTCAGTCTTTCTGCAGGTGCCAGGTGACAACTTCAAGAGGAACTACTACTTTGCTCATCTGCTTGTGTTGTGTATCGCAATCTGCTTACGCTTTCAAGGCTATAACATGCACCGGGGTCGCCCCTGTCTCGAAACGGTTTCGCCCAATGCTACCCGCTTCCGACACGTAATCAATGCAGTTCCCGGATGCAGACTCTGGCTGGAACCGGATTAGAACCTGGTCTCGATTCTGTAGCCTCAAAGTAGCCGATGAATGGATATTCCATCTTCACAGTATCTTATTTCAATGATGAGTTGAAACGAAATCTTTTTAATTTTAATATTTCGATTTAAGTAAATAAGAAAAGCATGAATTAAAAATAATTTGGGAAGTTAATTTTGTACAGTTTATAATATAGGCTTAAAATGCTGTGACTCATGAGCTAGTTTTATATTCCAAAATCGGAATAGTGTTCATGCAAGAAATATGATTTATTAACTATACCTGAAGATTGGCATGTGTATGTAAATTTTTAAGAGCTTAAGCAGTTTAGTAAAATGTCTGCTGTTACCACAGCAGATAGAGGATTCACTTGGTCTGATGATGAGACCTCGGTATTGCTGAAACTATGGGGAGCTAATGATGCACAATCGGAACTTCTAGGAAATAAAAGAAATTTTGTTGTGTATGAAAAAATATCAGAAAAAATGAATAGTATGTGTTTTATGAGATCAGCTTCACAGTGTCGAGAAAAAATTAAAAGAATGAAAAGAGAATATACTTTAACAAAGCAATACAATGATAGAACAACAGGACCAAAAAAATTCATGAGATTTTATGAACAATTTGAAAGAATTCTGCTGGAAAAACAAAGCAGAAATCAAAAGAACACAACACTACGAATGAAAATGTATCGTGGGAATAACAGTGCTAGTTTAGATTCAGATACTAAAGAACCCGAAAACTTGGTGGTATCAGAAAAAAACAGCTGGGATAGCAGTTCTGTTAAAGCTTCACCAGTAAAAGCAAGTGGAAGCACAGAAACTGAAGTTTCAACATCTGAGAAAAGTGTTTCACCAGATAAAGGTAATATAATATTTAGTATATGGTATTAGTTTAACATTTAACATACTTTTCAATGATACAAATATTAAGAAAACTAGTGGAAATTAATTCATTATTGTTGAGAGCTGTGGTTAATATTACTATTGTGCAGTAAAATGCCCATAGCAACTTGAGAATTTGTTTTATAAAATCAATAATAAAAGGATAATATGAAGTCTTAATAAGTTTTAATAGCCATCCTGTGGGTAAGTGGTTAGCACATGGCTACTGATCAAAGGGACCTGGGTTCAAGCCCTGGGTTAAAGCATGGATGTTTGTGTTGGTTTTCTGCTGAGGTCTCGCCATCCTCACATACCTACTATGGCATATAAATTGACAGGCTCTTGTCAGGCCTCTGTGGCAAGTAGTTGCTTGATGGGGATAATTTTATTTTTAAAAAGTTTTAAATCTGACAACCAGGGTATTTAACTAGTATTCTTTGTGAAGAAAATGCCTTTCTCCATTGAAAACTTCCTCCCCCCTCTTATTGCTGTTTAAGGGGTAATTACACAAAAGAAAGGATTCTGGTAACTATAACACAAGCGAAAAAAATATTTAAACATGGATATGGTGTACATTCTTTTAAAGAAATTCTTTAAAGATCACCAAAACGGGGGAAAAATTAGCTAGAATTTGAAGTTTGAACAGATTGGCATTCTGGCTTAATTTTTTTTATAGATCTGGACCTGTTAATCAGTGATGCTACATAGTGGGCAAGAACAGGCACCAGAGCATCTAATCATGTCTTTGCCAAGGAACAGGTGGAATTGCTTTAGTGCTATATCACCAAGTCTGCTGTTGATTTTTAGTGATATCCTATTCCTTCATAAATAATGACTTCTTTGCAAACAAACAACTGGCCTCCTCACAAATAAAACACCATTGAAAAGTTTGCAGTCATACTTAATACCTCTATTGTAATAATAACATTAATTTCAATAAACTGCCGTATGTTTCTCCTACCATCTTCACTTGCTAGATTTATAGAGCAGAATGCTCTATAAATCTAGAATTTTAAAGCACTTCAAGCAAAAAAAAAGCTTTAAAACTTTATCTTGAAATAACTAAAAACAGAAATTGGTCAAGGGATATAACAAAATGAAGAGCATTTAATTTTAAAATTTTAGAAAATAAAATATTTGACAAAAACAGTAGTAAAATAAGTACTTGGATTTCAGCCTTATTCCAAGATAGGTTGAAGCTCTAATGAGCAGAATATGGCATGCTAAATTTTAAAGGAAAGAGCATTTAATTCTGCATAATAATATATCAACAGACTTATCTGAAACAGGATAATTTATTAGTTACATATTTTTTTTTCTTGTACAGTATTGCTGAAAGTTTTGTCAGTCACTATACTGTTCACTTGTAGTATCATTTACTAATAAAAAATAAATGCTCCCCTAAGCAACTGCTTGCCACAGAGGTCTGACAGGAGCCTGCCAGTTTATATGCCATAGTAGAAGGTCTGTGAAGATGGCGAGATCTCAGCAGAAAGACAACACAAACATCCATGCCTTACCTGAGGCTGTAACCCAGACCCTTTGATCGTAGCCAAGTTCGCTAACCACTCTGCCACCAGGGTGGCTTCATTTACTACCAACTCATTATTCAGGTTATTTTTCAGTGAATTAAAAAAAATTGAAAGCAGACTTCAAAAAGCACTGCATGAAACTTCAGTTTGAGAACATTTAGAAAGGAAAAAGAATTAAAACACATCAGTGCCAAGAAAAAAGGTTAAAGTAACAGCTGCCACAACAATGTAATGCTTTCATCATTTTTTGCAATTTTATTGGCTATCTAAATCATCAGCTATATATTTATAAAATTTTATTTGTGAATTTTCATGATTGATTAAAAACTACTACTTGTCAACTGTAGTTCTCAACAGATATGATTCTACATTTGGCTCTGGTAATTACAGTTACTTCTTGAACTCTAACCCTTTAACACCAAGGAAATTTCAGAAAAGAGTAGAGGGTATTAAAGACAAAGGAATAACACTATTTGGATGAGTCCATTTCAAAATTTCAGTGGTTTTGGGCCGTTATGAGCACTAAAGAGTTGAGGGTTAACCCTTTCAATGTCCAGCCTAAAAAATAAATGAATCTGGAAGTCCAGCTATTTTTTTCACTTGTTCAGCAAGCATGAGAAAAAACCCTACTGGTCATATTATAATAAATTAAAATTGTAAACATTGTTTTATTATATTAAATAGCCAATACCTGGCCTACTGGTTAGCACACCTGACTAAGAAACCAGCAGGCATGTCCTTGTGTTTGTATGAGAAACCAAGGCAAGTTCAATAGAGCTTCTAGGCTCTATCTCCATCCTTTGTGTGCGTGTGTAACAGTGGTGTACTGAATGGGAGGATGGGTTATAACTGCCCTCGATGGCTGAAATAGTTTATTTCTAATGCAATCCCCAAAAATTGGAGACTAAAGCATGCCAACTCCTCCCCCCCCCCCACTCCCCATTAGGCATATTTGAACATATTGAAACCTCTCCCATTAGAATTTCTGGGTATGTGATTGACTTTAAAACATTTTGTTTACAAGTATATATTTTAAAACAATGGTCTTTGATTTTATAATTTATCAGCATCTGAAAAATGATGGTGACCTTGGAAAAGTTTATATTTTATGTTATACTGTTCCTTTTATTTGTCAGTTTTTAATTTGAATACTATATAAAATAAGTATCATTTCCAGCATAAAACATTTTTGTGTACAATGTTACTGGTAAGTTTTGAAGAATTTATAGTTTGACATGGTAAGTTGCAAAGGCTGGGAATATGCATCCTTACAGTATTAATGTTATAACCTATTCAATATTCACTGGTGGAAATTGAAAAGAGAACACTGTTAACAATTGAAGCGTAATCTATGAGATTTATTTAGTAGAAACAACTTGTTGAGAAAGGACTGATCACACGTGGAAGTGATTCGATGTTTATTTTATCTTTTAATGAGTATAACATTTTACACAAGGCACATTTTAATAAGGTGTTGAACCTCCTTGAGCAACAATACAAGTTTCCAATCTGGCATGCAATCAGTCATAGAAATGCTGGATATCACGCTGGGGTAAATACCATTCCATGTGCTTTCAACTTGGACACATAATTCAGTGATGGTTGTTGCCTGCCACAGTTCACTGAAGAATCTTCGTCCGATCCAGTCCCAGACATGCTCGAATGGAGACAAGGCCAAGGGAGTTAGTGCACTGCTTGAAGAGCATGTTGAGTTGCTCAGACGGAGTGGACGGGGCATTATCCTGCTGGAATATTGCATTTGGAATTACACTCAAATATGGCAGGATGACTGGCTGTACGATATCACTGCTGTATGTATTGCTATTCACTGTACCCCTGTACAAACACCAGACACGTATGACCACAGACCGTCATTCTTCCCTCCAATGAACTTGTTCTTGACACCACTGCAAACATGCTTGACAGTGACAAGGTGACAGTGGTAACCGTGCTCATAGTTCTGCTTTCAAAAGACAATTGTGTATCGTTCTTGTAGACACCCTTGATACAACAGAGGATTGAATTTGTGATGCTGTCTGCTCTGCCGCTGCCACCCTCCTGATATACCGATCCTCTCTTGCATCCGTAACTTTGTGTTGCCTGGAACCACTTCTGCGAGTGTGTGAATGCTCTTCTGACCATCGATGCCACCACGGTGTGCAATTTGATGAAAAGACCAACCTGCTTCCCGAAGACCCACTATATGACCTCACTCAAACTCTGCTAACTGAACAAATGTTGCAAACTTGCATTGTCCAGGATGGTAGCTTCTTTGATACAAGACGAATTTCTTTCTTCGTGCCCTAGTCCTTAAATACACGCTGTGTACATTTGCATATTGTTGTCCTCAGTGACATCATTATTTCATCCAATGACTTTCAATCATGGATCACGGTTTCTGCCGCCCTTAACTATTAACATAATATGACGTTCCTAAAGGAATTCCTTCTAGGTGTTCTTTTTTTCAATTTCAGCTGTGTATTAAGTTCCAATATTTGAACAAAGTTCAAGAAATGCATCTATTTCATCTATCTAAATATTACTGTACTTCAAAAGTGCTACAGGTTCATTTCATTCCTGATTTTCAAACTCTGGACATGCATTATGGGAATGTAAAGATTTAAAAAAAGTTCCATTCTTTGTTATGCACAAAGTAATATTGCAATGAAATGCGAAAACCTGCCATAATAACTGTCATAGATCTGATGTATTCAGTATAATCTTGCATTTTAATAAAAGCATTTAAATAAATGTCAAGAATTCATAATCTTCATTAAATTTATTTTGAAGTTATTCCTATTGCACCCTGAAAAGTAAAAAATGATTGTAAAACATACCAATGATTAAATCGCTCGCTAAATTCATATTAACTTCAAAGGAATTCAGCATTTTTTGTTCATTTGGTAAATAAAATTAGTTTTAATGCCATATCTTCCTTTGAAGTTATTCTATATTCAGTAAGTAATTTCATCATTTTTGTATGCCTTATTTTTTAATTTTTAGTAAGAACTCTGCAGGGTTGTGCATTCTCTGCAGAAGAGCATGTCAGGAACCCATAGTTAGACTGAAGTGGGGACTCGCCTGTGAAGAGCACACTTGCCCTCTGGTGTGATGCTGCCTGTACCAAATATTCTTTGAGAGGGAGTGAGGGGGTTGCAAAACGTTATCTCAAGTATACAGACTCTTCTCATAAAGTTGTCTAGACACATATCTCCTTGGCACTATCATGCTTGCAGCAAAGCTGAGTTAAACAGTGAGTTGTCTGGATGTTATCTCCCTATGCCTTCTTGCTGTTAAGGCCAGATATCGCTCCTCTTGGAATGCAACCTTGGTCAGCTCAGAACTGATTGTAGAGACACATTCCCAAATTCCTGATGGGGAGGAGAGAAATGTAGTTGATGTTTACGGGTAATATTTTAAAGGAAAGCTTTTAAAAATAAGTATTTTTAGTGACAAAAGATATAAATTAAAAAATAAAAACTTCCTATATGTACCCTAAAAAGTAGAAAATAAATCTAAAGCATGTTGATGGTTCAGTCAATCACTGAATGCATATTCACGTCGAAGGAAGAGGAGGGCACTGATTTACCTCTTCAAGATTACGGGCACCCTATCTTTCTTTGAAGTGAATAGAAATACATGTGACTGATTGCGAATCGATATGATTCGCTTTGAAACAATCAGCGAATGACAATCAGCGAATCAACAGCTTTGTGACAATCAGCGAATCGATATGATTCGCTGATTGCTTCCTATATGTGACCTAAAAAGAAGAAAATAAACCTAAAGCATATGCTTTAGGTTTATTTTCTTCTTTTTGCTTAGGGTTATTTTCTTTAGGTTTATTTAGTTCTTTTTAGGTCACATATAGGAAGATATGTATTTTTCTTTTATTTATTGCATATGTTCTTTGTCCATGGTCTGATGTACCTCTACTGAATTTCATTAATTCTAGCCAGTCATTATGTTGATATACCAACTTGTATGCTTATAACTTATCTTTTGTTCACCAGCATATTTAGTCACATAGACATATTTTTAAAATTAGTTCTTCCTACACTAATAATTCAGTAATAACTGAGGAAACTGCTTGCTACAGAGTTATGTATGCTTAATGAAGAACTAAATAGGCTAATAAATTCAGCTCCCCCTTATTAAGTTGGTGCAAAAATAATGGCCAATTTCATTTTGTTCTCTTACTTATTGTTCATTGTGAAATAATATATATATTTGGTTCATGTTATATATTGTTTTAAAGTTTATTCTTAATTGATATATAATTAGTATTATAGTTTCATTTTTGTTATATATATATATAGTTGTCTCAAGGTTATGTTGGGAAAAAAGAATTGCATATAATTAGTTCAAACTTGGCCACAATGTGACCCAAATAACTCTTTAATGTAGTTGTGGGACAAGGGAAGTACTTCCGAATGTACAGTGTACTGTTGGTTTGAAACGTTTTGTAGTGGAGATATGAGTCGTGAAAATGAGGAAGGCTGAGAATGCACCCCCTGTTGTTGACAACAACCAATTGAAGCAGACTCGCATAAAACTGCGTGAGAAACTGCAGAAGTGCTAAATGTTGATCACACAACTGTTATTCAGCATTTAATTCAAATTGGAAAAGCGAAGGAGCTTGATAAGTGGATTTTGTATGATTTGAATGAAGATAAAATAAATTGTTATGAAGTACGTTCTTCGCTGCTTTTGCACAACAAAAACAACCCATCTCGATCAGATTGTGATGTGATGAAAAGTGGATTCATGCCAAAACACTTCCCCAAACTGAAGTTGCATCAAAAGAAGATTTTTGGTAACAGTTTGGTGGTCTGCGACTGGCATTCACTACAGCTTCATGAATCCAGGTGAAACTGTCATTGTGGAGAAATATTGTCATGAACTCGACGAAAAGGCAGTAGAAGTTGCACAATAAACATCCAGCATCGGTCAATTGAAGATAAAAGAAGAAAATGTTATTCTTCTCCATGACATTGTTTGGCCGCACATTGCTCAAATAATGTTCCAGAAGTTAAATGAATTGGGCTATGAAACTATGCCCCATCTCCATATTCACCTGACCACCTTTGGCCAATGGATTACCACTTATTCAAGCAAATGGACAACCTTTTCTAAAAAAAAATATTCAATAACCGTGAGGCAGCAGAAAACACCTTCAAAGAATTTGTCGAAGCAGAACTCGGAATTTTTATCGAAAAGGCATAGATAAATGTGTAGATTTTGATGGTTTTTATTTTTATTAATGAAATTTATTATGAACTGAGTTATGATTTGTTGAAGTTAAGTTTAAAAAATGACCATTATTTTTGCACCAACCTAATATTATAACCAAAGCAATGTAAGGGTTTGGTCCACCAACTTCTACTCCTGTCTGGAAAAAAAAAGGCCTTCGTGAAAAATGGAAGAAATTTTCCTGAATGGTAAGAGTGAGAACAAGTAAAAGCTTTCTTATTGAAGCTAATGCAATGGTCCCTCCTCTCTGCTAAAAGTGAAAGAGTTCTTTCTAAACAGTAAGAGCTTGGGCCACCAAATTCAGTGTGCACTTTTCTCTTACAACACGGTGTAATGATCTTCCTTTCCCACTCCTAAAGGAAAATTTCTTAGCATAATAAGATACTAGACATATATATTAGTCAAAGTATTAAATCTAATACAGATAATTTAATAACGGAATGCTACCCAATATCACGGGAACAAAGAATCCACACACCTTATTCTATCCAAATAAATCTTTTAAACACTGTTCCTGCATAACAGTTGATTCTTATGACATATATTCTGAATTTAAGTTTTCTTGTACTAGTTAGAAGAATGACAGCAGATGTATACACTAACCTCTTCACCTGAAACTCTCTGCTAATCAGAAATATGCAGTATTAATCACATATAAGAGCAGATGTCCTGGTGGCTGAGTGGATAGCATGCTTGGCTACTGATCAAAGGGATCTGGGTTTGAACCCCATGGATGTTTGGTTGCCTTTCTGTTGAGGTCTTCCCTTCACAGATCTACTATAGCATATAAACTGACGGGCTCCTGTCAGACTTCTGTGGCAAGCAGCTGCTTGAGTAGGGAGATATTTTTAAGAGCTAGTATAACTAAATTTGGTAAATAACCTGTTTTTATCATAACTAAAAGCAATGCAAGGGTTTGGCCTCATAATCCCCCCCCCCCCAAAAAAAAAAGTTTAAGCAATTTCCAAGTACAACATGTTATATCCCAAGTGAAAGCTGATGGGAGTGTTGTGGGCTATCTCAAGTTATGTCCCTTTCTTTCTGCTGCTCTCCCCATAAAAAAGAGGGGAGTGATTTTCATGGGTTGATTGAAATGAGTTATATGTCAAACAAAAGTTTGTGGGGAAGTGTCGTCTACTATATGTTTTAGTGAGATTCAGTTAAAGGTCTGAGCAATGCCAGGTTAATTCTAGTTCATAATTTAATGCACATATAGTTGGATTGCTGATTTTTTTTCTACTGTTCTTTCATAGATGTTGAAAATCCCTGGACACCTGCTGTAGTTTTAGTTGAAGGAGAACAGGCTCAAAGTTCAGGAAAGCAAGAGTCTCGTGGCACAGTTTCTCCATGTTCATTCAGTGGTATGTATTAAACTCTCAGTTTTCTGATGTCTTTTATGTATCTTGGTGTATTTATCTTCAGACCATATTCTTTTGGCAATAAATGTAGTAAGGTTAAAAAAAATTGCAAGGGAAAAGGGAACATGGTATTGATAGATAGAACTTGGAGTTTTCTAAAAGTACTGCATTTGAATGTTACAATTTTTTAATTTTAATATCATCAATATCATAAAATTAAAAAATAGTACATTCAATCAAATTTTATTAATATTGTCAATATTATAATAGCTTTCATTAGATGTGTAACTGTGAACAACATCTGGGTTGGGGGAGATGTAGTAAAATGCAGTAATATGCAGTATTAATCACATATAAGAGTAATTAATACTGTTATATATGATGATCTTCTTTCCCACTCCTAAAGGAATATATATATATATAATTAATCACATATAAATGGATATATATCCATTATATGTGATTAATTATGTGTGTGGATTCTTTGTTCCCATGATATTGGGTAGCATTCTGTCATTAAATTATCTGTATTAGATTTAATACTTTGACTAATATATATGTCTAGTATCTTATCATGCTAAGAAATTTTCCTTTAGGAGTAGGAAAGGAAGATCATTCATATTATTAATCACATATAAGAGTAATTAATACAGTTTATATGATATATTTTATATGGTTAAAATATTAATATATTTTAACCATATAAATTAACCCCTTTTTGGGGTTGGGATGAGTAGTGGTAGAATAGAGTGGAATGTTTTGTAAATTATGCCATTTACTCATATCTTGAGCCTTCTTATGATACATAGTAAGGTCCAAAAGTTTCCGACCCAAACATGTTAGAACAAGAATTGACAGGTCTAACTCTGTCAACCCTCCCACCCTATGTTTTGTTGCACTACAGTTAAAATTTTGAAGCTCTAACATCAGTAGCACTCCAGATAGTGTTGCAGATAGAAGTGCTGTTTTGCCCAATATTTTTGAAATGTTTAAACTTGGGTATCGCATGGTCATTAAATTTTTGACAAAAGAAGGCGAAAGCCCGGCAGAAATTAAATGACGTTTAATTAAATGACAAATCTTCCCATCATATTCAACGGTTAAAGAATGGACTAAGCAATTTCGCTTAGGGAGAGATTCAAAGTTGAACCTCATTAAGGCAGACCTGCAGAAACACTCGCTCTGGAAACAATTGCGCTGGTGCAAGAAGAGTTGCTAAAGGATAGGTGACTGAAAACCAAAGAATTATCAGCAAGTTGTGGACTTTAAAAAACCATGGTGCTTTGAATTTTACATTACCATCTTGATATGAACAAAGTGAGTGCAAGATGGGCCCCAAAACTTTTGAGTGTTGTCCAAAAATGACAACATGTGGAATGCTGTACTGAATTTTTAGCACTCTGTGAGGGGCAAGATAAAGAAGTGATTGATTCAATTGTCATGGGAGATGAAACTATAATTCTGTACCATGATCCTCTTTCTAAAAGGGAATCTATGGTGTGGCGGCATCCTGGATCCCCACAGCCAAAAAGAGTAAAAGTGGCACAATCCCAAAAAAAGATCATGGCCATCATCTTTTGGGATTCTCAGGGGATTCTGCTAGTAGACTTCGAGGAACAAAATACTAGAGTTACTGGTGAATATTATGCATCATTAATGTACAAATTGAAGGATACCATCAAAGAGAAACACCGAGGAAAGCTGTCCCAGGGAGTGAGGTTATCGCATGACAATGCGCCAGTTCACATTTCAGTTGCTGCGAAGGCTGCTATTCAGCAATGTGGTTTCCAGGAATTAAATCACCCACGGTACAGCCCTGACCTAACCCCTAGCGACTATTTTTTGTTTTTAAAATTGAAGTCTGATCTGCATGGGAAAAAATTTACAAGTGATGAAGTCATTTCTGCAGTTTTAGACCATTTTAAGGACAAAAATTCAGATTATTTTTTCAGTGGTATAGAAAAGTTAATTAGCCATTCTAAAAAATGTATTGAAATAAAATGTGATTATATTGAAAAATAAAAATTATTGTTTGATTCTATTACCTCTTTAATACCCTTGGGCCGGAAACTTTTGGACCTTACTACGTATATGACTTGATGCCACCACATTGGTTTTAGGGATAAGGTGGAATGACTACTATGGGAAATCCATAAATTGAAAAGCAAATGACCTGCAAAAAGCAGTTGGAAGATACAGTATTTCTTCGATTCTAAGACGCCATCGATTGTAAGACGCACCTTAATTTCAGTACCACCAAGAGAAAAAAAGCTTTGATTCTAAAAAAAATGCTAAAATATATCTAACAAATATTTTTATTATAATAGAATTCAATTTACTAACAACAATAGTACCTATTTATCAGTAGGTATGTTATTCATCACTTCCTTTTGAATCAATATCAGAGCCCGATTCTTCCGAGCCGTCATATCTGTATCTGAATCAATATCAGAGTCTACTTCACATTCAGAGTTCGATTCTTCTGAGTCACCTTTATCTTCATTATCGCATAATATATCGTCTTCTGAGCCATCGAGAGTGTTGGTGATGCAACCTTTTTAAACAAGTACTGCACTATTCTTTCTGGAATTAGCTTCCAAGCTGTTGATACCCATTCTGCCAATTTTGATGCCAGCGCTTTCTTAATTTTTCCAGAAGGTAGTCAGTCAACAGCAGGTTCCAAGCTCACTATAATTCACTCACAGAACTCCACTATAATGAAATAATGGTGGCTTCACATTTGGAAAGTGTGAGAAAATACCCACGCCACTTTATTCTCCAATGGAATTGCAGAATCCGATAATGGTCAAACTTGGAGGCGGGGTTTCTGCGTAAAAACAAAATGTGTGATGTTGTGTGCAGAGTGTGGGAAAATTTGAAAAAAAAAACAGATTCTAAGATGCACCTGTTTTTAGAGATGTTTATATGGGGGGAAAAGTGCGTCTTAGAATTGAAGAAATACGATAGCTATTTTGTTTAATATTGCTGATTTATCACGTATTTTCTTTTATATGCCTTAAAAGTGAAAAAAAAAAACAAAAAAAAAACATTGCAAATTATGTGCTCAAATCACAGCAGTCATGGAGGCATATAATGAACCAGCATTTTTTTTGGGTCGGTTAAATCTTTTGATTGTTTTTTTTTTTTATTTTGCAACACAGAGGAGAATCCTAGAAGCTACTCCTTTACAGGTCTTCACATACAAGGACATGCCCTATTAAGACCAAAGTCACTATTGTCCGCTGACTCAGCTAGAAAACACATAGTTTGCTCTGCTGGAATAGTAGCTAGCTCCCTAACCACTATTCCAGCCAGAATAGAATCCCTAACCACTATTCCAGCTGAGAATCCCTGCCTGTTAAGCCAATAATTACTTTGCTAGTTGCATCTTCTATAGTATTTATATTGGCTGAACCTCAATGGTTGAATTATGAAGTTTTTCTTCTAATGATCTTGTTGGAATGATACTTTAATAAATAAATTAGAGATTGAAATTTTATTTTGTGTAAAAGATACAATTAAGGTACCTTATTGGAAATTTGTGTAAATGGAATAAATGATTTCATTATTAACAAGTTGTTTTATTAAACAACAGTAACTCATTGGCTATCTTGCTAACTTAGAATAATTTCAAACGTGGTTCAGGTAATTGATCACTAATTCTGTTTCATGTTGTTGTTTTTTTTTTGCTTTTCAGGGAATATATTAGATGATTTTTTCACATTGTTTGCCGTATATTGCACACAGAGGAATTTTTTAATTTTTGTATTTATTGCCTTTTACTGCCAATTTCATAAGGACCCTGCTACTAAAAAGGTTTTATCTTTCCCCTGCATGGAGATAATTTTTATATGCATTCTGTCACTTTACCATTATAAGCTTTTATTTGATATATAATTTGTTAGAATTGAACCCTTCTGTTGGGTAGACATAATGAAAAAACGGAATACATACTCCTTGCCTCTTTTTGGTGGTGGCGTAATGCTCCCAAATGCTGGATAGCTTACGAATTCAAGTGCCAAGCAATAAATCTACTTGCCAACAATTATGGTTCATTTTTTAAACTTGGGTGTAAATAGTTTCAAATTTTTGAAAATCCTCTAAAATGTAAATCTTAAACATAGCTAAACCTAGTTAACGGATTACTCTGCTCAAGAAGAAAAAAAAAAATATCAAATCAATATCATTAAAATAAACTGTTTATTCAAATCAGCCACCAAAATACAGGCCAAGAAATGCTGACAAATCAATCATAGTGAAACAAGTTAATATGGATACATACACAGGGCTAAGCCTACACTCTTGTTACTTGCTCACTCCTCTGACTTCCTCTAGATTCTAGAGCTCCACTCTCCTCTACTTCCTGATATATGATTGCAAATAGTTTCAGTAAGCCATATTTGTATAACTGATCATGCATCATGGATGATCAAATGATTGTGACTTTGGCACTCACAGTGCCAACAATGGTTAGCGTCACTCAACCAAAATGAGGTGTTGCAACTTGGAGTTGATCAGGAGACCAGCAGCTGGTTCAAAGGAAAAGGTAAAAATTAGAAATAAATGTAAATAATTCCTCAAGCAGCTGCTTTGCCATCGAGGTCTGACAGGAGCCTGTCAGTTTAATATACCATAGAGGAGATGTGTGAGAAAGGCAAGAAAGAAAAAAAAACCTCAGCAAAAAGAGACTCAAACATCCATGCCTTGCCCGAGGCTCGAACACAGGTCCCTTTCATCAATAGCTAAGCATGCTAACTACTTGGCTATAGGATGGCATATAAGGCCTCCAAATAATAATTATAATGTAAATAAAATCGCTAGTTAGTAAAGCAAAAGTGAAGATGGACCATCAGAGTGGGGGGACAGATTATTTTTACAGCTAATCTTACTCTCATAACCTAAACTTTCATTTTATAAATATGGCTTGTTATAATTGTTCTCCATTTTGGGGATATATGCAAAAATTGTTTGAATCTCATTCTTTGAGGCTAAAAAAGGTGCATTTGTTTTTATATTGTTTATGAAATTGAGAGTTGCATGTGGTAGGCAATATGAGGAGTATGTAAACTTTGTTTGATTTTGTACCTAACAAGGGTTAAATTCTAAATAAAAGCAAATGATTGATTTAATTTTTAAAGTCATTATGCTTGGCACTCATGTTGGAGAGAGAGAATGAAATGATTTTTATAAACTCCTCCCCCCATCTTTGGGGGTAAAGAGGGCATTTATTTTATAATCTCTAGTAGTTTTCATTTGGCATAAAGTTTATTATGATCAGCCCTTGTAATGGTGAGATATAGTGGAACAACTTTTTTTGTGTGGTGAGTAGGTGGCAGATGGTAATTTTTATAGCTTATGGCACTGCTCATATCATAACCTTTCCTTTGATAAATGATTGTTAGGATTGTTCCTCATATTGGGAAGATATGATTTTTCAGCATTTTTAATAGTTCCACAAACTGTTTTCACACACACACAAAAACTGTCTGTTTGCAGAAAAAGAGTGGGGAAGTATATAAAAATAAAGTAGGCAGTGTTTTCCTTTCTGAAGAAAATTTTTTTAAAGTGTTCTGCTTTCTAATAGCTAAGATTTTGATTTTTCACCCTTGGAAAAGATTTTGAAATGCAGCTGTTGCATATCTCACTTTTTGAAAAATTTATCATGGTAAAAACAATGATAAATGTTTGCAAATAAACTGAAAATGGAGTTTCTTTTAGGAATTACTTTTCTGTTTGCTTCTTCGATGTTTGATCAGGAGTAGTGTTACTGATTCAATTATCGGGCTTTTCTCTTAACCTTTCCCAAGTCCAGCTATTTTTTCACTCTGATCAGACAAAAAAAAATTTAATTTGGAAATTTTTTTGCCAAATAACTAATGAAAGGAATTATGGCATGTTATATGCCAAATTAATCAGCATTTAATTATGGATTTTCTGAAAATAAAATATTTAAACGAAAAAAGACACTAGCTTTATTTTAATAGGACTTTTTTAGAGTCATGTAGTAAAAAAAAATGCATCTGGCAACACAAATAAACATTTATTTAAAAAACGTTAATAGACAGAAATTACTATAATGCACATGAATAGAAAGGCTGTTTATTTCTAAAAAAAAAACTTGTTTAAAGTAAACATTTCTTCCTTTTTGTATTTTTTTTTCTCCATACAATACTTTGAAAAAAGTCCAGGCTTGTTGCACAGTTCAATAAACAAGCCACCATTAGAATATTTTTAATAAATAACTAATCAGCAGAAATAGGTTATGTTATATACCAAATTAAAAGGGATTTAATTATGAATTTTATTGAAGTAAAAAATATGAAATTGTATTAACATAAAAATTTTAATTGTACTTTTTACAGTAGTGTACCAAAAAACAGTACATATTTCATAATTATTTCCAAAATCTTCTGTTTCTAAAAATAGTTTTATTGTTAATTTTTAGATTTTTGAAAATTTAAGGAAAAATGTTTTATAATAGTTGAAATCAAACTCATGCACTGAAATCAGGTGATTGAAGCAATACAGAGTAGCATTAACAAACAAATCGGCAATAATATATAGTGCTCCTAAAATATGGTAATCAGATGGCTTTATCGAATTATTTATATTGTAGTTTAATAAAATAGGCATCAAATGAAAAAAGAAAATATTTTTCAAGTTTGAATTACATATTTTTAAAAGATTCTCTGAACCAAACCAGGCTCAAAGAAAGAAGAAAGGATCTAAACCAGGCTCAATCTTGCTTGTGTTAAAACACAAGTACACAACAAGGATCCAGTTGGATAAGAATCCTTCAAGGATCCAAAAGTTCTTCAAAATAACATTTTCCTTAGTAACTATGTTCAAAAATATGCAGCATGGTGATGTGTCACTGTACATATTTTGCATGACAAAAACTCTGCCTTATGAAATGAATCACTGTAGTACACTAGTAGTGATAACACTGTTATATGTATATATAAAAAAAATTGGTCAATATGGATGTGACTGAAAAATTGAGGCAAATATTTTAAAATGAAAGTTGTGGATTGCGAGCTGTCCAACTAGGGTGATCATATGCCTCCAGAAAATGGGAACATCTGGCCACCCTAGTTAACTACTCACAACTGAATTCAAAATAAATTTTCAAAAGTCTCCAGATCTTCTGTAAATTTGGTTACTCTAGTTTTATTTTCTTACATATCTACACTCTTGCTTGTAAATTAATAATTTCCAACTCTTGATTTGCATCCATGGTGCAATGTATCTGCAACAGTCCAGGACTCTGTATTAATAGCACTTAAAGATGTTAGAATACTTGGTTTTTTGTTTATGGATTTGAGCTTGATTATTGATCCTGGACTTGCTGCACTGGTGGGCCTCTGTTGAGGGAGAGTCTGCCGCTGTGTTTTCTGTTTGCTTCTGGGTTGCCAGCTCTAACTCAACAGAGGCATGGGATACCTTATATCAGCTGGTGGATAATCCTAATCAGAGGCCATTGCAGGTACCTGAACCTTACTTAGCTAGTTGGGCATCATCAAGCCTAAACTGGAGTAATGTGTCTCAGGCAGGCCATATGGCTCTTGAAAAAGTCCACTTGAAAAGGTGGTGCCTGAAGTTCCTACCAGCATCGGTGACTTCAGCCTTTAGCAGAGGAGGAACAGGTCTTTGCCCCATGCCTGCGATCAGGGGGCTGTTTGATATTGTTGGCCCTACCAATCTCAATAAACCTAATTTCTTTAAAAATCCTACTAATCATTTTCTCTCTGCAGGAACATGGAACGTGAGGACATTACATAGAGATTACTCTCTTGATGTCCTAATGCAGGAATTATAGCCTAGATATTCTAGGCTTGCAAGAGACCAGATGGACAGGTAAAGGTGAGATACTTAAAAATAACTTTAAATTTCTCTTTACAGGGAGGGAGGATGGAAAGCATCACCAAGGCGTGGGTCTGCTGCTCAGCAGACATGCTAGTGATGCTCTTCTAGGATATGAGTGCATTAATGAAAGGTTTCTTACAGCAAATTTTCAGACGAGCGTTAAAGACTTGAATGTTATCTGCTGTTATGCCCCCACTGAGGATGCCGATGAGGATGAGAAGGATAGGTTTTACGGACAACTTCAGGATATTTTGAATTCTGTCAAGAAAGGAGATATTACCCTTGTTCTAGGTGACTTCAATGCCAAAGTTGGTACTGACTCTGACCTTGGGGAGGAGTAATAGGCACTTTTGGTATTGGTAGATACAATGGCAATGGGCAACGTCTCCTACAGGTAAGTAAACTCAATGGTTTCAGAATAACTAACACATATTACAAACACCGCGGCATACATAAATACACATGGGTTTCAACTGATGGGCTGCATAGGAATATGATTGATTATATATTAATTAACAGCAAATGGGCTAGTTCTGTTAGATATACCAGGGCATATAGGGGAGCTGAAATTGGATCTGACCATTACCTTATTAAAAGTGTCTTGCAACTTAAACTTAAAAAGTGTTGTGCTAGGGTTAAAAAATTTATCTTTAATACTGAAGCTCTGAAAGACCCAGTTATAGGTAAAGCTTACCATGATAGGTTACTTAGTCATTATGACAGTCATGGTTTGCTTAATACTGAAGTTGAGGAAGAATGGGGCCATTTTAAACAGGCTTTTTTGGAAACTAACAGTACTCTTTTAGGAAAAAAGGAGCAGAGGAGGCAGAATTATTTAAGTGATAAGGCACTTGAGCTTATTTCAGAAAGAAGGAACTGCAGGAATGTCCTTAATCAGTACTCTACTAGTCCTAATAGAAAGGATTACAGAGAGCTTAATAAACGTGCAAAGGATTTAGTTAGCTACTGATAAGAATCTTTGGCTTGATGGTTTGGCTGACAAAGCCGAGGAAGCAGTTAGACAGCACAACAGCAGAGAGCTGTACCAGATAGTTAATGTTTTCTGTGGTAGAAAACAGACATGTATACCGGGATTGAAGGATAAAAAAGGTAAGGTTATAGAAGGGGAGGATTCTGTCATGACTAGGTGGGCTGAGCATTTCAGTGATTTTCTAAACAATGTGGTTAGTTCTACTCCCATTGTTTGTAATGATGATAGATGCATTGGCAGCTTTAATGTTGGCCCTATAACACAATCTGAAGTTATTTTGGCTATTTCTAAACTTTATAAATCCCCAGGTGCAGATGAAATTACTATGGAAATGCTTAGAGCTGGGAATGTTTCGGTTACCACTTGGATGACTGAAATTCTGAATATCTTTTATGATAAAGGCATGGTTCGTAAGGATTTTACCAGGGCTATTATTATCCCTATTTTCAAAAAAGGTGATCGCAGTTCTTGTGATAACTATAGGGGTATCAGCCTACTCTCTGCTCCAGGTAAAGTTCTTTCCATGATTGTGCTTAATAGAATTAAGAATCTGGTTGACAGGCAATTGCGTGATGAGCAGTGTGGATTCAGAAGTGGTAGGGGATGTGTGAATCAGATATTTTCACTTAGATTCTTGAAAAATGTTTAGAGTTTCAGAAACCTTTGGTTGCTAGCTTTGTTGATTTCAAAAAGGCTTTTAACTCTGTTGATCGTCATAATTTGTGGTTGATTGTGAGATCATATGGTATACCAGACAAGTTAGTTAACATAATGAAAGCTCTCTATAATAACACTGAGTCATGTGTGAGAGTTGGTAAGTCTTGTAGCAATTGGTTTAGCATTACATCTGGTGTTCGACAAGGGTGCATCTTGTCTCTTTTTCTCTTTAGTTTGGTTGTTGATTATGTTATGCGAAATTCACTTCAAGGGAAAGATTTTGGCCTTAATTGGGCTGGAGATACGAAAATTTCTGATTTAGATTATGCTGATGATTTAGCTCTTTTGGCAAATGATGTTGATGAGATGAACTCTTTCATTCGAGCTGTTGATGAGACTGGTAGTAGAGTAGGTTTGGTTATAAACAGAGAGAAAACTAAAGTGATGAAAATTGGTCAGGCAGGTTGTGATTCAGTTAATCTGAGTGGTTGCAGTCTTGAGCAGGTATCACAGTTTAATTACCTTGGGAGCTATGTAACTGATACTGGTGATGTGCGGCATGAGATTAACAGACTAATAGGTATTGCTGCCGGGACTTTTAAGAATCTATGGAGATTGTGGAGAAATAGGCGTATACACCTAAAGACTAAAATTAGACTGTATAATAGTTTGGTTCTTTCTAGGGTTAGTTATGGTAGTGAAACTTGGACACTATGTAAACAAGATAACAGGAAACTAGATGCTTTTGATTCTAGATGCTTACGCAGTATCTTGGGTATTAGGTAGTTCAACTTTGTAACTAATGATGAAGTTAGGCAAAGGAGTCTGCAGTCTCCTTTGAGCAGCATATTGTGCAGAGAGAGACTCCGCTGGTTTGGCCATGTTGCCCGTATGGATAATTATAGATTGGCGAATAAGGTTATGAACAGTGTGCCTAGAGGCCTCAGAAGGAGGGGGAGACCTAGGATGCGGTGGGCAGACAATGTCAAACAGGACCTTGTTAGAATTGGTGTACAGTGGCTGGATGCAGCAGATGTAGCTCACGACATATTCTTGGAGAATTAAACTGCACTGTCTGGTTGGACCTCGGTAGCCCATGGCTGCTTGAGGATGATGATGATGATGATGCTATTGTGCATGTTCAAGAACACTGATGGCTTTAATGGGAGGCGTCCATCTGCCTCGTAACAACTATCAAGTGAATCCCCTTCAGTGGTCTCTGAGTGCTAGGGGGCCTTGTGACCTGGCCATTTAGCCCATTGTGTGCAAAAAAGTGCCACTCAGAGGTGGAACAATCCACACTCTTAATATCCATTAGAGCAAGTAGCAATTGGTAATTTTACCTTTTTTTTTTAATTTGTGATTTATGAACTGCAATATATTTTTCAAATTATCAACACACCTGTAGACAGTGATGATGGAGAAGAGGTTGTAAACCAATGATTTAAATAAAGGACTTGAGTGCCATGCAAGTTTCATCTATGGACTTTATGAACTGATTTTTCAGTGTTAGATGCTTTCTACGAATTAAACATTGTGTATTCAGAGTATGCAAATTTTCATGATTAACTCTTGCTCTTAGTGTAGATTATAACAGTTGAAGGGATAACTGAATTATAGTCATATCAAAGTTTACAAGCTAGAGTTAGGGTTAGAATGAAATAAATTACAAAATTATCACCATAGAGCTCAAAATTTTGATGTAAAAAAAAAAAGATAAAGCTAAAACTTAATTGATAGCAAAAAGGATTTTAATAATGCTGCAAAATCCAGTATTTAAAATTTACCTACAAGAGAATAAAGACTATATTTTAATTTAAAATAAAAAAAAGTGCATTAATTATGTAAATTGATTACTACAATTTTTCTGTCTATACAGTACTTAAAAACATTTGTACAGTCTGGAAATTTTATTTTGCATCAGTTCTTTGTACAGTATCTTGCCATTGGGAATGAAGGTTATCTTACAATATAACCAATGTAATTTTCTTAGGTTTATTTGCCAGGGTAATGATGCAGAAGATGACATCAGTTTCAGGGAGAGCTTTTCATTGCTTGGCCTGCATAAGCCCTATGGTCTTAGTTGGCGCACGAACACAACATTCTCACCCAAAGAGGTTTGAATGTTTGCACTCTTTCCTTTTGTTTTCTGTTGTTTGTTTTCTTTCACATTGCAGTTGTTTATACTGTATAAATATAGCCATTGGACAATAGATGATATTAAGTTGGGATGTTCTTGATAGCAAATGTTAACAGTCCCTTGCAGTGTTGTTGAAGTTAACAAAGTTTTGTTATTATATGTTGAAGCATGCATTCTGTTCATAAAAGCTTGCATATTTATTCATTGTCTCACTTAAAGTATCAGTCCAGAATAAATATAATGTTTTAATTTAAAGAAAATTTTAAAGTACTAGTCCAGAATAAATATCTATAAGAGATTAAATGAGATGCTGAATACACATCAACAGCTGTTATGAAAAGTAGGCAAAAAATATACTTACTGCAACAACAACAACTACAAGAGACTGTTAAAATTGGTTATCAAGTGAATTCCAACATTAATCCTTATGCTGCCACAACCTATAAAATGTGTTCATAAAGCCTGTATATATAGCCATAAACTCTCTTTAGTACCACTAAAAAATTATAACTTTTTAAAAATATTCAAGAGTGAACTAACTTTTATTTATATATATGTGTAAAATAAACATTGCAGAGCTCCTAAAAAAAATTTTTTTTTTTTTTCAATCTATTCCTCAACTTTTATGCCACAGGAAATAAAAAGCCCTTTTACTTGTTCAAACTGCTATTAATACAGCCCAGATGATGGCAAAGCCAGAGCTGCTGTTTTATATTTGAAACAACCCCCCACTAGCTCAGAGCTCCAGCAAGTTAATTGAGCTGTTTTGTAAAACCTTATCTTTGCTCTTAATAAAATGAAGTTAGATGCCAAGGGAACATTTTTTTATTGGAGATTTTCAGTGATTTGCACAAAAATACATCCATATGTGTTTTTGCATCATTTTAGTATATTTTGCAATTAAAACTATTTTTAGGCTTCTAAATTATTTTTATCCATTATTGGATATCTTTTACAAAAGGAATACGAAGAGAAAAATTGATATTCTTTTATGATGTGGTCGGTAACATTATAAGAGCTAGACAAACTTCTGATTTTGATTTCAAACTTAGTGCAAACATTAAGCTGTACAGATAAATAGTTCAGAAAGTACTGAAGTGTTTTTGTGTTTTCCTTTGCTGATGAAATATAGTTTTTAAAGGATAAAACAGGGATGGATAAATACTTTATCACATATGAATATTAATAATAACGGATATCATCATCAAGTTATAGAAAATCGCACATTTTTCTAAACTACAATATTTCGTTGACTCTGAGAATGATTCAGATGAATTCCAACTTTTCTCAGATTCTGAACGGGGATATTTCAACTACATTTTTTACTACTTCTAGAATTATTTATATTGCTTCTCAAATATATACTGCAATTAGAAAGAATAATTATTTGAGCTTGACCAAAAATTAAATCATTAAGCATGCATGACTTAAAATGGTAACTACGTTAGGAGACATCTGATTAGGACATAACGAAAACTTGTTTTTAAATGATGGGACTTTTTAGTAATACTTTTAATTAAATGTAGTACTAAAATTGTTAGTAATTTCATAACTAGCATTCAGAATTTATCATTTTTAAGTCAAGTTTTTGCCATTATCGTAAAGTTCAACTTTTCCCTAGTAGTCACTATATAATGCAAATTGATATGGAAGAGTTTGAACTCAAATTTCAGAGGTTAAAATAAATTATATTTGCTTTGAAATATTTTTATTTAATTTCTTTACAACTCTTTATCCTTTTTTAAATTTATTTTTCAGTTTATGTTTAAATAATCTTGTTTTAAAACAAAATAAATTTTTCCACACAGCTATATTAGTCTTGGAGTTTGCCAGTTGGGAAAAAAATAACATTATACATTGTTTGCATAAATGATTAAATAATTTGGTAAAAATTAAAGATCTAAGTAATGATAGAAATATTATGAGTTATATATATATTAAGATAGTAAGTACTTCAGAAAATATGGCAAAAGGAGTTTTTTTTTTAAATTTTTATTGAATATGAAATGCAAAAAAATCCAATAACACCTTGTAATTTTCTTTAAAAATAATTTTAAAATGTTACTTACCTGTCTTTTAAAATTTTCATCATTATCTTAACCCTAATTAAACATTCTTTCATTTGTTATTTAATACAACCCATTACTGTTCATTTATTATTATTTTTTTTTTAAATTCTAAAGTTGGCTTGTTTATTTGATTGGCCACAGCTGGTGAAAAGTACAGTACTGTGAAAAAAAAATTGAAGAGAGTAATTTTCTTTATTTAAGAACAAATGTATTTTCCCCTTATTCATAAAGAAATAGCCTTTATATTGACTGATGCATTATAATCATTTTTGTATATTTTTTAAATAAATTTTTATTTGCATTGCCAGATGCATTTTTATTACATGCCTCTATAAAAGTCATTAAAATGAATCTAGTCTTTTTTAAATATTTTTATTTTCAGAAAATCCAGAATTAAATGCTGATTAATTTGGCATACAACATGCTGTAATTCCTTTCAGTAGTTATTTGGCAAAAAAAGTTCTCAAGTTCACTTTTTTTCCCCTGAACACAGTTGAATAGAAATCTGAAGTGTTCCCTGGCCACAGGGAACACTTCAGATTTTCAGGCCTGGCATGTTAAGGGTTAATATCATCTGTTGTCCAGTGGTCGTATATTCAACATTATGGGCTGGCATTATTGAAATGTGAAGGGCAATGTGAAAAGGCAACAGTATGACAGCAAACAACAGCCAAAGGCAAGAGTGCAAGCATCCAAGCCTCTTCTGGTGAGAGTTGTATTTGTATCAGCTGAGACATAGGAATCACATGTGCTACCCAAGACAGGCTCTCATTGAAACCAATGTCATTTTATGCATCTTTGCCAGGCAGAGAGACCTAAATATTTTACATCAGTTATATTGTATCTTCTGTTACCAACAGCAATAGAATATTTCCAAAGCCTTTGACATTAGATAAAATTTCTAGAGTGGTACAAATATTTTTAATATCATATATACAACAAAATTGTAATAATTAAACAATTTAACAGTAATATTGCAGGAGTAAGATTTTTAGCAGATATCAGAATGGTTTACTGTGACTTTTACCTCTTCAGAATTTTAATCATTGGGTGGGGAGGAATTTCCAACTTTGACAAATTTTATTGTAATATTCAAGAATTTTATATCAGATCTATATAGTCATGAACTGCTGAAAAAGAAAAAAATCAAGAAAGTAATTTCAAATCATTGAATTTATAGCATTTCTTGCATTATGATTTATTTATGAAAAGCGAAAATGAGCTTTTTTGCTTTTAGCCATAGTAGCATTGTAAGTTGAGCATTAATAAATCATCTTAGTACTTCTTCATGTTGAATGAAGTAATGGGCACTTCCTCATCATTGCTTTAATCTATCATTGAATTGGAAAATATGAATTATTTTATTTGATATGAATTCAGATTTTTGTTTGTTTGTTAGGTGAACCATCACCAAGAAAAAAGCGAAAAATTGCATCCAAAATGGCCTTATTTCAGAGTATGATGGATTCTCTTACTCTTAAATTTATGAGATATCAAGAAGAATCAGATTCAAGGTGTTTAGGTAGATTTGAAGCTTTAGAGCAAGAAAGGATGACATTGGATGAAAATGTTCAAAAGATGTGGATGGAGTTTGAAGAAAGGCGAAGGAGAGATGAACAAGATCATGAACTGAAGGTTATGTCGGCCTTTAGAGATATATTGGGTCAAATTACTGTAAACCATAAATCTAAAGATTAACCATAATAATGCTATCTGTATATTTATGAATACAGTGTAAGATGTCATTATACATTCCCGTTGCTGATCTTAACATGGTTGTTAATATATTGAACAACATATTTGATATGCTACAATATTTACAGTATCACTATTCACACAAGATATCATCTTTAAATGTTTCATTGTTTAGTATATATGTATACTTGTAATGTTAAACTCTGAAATCCATTCAATAGCATCAGAGATTTTATACATACAGATACCAACAAACAACTGCACTCGCAAAAATATGTATTTCAGCAATAAGATTGGACATTTTTGGAAATAAAAGTTTAGCTGTGTTCCATATCTTGAAACATTTTGCAACTATTTTTGAAAGTTTATTTAAATTGTAAAGAAAAACATTTATAGGGAGTAAATTAGCATCTATTTTATTTAACTGTTAAATGTTTAAGTAGTAACAGTTTCACACAACTTAATATTTAAATTAAGTTCCTTAAATTATACCAGATATACAGCAAAAGTAAAAAAAAAATATACTAATGTTTTAAAACTAAGCATGTTTTTTGTGTGTAAATGTACCCAATTTTCAGTCAAAAGTGTGTTATATATTTTTTTTGCAATGTTTGCTCTTGGCATAGATAGCTGAAATACTGTCGCTACAATATATTTTATTAAGATTATCACATGTACATATTACTTTCATATTGTAATTGTGTTGAAAGCGAAATGAGCTGTTATGCACTTGCTTTTAAATGAGTGAATTGAAATTTAATGTAAAAGCATATTACATTTAATTTTATTTTCACAATTGAGTTTCAAAAAAGTAAGAATTGAACTGGTTAAACTAAGCAATTAAACGTTTAAGGCTTATAGGCATGTGCAGTTATAGATAGCTACACAAAGTAATTATGTACTAGCTTCTTTAAGGAAGAAACTGTTCATAGCTTTTGTTAATTTCTTTATAAGTGTTATAATGTAAGAAATTTTACTTTAAAAACCAAAGATACAGAATTATAATTTTATTCATACACCAAAGACAAATGTTATGTTGCCTTTGGCATTAAAAAAAAACATACTGATAAGTTTTATTGAAGAGCTAAAATGTTTACAAAGATATAGTTTTTTGACACTGCTGAAACAAAATGCACTGAAACCAATATTTTAAAGTAATATTGCATTTATCTCGACATATTTTAATAATCAGCTCTGTTTTCAGAATATGTTTCAAAGTCTTTTCTATATACTGAGTTTAGGATAAATAATTTTGATGAATTTGTAGCAGAACTCATTAAAGGATGATTATGCCACTCAAAATGTTCAACTTGAAGTAATGAATCAACGTTAAAAGTTTTTGGGGCATTATATGACATCAGTGAATATTTAAAATGTAATTACTTGTTTGAACATTGCAATGTTTATCTTTCAACAAATACCAAAGATATAAGTGTTGTGGAACATATCATTCTAGTAAATAGTTTTCATTTTTGAAAATATTTTTGCCTATAACTTATTTGATGAAAAGTGAAATATCATGTATTGTTTTCATTAGCTGAATGATTACTGGATACTAAAAAAGCTTGTCAGTGAGAGTGAGGAAAAGTTGGTTTTTTAATTATAAGTATTGCAAAGTTGCATATTACTTGCTGAGCTGTTGAGTCAGTTTCTCAGGGACTTGATGGAGGCAACAATGTGCAAAGCACTTAAATGTTAACCAAAAGATGGCAATATGACAGATAATGAATTGATCCATAGTTCTGGAAAATGTGATTGCTATTATACTCTCCAGCTGAAAATTGCTTCTAAAGTGTTATATGAAAGTGCATTCATTCATTAAAAATAGTTGATTTAGTAGAATATTATTACAGTATAGCTTCTTAAAGCTCATAAGATTTTCAAAAATACATAGCCTGTTACTCATAGGTTGCTGTATGTGTCTGAAAGATGTTAGTTACAAAGGCATGATTTTTTTCCCAAATTGTTAGCTTCAAAAGAACTAATGAAATATATTGGCTTAGATTAAAATAAATCACATTTAATTTATTATTAGCAGAAGTTTATCAGAATGGTTGGGAAACTGCTATTTAGTGATAATACAAATGTCAGAAAATATATAAGGATATATATGTTGATTGGTTGGCCAGGAGTTATTAGAATCCAGGCATTGAATTCTGAAACATATTTTATGCATTCGAAACATTCTGTTCCTTTTTATCATATATTTTTAAGATTTTCCTCTTATATAATCACCCATCTTTTTTGATAAAGAAGTTCCACTATTGTTTTATATTGCAAATATTTTGACTTTGCAAAATTTATTTGTTTATTTTTTTGCCTATAAATTCGGAAATACCTAAATTGAAATAAAATGGTGTAAAAAATACAATATATATTGACAAGCATTAACTGATATACTACTTAATTATGATACCTTGTCCTTTCTGAATTTTATCTGTATTACACTTTCTTGAAATTATAGAGAATAACCAGTTGAATAACTGCATAAATGTTTTTGTTGGCAGAACATGATAAAAAAAATTTGTAGCCTCTATCAATCGCATTATATGTTTTATAGTAATGTATATATTGCTCAGTTGTCATTGATGTATCTTCTCCATGTTTAAAGGTAAACACCATAGTGGTGTGTGTGTGTGCATTCCAGAAGAGATGGATGGCTATTTAAATAAATTCTTGAGAAGTTGCTTCTTCCATGTGACTTATTTTGTACATTAATTTGGCTAATGTTATGCTACAGACTATTGCTCAGCAATTTGAATACTTGCCAGATTTGTTTCAAAATGGCTGAATTCAATATGGTGTATAAAAAAATTAGGTTACAAAGCATGGTAATTACTTAAGAAATCGCTGATAAACACTTTTATGGCAAATTTTTAAGCATGGAAGAAGTCATAGCAAGCTATGAACCCATGACAACATCAGGTTTTCTGTTCCTGAGCTATCTGCCACTTAGCAGGATGTCTTCTAATAATGGCTGTAAATATTATACAATATATTTGATTAATGGAAGTATATTGACTCAAAGTGAAGAATCTGACAAATATATTCTTGGTTTGTTGTTCAGAGAAACATTCAGTTGGTGTTGCTAGAAATTATATTTGTTGTAGCCATCATGTTTATTATTATTTATATAGTACTTGTGAATAAATTAAATTTCTCTGCAAATGCTTACATGGGAATTATTAGTAAGTATATTATCTAACACTTAATTTGAGTGTGATGGTTGTGATAATGCTTTTTCTGGTGACACTAAATGAGCATTCCTCTGACAGTCAAGGTGCATCTGTCAGACTTCACTTCCACTCAGGTATTTTTACTGATTCAGTGTGGGGGATAATATTCATTGCTTTATTGAAGTAAGCCTTGCTTGTTTGCATCTGGCACAGTGGTGGAGCATCTTGCATGCTATCAGGAGGTTGTGGGTTTATATCTTGCTCAGCTTGAAACGTTTTTCAGTCTCCTAGTCCCACAAAGATTCCTACTCTTTTACAAGGTTTATGAAAATTGTTCAGGGTGTTCATATCATTTGGTATATATCATTTGGTCATATACTATGATTGATATCATTTGGTAGTTAAGAAAACTAGAATCATTCTCCCATTCTGGGTATAATAATTTGCATACAACAATTTCCATATGGATTATGGTATTCCCTTTTTTGTAATCAATGCATATTTCTCTCATTTGTTTCATTACATATTTGTTGAACAAATTTTTTAATATGATTAAAGTTTAAGATTTATTTTTCTGTTGGTTTTGACTTGGGAATCAATTTGAAAATTGTAATATTGATTAATAATAGTTTAGTTACTATGTGGCTCAAATGGAATGTCTGTATGAGCAAAGTAATACAAAAAGTGATTTCGGTATTCTTTGTCAATTTACTAATACTACACTGAAACACAGGAAAAAAAAATCTTTAAATCTTTTGAATTTTAATATTTATCACCTATTTAACAAGGAAGTTTGGAGTTTTTAAGAACTATACTTTCGAAATATTTGATTATATGACTAGAAAATGTGAATGTAGTAAAAAAAGCTATTTTATACCTGCATTAACTATCAGCATATATTTTAATCTAAAACTAAATTATTAGTGTTAGTATGCTTTTAAGAGTCCTTTGAGCTATAATGTTTCTACAGTACATAGTTTGACCTAAATCATTTCAAAATTTTTTACTTTTATGGTGATTCCATATTGCCTTAGACATATCATACCATTGGATGTTGCATACCATGTGATTGTTGCATAAAATGAGCACTTGTTAATGAGTAAGTGCTTTAAAGTGGTTTAACTGCTATCCAAATATCATACAAAGCAAAATGTTTCAAACTAAATTTAGCCAGTTCTTTCATAGAGTAGGTTAATATTTTGTATTGAATTAGAACAGTTCATTAGACTTATTAAAGGGTTATTTTCGTGGTAATAAGAATATGTTTTAAAGTATTAAGTTTTTAACGTAAGAATTATAGCATAAACTGCAGCTACAGTATGATAGAACAGTTGCAGGGTATGTTTATTAATTGGCCACGAGGCATAGAAATGTGGCTGCATAGTTGCTTAATAGTGACCATTTCCCTTTTCATTGGCATGTTCAAAATTGTGGACTACACTTTTTAAATTTTTGATAATCGTTCTATGCAATAATTTGTTAACCTAGGGCTTCTCAACTTGGGGTACGCCGTGAGAGCTCAAAAGTCGCTAAGTTGGCAACACTGCTACTGATTAATTTCTGAGAACTGAGTGATGAAGCGCGGCGCTGTAGTTCATGTCTATACACGTTTGTCTGTCTTCCCCTACCTGAGAGCCGAACCTACCGTACAGCTGATCGGCCAGTCAAAACATCCATTCTAAGTGAGTGAATGTGCCTTCTTACTGCTTTATGTATTTATTATGCTTTATTTCATTTGTTATGCTTAAAGTTATTTTTAGTCTTCAGTTTACTGTGAAGTTAAATGAACGTGTTTCTAAAGTGCCTAGAAAAATGGATAATTAAGAACAAAAGTAACGTGGAGCCGATTACTTCTACATCTACGACTACGTCATCATCCCATGTGAGTAAAGTGATGGATTCAGCAATAACTAAAAGAAAGTTAAATGTTAAACAATCAAGTGATAAAAAAATTAAAAAACGTAAATATCATACTTACTATTTGGCTTTACATGGACAGGAAATTTAGTAGAACCAAATCCACAGTGCGTTGTTTGCTCTGAAGTCCTGTCACAAAATTGGGGCGGGGGTGGCTCAGTCGGTAGCGCGCCAGGCTCGTAATCTGTAGTTCCCAGGTTCGAGTCCCAGCTGGGTCAGCGTTGAGATTTTTCTCCGCAAAATTCCCCGCCCTGCCCACGGTCAGTAGGGGACACCGATGGGCTTGGTAAAGGCCGCCGTCCGTCGTATGGGACGTTAAGCCGTGGCCCCGTGTGTGGGAGAGCCATACCCTGTGCACGTTAAAGAACACGCTGGATGGCCTTGACGGGAGGCTACCATCTGTCTCCCAACAGCTGTTCCAGTGGGTCCCCTCCCCCAACCTTCTCTGAGCCTTCGGGGTCCTTGTGGCCTGGCCATTTAGCCCATGGTGTGCAAAAAAGTGCCGCTCAGAGGTAAAACAACCAACCGAACCTGTCACAAAATTCTTTGAAACCATCTCTTTTACGGCGACACTTTAAAACAAAACATGAGCGTTTAAAAAATAAGCCCTTAAGCTATTTTGAACGTCTTTTGGAAGACTTGAGTAGCATCGCAAATAAGCATTTTTCTGGTGTAGAAGAAAATGAAAGTGCATTTAAAGCGTCTTACAAAGTAAGCCTTCAAATTGCCAAAGCCGAAAAGGTTCACACAATAGGCGGGGTCATTCATTCTTCCATTAGCGGAAGAAATAGCTTCTTGTATGTTTGGTCAACAAGAGGCAAACCTTGTCAGAACCATTCCTTTGTAAAACAACACAGTTTCCAGGAGAATTAAAGGTACTGACCAGTAATATTAAGGACCAACTCATTCAAGGTATTCAATGTAGCCCATAGTTTGCCATACAAGTGGGTGATGAGTCGAGAGAGGTAGCTGTGCTAGTTCAAATTACTTGTTTTTGTGTATGGAAAATTTCAGGATGCACTATTTGAAGATATTTTTTAAGCCTCTCAAAACTTCTACTACGGGTGAGGATATCTTTAATATGATTGATTCATTTTTTGCCGAAAACAACCCCCTCGGTGTGAGCGCCTGTACGTGGTGAGGGGGACCACCCTGTGAAGGTTCCCGCTGGCTCGGTTACCTTCGCAGGGTCCTAAACGCTCGCCCGCGTGTTTGCCGTGCGCGGAGACCCGTGTCCCGGGAAAGGAGGATCCTGGTAGTTGCTCGGAGGTCCCCGTCTTCTCTCCTCAGCTCATGACTGGCGTGGTCCCCATTGGCCGTCTTGCCATTGGGGAGCCTGTCCGTCGCGGGGCTGGGCAGCGGATTCCGGGGCCTCTGCTATACACTGCTTTGGCCTCTGCTTCCGGTAAACGGGAGCTCCTGGGGTGGCCCCCCCAGGAGCAATCGGCTGGTGGGCAGGTCCTGCTAGGGTCAACCGTGCAGAGCGGTGAGTAACCTTGCCCACGGTCCGGGTACAGGTTTACAAGTTTCCTCACAGATTATTTTCGTTTTTTAGTTATCCTTTCTTTGTGCGGCCAGTTTGGCCAGTCACAATTTTCTTATTTTACGCTTTGTTTGATTTGTGTAGAATGTTTTATTCTGCACATTTCTCTTTTTATTTTCCTTATATTTCTTTGTGAGGGCTTGGCTCACTGTCTGTGTGGGTATAGTGCCTGCGTAGCCCTGGCGCCCGACTGGGCGTCCCCTTGTTGGGCTCCGTGGAGGGTGGGGACAGCGGGCACTGAACCACACAAAACCAAACATGCGAGTGAATGATGAAAATGCGATCACCGCCAACAAGAGGGCTCGACATGAACCCCCGTCTTCGTCCTTGTCTCCGTTATCTCTGCCATCGTCTTCTGTGTCTGTGTCTTCGTTCCCAAAGTTCTTGATCATCCACTCCACGGGTGATCAGGTGCTTGGGGACATGTCCCCTTTTTTCGTCAACAAAGGTTTAAAAGGTCTTGCGGGAGAGCCGAAATCTGTCAAGCGCTTACGATCTGGCGACTTGCAGGTTGAGACCGCTTGTTCAAAACACTCCGAACTGCTCCTGAAAGTAAAAGATATTGGTGGGGTGGCTGTCGAAGTCACTCCCCATAAAACTTTGAATTCCTCTCGGGGTGTGATCACCGAGTGGGGCCTCCTCAAAGTTACTGAGGAGGAGATCCTCTCGGAGCTCACACCTCAAGGAGTAACAGCGGTCCACCGGGTTTCGACACGCCGTGATGGAAAATTAACACCCACCCGGGTGTTGATTGTGACATTCAATACGCCACGCCTGCCTTCTTACATCAAGGCAGGTTATTTACATTGTGAGGTTCGGCCGTATATCCCAAATCCTCTGCGCTGTTTTCAGTGTCAGATATACGGTCATGCCCGCACAGCATGCAGGGGCAAGCCCACCTGTGCTCGCTGTGGCAGTAAGGATCATCTCGATCCTGACTGCACAGCTGAAAAGGCATGCTGTGTGAACTGCAATGGCGAACATCCGGCGTACTCCCGCGACTGTCCGAAGTGGAAGGAGGAAAAGGAGGTACAACGCCTCAAAGTCATCAACAACATCTCGTATGCTGAAGCGAGAAAGCTTGCTGCACCGCCCGCCCCGCCTGGCAAGGTTTCCTATGCCAGTGCAGTCATTGGAAAGCCCATCGTTCCAATGACTTCGGTTGCGGTGCAGACTGACATCAGTGTACCACCTACTGAGTCTTTCTCGCCAGCTGCGAAGTACCTCCTCACGCAGGCGAGACCGAGGGTGGTGTCGACTTCGACATCAACCCCAGTTTCCATTCCTGCTGTTCAGTCTTCCACCTCCACCGGAAGGCCTCCTCCTTCCCGTCCTCAGACAGCAAGACCTTCCAAACCTAAGGGGCCCCCGCCGGGTCCTAAGAAGAAAATAACCGCACCTCAAAGGGCGGTCACCGATCCATGTCCCTCGGACGATTCCGAGGACATGGATACCGACCGCCCCCTATTCACTAAACCGTCCTCTGCGGCGGTTAAGTTGAATAGGAACACGTCGTCCGCCCACTCTTCTAAGTCCTGAGATGGCCACACTCCTACAATGGAATTGTCGTGGATTCCAGAGGAATCTTGACGACATCAAGGCCCTCCTTCAGGCACACCAGCCCATCTGTGTGTGCCTGCAGGAGACGTACTTGCAGCCAGTCACAGATCCCACGATCCGGCACTTTTCACTACTTCGCCGGGACCGGGATGGAGATGGTCCATCTCGCGGGGGTGTCGCCATCCTCGTGAGCAACCATTCTCCATTCCAGGTCGTACCCCTCACTACCACCTTAGAGGCGGTAGCCATCCGTCTCTTCGTGGGGTTCTCGCTGACTGTCTGCTCTGTATATCTTCCACCTGGGAGCATCGTCTTCCAGGAAGACCTTGATGATCTCGTCTCGCAGCTGCCGTCCCCCTTCCTCATTATGGGGGACCTCAACGGACACAGTCCACTTTGGGGCAGTGCTGACACCAACGGGAGGGGTGGGGTCCTGGAGCAGTGGCTCCTGGATCCTTCTCTCTCCCTGTTGAACACCGGTGTCAGCACTTACTTTCACTCCCCAACCCGCACTTTCACTGCCATTGATCTCACCATCTGCTCCTCCTCGATCCTTCCACTCTTTACATGGGAGGTCGAGGACAACCCGTACGGAAGCGATCACCTCCCCGTGGTGTGCACCATCTCCCGTGGGGGGCCTTGCAGCCCTTCACGCGTCTCACGGTGGAGGCTGGATCGGGCTGACTGGGGTGGTTTCGAGCTGCTCTCTGAGCTCGACGACCACTCCGTCAGCCAGGAGCCAATCAATGTGGCAGTAGCGGAGATAACGGACTGTATCGTAGATGCAGCTGCATCAACAATTCCTCAAACTTCTACACGGTTTCCTCGCTTTCCGAAACCGTGGTGGAATCCAGATTGCACCGCAGCTCGTAAGGCTCAGAACAAGGCTTGGGGGGTGTTTCGGAGATATCCGACAACCCCCAACCTCGAGAACTTCAAACGCGCCAGGGCGAAAGCTCGTTTCGTCCGACGCCAGAGCCAGAAGGAATCTTGGATCAAGTATACATCATCCATAACCCGCACGACTAGTTCCAAGGTCGTGTGGGATAAAGTCCGGAAGATGAGTGGGAACTACACGTACCACTCGTTATCGATCCTGGAGCACAATGGACAGGCAATTGCTGATCCCACAGCAATTGCCGACACTCTGGGGGAGTCGTTCTCCTCCATCTCTTCTTCTTCTTCTTACTCCCCCGAGTTTCTGGCACAGAAGGGCAGGGCGGAACGCTCTCCGCTGTCTTTCCACTCGAATGGCCTGGAGCCTTACAACAGGCCATTCACAGCGGAGGAGCTTCGCCTTGCTCTGCACTCTTCTCGTGCCTCTGCTGTAGGGCCGGACAATGTCCATTATGCCATGCTCCAACATCTTTCACCATCGAGTAAGGATCGGCTGCTCCATCTCTTCAATCGCATTTTTCTCGAGGAGCAGTTTCCGGACTCCTGGCTGGAGGCCATCGTCTTGGCCTTCCCCAAGCCAGGGAAAGATCCCAAGATTCCTTCTAATTATCGTCCCATCGCATTGACGAGCTGCGTGTGCAAGGTGTTGGAAAGAATGGTAAATGCCAGACTCATCTGGTATTTAGAACACCACAACCTTCTTTCCAACACCCAGTGTGGCTTTCGCAGGCAACGGTCAACTCTTGACCACCTGATACGCCTCGAATCGGCTATCAGGAATTCTTTTTTACGTAGAGAGCACCTGGTGTCAATTTTCTTCGACATCGAAAAAGCGTACGACACGGCTTGGAGATTCGGCATTCTTCGTGACCTCCACAGCTTCGGCTTGAGAGGTCACATGCCGATCTTCATCTCCAACTTCTTATCGACACGCTCTTTTCGTGTCCGTGTCGGTAACACTCTGTCGCGGCCGTACCCCCAAGAACAGGGGGTGCCACAAGGCTGCGTTCTGAGTGTTACGCTTTTCGCTGTCAAGATTAATTCCATAACTAGACAACTTCCTCCATCCGTAGGCAATGCCCTCTATGTTGATGACTTTAGCATCTTTTGCTCATCTTCCAGCATGAGGGTCATTGAAAGACAACTGCAAATTGCCCTGAACAATCTTTCGGTTTGGGCGACGGCAAACGGGTTTCGGTTCTCCCCACAGAAGACCGCTTGTGTGCACTTTTGCCACAAGCGTAATCTTCACCTGGATCCCGAGCTGCGGCTCGGGGGTACCATCATTCCAGTTGTGGCGGAGACCAAGTTTCTCGGTCTCATATTCGATCGGAAATTGACCTTTTTACCACACATACGTCATCTCAGGTCCAAGTGCACGCGGGCATTGAACATCGTCAAGGTCCTCTCCTCCCTCTCTTGGGGGGCGGACCGATGTTCTTTGCTCCGCCTGTACCGTGCACTTGTCCGATCGAAACTGGACTACGGATCCCAGGTGTACGACTCGGCCCGGGATTCGGTGGTGAAGGTGCTGGACCCCCTCCATCATCAGGCTCTCCGTGTTTGCACGGGAGCCTTCCGCACCTCACCGGTCCAGAGTCTTTACGTTGAGACCGACGAACCTTCCTTATCTCTTCGCCGTCAGCAGTTGTCCCTACAATATGCGTCTAAATTGCGATCCCTGCCTGGCCATCCCACTTGGGACTGCGTTTTCAGTCCGAAGTGGGAAATGCTTTACACTAATCGGCCGACTGCCATTCGTCCTTTTGGTTTGCGTGTCCGAGGCTACCTCAGAGACATCAACACCAGTCTCGATAGCGTTGCACAGTCAACAGCTGAGCCACTTCCACCTTGGCTCGCTGTTTCCCCTTCCTGCGATTTTTCCCTGTGCAGGACGGGGAAGGCCTTTACACCCGACTGTGTGTACCGGCAACTCTTTGCCAGCCATCGTGCTGAGCACCCGGACTTCTTGCCTGTCTTTACAGATGGCTCGAAGTCCGGCACTTCGGTGGGATCAGCCATGGTCTGCTGTGATGTAATCATTGCAGACCAGATCCCACTGCAGTGTTCCATCTTCACTGCAGAGTTGCACGCTATCAGCCTCGCCTTGGACCACGTGGCGACTAAGCATCATCGTCGGTGTGTGCTTTACACCGACTCGCTTAGCTCGCTACAGGCTTTGATCTCAGTGAGGCATCGGCCTCACCCTGTTCTCTCCAAGATCCGCCAGCAGCTCCGTCGTCTGGCAGCCACCACCACGATTCTCTTCTGTTGGGTGCCCGGTCACGTCGGAATCAGGGGTAATGATTTGGCAGATTCTGCTGCCAGGTCAGCCACGCCCCTGTCCGACTCTCCGTTGCCGGTTCCCTATCTGGATTTCCGGCAGCGTTTTTCCACCGAGCTCCGGGCACAGTGGCAGAGATCTTGGTCAGAACAGCTTACAAACAAGCTCTTTGAGATCAAACCTATCGTCAAACCATGGCAGTCTTGTTACCGCAGGAATCGCAAGGAGGAAGTTGTACTTGCTCGGCTCCGCTTGGGTCATTCGTTTATTACACATTCATTTCTTTTACGGGCGGACGACGAACCCAAGTGCGAGTTTTGTGACACCATTTTAACAATCAAACACATTTTAATCGAATGCGAAGCTTTTAATCATGAACGAAAATTGTATTTTACCTTTCATGATTTTGCGTCCGAGCCTCTTACACTCGGACATCTTTTAACCGATCATAGCTTTTTACCCTCAGTTTTTTCCTTTTTAAAATATTGTGGTTATTTTAATAGATTTTGATTTTACCTAATATTTTGTATAGCCCAGGTCTTTTACACCTGGGATTGATTTAACTTATATTTTTGACGTGGATATTTTACTGCAATTTGATTTTACCACTTTATACATTGTATATATTTTCCAGGTCACTTACACCTGATATTCTATTGTTTTAGTTTGTATTTTTACACTTGTTCTTTGTTGTTTTACTTTTTACAATTAGCTCATTTGTTTTAAATTTGGTTGCGGGTTGCACTTCTTTTATCTTTTATGTTGTCTTTTGTTTGGCGCATTATGGCCCAGTTGCCAATGCGCCATAAAACCCAAAACAACCAACCAACCAACAGCCGAAAACAACCTTGAATGAAAAAATTGTATTTCTGTATGTACTAACGGAGCAAAGGCAATAAGGGGTTATATCACAGGACTAGCAGGTCGTATAAAACAAGTTGCACCAGAATGTAAGTTCACTCATTGTTGTCTTCACCATGAACCGCTGATAGCTAAATTTCTCCCTGATGATTTGAAAAGAGTTCTGGATGAAAGTGTAAAAATAGTTAATTTCATCAAAACCCGACCATTGAAGTCTCCACTTTTTTCAATTATGTGTGAAGAAATGGGTAGCCTGCATAAGAGATTGCTGCTTCACACAGAAGTACGTTGGTTGTCACGAGGAAATGTTCTTTGCGTTTATTTGAACTCCACTATGAAGTACGCCTTTTTTTCATGGAGCACGAGTTTCGACTTTCTTTGACTACAAGACTTAGAATGGCTTCTACGGTTAGCATATTTAGCTGATATTTTTGAAAAAAATGAAAATTTTGAACTTATCATTGCAAGGAGACGAAGTTGATGTGTTCTAGGTTGAGAAGAAAACAGAGGCCATGATAAAAAAAAAAAATTCTCTGGGAAAACGGGATTAAAAAGAACAGCTGTGATCAATTTCAGCGACTAGATTTATTTCTTAAAGAAAATTAGCAAACGATTGCAGATTTTGAAGACATCAGACAACAAATAATCTTTCACTTAAGCACTCTTAAAACTCATGGCAGAAATTTCCACCCCTGATGAAATGCAAGAATGGATTTGAGAGCCCTTCCTATTTGATTTGGAAAAATGTAAGCTTCCATTGTCCAATAAAGAAGAGTTGATTCAGATATCTTCTGACAATAGTTTAAAAAGCATTCATTCAAAAAAGCCACTGATTAGTTTTTGGATTGGAGAAGGAATATTCGACTTGTCACGAATTACAGTGAAATATATGTTACCTTTCAGAACAACTTATTTATGTGAAACTGGTGTTTCATCTTGAACTGCTTTAAAAAATAAATATAGGAATATGCTGGATGTTGAAGATGACTTGCGACTCTACCTTAGAAAGATAACCCTAACCATTGATGAACTGTGGAAGCGTAAACAAGCGCAACCATTCCACCGATTACCCAGTAAAAATGTTTATAATTTTATAAGATTTGTTAAATTGTTTGTCATTTTTTGTGTTTATCGATATATGTAATTTATGAATACAAAGTTTAATGTGTGTATATATATATTTTTTATTTTATCCCCATTGTTATACTGTAACTTTATCTATACAAGGGGTAGGCCAGTTACATACACATTTCCAGGGAGTATGTGAAGCATAAAGGTTGAAAACCACTGTGCTAACCCTATCTTCTGGATTTCATCACTGAAACTAATTAAATATCTTATGCAATGTAGCATTGGACAAATGGTGCACATTGAAATTCATGCTAATTACTCGAAAATGCTTATTGCCAAAACCTCAGTTTTTATTTTATAGCATTTGGGACATTAAACATGCACAAAATGCCCATTGTATTTAAGAGTGGCAACATAATTTTGGTAACAGTAAATATCAGTAAAGATGTTAAGTAATCATTTCGTATGATTGCAGTGCTATTAATGGCTTTGGGCATCTCTCTGGTCAGCAAACTCTTACAAACCCTAAGTTTAGTTTTTAATGTATTTACTATTTCTGTCATACTCTCCGTAAATTGTTGAATGTTCCTGTACCAATTCCTGTTCTGTTTATTTTGTCAATGTTTGTTACTGTTACAATGTCATACATTCCCAAGGTAAATTGAAAAGATCCAAGGGATATTCAGAATGAAACATTGCCCACCTGACCAGTTTTTCTCATGAGAGAGTTCAGGTCCAAGAAATGATTTGCCTTGAGGGAAATGTGTATAATCTCTGAGTGTTTTTAGATCTGTAGGCCATCTAAAGTTCAATTATTTCAAGTTTTTCTCATACATAATCAATCACCAAAGGATGTAGCCTTATTTAATTCCATTTGTATTGGCACTAAAGGCTTTACCAACTTACATCACGCACACACATAAGCAAATTATTACATGAACTTATCCTGATATTAATTTTTTAGTTATTTCCTATAAGACCCCAAGATAACTACAGATAATGAAATCTACGAAGTCACAGATTTTTGCAACTTTAAACCTTTTAAAAATAAGCGTAAGCAAGAAAACATTTGGTTTATGTAACCCCTCTACATCTTAACCTGCACTGTTGATCTTGAAGTTATCCATTAACTAAACGTTAAATTCTGTTAAGCACAACTATATAGAGAATTTACCTAGAACAGATATGACACTTAATCCTATATAATTGTGAACAGATCTATGATCATCTTTTGAAAGTAAGTGATTTTATTTCTAGTAATGTTAGAAATAATATCTTTTCATTATAGGAAATATCCAACAATTTAGTCAGCTATTCAATGGAATTATCACTAGCTTTCAGCATTTCGTCTACCTCTAGCATGGCATCCCCTTGGAATTTGCATATTTCTTTTTCTTATATTGATCATTTCAGTGCTGATAAGGGACTATTCACTCTAAAAGTATTTAATGTAAAATTGCTAAATAGTAATAGATTTTTTGAAGATTGATCCCCATATGAGAGCATGAAATAAACTTTACAAGAGTGGTTAGCGCGCTTGGCTACTTTACTGATCAAAGGGACCTGTGTTCGAGCCACGGGTAAAAGGCATGGATGTATGTGTTGTTTTTCTGCTGAGGTCCTACCATCCTCTCAAGACCCTCTAATATGGCATTAAACTGACAGGCCCCTGTCAGATCTCTGTGGTAAGCAGCTGTTTGAGGGGGTATTTTTTTATATTTTAGTTTCATTTATTATATTTTTCAATTTTTGATGAAAAATGTTTTTGAACAAATATTAATATCGTCCCCCCAAACGTTATTAGATTAATCAAATTAATTCAGGAATAAAAGGGTTAATAAGAAACATAAGTTATGAAGAGAAAATCATAATATTGCACCCCCCTTGGACAAAATCCACTCTTTTTTTTTGTTTTTTGCTCTCCTTCCTAACGAATTGTTGATAGTAGACAGCATGCTAGGGCTCATAACTGATGTTCCCAGGTTTAATATCTGCTATGCCAGCTTTGAGATTTTCTCCTGTATCCCCTGCTCACTAAAGTCAGAGCAGGGGATGTAGGAAGAATTAGAACACTGATGGACTTTAAAAGTCTAATGGCCATCAAATAGGATGTTAAGCATGATTTTGCATGTGGGAGAGCCATACCATGTGCGTATTAAAAGTGATTGGCCTCTATTGGAGTGGATTGACTGTCGGTAGCGTGCAAGCTTGTAATCTGCAGTTACCAGGTTCAAGTCCCACCTGTGCCAGCTCTGAGATTTATCTCCGCTAAACTGCACCCTGCCCTCGGTCAGAAAGGGGACACTGGATCGGCTTGTAAAGGCACAATTTTACCTCTGAGCAGCACTTCTGTCGGATGGGATGAAAAATCGTGGCCATATGTTCAGGACACCATACCCTGTGAACATGGATAACCTTGATGGGAGACTTCAATCTGTCTCCTAATTACTGTCTAGCAGGTCTCCTTCCTCCAACCTTCTCTGTTTTTGGGTCCTTGTAATCTGTCCATTAAGCTAAGTGTGTGCAAAAAGTGCTGCTCAGAGGTAAAAGAGCCAAACCTTCATTGGATGTTTCCACCTCCTGACAGCTGTTTAGTGGTCCCTTTCCCTAACCATCTCTAATCTGAGCCTTTGATAGTCCTTGTGATTTCGATATTTAGCTTACTGTATGTTAAAAAAAACCTTTGAAGTAAACCTAGTTGTGGCCAATATATTGTAGACAATACCACCCCTAGGTAACTTGTATAGCTTGCATTTTGGATCACTAAAGTACCTTCAGATCACATATAGGGCCACTAATGCAGTCACGATAAAAAAAAGGCAATTTTTCTCTTAAAGGACTGTTTTGAAATTTCGTTCTCATCTTGGAGACATTTTTCTACGCTTATAAAATTTAATTTAAATTTAAGCACAGTATTTTTGAACTTTTTTTGAAAAAGTTACTACAATGTTGGAAGCAGTGTATAGTTGGAGTGGCATATAGCATGCCAGGGGTTTGAGATCCAAGTGTGCAATATCTAAGAATTTGTTCTCTTTCTAAGAAATATGCCAGTGGATTTCGAAAAGCCGTGCTCCATCTGATTGAATGTTAAACCATGGCCAGTGTCCTGGAGAGCCATACATACTCAGATTACTAACATTATTTTTTTATCTTTTCATATCAATCTGTTGGCTTTCTTTCCATTTTTTATAAGCATACAGACTTTTTATAGTTCTGGGCTCAACTGTGAGGTCCTTATGATATGGCAGTGTAGTTCATTGTAAAACCATCCAGATTATTTAGAGCAGTGTTGCAATTTTTTTAAAACTTGTAATTTCTGGGACATTCTTTTGGAATTTTGATATAATAAAATTAGCTTTGTGTTTATTATGGCAGTAGATCCGCATTTCTTCATAAATTAAAATTTCAAAAAAGCATTTTTCTTGAATCTTAAAATTTATATATTCCTATAGATCAGACTTAAGCTGGCTGCAAGAACTTTCATTATGGAACTGAAGAATAAAAATTTGGTAACAGTTTTTTAAGAAATATTGAATAAACGTTGAATGTTTTTTGGTAAAGTCAAGAAACTAATTAGAGAAAAGTATTGGGAAAAAATGAAATGCAGTAAAATTCTGACATAAAGGGTATAATCTTGTTCCCAGTTCGTTGGGTAGTAACAAATTTACGAAAAAGAGGTGTTTCTGTGTTTCTTATGAAAATGCCCATTTATCAAGGCGAAAAGGTTTTTTCGGAATAAATCTTGAACATGAAAGGAGTCAGCATCTGAGTATTTCTACCTTAAATTTCTCAAAATATTTATAAATTGGCTTTTGACAAGAAGTGTGTCAAGTTCGAATGCTTATTTCAACGGTTGTTGCTGACTCCTGTGTGTTTTAATCGTTCATGTAAATGTTTCAGTGTTTAATGGGTAAATATATTTTTGGACGCCTATTCTTTTAATTTCTCGAAGAAACTAGCCTAGTTAAATCGCTGACTTTTTGAGGAGGTAAACTCAACGGTGCATAAATGTTAGCTTAGTGTGTGCTACCAATTAGCTTTTGAATTGCCCTTTAATTTCGTAACGTGCTGAGGAATGTAAAACATAAAAAAAGTTTTCGTATTCTGAATGCAGTGGCGCATAGAGTGTGTGTGTGTGTGGGGGGGGGGGTCTTATAGCACTCCTTTTCATCAAGTAGTTGAAAGCTGTTTGCAATTTTGCCAGTATGGTGATAAAAGAGGCTTATGGTATTGAATTAATTTTCGTTTGTATGCTACGTAACCTAAGTAACAGTAATTGCAATGAGATTGCATATTAAATAAAATTATTGAAATTTAAATATATACTTTTGATGCATAATTCTTGTCAACAACCTAGAACTTCCCCATCCTCCTGCGATCGCTCATCACGTGGTTTACTAGCTAAACTCCTGTAACTTGAAGACGACCTTACGGGTAAAAAAAAATGTATTTTCTAGCCGTGTTACTGTCTAAATCAGGGATGTCCAGATATTTTCACACCGGGGCTATTTTTAATTTCGGATTTCTTTGAAAGTCTACAATTTTTTTTTTTTGTTTGAATATAAACAATAAGGGGGATATTATTTTGCAGTTACACTGGGATCTGGTGATACGGAGTACCCCTTCAGAGAAAGGGTGTCCGGAGAAAGTTTTGAAAATAAGTGAAGAAACTAGCACATTTTAAGGAAAATTGGTATTTTCTTAATTTAATAGCGATCTTTGTTTTTTGTTGTTCAACCTGCGGACGACTCTTACCTTGATAAAGAGCGGTGCCATAATGGTCACCCCTGATCTAAATTATTGTAGGAGCAAGGGAAAATTATTATGGGCCAGGTGTGGATCCCTAATTCCCATAGGTTAAAGGTCAGTATGGAATTATAACACGATGCATCAAATTAATGGCATAAATTTGCGAAACAACTTTCGGACATGACTAACGAATGAGTCTTAATGAACAAGTTATTAATATTAAAACTTCCAGTGTCTTCATTAATGAAGAGTATAATGTATAAAACAGTTTGCCACATTTGAAAAATTTAAACTTTTCGAATTAAGCAAACAAATATATAATTTGCAACTTGATGTACAAATCTGTGATAATTAAAGATTTCTGTTTCAGCTTTAACTCATTGGGAGATCGTAAAGACTTCAAAATTTTTGTGGTTCAAGTTCCAGTGGCCAGTTCAACAACGAAATTTCGAAAAAGGATCTGCTAGGAGCAAAATTATTTACCATGCTCTATTCCTATGGGAAATAGTAATTTCTGCAAAATCCAACGTTGCCATTTTCTGAAGTTTAGGCGTGATTTCATCTTTCAGAGTTAGCAACTATATCATATTTATACTTTAATTCAAACATGTACAGTATATGGTGTACAGTGAAACAGCTGCTTATGAAAGGTTATTAATTAGCCCAAATGTTCAAACTGTTCACTGCTGGAATCTATGCATCACTGAAAGCATCAGCTAACTGATTCACAAACTTGTTTACTAATGTGTATGCTAGGATGGTTCTACACATTTCTTCAATTGTCTCCCTTGTGTTCAAGTGTTGCAGATTTTTTTTTACCAAAGACTTCATTCTTCAGGTATCCCCCACAAAAAAAGTAAAGTCTGATGAATGCACTGTATACTCGACATTTCATCTTCGCCTGATCCATCGATTTGGAAATGTTTCATTGAGGCAGTTCCTGACATCACAAGCGGGGGTGCTCCATCTTACTGAAAGTATACGTTCATATAACTTTAATTACAGCTCAATTGCAACATGCTGAGATATATAGGACCCATCAAAAAAGAAAGCCAGCTAAACCTCTAGAAGGTAAACCACATTAGACAGTAATATCTGGTAGATTCGCATGAACATGTGGATTATCCAGTGACCAGTACGTGCAGTTGTGATGATTGACTGTATCATTCAGCTTGAATGTAGCTTCACACCATATGATCTTGTCTGCAAACTGTGCATCTTGGTCATCCTTCACCTGAAACCATTCGTAAAACTGGGTTTTACGATCAGAATGAATTAGATCTGAATGTCTAATTAGCTTCCATACACACCTGTTTCTTGTTCACTATGTGCTGCATATGTCTGCGTTGGTGTATGATAAATGTGATAATATATGGTGTGTATAATTTTTTTTGAGACGCCCTGTTTTCATACGTGTTGAATCTGTGTTAAGGAATTGGGTGGGGGGGGGGAGCATGGGGTAGTATAATACTAATTTTTAGTGCAGTGAACATCAGAATATACATAGCTTACATATTAAAAGAGACCTGGGCAGTGCTGGTGTAGTTCAGCTAGTATTAAATAAAAAAAGGCGTTCTCTATTTTCACTACTAATAGCTGCTTTTAGAGGATTAACTAAAGTTTTACAGTAAAAGTTATCAATTTAACAAATCATACACGCTATTTAGCTGATTTAGTAATAAAAAAAAGGATTTATGACTAATTTTTGACAGTGTTGTCGTGCCTAGCAGCCCATCTTCAGATGCCTCGTTTAGCACATATTCTACGAAATACCTTGTTCCTATCATAACGTTATCAAACTTTTTAAAAAAAATCTATTTGTAAAAAATAGTTGCTAAACTTTAAAACTGCGTCTATAGTCTAAAACGGACGAACTACAACACGCGAAGCATGTTTATCCGTCCCATGGAGTGAATGTAGATGGGTATTAATATTTTTGCATGATTAACCACTGGCAAACAATTTAAGGCAGTTTTGTTTATTCGTACACTGGGAAAGACCAACGTTGACATTTATCTCTGCAAAACTCCGTCCTACCCATAGTCAGTAGGGGACTTGGAAAGGCTGCTGTCCGTTGGATGGGCTGTTAAACCGTGGCTTCGTGTGCAGGAGAGCCTTACCTTATCCACGTTAAAGAATACACTGGGTGGCCTTGACGGGAGGCTACCATCTGTCCTAACAGCTGTTCAGTGGGTACCTCCCCTCAACCTTCTCTGAGCCCTTGGGGTTCTTGCGAACTGGCCATTTAGTTCATTGTGTGCAAAAAACGTTTCACTTGGAGAACAACCTTGTCTAAAACCCTGCACAGATTCACCGTTTGCGACCCAATGCCAACAGTTCCGGTCAACACTAGAAAAGCAATTATTTGGAAACGTCAAATCGTACACTAAGGAGGAGTATCCATTTATTTATAAAATGGTGATGGAAACATGCTCTCAATTTAAACCTAAAATTATTATATTAATATTACGCAGTAGTATTGGCATATTTTGGAGGCAAAAACGTCAATTTTATGAATAAAAATGCAATTATACCATTTAAGTTTTTTTGTTAAGGGATCAACTTGGGCAATGAAAATTGTCTACTTATTGGCAATTTACTTTTGTCGGTACGAAAGTATCCATACGAAAAAAAATTAAATTTAATTATTAAAATATGTATAAAAGTGGCAAATATGTTTACTTTGATTAAAGGGACCTGGGTTTGAGTCCTGGATAATAATGGCATAGAAGTTTCGTATGGTGTTTTGTTTAGATATCGTCTTTTGCACAGATCTTTATTTTTAATATACTGACATAAATATAATTCCTTATAGTTTTATTCTGAAATACTTTTCTTAATTTCCATACATGTTTGCCGTCTTTTTTTTATTTAAAAATAGGCAGAAAATTTCATTCGAAATTCTTAAATCTCTGAATTTGATTCATCCTGTCGAACCTTTGTGGCAAGCGGCAGTTGAGTAGTTCCCATGGCCGAGTGGTTAGCGCGCATGGCTACTGATCTAAGGGACCTGTATTCGAGCCCCGGATAAGGCATGGCTGTTTGTGTCGTTTTTCTGCTGAGGGCCTGCCATCCTCTCAGACCTTCTACTATGGCATATAAACTGACAGGCTCCTGTCAGACCTCTGTGGCAAGCAGCTGCTTGAGGGGGTATTTTTTTTATTAATTATCTGTTTCACCCTTTCATTTTATTGAGGGTTTTTTTTTTATTACCTTTCATTACTTGAGGGTTTTTTTTTTTATTAATTATCTGTTTCACATAACTTTCCATTTTAAATCTTTATTTTAAGTGAAGCTTGCGCAAAAATGAAAACTTTAAAACATCCACAACCACAGAAAGAGCCATTACTCCTATTTGTAATTCATAAACGTTTTGGACAAAATGTATTAGAATAGAGGAAGGTAATAAAAATGACTTCTTAACGGAAAACGAATTATTTTAAATGATGGTAAAATTTTTATTAATGATATTTAAAAGCGGTTTAAAAATGCAGTTTTATATTTTATAATTGGATCTTAAATTTGTTAGAATTGTTTCCTCTTTCTGTTCCTCAAACATGGCAGCTTAGTTAAATAATATGTTAATTTCGTTAATTTGCAGTAGTAACTTTTGGCATAAATATACTGCAATCAGGTTGTGTTTGTACCTACTGGGCTGCCTCAGACATTCAGATCACTGAATTGTTCGTTTCATAGGGGAAAACTTGTTTGAATTTTTCCCACTGAGTTGAAATGCCGTTTCGAAGAGTTTTACAGGTACACTTTTTATGTGACAATAATAGTACAGACAAATATTATTCCATGCCATATACGTAATAGGTTTTGTGTTCTGCATAAATGCAGTACATATGTTCGCAATATTTGTTGTGAACATATTTATTGTGAAAATAATTTTACGCCTATGCTGTTAATTCAAGGCGTAATATATTCAGACATGTTGACTCAGGTGCTGTTATAATGTTTTGTGTTATTGCTAGTTGAGTAAACCGATATCTGTGTGGACTGTAAGTATGTACATTTGTTTTCGTACTTGTGCATATTCTGGATTCAGGTCGAATGCAAGTATTCATTATGTACAAAGGCAGATTTCACTCGCATGTTTTTCATTCAGCTATAAAACAGTGATAATTTGCTTTTACAGTAATTTTAAAGTCGGTGTTAAAATGTGCTTTTGTATTATATTGCACATATTAAATTACTATAATGAAGTTGATTTGTTTTTTTTACTTTTTTATAATCGGTTTCTTTTTTACCTCGCATTTTGTTGTCCTTAACATGGCGAACTATTTGTATAGATCTCAGTCGGTAGCGTGCCAGGCTCGTAATCTGTAGTTCCCAGGTTCGAGTCCCAGCTGGGTCAACGTTGAGATTTATTTCCGCAAAATTTCCCACCCTGCCTACGGTCAGTAGGGGACACCGATGGGCTTGGAAAGGCTGCTGTCCGTAGGATGGGACGTTAAGCCATGACCCCGTGTGCGGGAGAGCCATACCCTGTGCCTGTTCCAGTGGTCCCCTCCCCCAACTCTCTGAGTCTTTCGACTCGAACCTTTGGGGTCCATGTGACCTGGCCATTTAGTCCATGGTGTGCAAAAAAGTGCCGCTCAGAACTGGAATCGACTTCTAAGGAATCGAAGTGGGTCCAGAATCGACTTCTAAAGTATGGAAGTGAGCACTGAAAAGGGCTAAGAAAATTCTCTCGCGGGCTTGGTCCCGCAGTCATGTGCTTCATCAAAGATGTCTGAAGAGAACATGTACAATTTGTCACTAAAAATGTTGTTTATATTTCATATGAAACTTTTAAATTTCGCATAGTTTATGATCTAAGAAGAAAGCTACTGAGATCAGAATTCATTTACAGGTGACCAAATCATCAGTGCAATTCTACTATTTTATTAATAAGACTAGAATTAGTTTCTTACTAAGATTTAAATCATCAGTATCACATAATTGAAATAAACCCCAATACAAACAACAAAAGACTTGTTTAACAAACACGATGACATAAAAATTTAATAGAAATATTACTTTGAATTATTTACAGCTAAATATATTTTTACCAGGTTAATCATGAGGTTTGGATGCAGAACATCCCATTCTTGCCTGAGAACAGATCGTCAGGAGTGGGGGAGGGGATAACCTCCAACGTGTTACCAATGAATTCCATACGTGTTATGTAGGGCTCCATGTCTTGAGAAGAGGCTGGCTACTCTGTCTCTTGAATATCCGCACTTTCAAGGAATTTATCGAATGTCTAATCCCTATGGGGTCTGGCATTATCATCCATCAAAATAAACTGCGAGCCAACAACGCTTCAGAAAAATCGCACATTGGCTGAAGAATATTTTTGCTATACCTACAACCAGTTAAAGTGCCTCCAGCAAAGACGTGGAGTGGTCTGCATCCATTTGCTCTATGGCATTTCATCATCCTCATTAAATGCAGATGAGACGTATCTGCTTTGCAAAATATGTCAGAGAGGAAGATGTTACGTATATTAAGAGAGAAAACTGACTGTAGTGCAAAATATAAATATTCCCTCAAGCCCTTGCATGCCACAGAGGTCAGACAGGAACCTGTCCGTTTACATTGTGTTCGGTTTATACACCATAGTAGGTCTGTGAGGATGGTAGAAAAAGCTTTTATAAAATGATATCTTCTGTATAACCAGTACGGAAATGTTTTTGTGACCAACCCATTTTACAACATAGTAATATTTACTTTTATGTATTCAATAAATAAAGTGCAAAAAATGAAGACAAAAAAATTGCTAGTGCTTAAAGCAAAATGTTTAAAAAATAGTTTTGCCAATAGCAGCTAAATGAGCAACGCACTATTTTTCCAATTTCCAAACCCATGTTATGCCATTGATTTTCTTGTATCTTACTGAACGATCCATAGGCAAATTCTTTAGCTGCACTATTTTTCAGAAATCGAATTTTCCAATCACAAAAATCCAAAATTTTCCAACTCCCTGTCCACAGTCAATAAATAGGCGACACCAATGGGCTTGGAAAGACCGCCGTCCTACGGATGGGATATTAAGCTATGGCAGTGTGTGAGAGAGTCATACCCTGTGAATGTAAAAAGAACACGCTGGATGATGGCCTTGACGAGAGGTTACTATCTGTCTCCCAACAGCTGTCTAGTGGGTCCATTCCCCCCAAACTTCTCCGAGACTTCAGGGTTGTTGTGACTTGGCCATTTAGCCAATTGTGTCCAAAAATGTGCTGCTCAAAGGTAAAACAACCCAACCTAAAATCTTCCCAAACAAACAATGGTGAGACTGTCGAAACATGCAAAAAAGAATTACCATTGAACTGTGTACAAATGCTTCATGAAGTCATTCAAAGGATACCTATGTGTTTTTTCCCTTAGTTGTGTATGCCTGGCTTGGAAGAATTATGTGAGATTTGGAATTGTGAAATATATCATCATATCCTAAAGCAGCCATGGGCTATGGAGGTCCAACCAGATGGTGCAATTCAGTTTTCCAAATACGTCTGTCCTGAGCTATATCTGCTGTATCTGGCAATTGTAGAACAATTCTAACAAGGTCCTATTTGACATTTTTTGCCCACTGCATCCTAGGTCTCCCCCTGTTTCTCAGGCTTTTAAGCACACTCTTCATCCATATTTGTCAATCTATAGTTATAATATATATCATCCCTATTCGCCAATATATAGTTATGCATATGAGCAATATGGCCAAACCAATGCAGTCTCTCTTTGCACAATATGCTGCTAAAAGGAATTTGGCGACTCCTTTGTTTAACCTCATCATATACTTACAAAGTTGAACCACCTAATGTCCAAGATACTGTGTAAGCATCTACAATCAAAAGCATGAAGTTTCCTGTTATCTTGTTTACAAAGGGTCCAAGTTTCGGCACCTAACTAACTATGGAAAGAGCCAAACTATTACACAGTCTAATTTTAGTGTTTAAGTGTATACACCTATTTCTCCACACTCTCCATAGATTCTTAAAAGCCCGGCAGTTTATCTCATGCTGCACATCGCCAGTATCTGTTACATAGCTCCCAAGATAATTAAACTGTGACACCTGCTCAAGATTGCAACCATTCAGATTAACTGAATCACAGCCTGCCTGACCAATTTTCATCACTTTAGTTCTCTCTCTGTTTATAATCAAACCTCTACAACCAGTCTCATCAACAGCTGGAATGAAAGAATTCATCTCATCAACATCATTTTCCAAAAGGACCAAATCAGCGTAATATAAATCAGAAATTTTCCGATCTCTAAATCATTTAAGCCCAAAATATTCCCTTTTCAGTGAATTCTGCTTAACATAATCAGTTACCAAACTAATGAGAAAAGGAGATAAAAATGCACGGTTGCCGAACACCAGAAGCAACGCTAAGCAAATTTCTAGAAGCTTTAGCAATTCTCATGCATGACTCAGTGTTATTATAAAGAATTTTTATTATGTTAACTAACTTGTCAGGTATGGCATACGCTTTCACAATCAACAACAAATTATGTCGATCAACAGAGCCAAAAGCCTTTTTGGATTACATAAAGCTAGTAACCACAGGTTGCTTAAACTCTAATCATTTCTCATGAATCTGCCTAAGTGAAAAATCTGATCAATACATTCCTACCACTTCTGAATCCACACTGCTCATCAAGCAATTTTCCAATTAAAAGGTTTTCTAGGCACTGTTATAAAAAAATGCGAAATTATGCTAACAATCAATACGTAAAAGGTGACTACTATCTATGTTGGTTATTAAGTTTCATATTATTCTAAAATATTATATAGTGTAATATAAATTACATACACATATACCAAATTGTCAGACAATCATGGGCATAGAATTCAACTACACTGTGTAATTTAGATCTCAAAAATGTCTGCCTGCACTACAGCTGCTGCATTTCGCCACTGGCCAATTATAGCAAGGCCCTGTTTTGATTGTCTGTTAACTGCATCTTAGGTCTCTTCCTTTTCCTGAGGCCTTTAGGCACACTGTTTCTAATCATCTTCATCAATCTGCAGCTATGCATATGGACAACATGGCCAAACCAAAGCAGTCTGTCTTTCTACAAAATGTTGTTCAAAGGAGCTTGCTGATTCCATCTTATACCCTCATCATTACTTATAGAGTCATACCACCTAATGCCCAAGAGAATGCTTAAGCATTCAGAATTAAAGGCATCAAGTTTCCTGCTATATGCTGCAAAAGGTCCAAGTTTCACTCTAGGAAGAACCAAAGTACTCGTATTATACAAACTAATTTTAGCCTTTAAATGTATATGGCTATTTTTCCACACTCTCCATAGATTCTTAAACGTCCCAGCAGCAATTACTAATCTTCTGTTTACCTCATGCCACACTTCACTAGTATCTGTAACATATCTCTCAAGGTGATTGAACGGTCACACTTCCCATGGGCGTAACTGTTCAAGGCAACTGAAGCACCATCTGCGTGACCAATTTTAGTCTCTTAGTTTTCCTTCTGTGTATCTACGATGTGACCAAACTTACTCTACTACCAGTCAGTCTCATCAACAACCTTATTGAAAGAATTCAGCTCATCAACGTCATTAGCCAAGAAGACTAAATCATCTGTATATAGAAATCAGATTTTTTCAAACCTCTCGATCAGGAGACCTCGGAGTCGGATATTCCTTCTCCACTCCAATCCAAAAACTAATCAATGGCTTTTTGGAATGAATGCTTTTTAAACTATTATCACAAGATATCTCAATCAACTCTTCTTTATTGGACAATGGAAGCTTATATTTTTCCAAATCAAATGTGAAGGGGTCACGAATCCATTCTTGCGTTTCATCAGGGGGTAGAAAATACTGCATTATAAAAGTTTTTAAGTGTGCTTAATTGAACGATTATTTGCTGTTTGATGTCTTCAAAGTCTACAATCGTTTGCTCATTTTCTTTAAGAAATGAATCAAGTCGCTGAAATTGTTCACAGCTGTTCTTTTTAATTCCGTTTTCCGAGAGAGATTTTTTTTTATCATGGCTCTGTTTTCTTTGCAACATAGAACACATCAACTTTGTCTCCTTGCAATAATAAGTTCAAAATATATTTTTTTTTTCAAAAATATCAGCTAAATATGATAACCGTAGAAGCCATTCTAAGTCTTGTAGTCTCAAAGAAAGTCGAAACTTGTGCTCCATGAAAAAAAAGGCTTACTTCATAGTGGAGTTCAAATAAACGCAAAGAACATTTCCTCGTGACAACCAACGTACTTCTGTGTGAAGCAGCAATCTCTTATGCAGGCTACCCATTCCTTCACACATAATTGAAAAAAGTCGAGACTTCAATGGTCGGGTTTTGATGAAATTAACTATTTTTACACTTTCATCCAGAACTCTTTTCAAATCATCAGGGAGAAATTTAGCTATCAGCGGTTCATGGTGAAGACAACAATGAGTGAACTTACATTCTGGTGCAACTTGATTTATACGACCTGCTAGTCCTGTGATATAAACACTTATTGCCCTTGCTCCGTTAGTACATACAGAAATACAATTTTTTCATTCAAGGTTGTTTTCGGCAAAAAATGAATCAATAATATTAAAGATATCCTCACCCGTAGTAGAAGTTTTGAGAGGCTTACAAAATATCTTCAAATATTGCATCCTGGAATTTTCCATGCACAAAAACAAGTAATTTGAACTAGCACAGCTACCTCTCTCGACTCATCATCCACTTGTATGGCAAACTACGGGCTACATTGAATAGCTTGAATGAGTTGGTCCTTAATATTACAGGCCAATACCTTTAATTCTCCTGGAAACTGTGTTGTTTGACAAAGGAATGGTTCTGACAAGGTTTGCCTCTTGTTGACCAAACATACAAGAAGCTATTTCTTCCGCTATTGGAAGAATGAATGACCCCGCCTATTGTGTGAAACTTTTCGGCTTTGGCAATTTGAAGGCTTACTTTGTAAGACGCTTTAAATGCACTTTCATTTTCTTCTACACCAGAAAAATGCTTATTTACGATGCTACTCAAGTCTTCCAAAAGACGTTCAAAATAGCTTAAGGGCTTATTTTTTAAATGTTCATGTTTTGTTTCAAAGTGTAGCCGTAAAAGAGATGGTTTCATAGAATTTTGTGACAGGACTTCAGAGCAAACAACTCACTATGGATTTAGTTCTACTAAATTTCCTGTCCATGTAAAGCCAGATAGTATGATATTTACGTTTTTTTATTTTTTTATCACTTGATTGTTTAACATTTAACTTTCTTTTAGTTACTGCTGAATCCACCTCTTTACTCACATAGGATGATGACGTAGTCGTAGATGTAGAAGTAATCGGCTCCACGTTACTTTTCTTCTTAATTATCTATTTATCCGTGTTTCAATGCACTTTAGAAACACGTTTAGAAACACAACAAGTGAAATAAATCACAACAAATATAAAAAGCAGTAAGAAGGCACATTCACTCTCTTACAATGGATGTTTTGACTGGACGATCAGCTGTCAGGTAGAGAAAGGTAGATTGACAAACGTGTACAGACATGAACTGCAGTGCCGCGCTTCGTCACTCAGTTCTCAGAAATTAATCAGTAACAGTGTTGCGAACTTAACGACTTTGTTACTAGATCTAGCAACTTTTTAGCTTTCACAGCGTTCCCCAAAAAATTTTACTGCTTACCCCCAAGGGGTTCGTGTACTCCACGTTGAGAATTCCTACTCTAGATCATTTAAGATCCCAGTCACCATTACAGTTAATTGCGCATAACATAATCAAAGAGAAAAGGAATCAAAATGCACTTTTGTCGAACTCAAGTAAAAATGCTAAACCTATTGCTACCTTAGCCATACCATCTCTAACAAATTACCGAGTGTTATAATAGAAAGCTTCCATTATGTTAACTTGTCATGTACAAAATCAAAATCCCTTTTGAAATGGGGCGAGGGTGGCTCAGTCGGTAGCGCGCCAGGCTCGTAATCTGTAGTTCCCAGGTTCGAGTCCCAGCTGGGTCAGCGTTGAGATTTATCTCTGCAAAAATTCCCCGCCCTGCCCACGGTCAGTAGGGAACACCGATGGGCTTTGAAAGGCCGCCGTCCGTCGGATGGGACGTTAAGCCGTGGCCCCGTGTTCGGGAGAGTCATACCCTGTGCACGTTAAAGAACACGCTGAATGGCCTTGACGGGAGGCTACCATCTGTCTCCCAACAGCTGTTCCAGTGGGTCCCCTCTCCCAACCTTCTCTGAGCCTTCGGGGTCCATGTGACCTGGCCATTTAGCTTATGGTGTGCAAAGAAGTGCCGCTCAGAGGTAAAACAACCCAACCCAACCTTTTGAAACCTATGAAGGTATTACCACAGGTTTCTTCAACTCTAAACATTTTCCAAGAATCTGCATGTGATATAATTTGATATTACATTGTTTGATACATACACTCTGACTTGCATTAGTTGAAATTTTATTCCCTGAATGTATGATTGTAGTGCGTCTTTCACTTTGTAATGCCACCTACGTGACAATTAAGAACACAAAACACTTCTACGATACCGAATGCTTTCAAAGAGAATGAAGTTCATAGTTTGGAGATTTGAATACCCACTAATAACCAATGCCTCTTCCTTCTTACTCAATGAGACAGAATACACTAAAACCCAAAATATGTAAAGATTGAAAAATATACGTTACACATATTTAAGAATTTTCACAAATTTCATTTATAGTGGCCAGTTTTTTTTTGTAGTCGAACAGATTTTTATTTCACGAAACTGATAAAACTATCATATACTGGTATTCCTCAAAATAAAATAGTTTTATATAGAGATATATAGTAAATTAGCTAGGGTCATAAAAGAAATTCGTTATAATGAATTAGTTCAACTGCTGCAATAACTGTTCAATTTAGTTATTCTGCCGTTTGCAATATTGCCATTGTATTGCGACATTCGCAAATACAGGCTATGATGCAGTGAGAAGGGGGGCGGAGAGTAAACTTCCTCTTGAAGAATTTTAATAACTGAAAGAGTGGTTAAAAATATAATGAATATATTTATGTTAAATGCATTTCATAATATTTTTAAAAGCATCATTAGGAAAATGGGAAAATGGAAAAATTTATTAAAATATTTATTGTGTATAATACAGGTGTACCAAAAATCAATATCATCGTTCCCATAACCAAAAGGGGCGGGAGTGGCTCAGTCGGTAGCGCGCCAGGCTCGTAATCTGTAGTTCCCAGGTTCGAGTCCCAGCTGGGTCAGCGTTGAGATTTATCTCCGCAAAATTCCCCGCCCTGCCCACGGTCAGTAGGGGACACCGATGGGCTTGGAAAGGCCGCCGTCCGTCGGATGGGACGTTAAGCCGTGGCCCCGTGTGCGGGAGAGCCATACCCTGTGCACGTTAAAGAACACGCTGGATGGCCTTGACTGGAGGCTACCATCTGTCTCCCAACAGCTGTTCCAGTGGGTCCCCACCCCCAGCCTTCTCTGAGCCTTCGGGGTCCGTGTGACCTGGCCATTTAGCCCATGGTGTGCAAAAAAGTGCCGCTCAGAGGTAAAACAACCCAACCCAACAACCCATAACCAAATGTAATCTTGATTCTTTTTTACGTTTTATTTTGTTTTCAGAAGCACATTATTTATTTTAATAATGTGAAAAAAAGAGATATTTAGGTGTTTTCGAATAATAAGTTTCCCTTCTCTTGTTTAGCCGTCCCATGGCCGAGTGGTTAGCGCGCTTGGCTACTGATCTAAGGGACCTGGGTTCGAGTCTCGGGTAAGGCATGGATGTATGTGTCGTTTTTCTGCTGAGGTCCTGCCATCCTCACAGATCTTCTACTGTGGCATATAAACTGACAGGCTCCTGTCAGACCTCTGTGGCAAGCAGCTGCTTGAGGGAGTATTTATTTTTTTTACTTATTCTCTTGTTTTGTTTTCGAACAACCTTCGATACATTAAGGTACGATAATTATAGAGATAAATATTTCTACCTTGAAATATTGATTTGCTTTCCCCCCACCTCTAGTCAGAGACCATATCTTCTGATGAACATAAGCTAAAAGTATTATCCTTGGAAAAATGTTAAGTTTTTATCCAATCATTTAGCCAAAGGCAGTGATTTAACACCCAACCCCCATTTTTAATTTTTTGATCCATAACTACCCACACAACCACCAACTATATCGCTAAAATATCCATAGATATCTAAGATAACCAGTTTATGTCTAGAAGTCATCATAGATATCTCCTGCATATTTTCCGGATATTGTGGTTGTCTTGGTAAGTCATATTAGGGCAGGACTGATTCAATGGTGGGAGTTGTATCCTGCAGAATTTTAATAATTGGAACGGAAACAAAAAAAAAGCCCGTTTCTTTTATTTTATAAAATTTTAAAGCCCACGTGAATAGTGTGAAAAAAAAGAGAAAGAAACATGTAATTCATTTCACGAGAATTTTTGAAAGAAAATACCTGAACGACGTTCATGTTCAATCTATTTGGCACTTCCCCCTTCCAGAAAAGGAAGTAAAAAAATCTAAAAATTGTTCTTTATTATAAAATTAGGGGAGAGATAAATGAGAATTAACTGTGTTGAACTAATTCTAGCCATTGCAAACGTTGCTTTTCGCCTCCTTATTGAGTAAGCTTGACATTTGGTTATGATCATGGTGAATATTGCCAGAATGCTCTCTATTAATACAAGCTCATTGCTGTCAAACCATAAACAAACGGCAATCACAGTGAGAGATTTTCCCTGAATAGAAGCCCAGCAGCTCATCAAGTTCAGGATCTACAATTATACTTAACCATTACACATTCCAGTTAGTATAAGCAGTCAGTAGCATAATACTCTGAAATTGACCATTCATCAGCATGGTGGGAAAAAATAGAAGGTAACCATAGTTTTCAAGAATGGCTTTTTCAGAAAAAACGAGTTTCGCCGATGGCTCAGACTCGAATTTACAGCTCTCAGTCAAAGAATTAGGTAGGGAGAGAATGAAAGCTTCCATAGGCGTAATGTAAGACACTTTTGACGGTAGCACCATAAGGCTGCAGATGTAGGTGCTGTGTTGCAGGAAAGCTACTTTTCGTGATCTCACGGGCTAAGGGACTTGCATATTTGTTTCCGTCAGAAATTTAAATTCGGCGGCAGTTATTTTAAGTGTCGTGAGGTTTATAAGTTTTTTTAATATATCTATATTATAAGTGTTTGGGAATGTTTTCGCATCACATGAAATATCTTTTTTTTCCCTTTCATTTTCTTTTTCTACTTCAACACTTTTCGTATGTTCCTGAAAGGAAATATTATTAAAATGTTGACTGATATAATTTTTAATAATATATATTATTATATATATTAATTATATTATTATATATATATATATATTATTATATTTTCATATGCACTGCATTCCTTACTAGCACTCCAGCTCCTGCACTCCTTTTTTTTGCTGTGTTAAACAAATTTATCTATTGGGGATCCTGTTCATCGTGGGGGCTGGGCAGCGAATATCTGGGGCCAAAGAATAACACTGTTTTGTCTGGCCTCTGCTTCCGGTAAACGGGAGGTCCTGGGGTGGCCCCCTCAGGATCAATTGACTGGTGGGCAGGACCTACTAGGGTCAACAGTGCAGAGGGGTAAGTAACCTTGTCCACATCCGGGTATAGGTTTGTGAGTTTCCTCACAACTTATTTCCCTTTTGTAGTTATCCTTTCTTTGTGAGGCCAGTTTGGTGGGTCAAAATTTTCTTATTTTTTCGAATAGTTCCTTTTGTGAAGAGAGTTTATTTCCGCATATTTCTCTTTCATTTTCATTTTATTTATTTGTGAGGGCTTGGCTCACTGTCTGTGTGGGTTTAATGCCCATGTAGCCCTAGCCCCCGACTGGACATCCCCTTGTTGGGCTCCGTCTAGGGTGGGGACAGTGGGCACTGAACCACACAAAGCAAAATATGAGAGTCGATGATGAAATTGATATGATCAATGCCAACAAGAGGGCTCGATCTGATCCCCCATCTTCTTCGTTGTCTCTGTTATCTATGCCATCATCTTTGTCAGTGTCTTCGTTCCTGAGATTCCTGATCATCCACTCCACGGGTGATCAGGTAATTGGGGAAATGTCCCCATTTTTGTCAACAAAGGTTTCAAAGATCTTGCAGGAGAGACGAAATCCGACAAGTGCTTATGATCTGGTGACTTACAGGTTGAGACAGCATGTTCCTAACACTCGGAAGTGCTCCTGACAGTCAGAGAGATTGGTAGGGTGGATGTTGAGGTCACTCCCCAAAAAGCTTTGAATTTCTCTCGGGATGTGATCACTGATTGGGGCTTTCTCAAAGTCACTGAGGAGAAAATCCTCTCAGAGCTTACTCCTCAAGGAGTAATAGCAGTCCTTTCAGGTTTTGATGCATCGTGATGGTAAATTGGTACCCACACGTGTACTGATTATCACCTTCAATATGCCACGCCTGCCTTTTTCCATCAAGGCAGGTTATTTAAATTGAGAATTCAGCCATATATACCGAACCCTCTGTGCTGCTTTCAGTGCCAGATATATGGTCGCGCCCACACAGCTTGTAGGGGGCAAGCCCACCTTTGCTCACTGTGGCAGCAAGGATTATTTTGATCCTGATTGCACAGCAGAAAAGGCAAGCTGTGTGAACTGTAGTGGTGAACATCCAGCATATTCCCATGGCTGTTCCAAGCTGAAGGAGGAAAAGGAGGTGCAACGCCTAAAGATCATGAATAACATCTCAAACACTGAGGCAGCAAAGCTCGCTGTACTGCCCGTTTTACCTGGTAAGATTTCCTATGCCAATGCAGTCATTGGAAAGCCCATCGTTCCAATGACTTTGGTGGCGATGAAGACTGACATCAGTGTACCAACTACTGAAACTTTCTCATTTGCAGAAAGACACCTCCTGACACAGGCAAAACTGAGGTTGTTTCGACTTCTACATCAACCCTAGTTTCCATTCCAACAACTCAGCCTTCCACCTCCACTGGAAGGCCTCCCTCTTCCCGTTCTCAGATAGCTAGACCTTCCAAACCAAAAGGACCACCACTGGGGCCAAAAAAGAAAACTATCACTCCTCCACAAAGGATGGTCACTGATCCATGACCCTCGGACGATTCTGAGGAAATGGATACAGACTTCCCCCTATTCACTAAACTGTGCTCTGCTGCGGTTAAGTTGTATAGGACTCCTCTCACTCTTCTAAGTCCTGAGATGACCACACTCCTACAATGGAATTGTTGTGGATTCCAGATGAATCTTGATGACATCAGTGCCCTCCTTCTGGTACACCAGCCCATCTGTGTGCGCCTGCAGGAGACATACTTGCAGCCAGTCACAGATCCCATGATCAGGCACTTTTCACTAGTTGGCTTGCACTGGGATGGAGATGGTCCAGCTCGTGGGAGTATTGCCATCCTCCTGAGTCATTCTCCATTCCAGGTCGTACCCCTAACCACCACTTAGAGGTGGTAGCCATCTGCCTCTTCGTGGGGTTCTCTCTCACTGTCTCCCCAGCATATGTTCCACCTGGAAACATCTTCCAGGAAAACGTTGATGACCTCGTCTTGCAGCTGTTGTTCCCCTTCCTCATTATGGGGGACTTCAACGGACACAGTCAACTTTAGGGCAGTGCTGACACCAGTGGGAGGAGTGGGGTCCTGGAACAGTATTGTCACCAGTGGCTCTTGGATCCTTTTCTCTCCCTGTTGAATATTGGTGTCAATACTTACTTTCACTCCCCAATCCACACATTCACTGCCATTGACCTCACCATCTGCTCCTCGATCCTTCTACCATTTACATGGGAAGTCGAGGATAACCCTTATTGAAGCGATCACCTCCCCCGTGGTGTTCACCTTATATCATGGGGGATTGTCTTTCAGCCCTTCATGCGTCTCATGGTGGAGGCTTGATCAGGCTGACTGGAGTGGTTTTAAGCTGCTCTCTGAGCTTGATGACCACTCTATCAAACAAAAGCCCATCAATATGGCAGTAGCAGAGATAACGGACTTTATCGTAGATGCAGCTGCCTTAACAATTCCTCAAACTTCGATAGGGCTTCCTCGTTTTCCGAAACCGTGGCGGAATTCAGATTGCACCATGGCTCATAACGATCAGAACAAGGCTTTGGGGGGGGGGGGGTTATGGAGATATCTGACATCCCACAACCTTGAACTGTTCGAATGCGCCAGGGCCAAAGCTCCTTTTGTCCAGCACCAGAGCCAGAAGGAATTTTAGATTAAACATACATCTTCTATTACTTGCACAACCAGTTCTAAGGTCATGTGGGATAAAGTCCTGAAGATGAGTGGGAACTAGTCTCTCTCGTTATCGATCCTGGAGCACAATGGACAGACAATTGATGATCCCAAAGTAATTGCTGACACTCTGGGGGAATTATTCTCCTCCATGTCTTCTTCGTCTTTTTACTCCCCCCGAGTTTCTGGCCCAGAAGAGCAGAGCACAACGCTCTCCACTGTCCTTCCACTCGAATGGTTTGAAGCCTTATAACAGGCCATTCACAGTGAATGAGCTTCGCCTTGCTCTGCACACCTCTCGTGCATATGGTGTTGGGCCAGACAATGTCTATTATGCCATGCTCCAACATCTCTCACCATCGAGTAAGGATCGACTGCTCCTACTTTTCAATCGCATTTTTCTCGAGGAGCAGTTTCCGGACTCCTGGTGGGAGGCCATCGTCTTGGCCTTCCTGAAGCCAGGAAAGGATTCCAAGATTCCTTTGAATTATCATTCCATTTGCGTTGACGAGCTCGTGTGCAAGGTTTGGAAAGAATGGTAAATGCCAGACTCATCTGGTATTTAGAACACCACAACCTTCTTTCCAACACCCAGTGTGGCTTTCGCAGGGAACGGTAAACTCTTGACCATCTGATACGTCTCGAATCGGCTATCAGAAATTCCTTTTTACATAGGGAGCATCTGGTGTCCATTTTCTTCGATATCAAAAAAGCATATGACATGGCTTGCAGATTCAACATTCTTCATGACGTCCATAGCTTCGGCTTGACAGGTCACGCACCAATCTTCATCTCCAACTTTTTATCAGCAAGTTTTTTTCATGTCCATGTCGGCAACACTCTGTCGCGGCGATACGCTCAAAAACAGGAGGTGCCCCAAAGGCTGCATTCTGAGTCTTACGCTTTTCGCTGTCAAGATTAATTCTATTAATATCCATCTGTAGGCAATGCCTTCTATGTTGACGATTTTAGCATCTTTTGCTCTTCGTCCAGCATGAGGGTCATCGAAAAACAACTGCAAATTGCCCTGAACAATCTATTGGTTTGGGCGATATCAAAGGGGTTTCTGTTCTCCCCACAGAAGATCGCTTGTGTGTACTTTTGTCATAAGCGTAATCTTTATCTGGATCGTGAGCTACAGCTTGGTGGTAACCTCATTCCAGTTGTGGTGGAGACAAAGTTTCTCAGTCGGAAATTTACATTTTTACCACACATACGTTATTTTAGGTCCAAGTGCACGTGGGCATTGAACATCGTCAAGTTCTTCTCCTCTCTCTCCTTGGGAGCCGACTGAAGTTCTCTGCTCCGCCTTTAACATGCACTTGTCTGATCAAAAATGGACTACAGATTCCAGGTGTACTACTCAGCCTGGGATTCGTTAGTGAAGGTGCTAAACCTCCGCCATCATCAGGCCCTCCGTGTTTACACGGGAGCCTTCTGCAGCTCACCGGTCCAGAGCATTTATGTTGCGACCGTCGAACCATCTTTATCTATTCACTATCAGCAGTTGTCCCTACAATATGCATCTAAATTACGATTCCTGCCTGGCTATCCCACTTGGATCTGTGTTTTTAGTGCAAAGTGGGAAATGCTAAACACTAATAAGCCACTCAACCTACATCCACAGAAAAATCACTCCCACTGTTGCTCGCTGTTTCCCCTTCCTGTGATTTTTCCCTGTGTAAGACGGGGAAACTTTTACACCTGTGTGTACCGGAAACTCTTTTCCACCATCGTGGTGAGTACCTGGACTTCTTGCCTGTCTTCACATATGGCTCGAAGTTCGGCACATCAGTGGGATTGGCCATGGTCTGCCATGATGCAATCATTGCATACCAGATCCCACTCCAGTCTCCATTTTCTCTGCAGAGTTGCATGCTATCAGTCTCGTCTTGGACCATATGGTGGCTAAGTATCGTCGGTGTGTGCTTTATACAGAATCGTTTAGCTCGCTGTAGGCTTTGATCTCAGTGAGGCATCTGCCTTAACCAATTTTTTCTAAGATCTGCCAGCAGCTACATTATCTGGCAGCCACCACCACTATTCTGTTGTGTGCCCGGTCATGCCAGGATCAGGGGCAATGACTTGGCAGACCACAGCTGCCAAGTCAGCTATTCCCCTGTCTGGCTCTCCTTTGCTGGTTCCATATCTGGATTTCCGGCAGCATTTTAACATCGAGCTCTAGGCACAGTGGCAGAGATCTTGGTCAGAACAGCTTACGACAAGCTGTTTGAGATCAAACCTATCATCAAACCATGGCAGTCTTGTTACCGAAGGAATTACCAGGAGGAAGTTGTACTTGCTCGGCTCCGCTTAGGTCATTCGTTTATTTCTCATTCGTTTCTTCTATGGGCAGACGACATACGTAAGTGTGAGTTTTGTGACACCTTTTTAACTATCAAACATATTTTAATCTCGTGTCCATGTTTTACCTTTGAATGACATATGTTTTTTAACCATCATGATTTTACGTCCGAGCCCCTTACACTCGGATATCTTTTATCTGATAATACTTTTTTTACCTCCAATTTTTTTTCTTTTTTAAAGTATACAGGTTATTTCACCAGGTTAGGTTATACTTTTATGGATTTGTTATTTATTCGCCGTTTGACCTAAGACTCCTGGGTTAGTATTATCCATTTTCTATACTGTATATATATATATATAAATATTTGTTGTTTTAGGTCCTGCCATCCTCTCAGACCTTCTACTATGGCATATAAACTGACAGGCGCCTGTCAGACCGCTGTGGCAAGCAGCTGCTTGAGGGGGTATTTATTTTTTATTTTATTTATCTCTTTATTGTTGTTTCTGTTATATACATCTTGTTGGCTTTGTCTTTTGCCTTTTACAGCGTTTGGTTTTAACTTTGGTTAAGGGGTATTTGTTTTTTAGCCCTTTTTTTTACCTCGTTTGGCGCATTGTAGCCTCAGCAGCTCATGCGCCATAAAACCCCAACCAACAAACCAACCAACACTATGCCTACTATGCCGCAGGCAACACTCTTCCGTGGCAGGAGCAGGACCGGAGTACGCGGTATGAGCAGGACCGAAGTCGACAACAAGCGTAGCTGTATGATAATGAAAGTTTACTTAATCGCTGATTATGAAAATCTGATAATCAATCTGTAAGCATCAGCCACTTATAAATCCTAAATAAATTTCTGCAATAATAGAGAGAATAGCAACATGTACTGCTTGACACGTTACAAGTCATCGCCGCCGTAACTGCCAACACAGCGGTAAGGGTTAAAGTAAATAATTTTAACCAGTAAACTATCACTAGCTTTGCATTTATCCGATAATTGTGACTTTTAAGTCTTTCTGAACATTTTGTTCATGACGCCATTGCCATTGGGGAAGGCAACTTTCCAATATTGCTCATTGTAAAGGAAAAAAAGGAAGTCTCTCATGCTAAAGCTAATTAATGTAAGCATCAACTAAAATTACAGTAACACATAGATTATCTGTTAACATAAAACTCTAGAAATACTTTAGTGGAAGAAATAAATTTTCCCACAGAATGGGACACGAATCCACCACTCCCAGTTTTGCAGGTGTCTAACAACCAAACTTCCTCCAGCTCCATCATTTTTCTGCCCATTGTGATTTTCCGACATCGGTAAGATTTAAAAGTTACCATTATTATTATTTATTAATGACAGAGCTGGTGATAGTTATCGTTTAGGTTAGTACACCCAGCGTTTAACTGGGAGGCATGGATTCGAGTCCAACTCATTGGCCAAACTCTTTTTTCGCACAAAACTATCTCTTTAATTTTTTGTCAACAGGTAATCTGTTGACAAAAAATTAAAGAGATAGTTTTGTGCGAAATCTGTGTATGTACTACTGATTGGTATCCTTAATAGTTCAGATCAATAACCCACACTAATCTTGTCTTCGAGACTCTGGCTTTCCAGAAGAGTATATTGGTTTTGGAAAGTATCAACAACCTGCCACACGAGAAGGCAAGGTCGGATTTTAGGTTTAATGAATGTTTATCACTATCAAGCTGTTTTTAGTAACAGGATAAAGATGGGTATAGAGGAAAAATTATCTGAACCCACGAACATCGGATTATAGGTGTTAAGCTTGGCCTGTTTTCTGCATCATCACAAGAGAACTGGTACCACAGACAGTACATAGCTCTGCTTCCGGTATATTCCTAGCGCAGAATAATGAAAATTTGCGTTTCCTATTTTTCTTGGAATACTTGGTTAATAATCCCCAGGACGTATATTATAAACGTTTTGAAAAATTTTTGGTGCAATTTAAATTGATCTTGCCGTCATTTAACACACGTTTGTCGAGTGGTTAGCGTGCTTCGCCTCTTATCGAAGGACTCTGTTTGAAGTCTTTTGAAGTTGAGTTGAAATACTGGATAAGGAATGGATGTTTCTTTGCTGTGTCGCCTTTCTTCAGAAGGCTCTTTTACCTCACAGATCTCTATGGCGTATATACTGACAGGTGCCTGTTAGACTTCTGCGGCAAGCAGCTGCCTGAGAAGTAATTAATTTATTCCTTACTAAAAATTTTAATATAAGAATGGTTTTCGTTTATTTTGCAACTCTACTGGTTAAATGCTATTGCGACTTATACCGTAACCGTGGAGTATTGCAGATGCTGTATACTTTGCATTGAAATGAGCGGTAATACAGGCATAAGGTAATCTAATAATTATGGACCATTCCTTTCAATGTTACTAGTAGTTAATAGAGATGATCTCATACATCGTACGATGAATACATGTTCTTTAAAGTAAGTGTTTTGTGATTACAGTGTGGTCAATTGTAACAATTTTAATTCATGTAAGTAAGTTGTGTGTATATTTGAAAATTTTGCCTATTTAAAGTTGTCTTTAGTTTGAGTTTCCATGTACACTAAATAGGTTTTAAATCTTAAAAGCACTTTTGATATTTGATATTAATTGCACTGCTGAAAATATATTAGGGACTAGCAGCTGTTTTTTGCTATTCATTCTTCAGAATCTTCGAGATTTGTGTGGTTGTAGAACAATGTATGTCGCTTTGAAAGAGTTTTAGCCGCTGTTTTTTTTTTGCTGCAAACTTTCGATAAATTAAGGTTTGTGTAAAACAGTATATTTAAACGAAATATTGTTAAGACGAACTTGTCAATTTAAAAAAGATCTGGATTTTGCTGTGTATCATGTGGAAGATAATTAGATTTGATTCTGCATAGATAGGGCGTGTATTCTCTCTTAGAGACAAGAAATATAAATTCTGTAATTCTTAATTTTAAACTTCTGGTGTTGGTAGATTTGACAGTTTTGCACTATAGGTATGTAATATAGTTTTGCTTTTGTTTATTTTCAGAAGATAAACTATAAGCATACATTAAAGGGAAAACATACATGTGGTTGCCTTTTCCACTATCCATGCACATTTTTGGAATGTCTGTAATGAATTCATTGGTAACAGCATGTGTTCATTTCTATGGATGACCTTGAATGTCCTGTTTACACAGACAAAAAACATTTTGTTATTTGGACAATGCATTTCATTATGGCAGTGTTGAAAAATCACTGGCAGTGGAAAGGACCACATTGTGCTAACAGTTGTTTTTGCCATATGTGTCTTTTTTTTATTATTGCATTTATACATGTATTTGTCATTATTAAACTCACAATATATATTTGCATAATTTTGCCCATGACATATACTTGCCATTAATTAAGGCCCACGACATTCAAGATATATTTTAGCAAATTATGGATTTTTACCATTTAATTTTTACAAGTTTCTTGGTTTTTTATGTATTATCCATGAAAGCAACTTCCAGAACAGTGTTCGGTGCATTCTGGTAAAATCAAAGCTTGTTTTAATCCTTTTTTCATCTGGTGTACTGCAAAGTTGCTTGACTTGAAAGTAGCTTTTTTCTGTACCATGAAAGAATTTTGTAATACTGCTCTAGCTATTTGACACTTAACATTAACCCTTCCATGCCCCCAAAAACCTGGTTTATATCTAGAGGCTAAGCTATTTTTTCACTGTGCTCAGGCAAAAAAAAAAAATGAATTTAAAACGTTTTTGCCCAATAACTTAAAGAAAGGACCTTATGCATATTATAGGCCAATTAATCAGCATTTAATTCCGAATTTCCTGAAAATAAAATATTTAACAATAAAAAGTGTAATTTTATTTTAATACGGCTTTAGAGTCATGTAGTAATAAAAACCATTTGGCAATGCAAATAAAAATTTATTAAATAAAAAAACTAATAAATAGAAATTACTACAATGCCTTTTAAGAGTTGTGCAGTAATAAAAAACATCTGGTAATGTGCATAAAAATTTATTAAAAAATAATAGAAGTAATGATAATGCATGTGAATAGAAAGACTATTTATTTCTGAATAACAGGAAAATAAATTTTTACTTGAAACCAGAATATTGCTCTTTTTGTAATTTTTGGTAATATATTTCAAGAAAAAGTATAGGCTTTTTGCCAACTATGCTGAGTCAAATAAATCAATTAAAAATTTTTTTTTTGCATAACAAGCAGCAGAAATAATTCAGGTTGTATAGTAAATTTAACAGAATTTAATTCAAAATTTTATGAAAATAAAAAAATTTAAAGAAATTTACAAAGATGTTAGTTTTAATAACACTTTTTTTACAGTGATGTGAAAAAATAGATCTGACTAAGCATTTGAGGTTTAATTTGTGAAAACCTGATCAATAAAAACAGTTCAGGGTGTTTTCTGTATCATTTATGTAGTGGGGGAACATTTTCTTGGCTTTAATTTTAGCGAAGATTATGCATTGGTTATTGTATTTTGGAGATCTTGGTAATAGCTAAAAAGTTGGTGCACCAAGGCAATAATAAATAAATAATAAATACCCCCTCAAGCAGCTGCTTGCCACAGAGGTCTGACAGGAGCCTGCCAATTTATATGTCATAGTAGAAGATCTGAGAGGATGGCAGGACCTCAGCAGAAAAACGCACATACATCCATGCCTTATCCGGGGCTCGAATCCAGGTCCCTTTGATCAGCAGCCAAGCGCGCTAACCACTCAGCCACGGGACGGCTTGCACCAAGGCAAAAAGAAAATATTAATAACCTTAGAGGGGGATCAATAAAGTATTTTAAAACCATTCAGTATAAACTAAAAACTAATAATTGTTTAAAAATAAATTTTTTGTGGATATGGAAGGTTTAAAACACCCTCAGTGTAGCCACTGAGGTGGTGGTGGTGGTTGTTGCTCTCCCAGCTATAGGAGGACTGATTTCTGGCCAAAGGCTTTTTGTTTCCATATCCATGAGACCTCATTCATTATCAGGAAGTGATAAAATATAATTTTTTTTATGACTGGAAAATTAAAAAGTAATAAAAAATAAACATACTACCTAATGCAATGTTAATAAATCTGCATCAAAAGGGTTGTAAGTTGGCCATCACTATAACTCTGAAAGATAGATAATGACATACAGATACATGGGAATAAAATCAGTAAATCAATAGAAGTGAAAATGAAAGAAGTTGTAGGCTAGCCATCATTGTAACTAGTGATTTACTGCCTGTTAAAAAAATATAATAGAAGTAATGGAAAGGCTATTTATATCTGAATAACAGAAAAATAAATTTTTATTTAACGTAACTCTGAATGATCAATACTTATAAAACTATGGAAATAAAATCATAATAGATCAATAGAAATAAAAAAGTTTAATTATGAAAAGTACGAGTAAAATACTAAGTGAATTAAAAGTTATTAAATGCTGATGATGCTATACTCAGTATACTGTGCATGCATGCTAATGCTTGCTACTAATTACTGTCTCTGTGTTTTGCTGGGCTGCGATGTTTACCTGCCATTTTTCACAATCAAGCTATTTTTGGTTATGGTTTTGATTTTGATTTACCAGTAAGAGAGCACCATTGAATGCTGTGATGAATGATAAAAATAATTCTAGACATATTATAGTTTTATTGCAGAAAAAAAAAGAGGTGTGTACTTTGTAATCCTCACATTTTTCAAAATCCTCACATTTTAAAAGTAGCAGTTTTTGATTAATTTCAGAACATTAAGAAAAAATGAGTGTTCAATAGTTCAGACGTCAAATCAGGTGTGGTCAAATCAGTAGTTTCTTTAATGGTGGGGTCAAATCAGTAGTTTCTTTAATGAAGAAAATGGAAACAAGTAAATTGTCTTTGCTGGTTGGAAGATTTTTTAGACCTATATGTGGGCTAAAAATAGTGATCAGATGGCTTTAGCAAATTATTTATATCACAGCTTAATAAAATATTCATTAAATGCAAAAAGTATTATTTTTCAAGCTTAAATCATTCAGTAACAAAGTATCACAGGAAAACATCATGTAGAGAATCAATCAATCAATTTATTTCCAAGACAAGAAACACTTAAAATAATCAGTTGGAAAAAAAAGTTTTTTTATTCAACTAATTAATTTAAGTATATGTAAGAAAATTTTCAGATGGCAATTTCTATTTTGGAAAAATCGAAGTTTCTTATGTTGTACTAAAATCAGATGTAGCATTCTTGGCCTATCATTTCAGATTCTGTCAATATGTAATTGATGTGACATTGGAAGGGTTAGGTATTGCAAATGCGTATAACATTTTTTTAAGAAAAGTTAATACCTTCATAATTTTTTTTTATTTTTTCCTATATATCAAGCATTTAATATTCTAGCTCAAGTTCCACAAACTCCTTCTGTTGATTGATTTAACAAGATTATGAGTAATATTTTGATTCCACACTTTATTGATATACTCCCTCTGTGACTGTATATTTTTGATGACTTTTTTTTTTATAATGCAGCCTGCGGAGTCAAATGAAATGAAAATTAATTATTGTACATTGCAATAGTTCTTTATTTTCATTCTATTTGGACATATAGGTAGAGAAGAATCCTAGAAACTACTCCTAGCTTTTACAAGTCTTTTCATATAAGAAATGCTCTACTAAGACTGAAGTCACTGCTGGCTACTGCCTCAATTAGAGCTAATACACAAAGCTACCCTGCTGTAACATTAGTTTCAGCAGGGCAGACTCACTATTAATTTTGAGGTGTTTTCAGGAGGAAATAAGAACAACTTTGAAAACTTATCCCAAAATAACTAATAGGTATAATTGGCTGTGTTTTATACTTTTATACCTAATGGCATAGCTATGGTTGGGAGAGGAGGGGGAAGGATCTCCTCTCCCAAAGAAAATCGGAGTTGGTAAAATGTAGGTGAATTGAGAAAATTGAGATTTTTGTAAATTTATGCGAGTTGGCAAAACTGAGGCAACTTGTCAAAATGTTTCTGAGTTGGCAAAATTCAAAGTGACTATGTAAAATCCAAGCGAGTTGTAAAAATTGAGATTTTTTTTAAAAGGGGAGTTTGAAAAATAGAGGCTAGGTAAAATCTAAGGTGAAAAAATTGATTTTTTTTTTGTAAAATTAAGAGGAGGTGCAAAATCTTGGTGAGTTGGTAAAATGCAAATGAGTCGTGAAAATTGAGATTGGTTTTGTAAAATTAAGGGGAGTTGGTAAAGTTGATCTCACTTGCATAAAACATTTTTCTCTTGGCACAAGTGCAAAACACCACATTGACTGACTACTGACTTATATCTGTCTTTTTTGTAGCCTAGTAGTTAAATATCCACCCACAAAGTCACTCCTTATTTCTTATTACAGGCAGATCATGTTTGTTTAAGAAAACTAGGCAAATGCTAGAGGCCAAAAATAAGAGTGACTCTAAAATGCAAAATTAAAAATATATATTTTTTTCAGAAAGGAGGAAGAAAGAATCTAAATGATGAAATTGTTTTGATTAAATTTATTTAGTTGGTGATTTATCATTTTGTCAGAGGTTTCACAATTATAAATTAGTTCTGTTTTTATGAATTGATCAGTCTGGAAAACCAAATATCCACAGAACTGGCCAAGTCAAAATACATGTATGCCATCCATATAAGTTCTTGTTTAATTAACCTTTAAGTTAAAGAAGAATATGGGTGGCCATGCATAGGGAAACATGAGAATACTGTGAAAAATTAGAATTTGCCTGCTGAGGGAATATCTGAAATGACCTTGGATTTTAAAATGTTAATTGTATTGGGGCCCTGCAAAGGGGTCTCTGAGACATTCGGCAATATTTAGGGGATCCTTGAACCAGTAACCAATAATCTGATTGTGTTTTCTTAAAGCTTTAAAAGGGCTTCGAGCTGATCTGAGGCAAAAGCATTCTAAATAGTTGATTGAGGAGAAATTTAATGCTCCTCAAATTAATTAAGGGAGAACTTTTTAATGTTGCATATAACCTTTTTCATGAAAATGAATACTCTTGATATCAGCCCTGTTAATTCTTTAAATGAAAAAGTCTATTAAATGATGCTTGGTGCTCCCCACAAGACTTTGGGCAATTGCCAAAGTGGCCCACAGATAAAAATGTTTGGAGAATGCTGCTCTACAGTATGAATGACTCATTGATCCATGAATAACCTGAATACATGATCTGGAAATTAATAGAGCTTTCCTGGTTTAAAAACTACAGCCAATAATAAAAAAAAAATACCTGAGAATTATTTGGCTAAATTATTGACATGTTTGTCAGATACCTGATCATCATTAATCAGCCACAAAAAAATCTTTTAAACTGAAATATAATTTATATTTCCTTACAGTTCAGTGGGATCTTCTTTATGCTTAGACAGGAACACTTTCCCTCCCTTCACTGGTTCATCTTATGTCTGATAGGAGCAAAATAAAGGAAATGACATCACTGTTACCCTGACCACAATTTTTACTGTTTCATTGCTGGAATTTGGAGGAAAAACCCTTCCCACTATTAACACATTCTCAATCGAAATTATTAAATATCAATTTTAATTGCTCCTCTGACTGCTGTTGCACCCTCGCTCCCTTTCTTCTTTCCCTGCTATTTAGCTGAAGTCACATTGCTTGCACTATTGGTAGACTCTTTGGCATATTTCAAAATTGGACTCTTAAGTTGAATTTTGAACAGTATATTGATGAGTTTATGAATTTTGATTAGCATAGTGAATGAAAAAAAATTTTTTCTCAAGCAGGTTGAATTAGTTTGGATAAATTTAAGATTTGAATATCTTGAGTGCTACTAAAATGAATCATTGTCATAGATGCAATGACAAAATAAGTGCAGCTAAAGATAAGATAAAATGTACAGGGTCATGCCAAAAACTATTCCATTTCTCTTGTGCCAGTTTGGGTGCAGACAAGTTTAAGAAAATGTCAAGATTGGAAAGACAAGTTGATCTGCTGTAAATGCAAAGAAAAAGCCAGAGATGAATTAAGGGGGCATAGGAGTTTCTCGGCCATAAAAAAAGGCAATTTTCATAATTTTTTTTCGGCGTAAATAAAAAAGGTAAAATAACGACTTTTTTTTAAATGAAAGTACATTTCATGTAGTTGTAAAAAAAAATTTTATTAAGTCAAATTTTCGAAAAAAAACCTCCACCACAGCTCTGCCAATACTGGCCTGCACACCGTACAGAGGTATGCAGTACCGGTAAAATCGCCCTGCACATTCATCTGAAACAAACAAACAAAGAAATTTTTAAAGTACATTAAATTTTGAAGTCCGTATCGGATGGGATTTTTAAATTTCGAATTTTTAACAAAATGGCGACCTAAAAAAAAGTGTCAATTTTTAGCTCTTTTTTTTCCAGTTTAAACTATAAAAAAAATATAAAAAATTAAAATTTTCAAAAAAGCATCCGATAAGGACTAGGGAATTTTATAAGCTATAGTAGAAAAAGAAACAAGTTAATTGAGTGATTTGTTATTGAGTTATCACTGGTACCGACTTTGAAAACATAGTTTCAAGAAAAATGCATTTGAAAGTTTGAAGAAATTGGGTAGCCTGTATAAGAGATTAATGTTGTGAACTTAGTTTAGAAATTGCATTCATGAAAGTAAAAAGATTACAATGCCATCTGTTGAGAAAAATATGAATGGACAGTATAACCCACGGATAACTTGCTCTTCGAATAAGGACAAAAGAAACCATTATTCGATGGGTCCAACATTCCTACCTATGCGCTGATGTGAAACAGGCTCTCCGAGGTCCATGCTCAGCGCTCGACATAAAGTGTTATATCTTCTGTAATATTTCAATATTTTAAAAACGGTTTTGGATTCTCATTCTTAGGGGTAAAAACTATCAGAAAATGCAAAAAAAAAAAAGAAAGAAAGAAAAAAAATTCGATTTTTTTTTTTTTTTTTTTTCAACCCGAGAAACTCCTATGCCCCCTTAAATAATATAAGGGGAGTAGAGATTTGTAAAGAGGGAATAAAAAATGTTGTGGAATCCAATGACATGAGTTTTCAAATGCTAAAAGTGGATGAGAACATAAACTTCAGACATGTCAAGCCAAATAGATTCAGAGTAGTGACTGTTACAGATGAAGACAACATTAGACAGTATTGAAAAGGGCATTAGAATTCCTGTCTGACAAATATGATCAGCTTCTGGATAAAATAGTTGAATCAGAAAAAATAAATGAAACATTAGAGCAAGAGATTGAAAAGAACCACAGGTTATCGAAACGTTAGAAGATAAAATTAAGGAACTGGTTATAGCAAATAATAATCTATACAGTATAGTAGAAATAAAAATATAGAGATTTAAAGGGAGCAAGAAAAAGGGGAAAGAAAAGATCTTCTGGGGGGAATAACGGAGAAGCTGGCGAAGAGTTAAAGATTGAATCATTTTCGAGAGAGAGCATTGATACAACCCAAAAAACAGGGACAGACTCCAAACGTTTTGGTGCAATTCTAGAACAAAAAAAATAAGGCCAAATGGATTGAAAAGAGAAAGATTTATTTGAGGTGTGGAAGAGTGTAGGAAAAGGGTGATTCACCTACCAATATATGAATGAAAATTTGATGCAAATGAATCGTGATTTATATTGGAGAGCAAAGAATATGGCTAAGGATAAAAGTTATAAATTTGTTCGGTTCAAGAACAATAGACTTTTTATTAGAAAGAATGAAAATGAGCAAGTGATTATTATTAACAGCATTCAGAGCCTAGAGGATTTGGAAAAAGAAGGCTAAAATAATTGTCTGTTCTAAATTTAAATAGTTTCTTTTTTGCTTCTTTTAATGTTTATGTTATATTGTTGAGAATGATGAAGTAGATAAGGAATTGTGTTGTGATGACTTACTGATGTTAATGCTTTGTTTCAAGGGTTGGGTGATATAATATTAAAATTGATGTATTTAAATATTGGGATAATTTACTAGTTCATATTGAACTTCTTGAATTCCAGTTGGAATTGATCATTTTGGTTGAAACTATGGTAACTGAACAGGAATCATTTACATTAAATATTGAAGGGTATAACAAGCTTATTGTAAAGGCCAACGAAAATAAAGAATGAGACAATTATTTTTATATCTAAAGAAAATTTAGTACAACTGGATGAAACTATTGAAGAATCAGCAGAAGCAATAATTACTGAATTATTAATTGATAATAATGAATATCATTGCATTATACAGATCACCTAGTAAAAATATTAACTGGTTCCCAAAAGAAATTTCTGAATATTTATTAAAAAAGTAGGAATTAAAAATTTAATTATAGGTGATATTAATATTGATGTGGCAAATATACTGCTCACAAAAATTAGGGGATATTTTATCGCTTCACATTCATTTTGAAATATCCCCTAATTTTTGTGAGCAGTGTATTAATAAATATGGTTCTGTTATGTATTTAAATACTTTGATTGAATTTGGTTTAGAATAAATTATTAAGGGTTTTACTAGAGAAGATGAAACATTAACTAAATTTACAAGAATGTTAATTGATCATGTTTTGGTTAAAACAAGCAGTTTTGATGTTAGAAGTAAAACATATAGAAATAAATTTGCAGACCATTATGGTATCTTAATTAAGATATTGAAAATAATTTTAGTTCTAACGAGGTTACATTTTTGAAAGAGGATTCAAACTTAGGTTTAAAATTTTTTATGATGATACTCTTATTATTCAGAAATTGTAAATGACAATGGAATGATATAGTTGAGGAAGACATAGCACAGAATTAGTATTCAGAAAATATTAACTAAAATTGATGAAATTTAGGAAAAATTCTTGTTGTTTTGAACAAATTAATAATTGTAAAACTAAGAGAATAAGGAAAGAATCGATTACTGATGACATTTTTTTAGAAATTAAAAATAGGGATAAATTATGAAAAAGATGTGAAGATAATGTTAATAATAAACAAAATTATGATTTATATAAAATGGAAAGAAATAGGGTAAACACCATTTATAAGGAACCAAAAACACATTTTATTCAAATAAATTAGCAGTTAATAAAGATTATAATACGAGGTTGTGGGAATTAATGATATTATTGATGATAAAAAAAGGATGACAATCGATGAAAATGTTGAAAGACACTTGATTAGTGAAAATACTCCAAAATAAATAATAAATAAATAAATACCCCCTCAAGCAAGCTGCTTGCCACAGAGATCTGACAGGAGCCTGTCAGTTTAAATGCCATAGCAGAAGGTCTGTGAGGATGGCAGGGCCTCAGCAGAAAAACAACACACACAACCATGCCTTACCCAAGGTTAAAGAAATTTTAAATAATTTTGTTAAGTTTTTTGTAATAACTATTAGTGAGATGCAAATAGAATTTGCACTAATGAATACTAGATCAGATAAGGTTTATGAATTATGTTACATAAATGAGAATTCTATGTATTTTCCACTAGCTAATAACTTAGATGTTGCCAATATTATAGATTACTTAAAATGTAATTCATCTCCTAGATTTGATAATATTAAACCAAAATACATAAAAGAAAGTAAATGTGATTTTGTGCTTGTAATAACAATTCTTATAAATAAAATTTTTAAAAACTCGCAAATCCCAATAGCTATAAAAATTGGAATTATTTGTCCGGCATGTAAAAGTGGATCAAAAAATAGTTTTAATAATTATAAACCCAATCACTCTATTAACAATTTTTGATGAGATAATATAAAAATACATTGGAGATGACAGAAAATTTATTTTATTCAAAAAATTTTGTAGGCAAAGTCAGCAATTTGGGTTTTGTAAAGGTATGGGAACACAAAGCCTTTTGGAAGATCTTATAAATAATATAAATATTAATTTAAACAAGGAAGAAATTCATTGCTATATTTATGGCCTTAAAGCATTTGATTCTGTTGACATTGACATCTTGCTACAGAAATTATATTTACTGGTATTAGAGGGAATATTTTTGAATGGTTTAAAAGTTATTTATTATACAGAGAAATAATTATGAAAATAAATAGTTATAGTAAAGAGATTCCAGATATGGTAATACGAAAATGCTTTACATTTAATTGGCTGACTGTCATTCGTCCTTTCGGTTTGCGAGTCCGAGGCTACGTCAGAGACATCAACACCAGTCTCGATTGTATCACACAATTGACAGTTGAGTCACTCCCACCGACCCCTCGATGCGAGCTCCTGTATGTGGTGAGAAGACCACCCTGTGAAGGTTCCACTGGCCTGGTTACCTTCACAGGGACTGAAGGCTCACCCGCATGTTTGCCATGCGTGGAGACCCATGTCCCGGCAAAGGAGGATCCTGGTAGTTGCTTGGGGGTCCCTGTCTTCTCTCTTCAGCTCATGATTGGCAGGGTCCCTTTTGACCGCCTTGCCATTTGGGAGCCTGTCTTCGTGGGGCTGGGCAGCGGATTCAGGGGCCTCTGCTATACACTGCTTTGGCTTTTGCTTCTGGTAAACTGGAGCTCCTGGGGAGGCCTGCCCAGGAGTCCTGCTAGGATCAACCATGCAGAGCTGTGAGTAACCTTGCACACGTCTGGGTACAGGTTTGCGAGTTTCCTCCCAAATTATTTTCCTTTCGTAGTTATAATTTCTTTGTGAGGCCAATTTGGTCGTTCACAATTTTGTTATTTTCTGCTTTGTACCTTTTGTGTAGAAAGTTTATTTCTGCACATTTCTCTTCATTTTCTTTTTATTTATTTGTGAGGGCTTGGCTCACTGTCTGTGTGGGTATAGTGCCTGCGTAGCCCTGGCGCCTGACTGGGTGTCCCCTTGTTGGGCTCTGTGGAGGGTGGGGACAGCGGGCACTGAACCACACAAAACAAAACATGAGAGTTGATGATGAAATTGATAGTTCAATGCCAACAAGAGGACTCAACATGAGCTCCCATCTTCCTCATCATCTTTGTCTGTGTCTTCATTTCCAAGATTCCTGATCATCCACTCCACGGGTGATCAGGTATTTGGGGACGTGACCCCATTTTTTGTCAATAATGGTTTGAAAGGTCTTGCGGGACAGCCAAAATCTGTCAAGCGCTTATGATCTGGCGACTTGCAGATTGCGATTTCTTGTTCCAAACACTTGGAACTGCTTTGGAAAGTCAGAGAGATTGGTGGGTTGGCTGTCGAGGTTATTCCTCAGAGAACTTTGAATTTCTGTCGGGGTGTGATCACTAAGTGGGGCCTCCGCAAGTCACCGAGGAGGAAATCCTCTCAGAGATCACTCCCCAAGGAGTAACAGCGGTCCACTTGGTTTTGACGCATTGTGATGGTAAATTGGTACCCACCCAGATACTGATTATAACCTTCAACACACCATGCCTGCCTTCTTCCATCATAGCAGGTTATTTGCATTGTGAGGTATGGCCGTATATACCGAACCCTCTGCGCTGTTTTCAATGCCAGATATAGTGTCATGCCTGCACAGCTTGCTGGGGTAAGCCCACCTGTGCTCACTGTGGCAGCAAGGATCATGTTGATCCTGACTGCACAGCAGAACAAGCTGTGTGAACTGTAGTGGTGACCATCTGGAATATTCCCGCGACAGTCCCAAATGGAAGGAGGAAAAGGTGGTGCAATGCTTAAAGATCATGAATAACATTCATACGCTAAGGCAAGGAAGCTCGCTGCACCGCCCGCCCCATCTGGCAAGATTTTCTATGCCAGTGTGGTCATTGGAAAGCCCATTGTTCCAATAACTTCAATGGCGGTGCAGGCTGACATCAATGTACCACCTACTGAGTCTTTCTCGTCCGCAGCTAAGTACCTCCTGACGCAGGCGAAACCAAGGTTGATGTCGACTTTGACAGCAACTTTGGTTTCCATTCCTGCAATTCAACGTTCTACCTCCACTGGAAGGCCTCCTCCTTCCCATTCTCAGACAGCTAGACCTTCCAAACCAAAGGGGCCCCTACCGGGTTCAGAAAAGAAAATTCTCACTCCTCTGCAAAGGGTGCTCACCGATTCATGTCCCTTGGACAATTCCGAAGACATGAATACAGACCTCCCCTTATTCACTAAACTATCCTCTTCGGCGGTTAAGTCGAATAGGAATTCGTCATCCATCCACTCTTCTAAGTCCTGAGATGGCTACACTCCTACAATAGAATTGTGGATTCCAGAGGAATATTGACAATGTCAAGGCCTTCCTTCAGGTACACCATCTGTGTGTACCTGAAGCAGACATACTTGCAGCCAGTCACAGATCCCACGATCTGGCATTTTTCACTAGTTCACCGGGAACGGGATGGAGATAGTCCAGCTCGCGGGGGGGGGGGGGGGGGTGTTGTCATCCTCGTGAGCAACCATTTTCCATTCCAGGTCATACCCCTCACCACCAACTTAAAGGTGGTAGTTATCCGTCTCTTCATGGGGTTCTCCCTGACTGTCTGTTCGGTATATCTTCCACCTGAAAGCATCGTCTTCCAGGAAGTAGCAGAGATGACGGACTGTATTGTAGTTGCAGCTGTCTTAACAATTCCTCAAACTTCGACATGGATTCACCATTATCCGAAACCATGGCGGAATCCAGATTACAAACACAGCTTGTAACGATCAGAACAAGGCTGGGGGGTTTTATGGAGATATCTGACATCCCACAACCTTGAAGTGTTCAAACACATCAAGGCCAAAGCTCCTTTCGTCTGGCACCAGAGCCAGAAGGAATGTTGTATCAAATATATATGTCTTCTATTACCTGCATGACCAGTTTTAAAGTCATGTGGGATAAAGTCCTGAAGATGAATGGGAATATCTCACTTGTTGTTGATCCTGGAGCACAATGGACAGGCAATTGATGATCCCAAAGTAATTGCTGACCCTCCTAGGGAACATTCTCCTCCATCTCTTCATCTTTTTACTCTCCCGAGTTTCTGGCCCAGAAAATCAGGGCAGAATGCTCTCCACTGTCCTTCCACTCAAATGGTCTGAAGCCTTACAACAGGCCATTCACAGTGAATGAGCTTAGCCTTGCTCTTCACACCTCTCGTGCATCAGCTGTTGGGCCAGACAATGTCCATTTTGCCATGCTCCAACATTTCTCATCATTGAGTAAGGATCGACTGCTCCATCTTTTCAATTGCATTTTTCTCGAGGAGCAGTTTCCGGACTCATGGTGGGAGGCCATCGTCTTGGCCCTCCTGAAGCCATGAAAGGATTACAAATTCCTTCTAATTGTCATCCCATTGCATTGATGATCTGCATGTACAAGGTGTTGGAAAGGATGGTAAATTCCAGGCTCATCTGGTATTTAGAAACACCACAACCTTCTTTCCAACACCAGTGTGACTTTTGCAGGCAACGGTCAACTCTTGACCATCTGATACACCTCGAATTGGCTATCAGAAATTCTTATTTGCATAGAGAGCATCTGGTGTCAATTTTCTTCGACATCGAAAAAGCATGACATGGCTTGGAGATTCAGCATTCTTCATGACCTCAATAGCTTTGACTTGAAAGGTCACATGCTGATCTTCGTCTCTAGCTTCTTATCATCATGTTCTTCAGCAACACTCTGTCCCAGCTAAACCCAAAGAACAGGGGGTGTCACAAGACTGTATTCTAAGCATTACGCTTTTCACTATGAATATTAATTCTATTACTCGACAACTTCCTCCATCGCTAGACAATGCCCTCTATGTTGACGATTTTAGCATCTTTTGCTCTTCGTCCAGTATGAGGGTCATTGAAAGACAGCTGCAAATTGCTCTGAACAATCTTTCAGTTTGGGCGATGGCCAAACAGGTTTCAGTTCTCCCCACAGAAGACCACTTGTGTGCACTTTTGCCACAAGCATAATCTTCACCTGGATCCTGTGCTACGGCTTGGGGGTAAGATCATTCCAGTTGTGTCGGAGACCAAGTTTCTCAGTCTCGTATTCGATTGAAATTGACCATTTTACCACACATGTCATCTCAGGTCCAAGTGCACATGGGCATTGAACATCATCAAGGTCCTGTCCTTTCTCTCTTGGAGAGCAGACTGATGTTTTCTGGTCTGCCTGTACCGTGCACTTGTCCGGTCGAAACTGGACTACGGATCCCAGGTGTATGACTCCGCCCAGGATTCGGTGGTGAAGGTGCTGGACCCCCTCCATCATCAGGCCCTCCATGTTTGAACGGGAGGCTTCTGCACCTCACCGGTCCAGAGCATTTATGTTGAGATTGTCGAACCATCTTTATCTCTTCACCATCAGCAGTTGTCCCCATAATATGCATCTAAATTGCGATTCCTGCCTGGCTATCCCACTTGGGTCTGTGTTTTCAGTCCAAAGTGGGAAATGCTGTACTAATCAGCCGACTGTTATTCGTCCTTTTGGTTTGCAAGTCCGAGGATACCTCAGAGACATCAACACCAGTCAGATAGTATCGCACAGTCAAGTCACTCCCACTGTGGCTCGCTGTTTCCCCTTCCTGTGATTTTTCCCTGTGCAGGACAGAGAAGGCCTTTACACCTGACTGTGTGTACCGGCAGCTCTTTGCCAGCCATTGTGCTGAGTACCCGGATTTCTTGCCTGTCTTCACAGATGGCTCAAAGTCCAGCACATCAGTGGGATCAGCCATGGTCTGCTGTGATGTAATCAATGCAGACCAGATCCCACTGCAGAGTTGCTCACTATTAGTCTCACCTTGTACCCTGTTGCAGCTAAGCATCATCATCGGTGTGTGCTTTACGCTGACTTGCTCAGCTCACTATATGTTTTGATCTCGGTGAGGCATTGGCCTCACCCAGTTCTTTCTAAGATCCATCAGCAGCTCCATCGTCTGGCAGCCACAACAATCATCCATTTCTGTTGGGTGCCTGGTCACGTTGCTATCAGGGACAATGACTTGACAGATGCTGCTGCCAAGTCGGCCACACCCCTGTCTGGCTCTCTGTTGCTGGTTCCATATCTGGATTTCTGGCAGTGTTTTACCATCGAGCTCCAGGCACAGGTGGCAGAGATCTTGGTCAGAACAGTTACGAGCAAGCTCTTTGAGATCAAACCTATCATCAAACCATGGCAGTCTTGTTACGCAGGAATCGCAAGGAGGAAGTTATACTTGCTTGGTTCTGCTTAGGTCATTCGTTTCTTACTCATTTGTTTCTTCTACGGGCAGATGACAAACCTAAGTGCAAGTTTTGTGACACCGTTTTAAGTATTAAATGTATTTTAATCAAATGTCCATGTTTTAATATCGAATGACGTTTGTATTTTAGCTCTCATAATTTTATGTTTGAACCTCTTACACTTGGACATCTTTTTCCTGATCATTGCTTTTTACCACCAGTTTTTTCCTTTTTAAAATATTGTGAATATTTTAATAGACTCTGATTTTAGCCTATCTTTGTTTGTCATATAACCCAGGTCTCTTACACCTGAGATTATTTTGTATTTCTCAAGTTGTTTTACTCTGTACTTATACAATTGTTATTTGTTGTTTTACCACTTTACAATGTAGAGTACAACTTCCTCCTTGCGATTCCTGCGGTAACATGACTGGCATCGTTTGATAATAGCTTTGATCTCAAAGAGCTTGTTTGTAAGCTGTTCTGACCAAGATCTCTGCCACTGTGCCCATAGCTCGATGGTAAAACACTGCCGGAAATCCAAATATGGAACCAAGCACAGAGAGCTGGACATGGGCATGGCCGAATTGGCAGCTGTGTCTGCTAAGTCATTGCTCCTGATGCTGGCATAACCAGGCATCCAACAGAAAAGAGTAGTGGTGATGGCTGCCAGACAATGCCACTGCTGGCGGGTCTTAGAAAGAATTGGGTGAGGCCAATGCCTCACCGAGATCAAAGCCTGTAGTGAGCTAAGCGAGTTGGTGTGAAACACACACTGAAGATGATGCTTAACTGCCACATGGTCCAAGGCAAGACTGATAGCGTGCAACTCTGCAATGAATATATCACAGCAGACCATGGCCAATCCCAATGATGTGCCAGACTTTGAGCCATCTGTGAAGACATGCAAGAAGTCCAGGTAGTCAGCAGGATGGCAGGTAAACACAGTCTGGTGTAAAGGACATCCCTGTCCTGCACAGGGAAAAATCACAGGAAGGGGAAACAAGCGAGCTGCGGTGGGAGTGGTTGGTTGGTTGTTTTGGGTTTTATGGCACATGGGCGACTAGACTATAATGCGCCAAACAAAAGACAATATAAAAGATAAAAGACGTGCATACCTACTTTCATTGCCAATTGACCTTACCATCTGCTCCGCCTCAATCCTTCCACTCTTTACGTGGGAGGTCGAGGACAACACATATGGAAGTGATCACCTCCCCGTGGTGTGCACCATCTCCCGTGGTGTGCCTTGCAGCCCTTCACGCGTCTCACGGTGGAGGCTTGATCGGACTGACTGGGGTGGTTTTCAGCTGCTCTCTGAGCTCAATGGTCACTCTGTCAGTCAGGAGCCCATCAATATGGCAGTCGCGGAGATAACGGACCGTATCGTAGATGCAGCTGCATCAACAATTTCTCAAACTTCGACACGGTTTCCTCATTTTCCAAAACTGTGGTGGAATCCAGATTGCACCGCAACTCGTAAGACTCAGAACAAGGCTTGGGGGGGGGGGGTATTTCGGAGATATCCAATGTCCCCCAACCTCGAAAAGTTCAAACGCACCAGGGCGAAAGCTCATTTCATCCAACGCTAGAGCCAGAAGGAATCTTGGATCAAATATATGTCTTTTATCACTCGCATGGTCAGTTCTAAGGTCGTGTGGGACAAAGTCCGGATGATGGGTGGTAACTACATGTCCCACTTGTTATTGACCCTGGAGCACAATGGATCCAAAGGCAATTGCCTTGGGCTGATCCCAAGGCAATTGCCGACACTCTGGGGGAGTCATTCTCCTCTGTCACTTCTTCTTCTTCTTACTCCTCCGAGTTTCTGACCCAGAAGCGTAGGGCGGAGCGCTCTCTGTTGTCCTTCCACTCGAATGGCCTGAAGCCTTACAACAGGCCATTCACAGCGGAGGAGCTTCGCCTTGCTCTACACTCGTCTTGTGCTTCTGCTGTCAGCCCGGACAATGTCCATTATGCCATGCTCCAACATCTCTCACCATTGAGTAAAGATCGACTGCTCAGACTCTTCAATCGTATTTTTCTCGAGGAGCAGTTTCCGGACTCCTGGTGGGAGGCCATTGTCTTGGCCTTCCCGAAGCCAGGAAAGGATTCCAAGATTCCTTCGAATTATCGTCCCATTGTGTTCTATGAGCTGCGTGTGCAAGGTGTTGGAAAGAACGGTAAATGCCAGACTCATCTGGTATTTAGAATACAACAACCTTCTTTCCAACACCCAGTGTGGCTTTCGCAAGCAACGGTCAGCTCTTGACCATCTGATACGCCTCGAATCGGCTATCAGAAATTCCTTTTTACGTAGGGAGCACCTGGTGTCCATTTTCTTCGATATCAAAAAAGCATATGACACAGCTTGCAGATTCAACATTCTTCATGACGTCCATAGCTTCGGCTTGACAGGTCACGCACCAATCTTCATCTCCAACTTTTTATCAGCAAGTTCTTTTCATGTCCATGTTGGCAACACTCTGTCGTGGCGATACGCTCAAGAACAGGAGGTGCCCCAAAGGCTGCATTCTGAGTGTTATGCATTTCGCTGTCAAGATTAATTCTATTAATCTCCATCTGTAGGCAATGCCTTCTATGTTAACGATTTTAGCATCTTTTGCTCTTTGTCCAGCATGAGGGTCATTGAAAGACAACTGCAAATTTCCCTGAACAATCTATCAGTTTGAGTGATGGCAAAGGGGTTTCGGTTCTCCTCACAGAAGATCGCTTGTGTGCACTTTTGTCATAAGCGTAATCTTCATCTGGATCGTGAGCTCTGGCTCAGAGGTAACATCATTCCAGTTGTGGCGGAGACCAAATTTCTCGGTCTCATATTCGATCGGAAATTGACCTTTTTACCACACATGTCAACTCAGGTCCAAGTGCATGCGTGCATTGAACATCATCAAGATCCTCTCCTTGCTTTCTTGGGGGGCGGACCGATATTCTTTGCTCCGTCTCTACCGTGCACTTGTCCGATCGAAACTGGACTACGGATCCCAGGTGTACGACTCTGCCCGGGATTCAGTGGTCAAGGTGCTGACCCCCTCCATCACCAGGCCCTCCGTGTTTGCACAGGAGCCTTCCGCACCTCACCGGTCTAGAGTCTTTATGTTGAGACCGATGAACCTTCTTTATCTCTTCGCCGTCAGCAGTTGTCGCTACAATATGCATCGTAATTGTGATCCCTGTCTGGCCATCCCACTTGGGACTGTTTTCAGTCCAAAGTCGGAAATGCTTTTCACAAAACGGCTGACTGCCATTCGTCCTTTTGGTTTGCGTGTCCGAGGCTACCTCAGAGACATTAACATCAGTCTCGATAGCATCGCACAGTCGACAGCCGAGCTGCTTCCACCATGGCTCGCTGTTTCCCCTTCCTGTGATTTTTCCCTGTGCAGGCTGGGGAAGGCCTTTACACCCGTCTGTGTGTACTGGCAACTATTTGCCAGCCATCATGCTGAGTACCTGGATTTCTTGTCTGTCTTCACAGATGGCTCGAAGTCCAGCACATCGGTGGGATCTGCCATGGTCTGCTGTGATGTAATCATTGCAGACCAGATCCCACTGCAGTGTTCCATCTTCACTGCAGAGTTGCACGCTATTAGCCTCTCCTTGGACCACATGGCGGCTAAGCATCATCGTCAGTGTGTGCTTTACACCGACTCGCTTAGCTCGCTACAGGCTTTGATCTCAGTGAGGCATCGGCCTCACCTCCATTGTCTGGCAGCCACCACCACGATTCTCTTCTGTTGGGCAGATGCTGCTGCCAAATCAGCCATGACTGTCCGGCACTCTGTTGCCGGTTCACTATCTGGATTTCTGGCAGCGTTTTACCATCGAGCTCTGGGCACAGTGCAGAGATCTTGGTCAGAACAACTTACGAACAAGCTCAATGAACGGGTAAACGACGAACAATCAGCGATGCAAGGAGGAAGTTGTACTTGCTCGGCTCCGCTTAGGTCATTCGTTTATTTCTCATTCATTTCTCCTATGGGCAGACATACGTAAATGTGAGTTTTTGTGACACCTTTTTACTTGGATTAAAATATGTTTGATAACTATCAAACATATTTTAATCTCGTGTCCATGTTTTACCTTTGAACGACATATGTTTTTTAACTATCATGATTTTATGTCCGAGCCCCTTACACTTGGACATTTGTTATCTTATAACTGTTCTTTTACCTCTGTATTTAGATTTTTAAGATATACTGGATATTTTACTCGCATATAGTTTTTACTCTTCAGCTTTTTATATATTTTTAACCCAGGTTGCTTTTATCTCTTTTTACAACATATTTCTACATATTTCTACATTTTACTTATGTTTACTGTTATTCCCAACGTGGTATTTTATTTTTTTACATTTTTCGTGTTAAATTTGTAGTTTATTCTTTAAAAATTGGTTCAGGGTTTCGTGACTTTTATCTTTTTACTTTTTGGACATTTGTTTGGCGCATTATAGCCTTAGATGCTGATGCGCCATAAAACCCTAAACAACCAACCAACCATCCAAAGGAATAGAAAATGCAACTTTATTGTTTTGAGATAAATGGAGACTTTTTTTGGGGGTTGGATAAGTACTAATTTAATATTATTATTTGGATTTTTTGAATCATCCTTTAGTTTGATATGCACTGTTAGAGTCCATTGCAAAAGTCAGAAAATGGCAAACTGCATTCCCTTTGAAAATAAGCATCCAGAGACAATATATTATTCTTCTAGTTTAATATTACTTAGTCATCATCATCATCATTCATCCTCAAGCAGCCATGGGCTATAGAGGTTCAATCAGATTAGGCAGTTTACTTCTCCAAATACATCTCCCCTGAGCTATATCTGCTGCATCTCACCACTGTAGACTAATTCTAACAAGATCCTGTTTGACATTATCTGTCCACTGCATCCTAGGTCTCCCCCTCTTTCTGAGGCCTTTATGCACACTGTCCATAACCCTATTTGTTAATCTATAGTTATGTATATGGGCAACATGACCAAACCAATGGAGTATATCTCTGTATGTGTATGCCAGTGCAGTCATTGGAAAGCCTATCGTTCCAATGACTTCGGTGGCAGTGCAGACTGACATCAGTGTACCACCTACTGAGTCTTTCTCACCCACAGCCAAGTACCTCCTTATGCAGGCAAAACTGAGGGTGGTGTTGACTTCGACATCAACCCTGGTTTCCATTCCTGCAACTCAACCTTCCACCTCCACCGGAAGGCCTCCTCCTCCCCGTCCTCAGACAGCAAGACCTTCCAAACCTAAGAGCCCCCACCAGAGCCCAAAAAGAAACAAATCGCTCCTCCACAAAGGGTGATCACTGATCCATGTCCCTTGGATGATTCTGAGGACATTGATACCGACTGCCACCTATTCACTAAACCGTCCTCTGCGGCGGTTAAGCTGAATAGGAATTTGTCGTCCGCCCACTCTTCTAAGTCCTGAGATGGCCACACTCCTACAATGGAATTGTCGTGGATTCCAGAGGAATCTTGATGACATCAAGGCACTCCTTCAGGCACACTGGCCTGTCTGTGTGTGCCTGCAGGAGACATACTTGCATCCAGTCAAATGCAAATCCAGTAAATATGCTGCTCAAAGGAGGTTGCCGACTCCTTTGCCCTAACCTTATCATTAGTTACAAAGTTAAACCACCCAATGCCGAAGATATGTGTAAGCATCTAAAATCAAAAGCATCAAATTTCCTGTTATAATGTTTACAAAGGGTCCAAGTTTCACTACCATAACTAACTCTAGAAAAAAAAACCAATATTATATAGTCTTATTTTAGTCTTTAGGTGTGTATGCCTGTTTCTTCACACTCTCCATAAATTCTTAAAAGTCCCTGGTATCAATCCTTATTCGTCTGTTAATCTCATGCCGCACATAACCAGTATCTGTTACAAAGCTACCAAGATAATTAAACTGAGACATCTGCTCAAGAGTGGAACTATTCAGATTAACTGATCCACAGCCTGCCTGACCAATTTTCATCGCTTTAGATTTCTCTCTGTTTATCACCAAACCTACTCTACTACCAGTCTCATCAACAGCTCAGATGGAAGAGTTCATCTCATCAACATCATTTGCTAAAAGGCTAAATCAGAAATTTTTAGATCTGTAGAAAAAAAACCAAAAATCTTTCCGTTGCAGTGAATTTCACATAACATAATCAATAACCAAACTAAAGAGAAAGAGAGATAAAATGCACCCTTGTCAAACATCAGAAGCAATGCTTAAACCAATTGCTACAAGCCTTGCCAACTCTCACACACAACTCAGTGTTATTATAGAGCGCTTTCATTACGGTAACTTACTTGTCTGGTATGCCATAGGATCTCACGATTAACCACAAATTATGATAGTCAACAGAGTCAAAAGCCTTTTTGAAATCTGCAAAGTTAGTAACCACAGGTTTCTAAAATTCAAAACATTTCTCAAGAATCTGCCTAAGTGAAAAAATCTGATCTACATCTTCCCTATCACTTCTGAATCCACACTGTTCATAATGGAGTTGTCCATTTACCAGATTCTTAATTCTATTAAGTACAATCATGCAAAGAACTTTACATGGAACAAAAAGTAGGTTGATACCCCATAGTTATCACACAAGAACTGCAGTCACCTTTTTTAAATTTAGGGATATTATAACACTGGTAAAATCCGTAGGAACAATTCCTTTATCATAAAAGATATTCAGAATTTCAGAATTTCTAACCACATTGTTTAGAACAACTCTGAAATGCTCAGCCTACTTAGCCATAAGGTGAGTTATAAATCCTGTTATTTCATCAAAAAAGAACTGAAAAAAATTGATTTAATGATGGGTTGTATGGTGTTATCCCAAAATACACATACCAAAATGCAAAATACACAGTCGTATCAGAATAATATGACCACCTACCTAATGATGGCCTTGATGACAGCAGCAAGACTGCATGGTATGGACACAATGAGGCCCTGGAAGATTGTCAAAGGCACACGTGCCCATTCAGACTCCAGCAGAGAGGTTCCGGAGATAACGTGATTGTGGGTCTGCACGCCGAATCTGTCGATCCAAATGGTCCCATTAGTGCTCTATGGGATTGAGGTCGGGCGATTTCGCCAGCAAAGGGAGAACGGAGACATCATTGTCATGTTCCTAGAACCAGTCATGCACCACCTTAGCAACATGGCAGGGCACATTGTCCTGTTGGTAGACACCATCACCACCAGGGTAAACATCCAACATGAAGGGATGCATGTGGTCAGCAAGGATGGACAGGTAGCCATTGGCGTTCAGGGATCCATCCAATGGTACCAGCGGTCCCATGTCATACCAGGAAACATCCCCCAGACATGCACACTGCCACTGCCAGCCTGTATTTGACCGACAAGCATGTCTGGGCATTGGTTCTCACGTGTCTGACGTCGTATCTGCCACAGCCTGTCATTTCTGTGGAGTAGAAACCTCGATTCGTCAGAGAAGGCAACCTTTTTCCACTGTCCAATGACGGTAGTTCCATGCGAACTGCAGGCATCGGTGTCGATGGATCTTGGTTAACATGTCGCCGGTTAACATTTGCTCTACTGTTATCGGGGAGTTACCTGGGGGCTCCACAGTTAAGATGTCTGCAGGTACTTGGTGTGCCAGCAGTCCATTCTTGGTACACACTACAGAACCTCGCAAACAACCCACGGAGTCTGCTGTTTCTGAGATTTCGTCAGCATCGGGTGTAAAGTTTGCATGTAATTGCGATCCGCTGAGATGTTTCCATCCTTGGCACAGTATCTGATGATCATTCCTTTTTGAATATCTGTCAAATCAATATCTCTGCCCATTGTGCTCATGTTACGCACTGTGACTCATCAGTCCTAGCCGGTCACTTATATCTCCATGTGGTCAACCTTGTCATGTGCACTCTGTGACGGGCCTGGGTAGGTACATAATGATTGCGTAGGTGTCATATTATTCTGGTATGACTGTGTATTCTTCTGTAGAATTCTGTAGTTGATAGAGGAATAAAACAATACAATTTCTGTGTACTGGAAGTTGCTTTTAACTGGAAACTTATATCTTAATATTCTTTTTTGTGTAATCGAATATTTGGCAAAGTGTCATAATTTGATTTTATAAGACCTTTGTAAGCTAGCCCAAACAACAAGTCATTTAAAGGTAGTTAATAACTACTTTGTCTACCCTCACTGTAATTCATATAATGAATCAAATAATGAATTATTCTAATACACAAGTTGCTGCATAAACATGGGGTCGAAAGCATCAAGCTTCCTGGTATCTTCCTTACAAAATGTGCACATTCACTACCATGCCAAAAGTTATAAAGCCTAACTTTAATTTTTAAATGTTTGCACCTATTTTTCTACTCCCCATAGATTTTTAACCCTTCCAGGGTCCATGTCAATCATGCACGTTGACAGAATCCAAAATGAGAGGCCAAAGATGGTTATATCCATTTTTAGTACATGAAACTTTAATTTAAAAAAAAATAGAAATTGCACTTTGAAAATTTTCTTGCATATATCTTATAAAAATACATAATTAAAACTTAAAAATAATACTTTTTCCATTTGATGATATTTTAACTAGTGAAAAAATTATTATAGTGAAAAAATAGCTTGACCTCTGGATGTAAACCAGTGTTTCAAGCTGGACCCTGGAAGGGTTTAAAAGTCACAGGTACAAATTCTGTTCATCTGTTCACTACAAACAACTCCATTATTTAATTACAAGCAAACACCTGTAAGCTGTAAACAATCTTGAATATAAGGAAAAATTGTTTTGAGCTGGGTGGTATATGAATCCATGACCTGATACATGTCAAGTGCTTTAACCTGACATGTTTATCAGAAGGTCATGGGATTGTATCCCATCCAGCTCAAGATATTTTTTCTTCTACACTTGGTTCCCCAAGTACTGTATTAGCACATAACTAGAAAGATATTGAGGTCTTACTTTAATGCTGTGACTTTTACCTACAGGATATACAAAAAAGAGCTGGCAGATTACAAACTTCTATATTTATTCAAAGAAAACACACTGCCTATCAAAATTATTATTAACACTTACCCAATACTTTGTTTGTATGTATTATGGTACAATTTCCAAATTTCAAAGTTTTCAATTCTTTGTGCATACTCATTGAAATGGGTTTTCAAGTGCTACCAGCAGTCATCTCTCTTATACCTGATGAACTGTAGCAGCTTTGTTTTGCCATTCAGTTCATACCAACAAATGTTTCCCTGTCAGAGTCTTTTTCCTCCTGCATTTGCAATGATTGGAACATATCTTTTGAGACCATTGCCATTCTTCATACACTAGAGATATTGGTGTTGCATGATTTTCTGTTGAATTCCGTCACCACCATTAAGGATGCTCTTGCCCATTGCACTTCAGTGATGAGCCCCTTTCAATGTCAGTCAGATTAGCCTTTTTTTACTCATGCTACACTTCACTTTGCTTTCCACTATGACTTATGGCTTTTAGAGGGTTTCATAGTGACATAGAAAACTTATATCAGTAAGAAATTTTGCATACATGGGCATGTTTCATGGTACTTTGTGTACAATGCAATATTCATAATAATTTGTCCAGGCAGTGTAGGTAGATATGTAAGGTTTTCAGTGATGTTATAGAGTGTGGTCTACCAAGATGATTATGCTATAGTGTGCAGTCTATAACATACATTGCAGTATGATAGTAGTAGATTGCAGTCTTCAATTCTTACAGTTCTTTATAATGTGCATTTTTAAATTTTTAATACAAAAAACAAACTACTATAGCACACAGTCTACTGAGATATCTGTAGTCTTCTGCACATGGCAGTTATTAGTTGGTCATTTTTTTCTTTCTCTAGAGAGAAAAACATTCCAAAGAAGCCAGAAATAAACATGAAAAGAGATATCAGTATAGGCAAGGAACATGTTATCCACATCATTTAAAAAGTGTCCAAAATAAAGTTAGTGAAGTAGGGAATCTCTAAAATTAGCCATGTTATTCAAAGCAATCCTAAAAGACTGCAGTTTTAAAAAATTGTGTCCACAAATTTTACAGAACTTTTGAATGTGTATTTTTCATATTTTTTATGTAAAAGAAACAAATTTATGTGCTGAATATTAATTGAATACATCATTTTTATCTGAGTTTGCTTATTTTTTGAGTTTTTTGAAACTTTACTTTTTTTATGATTGCTTTGGATAAGATGGCTAACTTTAGAGATTCCCTACTTTTCACTGACTTTATTTTGGGATTTTTTTAAATAATGTAGACAACAGATTCCTTGTCTATGCTGATACTTCTTTTCATGTTTATTTCTGTTTGCAGGATGTTTTTCATTGTATAGATAGAAAAATGACTAACCATAACTATAAAAAAAAAATCCCTTCAAAAAGCTGTTTGCTACAGAGGTCTGACAGGAGCCTGTCAGTTTATACACCACAGAGAAGGTCTGTGAGGATGGTGGGACCTCAGCAGGAAGACAACACAAATGTCCATGCCTTAACTGGGGCTGGAATCCAGGTCCCTTTAATTAGTAGTCAAGCATGATAGCCACTCTGCCATTGGATGGCTACCATAACTATAGCATGCAGTAAATTACAGATATCTCCATAGACAGCATGCTGCTGTAGTAACGTCAGGTTTTCAGTATTTTGCCAAGAATAAAAATTGCTATAAATATCTGAGAATCTGGATGTGAACACTTCTGGTTGCCCTCACTCAAATTTTGACAATAAATGCCATATACAGTTATGACAATAATATAAAATTGGTATTTGGTTTCTCTCATGTCGTGAGTGTATTTATGATTTATAGTCTTAAGCAATGCCCTTTTTAAGAGGAGACTGCATTTTGCCCATGTTGCCCAGATGTATAACTACAGATTAGCAAACAGAATTAAGAACACTGGTCCTGAATAATAATAAAATAAATAAATAATAAATACCCCCTCAAGCAGCTGCTTGCCACAGAGGTCTGACAGGAGCCTGTCAGTTTATATGCCATAATAGAAGGTCTGAGAGGATGGCAAGACCTCAGCAGAAAAACGACACAAACAGCCATGCCTTACCCAGGGTCCTTAGATCAGTAGCCAAGTGCTATGGATAGAAGAAAAGAGTAGGCCAAAAATGTGGTGGTTGGACAGTGTTGAAGAGGACATTATTTGAATTGTAATAATTTACAACTCACAGTAATAAACTAATATTTAATTCCACAATTAATTACTGTACAACTGAAATTTAAGCCCAGAGGAGCGCTTCACAATACCTTAGAGTCACAAATTCTTTGAACTGGTCTATTCTTACATTAAGTTTCTAATGCTATCTTCTAAGAGTAACCTTTTCCTCATAAAGGTGATGTAGAACAAAGAAACCATATTTACCAGTTCAGATCTTATCACAGTGGACACCCGCTGGCACAGGTACAGATTGGCGAAGCTTCTTTCTGGTGCCGATTAAGTCCAACAATTGCTCACGATGTCATGAGATGTCAGATTTATGCTGTTGTTGCACTTTTTCAGTTCTTAGTTGTTAATAGTGATAACTTTAAGACGTTCCTACTCACTGACAATTTCTGTATACAAGTCCTTTCACATTAAAGCATAGTGGTTGCCTTAATTGAAGTTCACACTTTATATGCTACGGTGACATTATGACTCAGTGATTGTTAGCAATTCCTCCCGACTTAAATGATTTAAACATTCTCAACCTTTAAAAGAACTCTAAAAGCATGGTCCCTACCACCTTGCTACACCTTTCACCAGTACTCTCTTGCTGATGACGCCTGATGACACCAGCGAGAGAGTACTGGTGAAAGGTGCAGCAAGGTGTTAGGGACCATGCTTTTAGAGTTCTTTTAAATCTTTTAAAGGTTGAGAATGTTTAAATCATTTAAGTCAGGAGGAATTGCTAACAATCGCTGAGTCATAATGTCACTGTAGCATATAAAGTGTGAACTTCAATTAAGGCAACCACTATGCTTTAATGTCAAAGGACTGGTATACAGAAATTGTCAGTGAGTAGGAACGTCTTAAAGTTATCACTATTAACAACTAAGAACTGAAAAAGTGCAATAACAGCATAAATCTAATGTCTCCTGACATCGTGAGCAATTGTTGGACTTAGATCAGCACCAGAAAGAAGCTGCGCCAATCTGTACCTGTGCCAGCGGGTGTTCCACTGTGATAAGATCTGAACTGGTAAATATGGTTTCTTTGTTCTACATCACCTTTATGAGGAAAAGGTTACTCTTAGAAGATATCATTAGAAACTTAATGTAAGAATAAACCAGTTCAAAGAATTTTTGACTCTAAGGTATTGTGAAGTGCTCCTCTGGGCTTAAATTTCAGTTGATACGAATTAATTGTGGAATTAAATATATTTGAATTGTCCTTCAGTGGTCAAATGTAGCTGTTGTTCAGGATAAAGGTGAAGATCAAAATTGCATAATCTTGTTGGACCCCTTGTGACTCTTATTGAGGTATGTGTAATCATGAAAATATGTAATCATATGTGTAATCATGAAATTGCCTACAGTAATGTATACATAAAGTTGAACACACTAATTATTTTTATCAGTTACATAGTTTTTTTGTGATTTGTTCTGTGAAAACTAGGTGCATGGCTTTTGAATGTTCGCATTTTAATAGAAACTTCTAAACCAGTGGTACTCAACAGTTTACATGTATCATTGTTTCACTTGTTATTTGATGTTTTACATCTTTACTATATTGTGTATTTTAAATTATATATATATGTTTTAAATATTGGTTGTGAGTTTTTGTCTTTTATCCTTCATTTAAACATATGTTTAGTACATTATGGCTTGAGATGCCAATGTGCCATTAAACCCTAATCAACCAAGGTACTCAACATGTGGCATATAAATATTTTTCAAAACAAAATAAATTATCTTTTTCAAATTTAAATATTTGGTGCACACTTTTTACTATTTTGCAGAAGTGTAATAATAATTTTGTTAAATACAACACTTTGTAGTAATCTGATTTAAGGAATACATTTGAAATTTAAAACTATAAATTATGCTTTTGTGGTTAGATATTGTGGCAGAATTTTTGAATTTAAATTTTTTGACTGCCAGCCAGCTGTGACCTTTAGTCAGAACAAAGAGGGGTAGAATCAACACTCTTCCTAGTTGTACTTGCTATATCTGAACACAACTTGGGTGTACAGTGAGTTTTAATATCTGAACTTACAAATTGCTTGGTGGGAAGTTATAAAAATATACCTATATTAATATACTTATTCATTGTCACATATTTTTGACCTGGAGGAAGTATCACATGGTAAGGACGAGGTTGAGCAGAGATGAATGAGGGGGCCCTTCCCCTGTTAGGTAAACTTTTTTGTTTTCTGTGTTAGGTTTATATCATTCACAAAAAAAAATAAAAAAAAATTGTGGTTTTAACCTTTCCCCCTGAAATGGGGAAAGTGCATGGCTTATGTGAATGATTACAGTAATAAATAATGAGTCTACTAGTAGTGACTCATTATTGAAGTGAAAGCATTGATTATTATTACAGTTTTCACATTTATTGATTATTGCAGTTTCACAGTGAAGTATTGATTATTACAGTTTTCACAGTTATATTAAGATGTTATGGCCCCATTCTTCAGCATTAAAATTTATGTTGTAGCTCTTTACAAACATTTTGAGTTTAGATTAAATTTCGAAACGTGTATATATATTTTTAAAGAAGTGATTATTGATGCATCTAACACTGCCTCTCAGTAGTAATACTACGTAATTCTCAAAACTTCACACATGGTTATAACCTAAAACATGTGACACTTAAAGACATGACCTATAAAATTGAGAGCAGTGGTAGTTTGCATGCTATGTATTCGCAGAAAGCCATTTTTTAAATATCTTTATTTATAAATTTGGAGCTAAAATAGTTAAAATGTGGCATGGTAAGTAAGTTTTCAAAAATGCAAGCTCACCAGACAAAACAGTCACTTCCGTAATTTCTAATCTAATACTGTGTAACATCTCCCTTCATATGAATTGCATCAACAATCCTGTTGATGCAATTCATATGAAGTTGGGTATAATATAATTACTATATAATATTACTATGTTGTTTACTAGTTATAATAAATATTACTATGTTGTTGGGTATGGACTCCACCAGTCATCAGATATAATTACATCTTGTCCATTCCTCCAACAATAGCAGTTATAGTTCAGCTAGATTATGTGGATGCCTATTTCAGTGTTTCACCTTCTGTTCCAGATGGTCCCAAAGGTTTTCAATGGGATTTACATCTGGCAACTTTGGTGCCAGTTGAGGTGTCCCAATGTTACCTCATGCCAGTTACAGTTTTGGTCCTATGCACCCTTCTGTTGTCATCCTGTAACACTGGAGTGTCTATGTTGTGTTTGCCTAGGAACAAAAGGCAATACCTGGTCATCCAGAATCTGTATATAGCCTTCTGGATTTAAACAGGTCGATATATCAACCAATGAGCCAACCTTATGATATGTAAAACATTCCCAGAACATCACAGAACCACCTCTAGTTTGAATAATGCCTTCGGCACAGTCCGGATGGAAGGCTTCGTTACTCCTGTAATGAACGCTCCCTCTTGCATCATTGGAATACAGTGTAACTCATCTGACCAGATAATGGTTTCCAGTTGTCTGCAGTCTAATGCCTGTAGCTCCTAGCCCATTGCAACCAGGTTCCTTTATGTGTAGCTGTTAGCACCACGGGGTACTGTTCTCCAAATACCCATGGAATGCAGTTCCTTTGCAATGTTCTTTCAGAAATAGGCTGTTGTGGTCCTTCACTGATTGTCTATAGCAATTCCTGTTTCGTTTGAAATTGATTTGCAGTCACTAGTCATGATACTTGTCGGCAATCTCTCTCTGTGAGCACTGATTTGTTGCTGCAGTAGTCTGTTATTAGTGGTTGAATTGGATGCACACCATTGTTTATACACTAGTTGGACTGTTCATTTTGGAATGTTCTTTAGCTCGACCAAGTGCAATAACACCCTTTTGCCACCTGGTCACATCCTTCTTCCCTGATTCATGGCAGGAACGACATATAACCGGCACTCCATTGGGACTGATGACATTACAGAGCACATGGACAGCCACTTGCCTTTATATAGTGCTGCATTACTACAGGCATGAATCTACTGGTGTATCAAGTCAATTGTACTGTCTGTGGTGGGGGTGACTAATTTTTTGTCCTGTGCTTATATGCTTCATGTGCAAACTTTATAGAAGCATTAACTCATAATTTGAGTTATAGTTAGAAAAAGATAAAGAAAATTAATTTAAAAAAAAGCGAATCGTGTTTCCAACAAATAAAAGTTGAATTTTATTAAGTTAATTTTTATCTTTATTTGTTTGAAATTTTACTTCAGCCAGTGAGTTAAATATTTTTTTGTATAAAAACACAGATATCTGATACAAACTGGATTAATTTCAAAATCATCAAAAATGAAACAATGAGAGCAAAAGTTAAAAAAACTATGGTTCCTATTACATGTAGTGTCAGCTTCAGAAAGAATAATCTTAATACAAATTTCTAACCTGCCTCTCTGATCATTTATCACAAGGAATGTCTACTGTATTTTGCCATTACTAGCCATTTTACATAAAATCTATGCCACTGACTGCCATTCTTATTTCACCCAACCTTTCTTTATTCTATCAATATTGATTTATTATATTAACATACATATTCACTGAATGGACAAATTATTATATACACCTACCTAATAACCTATTGCTGCACCTTTTGCCCTCACAACAGCAGCCAGAACGTCTTGGTAAGGACTCAATGAGATGTTGAAAGCACAAAAGTGATATTGCCACTCATGAAGCAAGGATCTCGTGTTGTAGAGCATTCACAAGTTGCCGGTGGGGGTTGGTGGGCTCGTACAGATCTTTCCAATTCGTCCCACAAATTCTCAATGGGATTCAGGTCTGGTCGCTACTTGGGAAGTATGCTTTATAATATTTTCCTGTTGAAAGATGGCATCATTACGAATGGGATAAACTGACAGGCTCCTGTCAGACCTATGTGGCAAGCAGCTGCTTAAGGGGGTATTTATTTATTTATTTATAGATAGTCAACAAGGATGTTCACATACCTTGTGCTGATGACAGAGGTCTCAATGGGTACAAGGGGCCCCAAGGAAGTGCATGTAAATGCACCCCAAATTGTTACAACATCTGCTCCTGACTGTATACCCTAACTTGGCAAGCTGGGTCCATCGCTTCGTATGGTTTATGCCACACAAGCAACTTCTGTCGGTGTGATAGAGTTGAAACCATGATTCGTCAGATCAGCATCCTCTGCACTCCAGTTGCGATAGGTCTTTGTAAACTATAGCCTAATCTTTTGGTGCCTTGCGTCAACAAGGGTACACGATATGGACATCGACTGTCATAGCCTATTTTTTCTATGGTATGACGGATGCTCTTTGTGCAGTTTGTGGACATTCAATTCCAATGTTATCTGCTCCACGGTAACCCTGTGATTCCTTGTAGCGATGCAAGACAGTCTGCGCTCACCCCAAGAGTCAACTGTGCATTTATGTCTACATTTCTCCCACTGGTTGGAAGTTTTGCTGTATTTCACATAGTTTTGGTACACACATGTGACGGTCTGATTTGGAAACCCCAACAATCCAACAGTTGCAGTGATTGAACATCCGCCCTTCCTCGTACCTACTATTTGACCACGGTCAAACTAACGTCGCTGCCTTTACACATTATTACTTTTCTGTAGCTGGTTTCCAATGTGTAATAATTGGCTCTATTTATAGGCATTACCAATTTCAGCGCTCTACGTGACTGGAAGCCATAATTCTGCTTTGCATATTGTTATCGGGGTGTATATAATAATTTGTCCATTCATTGTATAACTTTATTAACCTGTACAAATTCTTTATCATGAGCTATTATTTTTAATTAAGATGAAAGTGCTATTTAAATCTTATTTTGATATATATATATTTATCAGATTGTTGTAATAAACTTTTTGAAAGTTAAAAATATTTTTTAATAGTCAATTACTTTAGTTGCAATGAAACTACAAAACAGATTATAATTTATTGCTGTTATCTTTTCACTGAAAAAAGCATCAGTTGTTTCAGCTACTGCTTCAGTTTTTTGGAAAATAATTTCTCTGGTAAGGAAACTTAGATAAATGTAAAATAACTTTGCTAAAAACTCTACTCTGCGAAAACTTTTTAAATTTCTGGTGTATAAATAATTCAGTAATAACTTACATTAATTAACCCTTAAAGTGTCAGGTTTCTCACAATGCATGAAATTGTGGCCAAAATATTTTAGGTGTGTGTAGTCATGAAATTGCCCATAGTTGATTATTTACTGAAAACTAATCATTCATATGGGTTACTTTTTTTTTTGTCATTTGTTTTGTGAAAATTAGGTGCATAGCTCGAGAGAATGTTCCCTTTTTAATAGAAACCTCTAAACCAATGGTACCATATGGCACATAAATATTCTTCAAGACAAAATTTTGTTTGGAAACTTTTTTTCAGCACAAAAACAACTGAACTTTAGAACTTTAATCAGCACTGACTAATAGATATATTCAGGTCATGCTACATCCCAAATGAAAGAACATTTTATTCTGTATAATAAAATAAACGGAATTCAAATTTAAATGAAAATAATTTTAGAAACGGTAAATTCTCTTTGGACACTTTACAATTTAAACAGAGCTTTTTTTTTTTATTTCAAACTATGAAAAACAGATACTACAGTATGCCACCTGGGCATTTTGAAATTCAAGGAACCGAAAAAAGGTATTTCAAATTACAAAAAGCTTACTTAATTTGAAGCTCACGAAAATGATTTCGTGATTTCTGTCTAATAAAAACAAATGCAAAATGCAAAAAATAGTCTAACCTTATAATGTGATATTGAGTACAATTCCAAAAGATTTATATTCAGAATTTTATTTCACTAATAGACAATAGAAATAATAACGTTATCACTGTTACCAGTTATGTTCTTAATATATATTACAGAGTATAAAATATCACAAAATTCACCAAATACTAGCAGACAAAAAAAAAGGACTATTTAAGAGCCCCTAATTTTGCCCTGTAACATTTTCTTGCGATTCCCTAGTGCGAAAGCCACTTGAACGTTTAAATTATTATCCAAAATTACCTGTACTAGGGCTTTACTGTAACCCCCTGTATGAAATAAATTATTATATTATGATGTCATTCAAAGTATTCACATATTGTCATTGACATGTCTTATCAGGCAAGTAAACCTTGACAAGTAACGCCAGAGTATGTCTAAAGCTGAAAATATATCTTGAAGGCAGTGACTTAACCTTCCCAGGTGCAGCTATTTTTTTTTTACTCTGATGCAAAAAAAATAACTTTAGAACTTTTTTGTTGCCAAATAACTAATGAAAGGAATTATGCATGTTATATGCCAAATTAATCAGCATTTAATTCTGGTTTTTCTGAAAATAAAATATTTAACAAAAAAGACTAGTTTTATTTTAGTAGGACTTTTTTTAGAATCACGAAGTAAAAAAATGCATCTGGCAACAAAAAAACAACCCACTAATAGACAGAAATAATTATAATGTACATGAATAGAAAGGCTGTTTATTTCTGAATAACAAAAAATAATAATTTTCTTGTTTAAAGTAAACATTTCTTCCGTTTTGTAATTTTTTTCTCCATACCATACTTTGAGAAAAGTCCAGGCTTGTTGTAGAATCCAATAAGTCAACTTTAGAATATTTTTAATAAATAATTAATCAACAGAAATAGGCTATGTTATATACCAAATTAAAGAGAATTTAAACTGAATTTTATTGAAGTAAAAAATTTGAACATTGTAGTAACATTAATTTTAATAACACATTTTACAGTGGTACACCAAAAAGAATTGGTACATATTTCATAATTACTTCCAAAATCTTCCATTTTTAAAAATAGCAATTTTTTGTGAATTATCAGGAATTTTAGAAACTTTAAGGAAAAATATGTTGATAATAGTTCAAACCAAACTTATGAGCTTAAATCAGATGATTGCATCAGTATAGAGTGACGTTAACAAACAAATCGGAAATACTGTCTAGCGTTTCTAAAATATGACAATAAGGTAGCTTTATTTAATTATTCATATTGTAGTTTAATAAAATATGCATCAAATGAAAAAAAGAAAATATTATTTTTCAGCTTGAATTACGTATTTTTAAAAGATATATGTAAAAACATTTTCAAGCGGATTTTTTTTTTAAATCTAAGTTTCATGTGTTGTACAAAAAACATCTATAGACGTCCTTGACCCGGAAAAGGTTAATTGATAGGCCATTATCATTTCTTTCGTTGATCGTGGTTGTTTAATGGTTGCGTTCGCAAATGCATGATTTTTACCATACTTTTTTCTTAATTTTGTTTTCGAATTATTCAGGCACAAATATATTGATATTATAAGTACAAGACTATTTTTTTTTATTGCAAATTAACAAGAGTTTTGAACCATTCGGGCACTTTTGTAAGCTTATTGGCCCTTAAGAGAATTTCGAATTATATGGAAAAGTTGAATTAAAGTTTCGAAGTTTTACCGTATTACAGAATTAGATCCAAATTTTCCATTAGTACAGAGAACTTCATTAGCCTATTTGACATTACTGTATTTTCATTTTACCATGTTAAAACATTAGAACTTTCTGTTTTTGTCAAACTTAGTAAGATATTGGAAACCAAATTGCACTCGGCCCTAGTTGACATGCCACGAAATTTTGTTTGTCAGTTACTATTTACTTTTTTCTATAGATATTTGTTTAATTTTTATACAGAAAAATACATTTTACCATTTTAGAGTGGCTGCTGTATATATATTATATTTTAGAGTGACTGTTGAATCTCTCCCCTCCCCTTTGAATTAGAGATTGAAATCCTGTGTAGAGAGCATGGATGTTTTGTAGCACACTGAAGACCCGCAATAGTAGTGGCTCAGGCTCGTATCTGCAGTTCAGAGCTCAGGTTCGAGTTCCAACTGTGCCAGCCTTGAGATTTATTTCCGCCCCCTTTAAAGAACACTCTGGATTGCCTTGACAGAAGGCTGTCATCCGTCTCCTAACAGTTGCCCAATGGGTCTCCTTTCTCCAAACCCTTCTCCGAGCTCTTGGAGTCCTTGTGACCTACCCATTTATCCCATTGTGTAAAAAAAAAATGCTTGTCAGAGGTAAAACAACTGAATGAAAGGCTGAAAATTTTCAACACTTGAAATATTATGGAAAGTGACACTCAGCCAGAAAACCTTCCTATACCTGAACTAAATGTTATCTTTTAGAACTTACTCTGATTTTGTTTTTAGTTTTTATCGTAAATAGGCAGTTTTAAGAATTTTACAGGAATGCACGGTTTTAACAAAGAAACACTCTTATTTTAATATTTAGTTTTACCCAGATAATAATAGAACTTCTTTGCCCCAAACGTTTCATGCTTGTATTTTGCTGATTGAGACATTTTGCAGGTTTTTTAATGGACTTGTAATATGAGTGTTCTAAAATGTAAGCACAAGTAAGAATCCTTTCAGCTGATTGGGTGTGGAAAATTGGTACTGAGGGAAGACTGCCCTGTCCAAAAGTTCCCACAGGATTGAGAACTACATTCTCGATTATTTTTTAAATATTTCCGCATATGTTTTTGTTTATTGTATGCTAATCACTTAAATGTGTTTTAAGAGAACAATAAATACGTTGTTTAATACGCATTTTGCAGCTTCATTGTATGCTCTTTTGTAATTCCTGAATGAACTGGAAAAACACATTGTCTCTGGCGAATATGGAATGTTCGTTTTCAAACGAGATGCAGTAACCATTTGCGGACTTTGCATCCTTTAACAGTGGTAATTTGAACTAATGAATAATTGGGAAAATGCAAATAATATTTGATTGGTTCTTATAGAACACAAAACAATTTCTCCCTTAAAATGAAAAAGTTTTTTTCCAAACCCCCTAGGAGTAAGGAAGGCAAATTGCTGCTGTTAGGGTAAACACCTTGATCCCTCACCGAAATTTCTTTTATGCAATGTTCGTTTACAATTTGTTTCTCCAAATTTTGCACCTTCTAACGCTGTAAATTATAATCTTTTGGAGGATTTTAAAATTGCAAATCTTATTAAATATTTTATATAGTATTATTATCCAACTCAAAAAGAATTTTTCATTTATCTCTTGAAAAAAAAAAAGGTTAAGGTTGCGTTTTCCCACGCTCTTTGGAGAGAAAAAGAAGAGCAAATCATTTAGGTCAATATAAACCTCTTAACCATTGCACTTCACCTTCAAAATTTCAAATATATAGTATAAATAGATCTTGTGAAATATTTGTTTAAAGTTTTGGCATTTCAACTTTCTCCATCGTGAAACATTTTGGAGAATTGGAAAATGCGAATCCTAATATTTTATCAACACCTATCCACAGGCCCAGCCTAGGCACTATTTTTCTTTTTTTTAAAGATAAAATAAATATTATTAAATAAAAAAATATTAAATACCCCCTCAAGCTGCTGCTTGTCACAGAGGTGTGACAGGAGCCCGTCAGTTTAATACGCCATAGTAGATCTGTGAGGATGGCGAGAAATCAGCAGAAAAACGACAGAAACATCCATGCCTTATCATGGCTCGAACCCAGGTCCCTTTGATCAGTAGCAAAGTGCGTTAACCACTCGGCATACCGAAAAATACATTTGCATTTATATTGACCCAAATTTTGAGTCGTTAACAGATTCAATATCCCTCTCGAAATTAATTACTCGTCTGTGGGATAATAATACTAGCATTGTAATAGTTAAAGCGACTGCATTCAAAAATGAAAATTTTACGTTATAAGTAGAGTCGTCCCAAGTTTTAAACATGAATAATTATCTAAGATAAACATAGAAGCATTTTAATAGTTTTACACTTTGAAATCGTAAATGATCCAATTTCTTAAAGCAAAAAAATATTCTTTAACGATTCGATTGTAAATGCGGGGCCCATACGTTTAAAAACGAACAACAATTAAAAACTATACTGCCCAAAAAATTTACACTGCACACAATGTTGCTAATTCTAAAATCTGTAGTTCTCAAAAAATAAAATTTTCTCCCTTCGCGTTGGCTGAGCGAGCCGAGTGCGGGGGCCCCCTGCATCTCGGAGAATGAAATTTCTTCCTTTCGCGGAGGTTATAACCGGAGCGCTGGACCAGTTGGACCCAATCTGTCCAATCATGCAGTTTAATGCCGGCTCTGCCTATCGAACCTAAAGTGTATCTTTTTATCTTCAAAAACTGCAAACGTTAAATGTCTAAAGAGACAGACTGACAAACGGCCAAGTGTATATATTAGCTCGTTTTTCTTAAAACGAGCTACAAACTGGAAAATAGTATTTAATAGTGACTGAATCAGACTTCCACTAAATAGTATTGTTGTAATTCTTGAATGAAAGCTAGATTATATTTTTGTTCTAAGTGATAGTGTTCAATGCTTTCAGTAATTTGTGTGTAAATGCCTGCTACTACAATGCTATCTGATTCATCTTGACAGTAGATGAATGAATGCGAATGATGGATATTCTTAAGGTTGAAAGGAAACTTGTCCCTGGCATAAAAATAACTTGTTTGTATTATATGTTGGCAGGCATAAATCAACGGAGTAATTATAACTGTCATGCAATGTTGTAGTGACCCTCATGTAGATGTAGGTCTGACAGAACCAGCTGGCACTCTTGATGGCTTCAAGGTGTATTCTGCCCTTCTTTGAGTCAGGTTAATAGCCTGAACATAATATCTTAGTGCTTCTGTTTAAAGTTTTATTAAACCTGTTTCACTTTAGATACGATGGATTGAACCATATTATCTTTTTTTTAAATTGATATCCATTGTTTTCGTGGTGATCATACTTTAAATTTATTCCTATTGAAAATTTTATAACTGCGTAATTTCAGGATCTGTTTTTCAAGATTTAAATATTGAAGAAAATGAAAAATTTTCCAGTCTTTTATGTGTATAATTTTCTTATAAATTAATTACCATTAAAGTAATAGTAATTAATAAAATCAATTTAATAGTACGAAATAAAATTGCACTTTTATTATTTGCTGAAATTGAATATTTTTGATTTAGTGTTCATTTTTTAGTTATATGTTTTTATTCATGTTTTACTTTAAATGGTTATATTTAAATTTAAGAAATGCACATATATTTACTTTTACCTGAAAAACAATGAAGTATCCAATTTGCTAGTTATTAGTGCAAGTGCATTTTAATCTTCATAATACCAAGTGGTTTAACTTCTTTCCCCCCCAGCATGTGTTCTTTCTTACCTTACGTTTCACTTTGTCGTCTGTTAGTCTATCCATCTGTAGACATTCAACTTCTTTGTTTTTAGAGATAAATTCAAAATTCTCTTTGGGTTGGATAGGTATTGATGAAATATTATGATTCGCACTTCTGGAATTTTCCAATAGCTATAACTACCCCCTCTAATGGTGGCAAAATTTTAAACGAATATTGCAAGCGATGTAACTATGTTAGAAATCTGAAATTATGGTTGTTAAATGTGAAGCTTACAAAGTTTACATTGACAACAACGATTTTCACCCTTATCTCAGAGAGAGGTTTAAATGTTTGAATCCAATCTCCTGGGGGAGAGCTTTTTTGTTTTAAGAGATTATTGTTTGATTTTAGAAATAAATTGAAAATTCTTTTGTTCAGCTGAATAGATATTGATAAACTAATATGATTCACAATTTTCAAATCTGCCAAATGTTTTAATTGGCTCTTTGACAGTGGAAAAGTTCGAAAATTTCAAAACTTTAAACCAGTGTCGCAAACGATGTATTTGGGTTAGAAATTTTATATTTTGGTGGTGGAATGTGATGATCAAGGGGTTTACATTGGCAGCAACAATATATAATACTGATGTATCAGATATATCAATATCATATCTCCTCCACCATGAATCTGATGATGCCCATATTACTTTCTTTTTTTTGTGTCATGATTGCAATCAATAAGCTCTGTTTTGAAACTTAATATTATGCTTGTGCAATAGTTTTCATTATGTATATGTAAGTAAAATATGTATTTTTTAGTTGATTGGTTTCAAGCATTTATTTTCATATTAATGATACAACTAAGTTCACATTTAAATTATACTCAAACTACTTTTTCAGAAATGAAAGTTCATAGCATTATGTTTTCTTTTTATCAGTGGTAATAATTGTTTTTTCAGGGAACTTACTTATTGATGTAATGTAAAAAGATGACATAAGTTGGAATGTGTGAAATGTGAAGGAAAATGCCATCCAATCAACAGCCTTCAACCTCTGGTACTCAGCCCACCAGCTCCACCAAGAGTCCACTTGTACGTTCTAAAAGTTTGCGTTTGCCATCATCTAGAACTCGGGGAGAGCCTGTTCCAGGTATTCTTACTAGACATGGCAGTATGCGTCAGACAAAGAGTCAAGCATCCACCTCAAGTACTGTCAAACTTCAGCCATTTTCTGTGCTCAAAAAGCCTTTTGTAAAACCAAAACCTACTTGTATTAATTCAAAAAGTACAGAAAGTCTAGACAAAGTGAGTACAAAGCCCACTGCATCTGGTGGAGATGAGCAAAAAAGACAGCTGTCTATTTGTAGATCACCTACAAAGCATATAGATGGGCATCCTGCTGTTAAAGGAGTAACATTTTTGAATGATAGCCACCCTACCCCTTCTGATTCACCAACTAGTCTACAAAGTGATAAAAGTCAACAGTCTCAAGATGCCAGTTCTTCTTGGAGTACACCTGATCTTGCAGTTCATCTTAAGAGACTTACTGAAGAACATGAAAAACTGCAGGTATGAATGTTACTATTGATTAGTTACTCATAGGTTTAGTTTGCATATTATTGCCATTTTAATTATACACTGCTCACAAAAATTAGGGGATATTTCAAAATAAATATGAAGCGATAAAAAAAAAGCATTTGAATTTTTTTTATTAAACAAGAACATCAGAAAAGCAAACGACAAGCCAAAGAAAGTTGTTCGATTATGCAAATGAGATGCAAACTCAGTTGTCGTGATTGAGTAGCAAGTGACATATTGGTGGGGGTGAACAGAAGCATGTCAAACTGGACGAGAGTGCCACACATTGACTGTTCAGTAGGTTGTATGGTCACTTACGACTGCCAAAACACACTGACAGCGATGGTGCATGGACAGGATCAGAATGTCCAGCAGTTCTTGTGGGATCCTCTGCCACTCTTGCTCCAAAGCAACTTCCAGCTCAAGAAGTGTTGTGGGAGGCATTGGACGGTTTGCCAGATGTCTTCCAGTGCATCCCAAGCACGTTCAATGGGATTCAGGTCTGGAGACTTCAATGGGAGTCAGTCCATGCGTTCCTGCCTCCTGAAGCATGTTGTTGATGAGATGCACACGGTGGGGCCTTGCATTATCGTCCATGAAAAGAAAGTTGTTTTCAACTGCTCCAGCATAGGGTACCACTATAGGGTGCAGGACCTCATCTCGATATCTGACAGCAGTCAGCGATCCGTTTCTGATGACATGGAGGTCGGTACACTACCAATGCTGATGCCAGCCCACACCATGATTTCATCACCACCGAAGGAGTCCCTTTCTCGCATGAAACGTGGGTTCTCCCGTGTTCCTTGTTCACGCCATATCAGGGCACGATGACTGAACCGTGACTCATCAGAGAAGAGGACAGTTGACCACTCATCATGAGTCCAATGACGATGCTCATCAGCCCACCTTCTACGGGTTCTACGGTGTTCAGCAGATAGCGGAATGCATACCATTGGTCGCCGGGCATGCAGTCCAACACGATGGAGCCAATTTCGTGTGGTCTGGGTGCATATGTGTTGTCTAGTGGCAGCAAGAAACTGTCCACGCAGCTCTGTTGCATTGCTGCGCCTGTTCCTTCTTGCCAATAAGGTCAAGTAGATGTCATCTCTTGCTGTTGTGGCAGATGGGCGACCCTGCCCTCGTCTTCTTCGTACTGTGCCAGTCTCTTGAAAGCGATTCCATAGTCTGCTATTCATGCTTTGGGATGTTCCAAGTGCTGTTGCCACTGTCGTCTGTGTTTGACCAGCTTCAAGACGTCCTATGGCTCTCCAGGCTTTGCATTCGGGCAAATTGCAGGGGCATTGCAAGGGCTGGGAAATTGCAGAATGTGCACTTTCAAGATCAGGGAACGTGCAGATACTCCAGTACTTTCAGCCTTTTGTATAGTGCATTTTCACCAATGAAATAAAAGTTGGTTTTGCATCTCATTTGCATAATCAAACAACTTTCTTTGACTTGTCATTTGCTTTTCTGATGTTCTTGTTTAATAAAAAAAAAACAAATGCTTTTTTTCATTGCTTCATATTCATTTTGAAATATCCCCTAATTTTTGTGAGCAGTGTATATTTCAAAGGTTTAATAGTTGTCATATTGATCAACCGGTTATGCCATTTTCGGGTTATGTGCTTTCTTTCTGTATCATCTATAGCTTGTTCAAGTAACCCATGACGTGTTCAAGTCTGTGATATTAAGACAAGAGTTTCTGAGCCAGGGTAACACAAGTTGTCTTTGGCTGATATGAAAATTTAAAACAGTAAAACTGTAAAATTTTGATTATTTTTATTATGCCAGAATTTTGCAATGATAATTTAGCTTATATTTTACCTTTGATTATGTTATTCAAATTTCCCATTCACCATTTTCTCTCCATAGGTAGTTGGAATGTGAGGACTCTGCACAGAGCTTATTCTCTTGCCTTTATGCTCTTGAAAGTATTGTCATTTCATAAAATATTGCTCATATGAGCAATAGGGCCAATGAAAAGAACATTTAATTTTCTTACATATGACATTATTGTACAAGTGGGGAAAGTTATATCACTCTATTTTTTAACCCCTTCATAATATGATGCCTTACTTAAGTTGTGAAGTCTGTTTTACTGCACAGTTACATTCACACGTAGTCACGTGGTATTTTTTTGCATCATTTAAACTGTCCAGAAGCGTAGTAAGAAACCCGACTGTGAACAGGTTATACAAAGTTGGTCAGCATTTATAAATATTTTAAATTAAAAATTTTTAAGGCTTATTTAAGTGTTTAGAGCACAGGTATCCTAAATCCAAAATTTTGAATATTTGGTATTTTAGCTATAATAGCTCAGAGGGAGTACTTTTATGTGTATAAAACACTAAATAATTTCATTATTGTTAAAAACTAAAAGTTTTAGAAATTATTTCATCATTGAAGTTTTAATAGAACCTGGTTCTAAGTTGATTTCTTGAAAAACATTTGAACTGGAATTTCTTATTCTGAAATTCAGTTTTGCAGCAAGCATCCTATATCAATTGTAAATCACTATTTAATTGCTAAATTCTTAATAAAATTTTAAAGGATAATCAAACAAGCAGTTCTTTTAACTCATGTCAGTGATATATGTAATCATTGACAAAATCAAACACTGTTAATATATAACTGCCCATAGTAGAATTAAACTTCTTTGTTTTTAAAAATAGAAATATGCAGTTTAAAATTTATATAATAATAATCCTAATATCCTACCCCTCCTTCTCATGATACAGGCCATTAGACCTTCCAAAAGAGATACTCTCTTGTGGAAGTGAATGGAAGGGGAGGGCTGCCAGGTTAGTATGGCCTACTTATCTGGACAACTACAGTTACTTTTCTTTTTTTTTTCTACCTTGCTGAGGAGTGGTCAACCATACAGGTGCTGATCATATAAACTTAACTGACTGGACTTGATTACTGATCCTGATTTTGTTGCATTGGTGGGCTTCTGTGGAGGGAAAATCTGCCGCTATGTTTTTTGTTTGTGGGTTTACTGTCCCAAGTGAATAGATTCACAGGGTATGTTTTATCAGCTGGTGGATAATTCTAAGCAGAGGTCATCGCAGGCATCTGAACTCTTGCTTCTGTAGGCATCGTTAAATTCTACATTGGAATAAATCTTCCAACGTAGGTGGTTTCAGCCTTCTGTGGTGGGGGAACGGGTCTTTGTCCCATGTCCCATGCCTGCGATTAGGAGGCTGTTTGATATTGTCGGCATTCTCTCTCTCAATAAACATAGTTTCTTTAAACATCCCATTCACCATTTTCTCTCCATAGGTAGTTGGAATGTGAGGACTCTGTACAGAGCTTATTCCTTGATGTCCTTGCAAAATAATTCCACCATTATAATTTAGATATCCTCAGCATGCAAGACACCAGATGGACAGATAAAGGTCAGATTCTTAAAAATAATCTTAAATTTCTCTTTTCAGGGAGGGAAGACAATAAACATCATCAAGGTGGCGTGGGTCTGCTTCTCAGCAGACATGCTAGTGATGCTCTTCTAGGATTGTATTGTTTTTCCTCTGAGCAGCACTTTTTTGCACACCATGGGCTAAATGGCCAGGTCACAAGGACCCCAAAGGCTCAGAGAAGGTTGGGGGAGGGGACCCACTGGAACAGCTGTTGGGAGACAGATGGTAGCCTCCTGTCAAGGCCATCCAGCATGTTCTTTAACGTGCACAGGATATGGCTCTCCCGCACACGAGGCCACGGCTTAACGTCCCATCCGACGGATGGCGGCCTTTCCAAGCCCATCGGTGTCCCCTACTGACCGTGGGCAGGGCAGGGAATTTTGCGGAGATGCTTTTCTAGGATATGAGTGCGTTAATGAAAGGTTTCTTACAGCTAAATTTCAGACGAGCATTAAAGACTTGAATGTTATTTGTTGTTATGCCCCCACTGAGGATGAGAAAGATAGGTTTTAAGGACAGCTTCAGGATATTTTGAATTCTGTCAAGAAAGGAGATATTACCCTTGTTCTAGGTGACTTCAATGCCAGAGTTCGTACTGACTCTGACTTTTGGGGAGGGATGATAGGCCCATTTTGGTATTGGTAGCTGAAATGGCAATGGGCAACGTCTTCTACAGGTAAGTAAACTTAATGGTTTGAGAATAACTAGCACCTATTACAAACACCGCAACATACACAAGTACTCATGGGTTTCCCCAGATAGTCTACATAAGAATATGATGAATTATATATTAATTAACAGCAAATGGGCTAGTTCTGTTAGAAATACCAAGTCATATAGGGGAGCTGAAATTGGATCTGACCATTACCTTGTTAAAAGTGTCTTGCAACTTAAACTTAAGAAGTGTTGTGCTATAAGGTTAAAAAATTTACCTTTAATTCTGAAGCTCTGAAAAATCCAGTTATAGCTAAAGCTTACCATGATAGGTTATTTAGTCATAATGACATTCATGGTTTCTTACTACTGAAGTTGAAGAAGAATAGGACCATTTTAAACAAGCTTTTCTTGAAACTAACAGTACTCTTTTGGGTAAAAAGGAGCAGAGGAGGCAAAATTATTTGAGTGATAAGGCACTTGAGCTTATTTCAGAAAGAAAGAACTGTAGGAATATCCTTATTCAATACTCTACTAGTCCTAATAGAAAGGATTGCAGAGAGCTTAATAAACATGTAAAGGATCAGTTAGCTGCTGATAAAAATCTTTGGCTTGATGACTTGGCTGACAAAGCGAATGAAGCAGTTAGTTAGACAGCACAGCAGAGAGCTGTACCAGATAGTTAATTTTTTTGTGTTTTAGAAAACTGACAATATATAAAGTAAGATGATAGAAGGTGAGGATTCTGTCATGGCTTGGTGGGCTGAGCATTTCAGTGATGTTCTAAGCAATGTGGTTAGTTCTACTCCCATTGTTTGTAATGATGATAGATGCATTACTGGCTTTATTGTTGGCCCTATAACACAGTTCTGAAGTTATTTTGGCTATTTCTAAACTACATAAATCCCCAGGGGTAGATGAAATTACTACTGAAATGCTTAGAGCTGGTAATGTTTCTGTTATCACATGGCTGACAGAAATTTTGAATATCTTTTATGATAAAGTAATTGTTTCTAAGGATTTTACCAGATCTATTATTATCCCTATTTTTTTAAAAAAAAGGTGATTGCAGTTCTTGTGATAACTATAGGGGTATCAGCATAATTTCTGTTCCCAGTAAAGTGATGAGCAGTGTGGTGAGTGTTTATCACAGTCTGTTTGTATGTATGGGGATTCAGAACTGGTGGGGGATGTGTAGATCAGATATTTTCACTCAGATTCTGGAGTAATGTTTAGAATTTCAGAAACCTTTGGCTCCTAGCTTTGTTGGTTTCAAAAAGGTTTTCGACACTAATTTGTGGTTGATTGTGAGATCATATGGTATACCTGATAAGTTAGTTAACATAAAGGAAGCTCTCTATAATAACACTGAGTCATGTGTGAGAGTTGGCAAGGCCTGTAGCATTGCTTCTGGTGTTTGACAAGGGTGCATTTTATCTCCCTTTCTCTTTAGTTTGGTTACTGATTACGTTATGTGAAATTCACTGCAAGGGAAATATTTTGGCTTAAGTGGTCTAGAGATCTGAAAATTTCTGATTTAGATTAGGCAGATGATTTGACCTTATTGGCTAATGATGCTAATGAGATGAATTCTTTCATTAGGGCTGTTGATGAAACTGGTAATAGATTAGGTTTGGTGATAAACTGAGAAAAAAAACAAAAAAACAACTAAAGTGATCAAAATTGGTCGGGTAGGTGATGTTTCAATTGCTTTGAATGGCTTCACTCTTGAGCAGTGTTATTGTTCAGTTTAGTTCCAGTCTTGCCTCAATTTAATTATCTTGGGAGCTATGTAACACATACTGGTGATGTGTGGCATGAGATAAATAGAAGAATAGGGATTGCTTCTGGAACTTTTAGGAATCTATGGACAGTGTCTAAGAATATGTGTATACACCATTTTTTTTTATTATATTTTTTTCCCAAAAGATTAAAATTAGACTGTATAATTGTATGACTCTTTCTAAGCTTAGTTATGATAATGAAACATGGACCCATTTGTAAGCAGGATAACAAGAAGCTTGATGCCTTTGATTCTAGATGCACATTATCTTGGGCATTAGGTGGTTTGACTTTGTAAGTAATGATAAGTTTAGAAAGAGTTGGCACCTCCTTTGAGCAGCATATTGTGCAAAGAGAGACTGCATTGGTTTCACCATGTTGACCGTATGCTGCAGATTGGTGAATAGGGTTATGAACAGTGTGCCTAAGGGTCTCAGAAAGAGGAGGAGACCTAGGAAGCAGTGGGTAGACAATGTCAAATGGAGCCTTGCTAGAATAGGCTTACAGTGGCCAAATGCAGCAGCTGTAGCTCAGGACAGATGCATCTGAAGAACAATATTACACAGTTTGGGTTGGACCTGTAGCCCATGGCTGCATGAGGATTTTGTATGTATATTACATATTTAAAACAATATATGTATATTAAGGGAAGCATTATGGATTGTTCTTTATTTTATTATATAAATGGTGATTCTGGAAATGTGTTTAGGATCTTTTATGTTAAAAATAATAGAAAAATTGCAATTGAAGAACACTGGATGTTAGTAGATTAAGTTGATACCAGTGGATATAGTTTTTACAAAAATTTGTGTTAAGAATAATGAATGCAACTGTTGACTGAAATGATTTAATTTCTAGGTTGAATATGCTCGATTAAGAATGCAATTATTGGAAAATGCTGCATCACATCCTGTGATGTTTTTTCGAAGAGAATTGCAACATCTTTCGCATTCTGATTCCCATTTGGCAGCAATTCCTGAAAATGCATCTGGTGATGGAATTAGAGCTGCTCCTGATAATCAACAGCAATTAGAAACTCGGGTTCAGACTCAAGAGGCACTTGTACAAAGCTATCGTACAGAAATTATTAGACTACAAGATGAAAACCGGAGAATACAAAGAAAATACTGGGAACAGGTAATAATTTATATTTAAACATTTCTTTTAATTCATGATTTTCCTAACCCCTTCTATTACGTTTGAACAATGTAATAATATGCCATAAGCTTTTGTAATAACATAATTAAAATGTCTATTTGTAATTTCCATTGTATAATTGTAAAATTTAAAGACTACATGTAAATAATTATTTAGATCCCATTTGAAATGATATTTCATAAATAAAATTTTAAGAGTTATTGTTCTAAAGCATCTGTGGTGCAGTTAAAGCTGTTCATCAGAATGATTCATTTTCATTCTAATGCAAATATAACTTTTGAAAGAAAATTTTTTTAATTTATGTTTTTTTTTTGCTTGGTAATAAAAGTGTATTTTGTGATATTCTGTTATTAGTAAGAACTAATATATATATTTTTAAGTTTTTTATTTTTCATTTATTTAACCCTTCCAGTGTCCAGGCTGAAAACCAGGTTTCCATTCAGAGGCCAAGCTGTTTTCTCACTATGCTCAGCCAAAAAAAACTAACTTTAGAATTTTTTTGCCAAATTACTTATGAAAGGAATTATGGTATGGCATGTTGTATACCAAATTAATCAACATTTAATTCTGAACTTTCTGAAAATCAAGTATTTAACAAAAAAGTGATATGTTTTATTTTAATAGGACTTTTAGTCATGTAGTAAAAAAAATGCATCTGACAATGCAAATACAAATTTATTAAAAAAAGCAAACTAATAGACAGAAATTATTACAATGCACATGAATAGAATGGCTATATGTTTCTGAATAACAAAAATTTTTTTCTCTCGTTTTGTAATTTTTTTCTTGGTACCATACTTTGAGAAAATTCCAGGCTTTTAGACAATTGTGCTGAGTCAAAAAAAAATAAGTCAACTTTAGAATTAAAAAAAAAACAATCAACAGAAATAGGTCGTTATATATCAAATTAAACAGAATTTAATTATGAATTTTATAAAAATAATATAAATAAATTTCCAAGCATAATGATTTTAATAAGCCTTTTTCAATGTAATATCGTAAAAAGAAAGATTGCACATGCAATTAAGGCTTCACTTTGGAAAACCTGCTGAATAAAAATAATTAAATTATGTATTTATTGAAAGGAAATTTCCTCCCAAATAATATAATATTCAACCTGAAATATGGTTTTTATTTCTTTTAATGATTCTTTTCAGTATCGTATATTTCAAACATGACCAGTGTTATGCAAAGTGATTTGGACTTTTCACAAGAATTTCTGAACTGGTTATGAAATAGAAAAAAAACTTCCTTGGCTGCTTTTTTTTACTAAACATTATGAATTTTTTCTTTGGGTGTTGAAGTTTGGCGATCTTGACTAAGTGCAGAAAGCTTTGTGCACCAAAGCACCAGCCCTTCCTGAAATTGCCCTCCCACGTGACGGCCGATTTCCATAGCAGAGAAGTCTATTTTGCTTACATATTCAAGACATTCATTTTCAGAAAACGGTGCAAGACAAGCTTAAAGTTTTTTTTGCTAAAAAAAGAAAGAAATATAAAATAAAAATTACATATAACCTAATGGGATGTTAAATAAAATATCCGCAACAACTTTTAAGCCAGTCTCCGATCTAGCACAACTCGGAAAGATCAATAAAAAGCGGATTGAAGATTGCTAACTAACAGAAGTAAATATACAGAAATGAATTTGCTTTCATATCCAAGATCTCGTTTATTTTCAGAAAATGATACTATTATCAAAGTTTTACTGGAAAAGTCATAAATAATAAAATAAAAATTAACATATAGCCTAATGCTATGTTAAAATATCCACAGCCACAAGTTGTAGACTGGCCATACGATATAACAAAACTATGGAAAAATCAATACTTATCGATCGGCCAAAAGATCACTAATTTCCAAAAATAAATCTACTGAATTGAAAACTAACTAAGGTTTAAATATAAAAAAAAAATACTAACTTGACAAAGAGTATCCAATATGCTGGACCAAAACTGAAAAAAACCCACAGCACACAGAACAATGGAGATATCATGTGTTAGCCAGCTGCGTATTGTTTGCCTCAGCAAAGCATAACTAATTAAATGCAGGTGCAACCAGAATTTCTAAGAAGGATGTGTTTACTTCCAGTTTCGATTTTAAGGCAGGAAAGATGCATAGAATGCTGGGAAAAATTATAAAAATAATTTGGGAATACTGAAATAGGTTTATGACAGAAAAGAGTGTGAAACAGAAAATAAAATGGTAGTACATATTTTGTAATTACTTCCAAAATCTATCGTTTTTAAAAATAGCAGTTTTTTTTGTTAATTTTTAGGAGATTTTCGAAATTTTGGGAAATATTTTTTGATAATAGCTCAAATCAAACTTGTGAGCTTAAATCAGAAGGTTGCTTCAGAAATAGGAACATTAACAAGCAAATCGGCAATACCATTTAGTGCTTCTAAGAAATGGCAATCAGATGACTTTATAAAATTATTTATATTGTAGTTTGATAAAATATGCATCAAATTAAAAACAAAATATTATTTTTGAACTCTGAATTATATATTTTTATAAGTTAAATTAATAATTATATATTAAATTACAATGGCAATTTCCATTTTTAAAAAATCGATTTTTTTGTTGTACTAAAAACATATAAATACGTCCTTGGCACCTCAATTCAGATTCTCTGAACATATACAGACGACATGGGCACTGGAAGGTTAAGTATGTATTAAGGCAACTTGTTATTATATAAAAATTCTGTTATTGAGTTATGATTGAAGCTATACTACAAGTGTTATTGTTTCATTAATACTTATTACTTTGAAAGCTTTAGAGTTATACCAAAGTATACATTTACTATCAATTAGGTAATGAATTCAAATAACAATGAATCCATAGAAGATGAGCTTGGTGGGGCATCGCAGCAAGTGGTTGATCTAATAGATAAATTGGATGATAAACATCGTGGTAGGTATATTTACTGATACACAGTTATTATATTTCTGTGTTATAGTACATGAAACTAAATAATATGCTAGTTAAGTTATATGTAAGTAAAGTGCAAACTAATTGAAAGCAAAACTCGTATACTGCTTCTGATCTGGAATGGATTTCGTAAAATTTTAAAATGCTTTATATTTGCAGAAGGATAAAAAAAATGATAGGAGTGCAGCCAACAAGAATTTGTGGGGCATCTTGAATATCTGAGAAATTTTAAGCTTTTTTATGCTACTGAAATAATAGAAAATGCTTTTTGGACTTGGATTAATCGCTTGATAACCAAACTATTTCAATGTAACCTCAATATAAAAATATTGAGGTTATATTGAAACAGTTTAGTTAAAATATTCATCGAAGTAACTCAGGTATTGTTTAAATGGTTTTAGACATAAATTTATATGTTTTGAAACACCTGGTGTTTTACAAAGAAAAAATATTTATTTGAAGAAAACTAAACAGAGCCAAATTTTTTTAATGATAGAGTAATGAAAAGAATCTTGAAAAACATATTATAAATAATTTAATCGCAAAAGTGCTTAGCGTCAACATGTTTGACCTTATATAGCTTTCTATAGTGCTCAAATATATAAGTATCAACATTTATGAAAACCTCAAAAGCTGATCAAAAGCTTTGCCAGCATTGAGATTTATTTCTGCTAAACGCCATCATTCTCTCAATCAGTAAGAGACATCAATAGGCTTGAAAAGGCTGCCGTCTGTTGTATGGGACATAAAGCTGTGGCTGGCCTGTACATGTTAAAGAACATGTTGGATAGCATTTATGGAGGCTACCATCTGTCTCCTAACAGCTGTCCAGTGGGTCCCCTCCAACCTTCTCTGAACCCTCAAGTTGAAGTCTTTATGATTTGCCTATTTACCCATGTGTGCTGGAGGCAGGGATGTCTGAGTTGGTAGTACAACAGGCTTGTAATCTGCAGTACCCAGGTTTGAGTTCCTCCTGGGCCATTGTTGAGATTTATGTCTGAAACTCCCCACCTACCCTTTGTCATTAGGGGACACTGATGGGCTTGGAAAGGCTGCTGTCCAATCTGATGGGACATTAAGCTGTGATCCCATGTGTGGGAGACTAATACCCTTTGCATGTTAAAGAACATAATGGATGGCCTTGATGGGATGCTACCATCTTTCTCTTAACAGCTGTCCAGTGGGTAAGTAAAAGTTTAAATTCTTGTATGCAAGGCAATAAATTTTATTACTTTTGTATGCACTCAAAAATGTTCGTCTTGCTTATAATACTATCCAAAATAGTTATCAGTAAATATCTAAGATTAATTTTCTAATTAAATTGTGATGAAATAAGAAACTGTCTTTACTATGAAATATATTGTTGATCTGTTGAATTCATCTTTGTGGTCTTCTCCGAGCCCTCAGGGTCTTTGTGACCTGACCATTTAGCCTATTTTGTGCAAAAAAAGTGTCACTCAGAGGTAACCTGATGCAACTGAGCATTGGTCAGTCATCTGTTGCAAACTATGTCATATATAAGAATGTGGTATGCAGGATAAAATTTTTAGTAAAATTTTATGGTATTTTGAATCAGACACTTGATTAATTGTAAGATTAATTTAGTATAAGGGTCATATATTAAATCGTAATTAAAAATGTTATAAAAATATTAAATCTTAATATATGCATAAAAATTATGAAATTATTAAATCTTAATTATATGCATATTATTGATGGAAAGAGCAATGTTTATATTTGATGCTAAAAGTTTAAATTCTTGTATGCAAGGCAATAAATTTTATTATTTTTGTATGCACTCAAAAATGTTCGTCTTGCTTATAATACTATCCAAAATAGTTATCAGTAAATATCTAAGATTAATTTTCTAATTAAATTGTGATGAAATAAGAAACTGTCTTTACTATGAAATATTGTTGATCTGTTGAATTCATCTTTGTGGTAGATTTTGGTATTTTCTCAAAAAAATGAAATAATATAGATAAAGTAGAAGCCAAATTTGGTAAAACAGAATAATTATTTTGAAGTAATTGCAGTGTATTTTTTTATGTTACCATGTTTGTTACAAACAGGCCCGGATCTAGAAAAAAATCAAGGGAAGAAATACAGTCAAGCTGAAAAAATGCAAAAAGGGGGCCAAGAGATTGGATTTCCAATGCAGTATAACATTTCCCCCTTCATTTTACAGATCTTTAAAAAATTGCTTGAAAAATGATGAAATGTAAATAAGTTTCATGCTTTTTTGACTCACCATTATTAGTATTCTGAAGGAGGGGGGGGGGGGGAGGTTGCCCCTCACCTAGATCCGGACCTGGTTACAAATACTCTGTACTCATAAATAGTCTTCATAATACTCATTTTGTTTCTTTTCAAGAATTACACTTAATTACGGGTCGAGTGCAGGAATTAGAAAATCACCTATCAGCTACTACTCTAGAACTTCAGCAATGTCAAGATGCATTACAGGATTATCAACATATGTTAGAAGATGCAAATAGCCAAAAAGAGAAATTTGAAAAACAACTGAAGGAAACTTCATCACAACTAGATGATTTTCATGAGAACTTTGATTTTCTACAAATTGAACGATCAACAATGGCTGAAGCTTTACAAGAAGCAGAGCAAAGTTTAACTGTAACTAAGGCTGAGATGGAAAGAGATAAGGCTGTGTTGAAAGAGCTTATGGATCGATCCCGCAAACTCTATGCAAAAGTGCAGGATAAAAAGTATGTCTTTTATTTCAATTTATAATAAAATTCAAAATTTTGATAAAGTGATTATCTCTGCTGCTTTAAATTGGATATTCAGGTTTTTTTAGGGAAACACAAAACTTAAAAATTTTTAAGTAACGTTTATTTAATATAAACCAGAATAGGGTAGAGCAGAAAATTTGAAACCTAGGATAATATTTCCATTTCAAATAATTTTATCAATAGTTAGAGTATTCCTAGCAGATATATAGGACAGAGGGCAACAGTCCAGAGTTGGCTGGTTGGTTGGGGTTTTATGGCACATGAGCTACTCATGCTATAATGCACCAAACGAGATAAAAAGAAGCTAAAAGACAAGTACCCCTTAACCAAAGTTAAAACCAATTGCTGTAAAAGGCAAAAGACAAAACCAACAAGATGTATATATAACAATAAATAAATAAATAAATAAAAACAAGATGTAAGTATAACAAGAAAACCAACAAGATGTATATATAACCTAAACAACCCAGGTGTAAGGCCTAGGTTAGACATAAAAAATACAAGGTAAAATCAAAGTTTGTTAAAAATAGCCACAATGTTTCAAAAAGGTAAAAACTGGTGGTGAAATACAATGATCAGATAAAAAAATGTTCGATTGTAAGAGGCTCAGACATAAAATTATGAAACTAAAATATAACCTTCGTTTGAAATTAAAACATGGACATTTGTTTAAAAGATGTTTAATAGTTAAAACGGTGTCCCAAAACTCTCACTTAGGTTCATCATTCACCCGTAGAAGAAACGAATGAGTAATAAATGAATGACCTAAGTGGAGCTGAGCAAGTACAATTTCCTCCTTGTGATTCCTGTGGTAACAAGACTGCCATGGTTTGATGATAGGTTTGATCTCAAAAAGCTTGTTCGTAACTGTTCTGACCAAGATCTCTGCCACTGTGCCCTGGAGCTAGATGGTAAAACACTGCCGGAAATTAAATTATGGAACCAGCTGGACAGGGGTGTGGCTGAATTGGCAGCTGTGTCTCCCAAGTCATTGCCCCTGATGCTGGTGTGACCGTGCACCCAACAGAAAAGAATAGTATTGGTGGCTGCCAGATGATGTAGCTGCTAGCTGGTCTTAGAAAAAACTGGGTGAGGCCAATGCCTCACCGAGATCAAAGCCTATAGCAAGCTAAGTGAGTTGGTATACAGCACACACCGATGATGATGCTTGGCCGTCACATGGTCTAAGGTGAGATTGATAGCATGCAACTCTGCAGTGAAGATGGAACACTGCAGTGGGATCTAGTCTGCAATGATTATATCACAGCAGAAGATGACCAATCCCACTGATGTGCCGGACTTTGAGCCATCTGTGAAGACAGGCAAGAAGTCTGGGTACTCAGCACGATGGCAGGCAGAGAGTTGCTGATACACCCACTCAGGTGTGGCCATCCCTGTCCCACACAAAGGAAAAATCACAGGAAGGGAAAACAGCAAACCATGGTGGGAGTGACTCGATTGTGCAGTGCTACCAAGACGTGTTGATATCTCTGAGGTATTCTCGGGCTCGCAAACCAAAAGGACGAATGACAGTCAACCGATTAGTGTAAAGCATTTCCCACTTTTGACTGAAAACACAGTCCCAAGTGGGATGGCCAGGCAAGGATCACAATTTAGATGCTTATTTTAGGGACAACTGCTGATGGCGAAGAGATAAAGATGGTTCGTCAGTCTCAACGTAAAGACTCTGGACCGGTGAGGTGCGGAAGACTACCGTACAAACACAGAGGGCCTGATGATGGAGTGGGTCCAGCACCTTCACCACCGAATCCCAAGTGGAGTCAAACACCTGGGATTAGTAGTTCAGTTTTGACTGGAGAAGTGCAAAGTACAGGCGGAGCAGAGAACATCAATCATCTCCCCACAAGAGAGAGAGAGAGGAGAGGACCTTTATGTTCAATGCCTGCATACACTTGGACCTGAGATAATGTATGTGTGTTGAAAGGTCAATTTCCGATCGAAGATGAGGCCAAGAAACTCGGTCTCTGCCACAATTGGAATGATCTTACCTCCAGGCAGTAGCTCGGGATCCAGATGAAGATTACGTTTGTGGCAAAAGTGCACACAAGCGGTCTTCTGTGAGGAGAACTGAAACCTTTTGCTGTTGCCCAATCTGAAAGATTATTCAGGGCAATTTGCAGTTGTCTTTCAGTGACCCTCATGCTGGACAAAGAGCAAAAGATGCTAAAATCATCAACATAGATGGCATTGCCTACAGATGGAGGAAGTTGTCTAGTAATAGAATTAATCTTGACAGCAAAAAGTGTAACACTCAGAATGCATCCTTGTGGCAACCCCTGTTCTTGGGGGTACAGCTGCAATAGAGGTTGTTGACACATATACACGAAAAGGTGCCGATAAGAAGTTGGAGATGAAGATCGGCATGTGACCTCTCAAGCCGAAGCTATGGAGGTCACGAAGAATGTTGAATCTCCAAGCCATGTTGTAGCTTTTTCAGTGCTGAAGAAAATCGATACCAGGTGCTCTTTATGTAAAAATGAATTTCTGATAGCTGATTCAAGGTCAAATCAATAAGGTCAAAATCCGATTGAAAAGATGGAGCAGCTGATCCTTAATTGACGGTGATAAATGTTGGAGCATGGCATAATGGACATTGTCCGGCCCAACAGCAGATGCACGATAAGTGTGCAGAGCAAGGTGAAGTTCCTCTGCTGTGAATGGCCTGTTGTAAGGCTCCAGACCATTGAAGTGGAAGGACAGCGGAGAGCATTCTGCCCTGCTCCTCTGGGCCAGAAACTCAGGGGAGTAAGAAGACAAAGAAGAGATGGAGGAGAATGACTCCCCCAGAGTGTTGGCAATTGCTTTGGGATCAGCAATTGCCTGTCCATTGTGCTCCAGAATCGATAACGAGTGAGGTGTGTAGTTCCCACCCATCTTTCACTTTATCCTACATGACCTTAGAACTAGTCGTGTGGTTGATAGAAGATGTGTATTTGATCTGAGATTCCTTCTGGCTCTGGCACTGGGCAAAACAAGCTTTTGCCTGGTGTGTTTGAACGCTTCAAGGTTGGGGGACATCGGATATCTCTGAAACACCCCACAAGCCTTTTTCTGAGCCTTATGAGCTGTGGTACAATCTGGATTCCACCATGGTTTCAGAAAATGAGGAAACCGTGTCAAAGTTTGAGGTATTGTTGATGCAGCTTCATCTACGATCCTCATTTCATTATCGATTTTCAGACAAAGTGATCTCTGCTACTACCACATTGTCCAGAGTGGCCTTTCAAATTATCTAAACTTATTTTTTTTGTGGTATTATTTAAAATCAATAGTTTATTTTGCAAACCATGAACAGTTGAAGTATTGAAATGAAATATTATTAAAGCTTTAAATACCTCCATCTTTAAATAATCCTCCATCTTTAAATTGTGAAAACACTGCCAGAGCAGTGTTTTCACAATTTGTTATTTATGTTCTAGATATGGAAATCGTACGAACACCAAGCAAGGTTAGAATTTTTTTCCCCTAAAAGAAATCTGCCTTTTTTTTTCCTTTGATAAAATCTGAAAACATATACAAGCGAGTCTTGGGCTACAAATGAGTTCCATTCTGAATGATGTTTGCAACCTGATTTTGTATGTTAATCGGAATTTTCACATTCGAAAATATTCGTAAGTGTCTGTTACAGAAATACCGGCAAAAATAATGCTTCAAAGCCTTTTATTTTTCCAAAAAAAAAATGCTTCAAGTCAATTAATAATGCAATATAGTAAAATAGAGTAAATTGTAAAACATAAACTGTCCAAACAGAAAGTTTTCAAAATTGTGATACCTCTAGCTTATGTGTAAACATTGACATTATTGGTAAATGATAATGATGCATCATAGTGCATCATAGAACTGGAGAAGTTGGTGTTGGAGATATAGAATGTTGAGAAGATGATGGTACTTGTGCTACTGGTTGTCTTTCAACTCTTGAGAAGAATTGGAGCAATGAAGTCTGAACAGACAGTGTCTTTTTTTTCTTCATAAATCTCTTTGTAGCACTGAATAGCTTCCATGACACCTCTATAGACCTTGTGAATCTCTCAGCCTTAGTCTTGCTCTTCAAATTGTGACATCCCTGCTTCAACTAGATGAAAGGCTTCAGCTGATTCTTTAACTGTGAATTGCCTTAGTTCTGGAGTTTTGATATCACTTTTCGCTTCCTCCTGATCTAACGTTTGAGGTTCCAGTCCATCAGGTCATTGCTGAGTTTCTTTTGTATGCGATTCTAGCAACTCTGTGATGTCATTGCGATTTCTAAATTAAGTTGTATCTTCAGGGTCATCACGTTTTCCTTGTTTTGATGATATTGTCCTCAAAAAAATTTTTTTTTAAAACTGTTTGCAAATTGAGGATTATAACTTTTTCCAAACATCATTCATATTTGTTTCCTTGAACTTGTCCCAAGAATTGGATATTTTTTTATGGCATCATAGATAGAGTACGACTTCCAGAACGCCTTCAAAAATTTTCACCATTTTCACAATTGCTCAAACAGCCTGGGCAAATGTCCATTGTAAATAATAGGCATTGAAAGATCTAATTGCCACCCTAGCCCATCGGCTTAATAAAAATGTTATGTTGGGGGTAAAAATATAACTTTAACATTTGAATGGACATCGTCATAATTTGCAGGATAGGAGGAGCATTATCAAGCATCAAAAGTATTCCTGGACACATAGTAAGGCTCAACTTCGAGCACAAAATGATAAAAACCAATCTAATAAAATGATAAAAGCGAGGCCAATAAAAAGGCATGGGTTACATATGCCTTTTTATCGACCTTTCAAATGATAGTGTATTTTGAAAGCAGCATTACCAATTTGATCAAAAGTATCCGGACATCCCTTCTGAGTAGGTCAAATAATAATCACTCAACCATTTGCCCATATATGCAGTTTGCCCATATATGCTACAGCCATGCCCAAACAGGTATAAAACGATGCACATGGCCTGGCAAACCTCGTAGACACGCATGAACAGGAGAATCAGCCATATGGCAGAGCTCAGTGACTTTCAGTGTGGCACATTCATAGGAGGCCACCTTATGAACAAGTCAGTTCAGGACATTTTGGTCCTGTTGCAGCTGCCCTGATAACTCTTAAGTGATGTTATTGTAAAGTGGAAATGCCTAGGAGCAACGACAGTTCAATCGCAACCCAGTAGGCCATGTAAAATGACAGAGTGGGACCGCTGAGTGATGAAGCTGGTGATGCAACAAAATTGCCTGTCCTTGGTTGCAACACTCACCACTGAGTTCCAAAATGCTTCTGGAAGCAATGCCAGCATCATAACAGTTTGTCATGAGCTGCAAGAAATGAGTTTCCATGGCTGAGCAGCCGCACACAAGCCTAACATCAACAAAATCAACACCAAGTGTCAGTTGGAGTGTGATGTAAAGCATGGCCCCAGTGGACTCTTGAGCAGTGGAACTGCATTCTCTGGAGTGATGAATCACACTTCACCATCTGGCAGTCCGACAAATGAGTCTGGGTGTGGAGGGTGCCAGGCAAACGCTACCTGCCTGACTGTGTTGTGCCAACTGTGAAGTTTGGTGAAAGAGGCATCGTGTTATGGGGCTGTTTCTCATGGTTTGGGCTGGGCTGCCTAGTTCCAACTGGACTCTGAATGCCACAGCCTATAATGACATTCTTGACAATTCTGTACTCCCAACTTTATGGCGATAGTTTGGTGAAGACCCTTTCCTATACCAACATGACAATGCCCCCATCCACAAAGTGAGGACCATGCAGGAATGGTTTGATGAGATGGGTGTGAAAGAACTTGAATGGCCTGCATGGTGCCCTGATCTCAACCCCATGGAATACCTTTGGGATGAATTAGAATGCCGACTGTGAGCCAGGCCAAACTGTCTAACATCAGTTACTGGCCTCACTAATGCTCTTGTGGGAGAATGGCAGGCAATTCCTACCAAAATCTAGTGGAAAGCCTTTCCCGCAGAGTTAAGCTGTATTAGCAGCAAAGGGTGGACCAACATGATATTAATTACTTTCCTATTATCAGGAAATTGTGGATGAATGAGTGTCCGGATACTTTTAATCATATAGTGTATCTTTAAGTTGGATTTTTGCAGTGGTAGACTAGCAAAGGCTTCAATTGAAAATCACCAACTGCATTACCCCCAAGCAATAGAAAGGGTGGGGGTGGTTCAGTTGTCAGCACTCCAGGCATGTAATCTGTAGTTCACAGGTTCGAATCCCAGCTAGGCTAGTGTTGAGATTTATCTCCACAAACTTCCCACCCTCCCTTTGTCAGGAGGAGATACTAATGGGCTTGGAAAGGAAGCTGTTTGTTGGATGGTACATTAAGCCATAGCCCCTTGTGCAGAGGAACTATAACCTGTGCACATTAAAGAACACGCTGGATGGCCTTGATGGGTGGCTACAATCTATCTCCCAACAAGGTGTCCAGGGAGTCTCCTCCTTGGACACCTGTTGGAGACACCTCTTCACTATTTTTTGTGTTCCTGATTCATATTTATATTTATTTGATTTATAAATCAATGGACAACAATCAACTTGCTTGTTGTCCTATTTGATATATGTATTGCAATTCTTTTTCCAGGGTTATTTTCGTAGTACAATATCTTAACTCTAGTAAAATAAGTATTGAAGGCAGCCTTTTTATACCTTGCTGGGTGTGTTGAATTCTGTGCCATTAGGCTTCGTGCATACGTAGGTTTGTGGTACACAATAAATCCAGCAGCAAATAACAAAGAGCAAACAAAATACTCAACACTCTGTCCATATATGAGCTCCATTAACTAATACTCTTGCAACCATTATGCAAAAGCGCAATATAAATATACCCATAATATTCAAACTAATGTAAAAACATTAACCATCACTGATAGAGACAAAATACCCTCTATGGGGGGGGGGGGGGGGGGGAGTATAACAAGTAATACATGACCCCCAATAATTTATTAGAAAATAAAAATATTTATTTGGGAAAACATATAGGCAAATAGAAGAAAGACAAAAGGAACATGAATCTGATCTTAAAAACCAAGGAAACACAGCCTTAATGCAAGTCATAATAGAAAATAAGTTACCAATAACCCATATTCAACCTCAGATTATAATTGCCCCACCCACTAATTCCAACTTAATAATATGGAAATACTACTCATCAATATGCAAAGAGAAAACATATGTAATACTGACATAACCCCCCTTCCCATCAGCATGGAACCTCCTACTACATCAGAGACATGCAGAGCCATAGCAACACTGCCAGAGGGTGAGTGATATAACTACAGCTGAAGTACCAACAGCATTCACTGCTGAGGAAGTCATCGGTTAGATGGATGAAACATGTCCAGTCATAAGTCTGTTTTTTAAACCTCTTCCCCCATGTGCATCATCTTAAGTTGAACGAAGGAATTTTAAGAAATAAATGCTCTTAGAGGATAAGAGAATATCATCTAAGTGCTCCGTAAGAACTATGAACATCAAGCAGTGCAAACTACCAAGCTGATAGTCAATACCAAAAAATAACATACAGAGACTGGTATTTCCGATATAAAAAGTACTATCGGACAACAGTAATATAGCAACAGTTGACAGTGGCAAACGACCAGATGCCAAGTGACAGTGCAAAGGCAGAATGCACCAGCCTCTCACAAAAACAGGACAGCAATTACAGTGAGATATTACTTACTTGTAACTAATAAGTGGGCATTAAAATAGAAAGTTGCAAGAAAAAGTTCAGAATTTTTGCAGGACGCAAAAATGATACCTGAAGCTACTTCTGTAAGGATAGACTTCTGAGAGCAATTGTTTGTTTTTTAAACTTTTATACATTGAAATTGTGAAGTAAATTTTTAAAGCAATTTAGCACTGTGTCCTTAAATTTTATAAATTATGATTTGCACTTTCTGAATCTCCCAAAAGTTATAATTGTGCTCTGTAACTGAGGAAAAGTTGAAAATTCCAAAATGTCAAAAGAATATTGCAAATAACGTAGTTAAGCTAGGAATTTGAAATTTTGGTGGTAGAATGTGAAGGTCATGAAGTTTCCAATAGCAACAATGAGTTGACCCCTTAGACTTGGGGTGGGGAGCTTAGACCCCTTTTTTGTTTTAAACATTGTTTTAGAGATAAATTAAAAATTCTCTTTAGGTTAGATAGGTGATGATGACATATTATGAGTTGAACTTTCTGTACCTCTCAAAAGCTATAATTGGCCCTCTAGCAGTGGACAAAATCAAAAATTTCAAAATTGCAAACTGTATTTATGCTAGAAATTTGAAACCTTGGTGGCGGAAATGCATTTGATTTGTTTTAGGAGAAAGTTGGAAAATTATTTTTCAGTTGGATTCGTACAAATGAAATACAGTTCTCATTTTTCAAATTCTTAAATTGTTTTAATTTATATCATTATAGCTCACTAAATATGGAAATGGCAAAACTTTTAATGAATGTTGCAAATGATCTGCTTATTGTAAAAATTTCAGTGATAGAGTGTCAAGAGATATTTCATTCACAGCAATAATCTACCAATTTTTCTCAGAGGGGTGTGAGAAAAGCAACTTTTTAACTTTAAGGAATTAAATACAGATTTTTTTATGTTTTATAATTATTAACTAAATACTATTATTTGCATTTTCCACATCATCCGTTAACTCAAATTAAAACTTTCAAGGAGTGAAAAAGTAGGTAAATGAAAAACTTTATTCTCTTTGAAACAAGATTGCTGTATGCACCAAAGGTGATATGCATTCTTCTAGTTTCCATAATTGTTAGTCTCGATTTTAATGGTTTCAATTTACACAGTGATTTTCCAGAATTTATCTACTGTTAAATTGAAGAATGGGTGTATAAACTTAAAATATTAAAATTACTTCAGCAATTTCATCATTAAATTATTTTTACAGTTCTAAAAATGCAGTAATATTTCTTTACTAAGCTTAATAAATATATTATAGTCTAATTTAGGGTGCAGCAATAGCCATGGCCAAGTGGTTAGTTTGTTGGCTACTGATCAGAGGGACCTGGGTTCAAGTCCTTAATAAGGCATAAGTGTTTGTGTTGTCTTTCTGCTGAGGTCTTGCCTTCCTCATAGATCTTCTCAATAGCATATTAAACTGACAGACTCCTGTCAGACCTTTGTGGCAACAAGCTGCTTGAGTTTTTTTTTTTTATTTAATAGCATATAAATGGATTATATATAAAAAATTGACCATTAGTTTTAGCTGTATCTTGCAAAAGAGTTTGCACTGTATAGTTACTTTGCTTGCTTTTGTTAACTATGTTGGCAAATGTTTGATAGCACACTGGGAAAATTTGAAAGCACACATCCTGTGATGTAGATCTCCCACATTTGCCAGCTATCTAGCAGCTGCAAAGCAATTTAGGTTTCTAAGCTGCATTCTATGACAGGTAGGGACTTGAATTTTTAATGCAGTACAGGGTGGCACAGTGAAAGCCTGTGTATGAAATTTGTCACTAGGCAGTCAAGTTTACATGGAACCATTGGCCAAAAATTAGGTAAAATATATATAAAACACCTTTAACAGTTTGCATAGGAATTAAGCTTCTTTCAACAATGAGTACATATGCTGATTCAGCATGCAATGGAAGAAAGACACACTAGTGCCCATGTAGGTGTGTTTGTAGATAGTGGAGGCTGCTCAGCATAGCCTGTTATACTGGTTTCCATAAATTAAGGAAAACTCAGAAAAATTATGATAAACAAAAAACTATATGAATGATTTTAATGAAATTTGACGAAAACATGAATTACAATGCTAGTTTCAGAGTGGCATGAAATATTTTACACTAGAAACATTTTTCATCAAAAAATAATACAGGAACTTGTCCAAAAATGAGGTGTCAGAATGCAATGGGCAAAGTTCTTTAATAAGGAGTGTGGTCACCCGTTACAGAAATATAGGCACGACAGCGACGTTCCATGCTGTTATGATGTGAATTAGCTCAGTAGGGAGTAACGACTATTGTTCCTTTAAAGCAGTAATAAGCTCCCCCTTTGTTTCAAGTAGCAGGTTGAGAGCAGCAACTCATCTCCTTAGAGCATCCCACACATGCTCAATTGGATTTAGATCGGGAGATCGAGCTGGCCACTCCATGCGCATAATGGTCTCCTCTTGAAGCTGTTCCACTAGTCGAGCCTCTGTATGGATGAGAGTTATCATCTTGTAAGATGAATGTTTCACCTATTGCACCAGCGTAAGGATGTACATAAGGGTCCAGGATGTCATCTCTATATACCTTTGAACATTGAGGTTTCCACTCATCAACACATAGAGGTCATCCACCTAAGGAAATGCCACCCCAAACACAAAACTACCTCTGCCGTAACTGTCTCTTTGACAGATGTTACTGGGATCATAGTGGATACCTCATTTTCTCCATATCAAACAATGTCCGGAATCATTCTGCAAGCAATATCTGGACTCATCTGTGAAGAGTATGGACCTCCATTGCTCTTCTGTCCAATTTACATGCATGCATGCCCAATTCACCCGCTCTCTCCCGTGACGTGATGTGAGGGGTATGCAAATTACTGGCCTTCTAGCATACAGATGTGATGCCCTCTCATTCACTTTTACTTTACCTTAACCAGTTTTGCTTAATTTACATTATATTTATCATTTTGGGGATTTTTATTTCGTTTTTGGCATCACAGTGCTCGTTTTCAAGAGTTAGGAGTTGCTCATGCGCAGCTCTGAACTTTCGATTGTCACCCGCTAAAGCGTGTGTACAAGAACACGCCCACTCTTGCATCATAGCTTTCACCGCTCATCAATTTATGCAAATGTCTTTCCCGGCATGCAACACGACACGTGTGGGCTCTGTAGCCTCTTGTTATAATCTGGTGACACGTTAGTCACAGTCAGTGTTTAGTCAGTGGAGTTAGTGTGGTAGTAAGCACAGGAAGAGTGTAGTTAGTTGAGCACAGTTAGTGCAGTGTGTGTAGTCAGAGTTTTTGGACAGAGTTGAGAAATGATGTAGTATCTTCTTTATTGAAGTTTTGGTGAGTGCTTTTTGAAAATAAATTGTTTGCTATTTAAACCTTTTTGAATCTTTACTAATTTTTTTCTCTTGAGCAACGTTAATTGTTTTGATTAGAATTAACCTTTACATTTTGACAATCATTTAATATTTTTGAATTCTTACTCATTAACGCTCGCTGGTATTTCGAACCCTAATTAAACTTTATTTTTGGCAATTTGTTATTATTGCCTGGTGCCTGACTCAGCTATCCGAAGCATGAAAATAATTGGATCAGACAAAGGGTCCAAAACTAAATAAACTTTAAAAGTATTTCATTTCTTTGGAGCGTTACACAGACCTCCCTCATGAAGCCTTCTATGCACAGTAGAAGCTGATACAACCCTCCCAGTGGCTGCTGCAAGAGAGGATCATAGCTGAGAGGGAGTAAACATACTGCTCCTCTGTGCTGTTAATCAGATATCAGTCTTGTGCAGCAGTCGTAACTCTAGCCCTTCCTCGACTAAACCTCTGAGATGCAGAATCTGTGCTAAGAAATTAATTGAAAGTAGGACTCACCACAGTAGGACTCACATTCAGCCATTGCACCACATCTGACCGATTTTGACCTGCTTCAAGCCGGTCAATAGCTCTCCACCGCAGTTCATTTGGCAAATGATGTCTCTAGGTCATTCCTACAAAATGGCTATTTCAAATTTCTTTACTCACATTTACAACACAAAATAATGATCCACTCCAAAACATCTGTTTTTATGCCGCTATCTGATTACGCAAATTGACGTAACCTAGACTAATTTGCATATGATATGCTCACTCGGCATTATTTTACTGGTTTTATGAACAAGTTTAATGAGGATCACACAATTTTTTGGCAAATTATCGCGATTTTTCTCATTTTTCCTTAATTTATGGAACCACTGTATTTATATAGGTAACAAGTAAAAAAACAGTAACTGGAAAAGTAAAGTTCATAAAAAAACCAGTCATGGTCAAATTTGAACTGAAGATTTTTCAATTGTAAATAATAAATGAAAGCACTATGTTATTGCTTATGAATTTGAGCATTTTACTACAGGACAAATATCTGGTACCTTCTTTTGATATTTTAATATTGATTTTGGCTCATATTGTAGTAAGATTGAGATCTTATGTGCAGGATTAAAAGATTTGTAAAAACAAATTGATAGTATTTCTCTTTTATGCTGTTTCACTGCTGTGTGGCATCTCAACACCAAGTAGCTTTCCAATCTCTGCAAGAAATGAAAATTTCAGACAAAGTATAGTTTAAAATCAATTATAATTTTAAAGCATCCTATATTCCCTTCAAAGATTTCATTAAAATAGTTAACTGGTGCTGTGAGGAAGTTAGAAACTAGTTATTAATTAACCATAGTTGATTTCTGTATGCAACACTCAATATTTCCTCCATTTTGGATCATTTTGACTTAGATATTTGGTCACATCCCACATTGATGCTATTCAGTCAGCAAACACTTTTAGTTTGACTTATGGATACTAGTGAGAAGCATAGAAGGATTGTGCTCATGTCTTATATCTCCATAGTCAGCTTTTTGTCATGAGATTCCTCTTATATGATAAACTATACCAAACATGAAAATCATATGATAAACTATGCCAAAAAAAAATCAACTGTGCACACAACAACAATGTAAAGATTTTTGTATCAGTTCTCCGATATGAAACTAATATTAAAAAATATGAACAAATGAATGAGCAAACGAACTCTGAAAAGGAAATGGAGCAAACTTTGAAAGGGCAATATATTACTATCCAAATATTTTTTCTAATTATTCCAGACAGTTTACATATGATTCTTATGATGAGCCACCACTGTGTAGATATGTACCTCAACCTTTTAAAGCCCATATTAAACCAAGCTTTTAATGGACTCATCCAATAATTCTAATCCTTTTCAGTAACTACTATTAGCTCTTTCTCCCATTATGAGTTTTAAAGGGTAAAAAGATATTTACAAAAAGTACATTGATAAAGACTTCATAAGGTGGAGTTGAAATAATTCATGTTGATAAAATATGAAGATTTCAAGCAGATGGAATTCACAAATGTACTTGATGAGAATAATTTTTTTGTTTATTTTTATTTAAGTACATAAGGAGATTGCCTTAAAATACTATATTGATTTTGGTAAATTTTCTGATTGTATAAATCCGCATAATATTAATTCACAACTGTAAACAAAAATAATTTAAATAAAAAAACATCACATTTCCAAAATTCACTGAATTCTGTTATCAGATTATAGCATGTTAGATCATTATTGGAAAATTAATCATTAACTTGAGTTAAATAATAATAGAATAGTTAAAATAATAAGTTTTTTTAAAGTTCTGTATAATGAGATCATGGTTTAAATATGTGCTATTAAATACCATTGTTGCAGAATGCTATATCAGATGTGATTGATAATAATCATCTTATCACAACATTAGGATCATTAGGATTAATAATATAATCTGAGAGACAAATATGTCTCATTTTTGTGCAGTTGCTAGTTAGGATATTATATTTGTTCACTAGTATTGTGGTGTTCTCTTACACAACAATGAGCAAACTACAAAAAGTAGCAACTATAAACAATGTACAACTGTAGATGAAGTTATTACTTTTTGTAGGCAAAAAACAAACACCATGTCCTCTCTTTTATTTAAGCAAACTAAATGTAATAAAATAAGCATAGCATTGGGAAAATACTAAACATGTAAGGAAGATACGATAGCCACAAACAGCACCATACTATATCAAACTGATCTACTGTGTTAATACTTAAGGGCAAGAAGTTTGTTTAATGAATTTATTATGAATTTCAGCCTTCAGATACAGTTGTTGCAAGCTGAACTGGACTCAACCCAAGGCCGTGCTCGAGATATGCTTCTCAGTCAAGGAGCAGAGTTAACAATGGCAGCTCTATCTCTTTCTCAAGTTTCTCTAAGTGTTCATTCAATCCTTACTAGTGTCTCTGACTTTGCAGCAACTCAACTAGAACTGCAAAAAGAGGTAAGTGCAGAATTATTATTTTTAACTGGTTAAATGTATATATGTGTTGACAGATTCTGTTATAATTACTATAATATTATTATTGACAAATCAGTAATAAAGGGCTAAATTTGAATATGTTCTTTCATAACACAGTATATGAAACTTAAAAAGTAGAAATTCCCAGTTTAATCAGTTATTTAAATAACCATAACAAGTATGTTTAAAAGTATTTAAATAATTAATGTTTACTTAAGGATACATATGTAATAATATATAATAATAATTATATTTTTAATATACACTGCTCAACATTGAAAGTGCCCCACCCAGAAGGACATGTCATACAAACCTGCAAATAGAAGGGATGGTGTGCACAGTTGATATATGCAAATGATGATAGTCCAGAGCCAATGACGTGTGTGGCTCAAGAGATAAAAGGTGAAAGAAGGAACAGGGGTGGTATTGTGTTTATGCACGTAGAAGTCGTGCAAATGGTTGAGATTAGCACTTGGAAATTGTTTAGTGAAGGCTGAAAATGCCTAGTATACGCTGTCGGCAAGTTTATCGCCATTTGGATGCTTTTGAGAGAGGAAGAATTTATAGACCTATGTGAACCTGGACGAACTACACGTCGGGTCGCTGCCCATGTCAGGATGCACGAATTGTTGGATGCTGTTGGCAACAGTGGTGAAATGTAGGTTCCAGCGTGCGTCGCAGGAGTGGTGCCATCCGACAGCTGTCAACATGGCTTGATGGGCGCATTGTTCGACATGCTCATTTGTCACCACAGAGCACTGTAGGCAATATTTGATGAGCTGTGCCAACAGCCATGGACGTCCCCATAGCGACCTGAACAGTAAATTGAATTTGCATGAGGCACACCTGCACTCTAGGCAAACCATTACGATATGAACCACTTCAGCAAACTTCCTGCTGCATGTGGCAAAAGTTGCCTGAACGCAAAAGTTGCCACATAGGAAGTAGCCCCTTGGTGTGAGCATCTGTACGCGGTGAGGGGGACAACCCTGTGAAAGTTCCGTTGGCTCGGTTACCTTCACAGGGTCCTAAACGCTCGCATGCATGTTTGCCGTGCGCAGAGACCCGTGTCCCGGGAAAGGAGGATCCTGGTAATTGCTTGGGGGTCCCTGTCTTCTCTCCTCAGCTCATGACTGGCGTGGTCCCCATTGGCCGCCTTGCCATTGGGGAGCCTGTCTGTCGTGGGGCTGGGCAGCGGATTCCGGGGCCTCTGCTTCCGGTAAACGGGAGCTCCTGGGATGGCCCCCCCCCCCCCCCAGGAGCAATCGGCTGGTGGGCAGGTCCTGCTAGGGTTAACCGTTCAGAGCGGTGAGTAACCTTGCCCACGGTCCGGGTACAGGTTTGCAAGTTTCCTCACAGATTATTTTCCTTTTGTCGTTATCCTTTCTTTGTGAGGCCAGTTTGGCCATTCACATTTTTGATATTTTTCGCTTTGTTTCTTTTGTGTAGAACGTTTTTGTTCTGCACATTTCTCTTTTCATTTTCCTTCTATTTGTTTGTGAGGGCTTGGCTCACTGTCTGTGTGCGTATAGTGCCTGCGTAGCCCTGGCGCCTGACTGGGTGTCCCCTTGTTGGGCTCTGTGGAGGGTGGAGACAGCGGGCACTGAACCACACAAAACAAAAAAATGAAAGTGAATGATGAAAATAATGTGATCGGTGCCAACAAGAGGGCTCAACATGAGCCCCCATCTTCTTCATCTCCGTTATCTCTGCCATCGTCTTCTGTGTCTGTGTCTTCGTTCCCGAGATTCCTGATCATCCACTCCACTGGCTATCAGGTACTTGGGGACATGTCCCCATTTTTCGTAAATAAAGGTTTGAATGGTCTTGTGGGAGAGCCGAAATTTGTCAAGCGCTTACGATCTGGCGACTTGCAGGTTGAGACCACTTGTTCTAAACACTCTGAACTACTCCTTAAGGTTACAGAGATTGGTGGGGTGGCTGTTGAGGTCACGCCCCACAAAACTCTGAATTCCTCTCGGGGTGTGATCACTGAGTGTGACCTCCTCAAAGTCACTGAGGAGGAAATCCTCTCAGAGCTCACACCTCAAGGAGTAACAGCGGTCCACTGGGTTTTGATACGTGTGATGGGAAATTGGCACCCACCCAGGTGCTGATTGTGACATTCAACATGCCACAACTGCCTTCTTCCATTAAGGCAGGTTACTTGCATTGTGAGGTTCGGCTGTATATACCAAACCCTCTGCGCTGTTTTCAGTGTCAGATATATGGTCATGCCCGCACGGCATGCCGGGGCAAGCCCACCTGTGCTCGCTGTGGCAGTAAGGATCATCTTGATCCTGACTGCACAGCAGAAAAGGCATGCTGTGTGAACTGCAGTGGTGAACATCCGGCGTACTTCCGCAACTGTCCGAAGTGGAAGGAGGAAAAGGAGGTACAATGGTTGAAAGTTATGAACAACATCACATACGCTGAAGCGAGAAAGCTTGCTGCACACACCTGCACCACCTAGCAAGGTATCCTATACTGGTGCAGTCATTGGAAAGCCCATCGTTTCAATGACTTTGGTTGTGGTACAGACTGATATCAGTGTACCACCTACTGAGTCTCTCACCAGCAGCTAAGTACCTCCTGACACAGGCAAAACCGAGGGTGGTGTCGACTTCGACATCAACCCCGGTTTCCATTCCTGCAACTCAGCCTTCCACCTCCACTGGAAGGCCTCCTCCCCATCCTCAGACAGCAAGACCTTCCAAACCGAAGGGGCCCCCACTGGAGCCAAAAAAGAAAATCACTGCACCACAAAGGGCGGTCACCAATCCATGCCCCTTGGACGATTCCGAGGACATGGATACCGACCACCCCCTATTCACTAAACCGTCCTCTGCGGCGGTTAAGTTGAATAGGAATTCGTCGTCCGCCCACTCTTCTAAGTCCTGAGATGGCCACACTCCTACAATGGAATTGTCGTGGATTCCAGAGGAATCTTGACGACATCAAGGCACTCCTTCAAGCACACCAGCCCATCTGTGTGTGCCTGCAGGAGACATACTTGCAGTCAGTCAGAGATCCCACAATCTGGCACTTTACACTAGTTCGCCGGGACCGGGATGGAGATGGTCCAGCTCGCGGGGGTGTCGCCATCCTCGTGAGCAACCATTCTCCATTCCAGGTCATACCCCTTATCGCCAACTTAGAGGCGGTTGCTATCCGCCTCTTCGTGGGGTTCTTGCTGACTGTCTGCTCTGTATATTTTCCACCTGGGAGCATCGTCTTCCAGGAAGACCTTGATCTCGTCTCGCAGCTGCTGGCCCCCCTCCTCATAATGGGGGACTTCAACGGACACAGTCCACTTTGGGGCAGTGCTGACACCAACGGGAGGGGCGGGGTTCTGGAGCAGTGGCTCCTGGATCCTCTCTCCCTGCTGAACACCGGTGTCAGTACTTACTTTCACTCCCCAACCTGCACTTTCATTGTCATTGACCTTACCATCTTACCATCCTTGATCCTTCCACTCTTTACATGGGAGGTCGAGGACAACCCTTACAGAAGCGATCACCTCCGCGTGGTGTGCACCATCTCCCGTGGGGGGCCTTGCAGCCTTTCATGCATCTCATAGTGGAGGCTCGATCGGGCTGACTGGAGTGGTTTCGAGCTGCTCTCTGAGCTCAATGACCACTCTGTCAGCCAGGAGCCAATCAATGTGGCAGTAGCGGAGATAACGGACTGTATCGTAGATGCAGCTGCATCAACAATTCCTCAAATTTCAACACGGTTTCCTCGTTTTCCGAAACCGTGGTGGAATCCAGATTGCACCGCAGCTCGTAAGGCTCAGAACAGGGCTTGGGGGGTGTTTCAGAGATATCCGACGACCCCCAACCTCGAAAAGTTCAAACACGCCAGGGCGAAAGCTCATTTCGTCCGACGCCAGAGCCAGGAGGAATCTTGGATCAAGTATACGTCTTCTATCACCCGCATTATCAGTTCTAAGGTCGTGTGGGATAAAGTCCGGAAGATGGGTGGGAACTACATGTCCCACTTGTTATCGATCCTGGAGCACAATGGACTGGCAATTGCTGATCCCATAGCAATTGCCGACACTCTGGGGGAGTCATTCTCCTCCATCTCTTCATCTTCCTCTTACTCCCCCGAGTTTCTGGCCCAAAAGGGCAGGGCGAAATGCTCCCCGCTGTCTTTCCACTCGACTAGCCTGGAGCCTTACAACAGGCCATTCGCAGTGGAGGAGCTTCGCCTTGCTCTGCACTCCTCGCTTGCATCTGCTGTTGGGCCAGACAATGTCCATTATGCCATGCTCCAACATCTCTCACCATCGAGTAAGGATCGGCTGTTCCATCTTTTCAATTGAATTTTTCTCGAGGAGCAGTATCCTGACTCCTGGCGGGAGGCCATCGTCTTGGCCTTCCCAAAGCCGGGAAAGGATTCCAAGATTCCTTTGAATTATCGTCCCATTGTGTTCTATGAGCTGCGTGTGCAAGGTATTGGAAAGAATGGTAAATGTCAGACTCATCTGGTATTTAGAACACAACAACCTTCTTTCCAACACCCAGTGTGGCTTTCGCAGGCAACGGTCAACTCTTGACCATCTGATACACCTCGAATTGGCTATCAGAAACTCATTTTTACGTAGAGAGCACCTGGTGTGGTGTCAATTTTCTTCGACATCGAAAAATCGGCCCCCTTGGTGTGAGCGCCTGTACGTGGTGAGGGGGACCACCCTGTGAAGGTTCCCGCTGGCTCGGTTACCTTCGCAGGGTCCTAAACGCTCGCCCGCGTGTTTGCCGTGCGCGGAGACCCGTGTCCCGGGAAAGGAGGATCCTGGTAGTTGCTCGGGGGTCCCCGTCTTCTCTCCTCAGCTCATGACTGGCGTGGTCCCCATTGGCCGTCTTGCCATTGGGGAGCCTGTCCGTCGCGGGGCTGGGCAGCGGATTCCGGGGCCTCTGCTATACACTGCTTTGGCCTCTGCTTCCGGTAAACGGGAGCTCCTGGGGTGGCCCCCCCAGGAGCAATCGGCTGGTGGGCAGGTCCTGCTAGGGTCAACCGTGCAGAGCGGTGAGTAACCTTGCCCACGGTCCGGGTACAGGTTTACAAGTTTCCTCACAACTTATTTTCCTTTTGTCGTTATCTTTTCTTTGTGAGGCCAGGTTGGCCATTCACAATTTTGTTATTTTAAGCTTTGTTTCTTTTGTGTAGAACGTTTTTGTTCTGCACATTTCTCTTTTTATTTTCCTTCTATTTATTTGTGAGGGCTTGGCTCACTGTCTGTGTGGGTATAGTGCCTGCGTAGCCCTGGCGCCCGACTGGGCATCCCCTTGTTGGGCTCCGTGGAGGGTGGGGACAGCGGGCACTGAACCACACATAAACAACCATGAGAGAGAACGATGAAATTAATGCGATCGCCGCCAACAAGAGGGCTCGACATGAGCCTCCATCTTCCTCGTCGTCACTGTTATCTCTGCCGTCGTCTTCTGTGTCTGTGTCTTCGTTCCCAAAGTTCCTGATCATCCACTCCACGGGTGATCAGGTACTTGGGGACATGTCCCCTTTTTTCGTTAACAAAGGTTTGAAAGGTCTTGCGGGAGAACCGAAATCCGTTAAGCGCCTACGATCTGGTGACTTACAAGTTGAGACCGCTTGTTCCAAACACTCGGAACTGCTCCTGAAAGTCAAAGAAATTGGCGGGGTGGCTGTCGAAGTCACTCCCCATAAAACTTTGAATTCCTCTCGGGGTGTGATCACCGAGTGGGGCCTCCTCAAAGTCCCTGAGGAGGAGATCCTCTCGGAGCTCACACCTCAAGGAGTAACAGCGGTCCACCGGGTTTCGACACGCCGTGATGGGAAATTGACACCCACCCGGGTGTTGATTGTTACATTCAACACGCCACGCCTGCCTTCTTCCATCAAGGCAGGTTATTTACATTGTGAGGTAAGGCCGTATATACCGAACCCTCTGCGCTGTTTTCAGTGTCAGGTATACGGTCATGCCCGCACAGCATGCAGGGGCAAGCCCACCTGTGCTCGCTGTGGCAGTAAGGATCATCTCGATCCTGACTGCACAGCAGAAAAGGCATGCTGTGTGAACTGCAGTGGCGAACATCCGGCGTACTCCCGCGACTGTCCGAAGTGGAAAGAGGAAAAGGAGGTACAACGCCTCAAAGTCATCAACAACATCTCGTATCCTGAAGCGAGAAAGCTTGATGCACCGCCCGCCCCACCTGGCAAGGTTTCCTATGCCAGTGCAGTCATTGGAAAGCCCATCGTTCCAATGACTTCGGTTGCGGTGCAGACTGACATCAGTGTACCACCTACTGAGTCTTTCTCGCCAGCTGCGAAGTACCTCCTCACGCAGGCGAGACCGAGGGTGGTGTCGACTTCGACATCAACCCCGGTTTCCATTCCTGCAGTTCAGCCTTCCACCTCCACCGGAAGGCCTCCTCCTTCCCGTCCTCAGACAGCAAGACCTTCAAAACCGAAGGGGCCCCCACCGGGGCCAAAAAAGAAAATAACAGCGCCACAAAGGGCGGTCACCGATCCATGCCCCTCGGACGATTCCGAGGACATGGATACCGACCGCCCCCTATTCACTAAACCGTCCTCCGCGGCGGTTAAGTTGAATAGGAATTCGTCGTCCGCCCACTCTTCTAAGTCCTGAGATGGCCACACTCCTACAATGGAATTGTCGTGGATTCCAGAGGAATCTTGACGACATCAAGGCCCTCCTTCAGGCACACCAGCCCATCTGTGTGTGCCTGCAGGAGGCATACTTGCAGCCAGTCACAGATCCCACGATCCGGCACTTTTCACTGGTTCGCCGTGACCGGGATGGAGATGGTCCAGCTCGCGGGGGTGTCGCCATCCTCGTGAGCAACCATTCTCCATTCCAGGTCGTAAACATCATCACCAACTTAGAGGCAGTAGCCATCCGTCTCTTCGTGGGGTTCTCACTGACTGTCTGCTCTGTATATCTTCCACCTGGGAGCATCGTCTTCCAGGAAGACCTTGATGATCTCGTCTCGCAGCTGCCGTCCCCCTTCCTCATTATGGGGGACCTCAACGGACACAGTCCACTTTGGGGCAGTGCTGACACCAACGGGAGGGGTGGGGTCCTGGAGCAGTGGCTCCTGGATCCTTCTCTCTCCCTGTTGAACACCGGTGTCAGCACTTACTTTCACTCCCCAACCCGCACTTTCACTGCCATTGATCTCACCATCTGCTCCTCCTCGATCCTTCCACTCTTTACATGGGAGGTCGAGGACAACCCGTACGGAAGCGATCACCTCCCCGTGGTGTGCACCATCTCCCGTGGGGGGCCTTGCAGCCCTTCACGCGTCTCACGGTGGAGGCTGGATCGGGCTGACTGGGGTGGTTTTGAGCTGCTCTCTGAGCTCGACGACCACTCCGTCAGCCAGGAGCCAATCAATGTGACAGTAGCGGAGATAACGGACTGTATCGTAGATGCAGCTGCATCAACAATTCCTCAAACTTCTACACGGTTTCCTCGCTTTCCGAAACCGTGGTGGAATCCAGATTGCACCGCAGCTCGTAAGGCTCAGAACAAGGCTTGGGGGGTGTTTCGGAGATATCCGACAACCCCCAACCTCGAGAACTTCAAACGCGCCAGGGCGAAAGCTCGTTTCGTCCGACGCCAGAGCCAGAAGGAATCTTGGATCAAGTATACGTCATCCATAACCCGCACGACTAGTTCCAAGGTCGTGTGGGATAAAGTCCGGAAGATGAGTGGGAACTACACGTCCCACTCGTTATCGATCCTGGAGCACAATGGACAGGCAATTGCTGATCCCAAAGCAATTGCCGACACTCTGGGGGAGTCGTTCTCCTCCATCTCTTCTTCTTCTTCTTACTCCCCCGAGTTTCTGGCCCAGAAGGGCAGGGCGGAACGCTCTCCGCTGTCTTTCCACTCGAATGGCCTGGAGCCTTACAACAGGCCATTCACAGCGGAGGAGCTTCGCCTTGCTCTGCACTCTTCTCGTGCCTCTGCTGTAGGGCCGGACAATGTCCATTATGCCATGCTCCAACATCTTTCACCATCGAGTAAGGATCGGCTGCTCCATCTCTTCAATCGCATTTTTCTCGAGGAGCAGTTTCCGGACTCCTGGCGGGAGGCCATCGTCTTGGCCTTCCCCAAGCCAGGCAAAGATCCCAAGATTCCTTCCAATTATCGTCCAATCGCATTGACGAGCTGCGTGTGCAAGGTGTTGGAAAGAATGGTAAATGCCAGACTCGTCTGGTATTTAGAACATCACGGCCTTCTTTCCAACACCCAGTGTGGCTTTCGCAGGCAACGGTCAACTCTTGACCATCTGATACGCCTCGAATCGGCTATCAGAAATTCTTTTTTAAGAAGAGAGCACCTGGTGTCAATTTTCTTCGACATCGAAAAAGCGTACGACACGGCTTGGAGATTCGGCATTCTTCGTGACCTCCACAGTTTCGGCTTAAGAGGTCACATGCCGATCTTCATCTCCAACTTCTTATCGACACGCTCTTTTCGTGTCCGTGTCGGTAACACTCTGTCGCAGCCGTACCCCCAAGAACAGGGGGTGCCACAAGGCTGCGTTCTGAGTGTTACGCTTTTCGCTGTCAAGATTAATTCTATAACTAGACAACTTCCTCCATCAGTAGGCAATGCCCTCTATGTTGATGACTTTAGCATCTTTTGCTCATCTTCCAGCATGAGGGTCATTGAAAGACAACTGCAAATTGCCCTGAACAATCTTTCGGTTTGGGCGACGGCAAACGGGTTTCGGTTCTCCCCACAGAAGACCGCTTGTGTGCACTTTTGCCACAAGCGTAATCTTCATCTGGATCCCGAGCTGCGGCTCGGGGGTAACATCATTCCAGTTGTGGCGGAGACCAAGTTTCTCGGTCTCATATTCGATCGGAAATTGACCTTTTTCCCACACATACGTCATCTCAGGTCCAAGTGCACGCGGGCATTGAACATCGTCAAGGTCCTCTCCTCCCTCTCTTGGGGGGCGGACCGATGTTCTTTGCTCCGCCTGTACCGTGCACTTGTCCGATCGAAACTGGACTACGGATCCCAGGTGTACGACTCGGCCCGGGATTCGGTGGTGAAGGTGCTGGACCCCCTCCATCATCAGGCCCTCCGTGTTTGCACGGGAGCCTTCCGCACCTCACCGGTCCAGAGTCTTTACGTTGAGACCAACGAACCATCTTTATCTGTTCGCCGTCAGCAGTTGTCCCTACAATATGCTTCTAAATTGCGATCCCTGCCTGGCCATCCCACTTGGGACTGCGTTTTCAGTCCGAAGTGGGAAATTCTTTACACTAATCGGCCGACTGCCATTCGTCCTTTTGGTTTGCGTGTCCGAGGCTTCCTCAGAGACATCAACACCAGTCTCGATAGCGTTGCACAGTCGACAGCTGAGCCACTTCCACCATGGCTCGCTGTTTCCCCTTCCTGTGATTTTTCCTTGTGCAGGATGGGGAAGGCCTTTACACCCGACTGTGTGTACCGGCAACTCTTTGCCAGCCATCGTGCTGAGCACCCGGACTTCTTGCCTGTCTTTACAGATGGCTCGAAGTCCGGCACTTCGGTGGGATCGGCCATGGTCTGCTGTGATGTAATCATTGCAGACCAGATCCCACTGCAGTGGTCCATCTTCACTGCAGAGTTGCACGCTATCAGCCTCGCCTTGGACCACGTGGCGACTAAGCATCATCGTCGGTGTGTGCTTTACACCGACTCGCTTAGCTCGCTACAGGCTTTGATCTCGGTGAGGCATCGGCCTCACCCTGTTCTTACTAAGATCCGCCAGCAACTACATCGTCTGGCAGCCACCACCACCATCCATTTCTGTTGGGTGCCCGGTCACGTCGGGATTAGGGGCAACGACTTGGCAGATGCTGCTGCCAAGTCAGCCACGCCCCTGTCCGACTCTCCGTTGCCAGTTCCATATCTAGATTTCCGGCAGCGTTTTACCACCGAGCTCCGGGCACAGTGGCAGAGATCTTGGTCAGAACAGCTTACAAACAAGCTCTTTGAGATCAAACCTATCGTCAAACCATGGCAGTCTTGTTACCGCAGGAATCGCAAGGAGGAAGTTGTACTTGCTCGGCTCCGCTTGGGTCATTCGTTTATTACTCATTCGTTTCTTTTACGGGCGGACGACGAACCCAAGTGCGAGTTTTGTGACACCATTTTAACAATTAAACACATTTTAATTGATTGCTGTTGTTTTACCTTTGAAAGACGTATGTTTTTTAACTTTCATGATTTTACGTCCGAGCCCCTTACACTCGGACATCTTTTATCCGACCATTGTACTTTTACCTCTCTCTTTCAATTTTTACGATTTACTGGATATTTTAATCGCATATAGTTTTTACTCTTCAGCTTTTTACATCTATGATTATACTACCTTATACATTGTTTGTGTATCCCAGGTCATTTACACCTGGTATTCTATTGTTTTCTGTTGTATTTTTACACTTGTTCTTTGTTGTTTTACCTTTTTACAATTTTGCTAATTTCTTTTAAATGTGGTTGCGGGTTTACATGTCTTTTATCTTTTATATTGTCTTTTGTTTGGCGCATTATGGCCTAGTCGCCGATGCGCCATAAAACCCAAAACAACCAAACCAAACCAATCGAAAAATCGTATGACATGGCTTGGAGATTCGGCATTCTTCGTGACTTTCACAGCTTCGGCTTGAGAGGTCACATGCCGATCTTCATCTCCAACTTCTTATTGACACATTCTTTTCGTGTCCGTGTCGGTAACACTCTGTCGCAGCTGTACCCCCAAGAACGGGGTACCACAAGGCTGCGTTCTGAGTGTTACGCTTTTCGCTGTCAAGATTAATTCTATAACTAGACAACTTCCTCCATCAGTAGACAATGCCCTCTATGTTGATGACTTTAGCATCTTTTGCTCTTTGTCCAGCATGAGGGTCATTGAAAGACAACTGCAAATTGCCCTGAACAATCTTTCGGTTTGGGCGACGGCAAACTGGTTTCTTTTCTCCCCACAGCAGACCGCTTGTGTGCACTTTTGCCACAAGTGTAATCTTCATCTGGATCCCGAGTTGCGGCTCGGGGGTAACATCATTCCAGTTGTGGCGGAGACCAAGTTTCTCGGTCTTATATTCGATCGGAAATTGACATTTTTACCTCATACGTCATCTGAGGTCCAAGTGCACGCGGGCATTGAACATCGTCAAGGTCCTCTCCTCCCTTTCTTGGGGGGCGGACCGATGTTCTTTACTCCGCCTCTACCATGCACTTGTCCGATCGAAACTGGACTACGGATCCCAGGTGTACAACTCTGCCCGGGATTCGGTGGTGAAGGTGCTGGACCCCCTCCAACACCAGGCCCTTCGTGTTTGCATGGGAGCCTTCCGCACCTCACCAGTCTAGAGTCTCTACGTCATGGCCGACAAAACTTCTTTATCTCTTCGCTGTCAACAGTTGTCCCTACAATATGCATCTAAATTGCGATCCCTGCCTGGCCATCCCACTTGGGATTGCGTTTTCAGTCCAAAGTGGGAAATGCTTTACACAAATCGGCCGACTGCCATTTGTCCTTTTGGTTTGCGTGTCCGAGGCTACCTCAGAGACATTAACACGTCTCGATAGCATTGCACAGTTGACAGCTGAGCCACTTCCACCTTGGCTCGCTGTTTCCCCTTCCTGTGATTTTTCCCTGTGCAGGCTGGGGAAGGCCTTTACACCCGTCTGTGTGTACCGGCAACTATTTGCCAGCCATCGTGCTGAGTACCTGGATTTCTTGTCTGTCTTCACAGATGGCTCGAAGTCCAGCACATCGGTGGGATCGGCCATGGTCTGCTGTGATGTAATCATTGCAGACCAGATCCCACTGCAGTGTTCCATCTTCACTGCAGAGTTGCACGCTATTAGCCTCTCCTTGGACCACATTGCGGCTAAGCATCATCGTCAGTGTGTGCTTTACACTGACTCGCTTAGCTTGCTACAGGCTTTGATCTCAGTGAGGCATCGGCCTCACCTCCATCGTCTGGCAGCCACCACCACGATTCTCTTCTGTTGGGCAGATGCTGCTGCCAAATCAGCCATGCCCCTGTCCGGCACTCCGTTGCCGGTCCCCTATCTGGATTTCTGTCAGTGTTTTACCATCGAGCTCCAGGCACAGTGGCAGAGATCTTGGTCAGAACAGCTTACGAACAAGCTCTTTGAGATCAAACCTATCATCAAACCATGGCAGTCTTGTTACCGCAGGAATTGCAAGGAGGAAGTTGTACTTGCTCGGCTCCGCTTAGGTCATTCGTTTATTTCTCATTCATTTCTTCTATGGGCAGACGACATACGTAAGTGTGAGTTTTGTGACACCTTTTTAACTATCAAACATATTTTAATCTTGTGTCCATGTTTTACCTTTGAACGGCATATGCTTTTTAACCATCATGATTTTACGTCCGAGCCCCTTACACTTGGACATTTGTTATCTGATAACTGTTCTTTTACCTCTGTATTTAGATTTTTAAGATATACTGGATATTTTACTCGCATATAGTTTTTACTCTTCAGCTTTATATATATTTTTAACCCAGGTTGCTTTTACCTGTGTTATTTTTATCTCTTTTTACAACATAGGGTTGGGTTGGGTTGTTTTACCTCTGAGCGACACTTTTTTGCACACCATGGGCTAAATGGCCAGGTCACATGGACCCCGAAGGCTCAGAGAAGGTTGGGGGAGGGGACCCACTGGAACAGCTGTTGGGAGACAGATGGTAGCCTCCCGTCAAGGCCATCCAGCATGTTCTTTAACGTGCACAGGATAGGGCTCTCCCGCACACGGGGCCACAGCTTAACATCCCATCCGACAGACGGCGACCTTTCCAAGCCCATCGGTGTCCCCTACTGACCGTGGGCAGGGCGGGGAATTATGCGGAGATAAATCTTTTACAACATATTTCTACATTTGTTTACTGTTATTCCCAACGTGGTATTTTATTGTTTTACATTTTTCTTGTTAAATTTGTAATTTATTTTTTAAAAATTGGTTCAGGGTTTCTTGACTTATATTTTTTTTACTTTTTGGACATTTGTTTGCCGCATTATAGCCTTAGATGCTAATGCGCCATAAAACCCTAAACAAACAATCAACCAACCAACCATAGGAAGTAGGTTGAAGTGGTTCATATCGTCAATTGAAGGAGATCTTTATCGGCGGCTGGCAGCTTGGTGGTCTAGAGCACCTGACGTTATCAGGAGGTTGTAGGTTCATATCCCACCCAGCTCAAGACAATTTTTCCTTTAAAATTTAAATTGACTTCAAAGTGGTAATTTATAGGTTAAACTGTTGTCGTAAAACATCCAAGCCCATCAGTCCCACCTACTGACCAAAGGCAGGGTGTGGAGTTTCGCAGAGATCAATCTCAATGCAAGCCCAGCTGGAACTTCAACCTGGGACTCCAGATTACAAGTCTGGCATTGTACTGACTAGGCCCACCACCCCCAGCAGTAGTGAAAGGGTTTAATGAGTCCTTTATCTAACTGCATCATTATTTATGTAATCAAACCACTTAATAGTAAGATGCTACATAAATATCTGGAATTATAGTAATACATAGTATCTGGAAAACTTTAGAGAGAACCAAACTCTTACATAGCCTAAATCTTAGTCTTTAAATGTACATGCCTATTTTTTGACATTCTCTCTTGTTAATGTTGGAGGCTTGTACTTGACAGAGATTGCCCAGGGAAGGTTCCATTTCTGCAGACTTTCCAAAGTGTACTGGATCAAATGAGTTCATTGCCTTGGTCTAGATCAGTAGATCAGGGGTGGGCAAACTTGTTACCAAGTCCTTAATGTTGTTTGTGGCCATATACATAGTTCTCTGAGTTCTTCAGCCTTTGGGTTTAAAGGTAGCACACCACAAAGTATAATTAATATGGATAAACTAAAAGTTATGTTCATGCAATGTTATGAGTCTTATATTTACACAAGAAACATCCACCATGAGTGAATGAACATTACAATGAATCCAAAGTGGATTGATTTGACTGTAGCTTTCCTTCAAGCCCAGGTTTACTTGTGTCATTGAACAATGCTTTGCCTCCTCTGACCCTTCAATAAAGAATGTGAAAGGCAGAGGATGACAGAGAGCATTTGCAGGCTGATGAAGAGGGTCATAGTTGGGTTGTTTTACATCTGAGCAGCACTTTTTTTGCACACAATGGACTAAATGGCCAGACCACAAGGACCCTGAGGGCTGAGAGAAGGTTAGGGGAAGAGGGCCCACTGGACAGCTGTTGGGAGACAGATGATAGTCTACTGTCAAGGTCATTCTTAGTGTCTTTAATTGCATAGGGTATGTATGGCTCTCATATTGGACCATGGCTTAACATCCCATCTGATGGACAGCTACCTTTCCAAGGCCATCAGTGTCCTGTACTGACGGAGGGCAGGACAGGGAGTTTTGCACAGATAAATCTCAATGCTGTCCCAGCTGCAGTGGCTGAACTAGTCTGGGACAGCAGAGGCCCAGTGAGAGATCCCTGATTAGTTTTCTAGAAACAGTTTTCTTAATGGCAGTTAGTTACAGAGTAAATTGCAGTGGAAATTAGTACCTGTTTGGTGAATATATATCAAACCGGACAGAAAATTGCTAAACACGAAAAAGGTATGTTCATAGTACTCTATTGCTCTATATATCCGGGCCCCTTTATTATGATTTCTAAAATCATCACCTCTCCTGCATTCTACCTTCTTGTTCTCTACATTTAAATAGCGTACAACATCACTCATCTTTAGATGTTTTCGATTCTTCTCTCATTTTCAAAGAAAAAATGAGAAGTGTTCATTTTGTTGATCTGTCTGTAGACACTGAATACTTTTGTTTTTAGAGATAATTTAAAAATTTTTTGTGGTTGGATAGGTTTTGATGAAGCATTATGATTTGCACTTTCCAAATCTCCCAAAAGCTATAATTCCACCCTCAAGTAGTGGGAAAAAAATTTAAAATTCCAAAAATTGAAATTCATATTGTAAACAATTTATTTATGCTTGAAACTTGAAATTTTGGGTGGTGGAATGTGAAAGGTCATGAATTTTCCATTGGCAACAATAATTTGACACCTTACTTTAAGAGGTGTAGAAAAACTCAACTTTTTAGAGAGATAACTGTTTGTTTTTAGAAATAAATTAATAATTTTTTGGGGTTTGATAGATATTGATGAAATATTACAATTCACACTTTTTTAGTTTCCCAAAAGCTATAATTGCACCCTAACAATGGAAAAATTAAAGTTTGAATGAATATTGCAAACGCTGTATTTATTGTAGAATTTTCAAATTTTGGTGGTGGAATGTTGACAGTCATGAAAATTTCATTGGCAACAATGAGTTGACCACTTATGTATAGGGTGGGTGGGAAACTCAACTAATTTGTTTTAAGATATAATTGAAAAACTCATTTTTATTTGGAATGGTACTAATGAAATATTGTTATTGGTATTTTTCAAATCCTTAAGTAGTTTTAATTTTTGTTATTCATCATCATCATCCTCAAGCAGCCATGGGCTATGGAGGTCCAACCAGACCGTGCAGTTTAATTCTCCAAGCATATTTTTGTTATTATAGGTCACTCAATATGGAAATGGCAAAAGTTAACAAATGTTTCCATGAACTGTTTATGGTAGAAATTCGAAATTTCAGTGGTAAAGTGTCAAGAAATATTCCACTGGCCCCTTTTCTCAGAGGGGTATTATGAGATAAGCAACTTTTTAAATTGAAAAATAAAAGACAAATATTTTTCCTGTTGTATAAGTACTATTAAAATAATACTATTTGCATTTTCTCCATCATCCATTAATTCAAATTAAAACTTTTAAGGAGTGAAAAAGTAAGTAAACAAAAAAAACTCATTCTCTTTGAAAATGAGATTCCCATATGCATTCTTCTAGTTCAGGTCATACAAAGGAAGTTGGTAGAAAAACAACATGGGAGTTTATGGCAGACTTTTGACATTCAGTAATTCATTTATAATTTCAGCATTAAATCCTTAAAAATCATATTTTTATGGTACCTAATTCCTAATTTGTGTCATATTCTCAACATAATATTTTACTTAACATTCAGTCTTCAATTACTGCATCTAGATTGAAGAGACATAACAATTATGTGCTTGTAAATAAACCAACATTTGATTTAGATGAAAAATGAAAATTTCAAAAGTATTGTTGGAAAGGAATATTAGCAGTATTGAAAATTTGGGGGACCTGAAAAAGCATCTTGCCCCAGGGCCTGTAACCTATTTGTTCTGCTCCTGCCCAGCTGGGACTCAAACCTGGAAACTGCAGATTATGAGCTGGGTGTGTCATACCTGTCCCTCAGAGGGTCATAATGACACATGCACAGAAACATTACCATAAGCTGATCTATATATTTATATTCAATAGCAGTCTGTGACCTTAAAATAGCTATCTCATGTGACCCACAACCAAAAAAGGTTGGACACTTCAGGTTTAGATATAGTGCAAGAAAACCAATACTAATTGCAAACAAAATAATGTTTTCAAGAAACCTTTATTGTTTTACTATAACAGATATTTTACATTAAAAATGTTTCAATGTTTGATAATCAGAAATTACTCTACATTCTTAGGCAGACATATATGGCAGTTTTAAAAGGTTGTTGAAAAATAATTTACCTATTAGTTCTGTCATTTAAAAAAAAACTTGACTGTAGATTTTACTGAGGTTATTTTTATATGCCAGCCATTTGAGCTAATAATTTGTCCAAGATGAAATAAGAAAATTTTTATATTTTTCATTTATTTTAAACATTGAAGTTAGGCTGTCTTGCCTGTTTATATTCAAAGTACAGAGTGGACTTCTGTGTGAAGTGAATCCTTAGATATATTGTAGTCTCGATTATTGTAGTTACACACTAATAAATTCTAGAATTATTCATATTTTTTGTCATTGCACAGCCTTCAGCCATGTAGGCAGTTTTTTTTTTAATCCAGGGCTATTTTTTTCCCCAAAATGATGCCTAAATTATTAAATATGAAATATTTAGAACACTATGAAAATTCATAAAATTTTTATAGCGTATGTTCCTAGTTTACTGTATGATACATTTTATATCTCTATATATTTATTCCTTAAAGTCCTGGAAGATGAAATTTAATTTTCCAAAAATTGTTGTATATGGCCCACAGACATCATTTTTTTACTTAACATTTTTTCCCCTTCAGAATTTGTGCATTTGTGTTGTTTGTTCAGAATTAAATGCTCTTTTATGGTATTTAGCAACTTTTTGAACATTACTATTCTGCAGGTCAACATAGGCAAAGAGAAAAATTGCCTTGAGCCAGGTGGGATCTGAACCCACAACCTCATGTGGCATGTTAGGAGCTCTGTCCACTGAGCTACCAACTGCTGATCAATTCTCTTCTATTGTGGATGTTAAACGCCCATCATTGTAGACTCAGCTGCTGGTGGCTGCCTTATACTGCAAGTGAAGGACCATTATATATACAGGGTGATTCAGTTAAGCATTTACAAACTTCTGGGAGGGGTAGGTTGCACAAAGGCAAATCGGAATCATGTAGCAATGCAGGGTCGGTAATGGCATCTTCACGTGGTAGATGGTGTTGTTCGACATGGTAGATGGCATTGTATGGCCGTGGGACTGCACAATGTTCTCGCAGGTAACCATCATTCGTGAACCGCCCGCAGAGGTAGTAGGATGGCTGATTACACAAACGCGGAGTTGGCCGATATGCATCTCGCATACGGGTCTGCGGACTGCAACGGGCGAGCTGCTGTGTGCATGTACCAGGAATGGTACCCAATGAGGTGTACTCCCAACCACCAGATGTTTGCACTGCTGCATCAGAGGTTATGTGACACTGGTTCCTTCCAGAGATCTGCCAGGAATCTGGAACGATGGGCATGGACCCCTGACATGGAGGAGAATGTGCTGCATCATACAGAAGACACTCCAAGTGCCAGTACTCGAGCAATCGCCCACTGGGTCGGTCTTTCCCAATCCACCATATGGAGGATTATGTACGATAACCAATTGCATCCATATCATGTGCAGTGCGTCCAGACACTGAAGCCTGAGGATTATCCACAGCCCATTGCATTTGCACAATGGTACCTGCAGAAGAGTATGGCAGAACCCCAATTTCCTGCTTCTGTGCTGTTCACAGACGAGGCATGCTTTACACGGGAAGGTAGCTTCAATGCACATAACGCGCATGCATGGCCAGTGGAGAACCTCCATGCTACACGAACACATGCAGCACAAAACCGTTTTGCTGTAAATGTTTGGTCCGGCATTGTCGGGGACCACTTAATAGGCCCATACCTCATGCCTGTTGATCTGGACGGAAGGAGTTACTGAATATTTCTGGAGGATGTCTTGCCAGAACTTTTGGATGAACAACAGGTCCCTCAGTTGCTGCACTGTGCAATGTGGTTCTAGCATGAAGGAGCCCCCACCCATTTCAGCCACGAAGGTTGTCAACACTTAAACGTGACATTTGGACAACAGTGGATCGAGCATGGTGGTCCCATTCATTGGCCTGCAAGATCACCGGACCTATTATGCCATGATTACTTCTTCTGGGGTTACATCAAAGGACTGGTGTTCAACACCCCCGTTGAAAATGCTGAGGACCTTGTCGCACACATCTCCTTAGCTGCCTCGGAAGTCGGAGACATGCCAGGAATCTTCTAGAATGTATGTGATTCCATGCGCCGATGATGTCAGGCCTGTGTTACAGTTTGTGGTCGCAACTTCGAATACCTTCTGTGACCTCTGTGCATTTTGCAAATGTACCTATTGTGATTAATAAAAAACATTTTGTTCATTTACGTGCTGCACATTCATTCATGTCCTCTCTGTACACTAGCACATGTTGATGCCGTTACCAACCCTGCACTGCTATATGATTCCGATTCATCTTTGTGCAACCTACCCCTCCCAGAAGTTTGTACACGCTTAACTGAATCATCCTGTATATCACCCAGGCTTGGGCCCATGACAAGCCACACTCTGTGAGACAATTGACAGGCATGTTACTAATGTAATAGATAATGCATACTATTTCTGTTTGTTAATTACTTTAAAATAAGGCTGGGCTTTTCTGTAACCGAGTTGCTTTCTTTAAAAACGTGCACTTTAAGGGTTTAAAATTGCTACTCAGAGGTGAAACCTCTGAATAGCACTTTTTTTACGCAATGAGCTAAACGGCCAGGTCACAAGGACCCTGAGGGCTCAGAGAAGGTTGGGGTAAGGGGATCCACTGGACAGCTGTTGGGAGACAGCCTCCTGTCCAGACCATCCAGTGTGTTCTTTGACGTGCACAAAGTATGGCTTTCCTGCATATGGGCCACTGCCTAATATGCCATCTGATGGACAGTGGCTTTTCCAAGCCCATCGGTGTAAACTACTGACTGAGGGCAGGATGGGGAGTTTTGCAGAGATAAATCTGAATGCTGGCCTAGGCCGAACTTGAACCTGGAAATTGCAGATTATGAGCTTGGCATGCTACTGACAGCCACCCCCATCCCTGCACTTTAAGGGTTAAGTGCAATTGTAAAAGATTTATGAATTGGAATCTCGCATGCATTAGCTAAAAATAACTAATTTAATTACACTGACTTATTTTAGAGTATCTGAAATCGGTTTTGAAGTTCTAAAATAGATAATTTTTTATGTAATACAAAATTTGCATGTATATTTTTATGTGCAATTTCAAAAGTTTTACATACACATAGTTGTAGAGTATATTTAGTTTATTGGAATTTTATTTTCACTGAATGAATGGTGAATGGGATAGCATTTTTAATTGTATATTGCAGTAATTACTTTTTATTATGTACTTTACAGATGCTTGAAGAAGTAATGTCAGATTTGGATAGTGAAGGAGAAAAAGCTGACTTGTCTCCAATAACAAATAGTGAAAGCAATGGGCCTCTTTTCAAAGTTCCAGATACAAGTGATCTTTGTGGTAGAACGTTGCTGGAGCAGACTATTGTTCCAGATGTCCATAAGTCTGCTCCTGACATTTCAACAACTGAGTTCCTAGAAAGTCCACTTGATTCTTCTTCTTCTAGTAGTAGTGAACGTCCAGTTTCAATTGTCCAATCTATAATAAGAGCTATTGAGAAATCTTCCAAGACTAAACCTCAGGGACCAAAACAGTCTAGTCTTTCAAAAACTAAAAGAGAAACTAATTCAACAGGTAGGACTGATGAGAAAGTTTCTGTTTCTTCCAGCAATTCAAATGAAAATTTAAGTAAATGTAAAAGTGATGGTGTTAACTCAAATGGTAAAGAAAATCAACAACCAGGTAGTGCTTTCAAACCTGTAGGCTTGGCTATACCTTTTCGACCAGTCAGTCAAAAAACTCGAGAAATATTAGAGGGTATTCAACCAGAAGACCTGAATGGTGAGGAAGAAAGAAATAAAGCATCTTTGGAAAGTCAGCTCCATCAGATGAATTGTTTGCTTGGTAAATTAGTGAAAGTTATTAATTTGATGCAAGAAAGATATTTGTCCAAGATGAAGTCATTGACAGAAGAAAAGTAAGTTGTCCGTATAAAGTTCAAAATATATGTCATTAATATATATAATATAAAATTTTAAATTTTTACCCTTTTATTTCTGTACAAATAACTCTGTACTCAGCCTGAAAAACTGGAATTACTTTGGAAACTACTATTTTTTCACTGTGGTGAGCCAAAATAATTTATTTTGTCTCTTTTATGAAATAATATATGTAATATTTATCAATAAAATTTAGAACTAAATTGTGTTTAAAATATTTAATCAAAATGACATATATTTGAACAAAACGTTTTCATTGTGATATAGTAAAGAGGATCAGGCATTGCAATTAAGACTTGATTCTAAAAGCCTAATGAGCAAAAATAATTATGATTTTTTTTAATATTTAATAAACTCATAGAAATTTACTTTAAAATCACAATTATGCTGCAATTAAAAACATTATAGTGTCTGATTGCAACATTATGTCCCTTAATGGATATATAGAAATCTGCTTATGATAAATTTCAGAGCTCTAAGCTCTGATATCATCTAAATAATGCTCATTTTTGTATTGAGTGACTTAATTCCATACCTTTCAAAATCATGAAAACCGATCAAAAAAGACAAAGTCTGTTTCACAGTACTTTAAATTGTAGAGATATTGATAAGAATTCAAACAGATGAAAACGTAGTGTGAGTTCAAAAATAACAACTAGTAACAATAAATCTGAAATAATGTGATTTAATGCAAAAGTACAGATAAAAACATGTACATAAACTATAGATACCAATATTTATCTTATGTTGGAACAAATTTTTAATCTGACGAGAATCATATATGTGAATACTTGCAATATCTCTAGAATAACCTTACCAATTTCTAAATAACTATACATAAAAGACTTCCTTTTTAGGTTTTAATCCTCAAGTATTCCAAAACTGCGGCTAAGTGTGCTAGTTTCTCAGAATCAGTTCTTTTCAGATGTTAATCACCACGCACAAGATGACAAATTCTTTTCCTTTACCAGCTTACCAACACGATCCACACCAATAAACTAATCAACCTTCTGCGCATTCACCATATAAAATGCTTCTTCACTTTATACACCCATCATGTACATACTGAAACTAATTATGCCTCCTTTTGGTTATCCACAACTCCAACATAACAATTCTATCGGTTCTGTATACCGATTTGTTGCTTACATGAACAGAAGCATGCATGAATGTTCATAACACGTTTATCATAAATTCACTGTAGCAAATCCATCTGTCATAACACTGCCTCTTCTTAGATCTTGTTCGTCCCGAACAATTCTGGGTTCCGAAACTTCTTCAGTTCTTCGATGAAACAAGGCCAAACGATCCACATGAACCACCTGGCACTTTGTAGTTGGACGTCGATGAATGCGATACACCACATCATTAATCCTGTTAACTACTGTATACGGACCTTCCCAAGGTTTCTGAAGTTTTGGAGAAAGTTTCTTCTTTCTATGTGGATTGTACAGCCAGACAAGATCTCCTTGATTGAAAACAGTTCCATTTGTTTTACTGTCGTATCTTGTTTGCTAAGTTGATGTTATGTCTGACGGATTGATGGTTTTCTTTTAATCATTGTTGTAATTCTTGTACGTATTGTGGAGTGGATACAGGCATTGCTTTGGGTCTACCATATAAAAGGTCACAGGGAAGATGCAACTCTCTTTCAAAGAGCATCATGGAAGGTGTCTGTCCAGTTGTCTCGTGCACTGCTGTTTTCTATGCCAACAAAAGGAGTGGTATATGGTGATCCCAGTCACGTTGATGGTTGTTGACAAACAATGTTAGGTGTTGTGCAATTGTCCTATTAAATCTCTCAACCATACCATCCAATTGAGGGTGTAGGGGAGTTGTTCTGGTTTTGATAGAGTTTTGCTAAAGTATGCAATAACTTTTTCTTGTATGTCTTGTTGTTGTGAAAGTACAGCACTAACTCCTGTGTTACTTGCATCAGTACCTATTACGAACTGTTTTCTAGTTTGTGGATATGCTAACACTGGTGCTGTGGAAAGAGCCTGTTTCAACAGTTGGAAGGCTATTTCACTTTTGGTGGTCCACATGAACTGTTGGCCTTCCTCTGTCAGACAATGTAATGGCCTTGCGATGTTGGAGAAACCCTTGACATATCTTCTATAGTAGGTGCAAAGTCCAAAAAATTATCAAGTTGATGAACATCTTGTGGTGGAGGCCAGTCTCTTATAGCTTCTATCTTACTAGGATCAGTCATAATCCCTGATGTAGTGATGACATGACCAAGGTAATGAACTTTTTTGCTGGAATAGTTTACACTTAGTTGGTCCCAATTTTAACTTGGCTGCCCTAAGTTTTTCAAACACTTGATGAAGATTTCTCAAATGTTTTTCAAAAGTCTTTCCAAGAACGATGATGTCATCCAAGAAAGCCAGGCAGACCTCTCAAAATAAACCTTTGAGCACCGACTCCATTAGTTGTTGAAATGTTGCAGGTGCATTTCAAAGTCCAAATGTCATCACTTTAAACTGCCAAAGTCCATTTCCTGTAGTGAAAGCTGTTTTCTCATGGTCTTCATGATGTATACCAACTTGCCAATAGTCGCTCTTGAAGTCTGATATTGGGAACTATTCTGATCCAGATAGTGTCCAGTGTATCATCAATCCTGGGAAAGGAAAGCTTTCTTTGTTATATCATTCAATCTGTGGTAATCCACACAAAATCGGGTAGATCCATCCTTTTTCTTGACAAGAACCACTGGTGATGTCCAGGGACTCAATGATGGTTCTATAATGTTTTGAGCTTCCATGTCCCTTATGAGTTGTTCTGTCTCCTCCTGTTTTGTCAATGGAAGCCTTCTTGCTGGTAGATGGATTGGAGAGAATCACCAGTGTTGATTTTATGTTCTGTCAGGTTAATATAGCCATAATCATTTGGTGTAGCAGAAAAAATGGGGAAAACTCTTTCAGTAGGTTCTCAGCCTTAGCAGCTTTGTCTTCAGTTAATATTCTTTTTGTTTCTCTCCATAATTCAGTAAGATGAGATGGGATGACTGTATGGTGTTGGTTTGAGTCAGTAACTTCTATTTTGTTTATACTTGTTACCCAGATAGCAGGTTCACATATAGCTAATTCTTCACCCCTTTTCAATATTCTTTTGCATTTGTTACAGTTCATTACTCTGATAGAAATCTGTTCTTTATCTACACTGACTAAAGTCCTTGCAACTAGGATACCATGAGCCAAAGCTTCTTTATCAGAGGCATCAGTGACTGCCAATCGGAAGGCTCCAGAAGTCTCCACCCAATGTCCATGGACTATAATTTCACTTTGTGCTGGAATTTCTGTCTTCCGTCACCAATACTGTGGTCATGCTTGATAAAGAATCAGATGTTCGACTAAGCATAGGGATCTCTTCTGTCTTATAGATGAGTAGGTTGTGTCTAATGCTGAATCCATGTTTCTTTTATATATATATAATATGCATTCATCGTAGATGTCAGCGATGATAATAGGATGGCATACCAGATAGCTACCAACTCTGATGTTGAGTTCTATCTTTCCATGGACTTTAGTACGATCTCCAGTGGCTGTTTGTAGGGTTATATTAAACTGTAGCATTCCAGTTTTGGTGAGGTATTATCTTCTTGATTATGTCTGTTCTGAGTAAAGTTACATTTGCACCAGTGTCTACTATCACACGTTAAGGCACTCCATTCATGGTTCTATCGGCTACCAATCCATTATCTTCACCATGTAGTGCTGAAACGTGGGCATCTTCTCCTGGGGCCAACCAATAAACAGCCAGCTTTTGCCCTTCATGTTGTTTATGCTGGTTCTATTGGGTTAGACGTGCTTGAACTTTGTATCCACCACTTTCTGCAGTTGGTTCGAATGTGTCCAGGCTTTCACACAATTCCAACACTGTATGTTTGTAGAAGTCCTTGGAGAGGAACCTTTAATCACTTTCAAAATGGATAATATGGATTTGGTTATTCAAAATGGATAATATGGATTGGTTTATATTGTTCATTTTACTATCCTTTTCTACAGTTTCTTCTGCATTCACAAATCTCACTGTGCATTTGTTCTCTTGGTAGGAAAGCCTGGAGCACTTGTACTTCATAGCATGTACCACAGCTAACTTTAAGGATTCACTTTCCAACATCCTCAGAGATCGTTGAGTCTCAGGGTCAGCAATAGCATCAATAAATTGTAATTGAGCTAAGTTATCTTGAATTTCTAGGTGGACAGTCTAGGCCAATCTAGCTAGATGCTCAGTATCATTAACAAGTTCTTGCAAAGTTTCACCACTCCTCTGCATACGGTATTTAAATTCCTTTATATAGTGTTGTTTTAAATAATTATCGCCAAACCTGAGTTCCAATGCAGGAATTAGACTTTGATAAACAAGTCGTTTTTCTTCTGAAGCAGAATTTCTTAAGGAAGTTGCAAGAAAACTGGCCCTTTGGAATTCATTTCACTCATTAGCTCTAGCGATAACTTCAAACTGTGTTTTAAATACTGTCCAAGATGATGGACCATCATATGCAGAAGGTTTAGTTGCATTTCTAGCAATATGTGTAAAAACATTATTATCACTAAAATTACCATTATCAGAAGAAGAAGGTAACATTTCATTTCTTAAAATCTGAAACTGGCATTCGCAATAAGTTTTTACAGTTTCAATTTAATGTTTGTAATCTAACTTAACACTATCAAGTTTTGTGTTAAAATCACAAGTGATTTCATTTTCATTACATCTTACATCTTCGATTTCAACCTTTATACTATCACATTGTCTGAGGAGTTCGGTTTTAATATGTCGCCTGGCTCAAGACAACTTTTCCTCTAACTTTGAATATGGTGTTCAAGAATGTTTCAGTATCAAGAATCTGAAAGGTTGCTGTGCATAGCCAATAATCTTAGAGTTGTTCTTAGAGGCCTAAAATATTGTATATGTCATCATTAAAAAGTAACTTTTTCTGGTAGTATGAGTATTTGTAAGTTTGAAAGTCTATAAATACAGACTTGAAACTTTCATATTTTATTGTTATTGAAGATATGTATTTCCTTTTGCAGCACTCTCTAGCTTTATTATTGTCATCATCTGTTTTTATTCTGTATAATTTTGTTTCACTTTCTGAAACACAGCTGTAATAGAGATAGTTAGGGATCTAGCTGACTCATGATATCTTTTGTGTAGTATTGTAACTGAGGCAGTGGCCAGAGAGCTTGATTTTTGCCTCATTGGGCATGTCTTTGTATGAGAAAACATGTATAAGCTAGTAGCTTTTTGGTTTCTTTGCCCTTTGTGTAGCATAATAATAAAAAAATGCATTGATGAAAGTGGTTTATAAATAAAAAAAATAAATACCCCTTCAAGCAGCTGCTTGCCACAGAGGTCTGACAGGAGCCTGTCAGTTTATATGCCATAGTAGAAGGTCTGAGAGGATGGCAGGAACTCAGCAGAAAAACGACACGCACACACATCCATGCCTTACTTGGGGCTTGAACCCAGGTCCCTTCGATCAGTAGCCAAACGTGCTAACCACTCAACCACGAGTCAGAAAAATCCATAACTGAAGGTTCTCGTACATTAAAGTTAATTCTTGTGTAATCCTCTTTCATCTGTATTATGTAACACTTTATTCAACATAATAGTTTTACTAATTATATGTATTGTTTTTCACAATAAAATTTATGAATTATGATTATGATGGTAAAATGTAAGATGTAAAACTTCATAATATTAGTTTCTTTTCCAATGTGTTCATATTTATATTAACAGAATTTTTAAATATTAAAAGGTGCAGAAATCATGAATTGCTACAGCATACTAAAACTGCTTTCTGTGTTTTCGTTAACAGTACACAGCTGCAAGAGGAACTGCAAGCATTTAAAGAAAAGGAAAATCGGTTACAAGCAGAACTCAATTGTAAATCGGAGATTCTTGAAAGGACAACAGCAAAAGTTGGAGAAATATCAATGAATCTTAAGGCAACAGATAAAAGCTATTCAGAGGAAAAAGAGGTAAAAATTAAAAGAATAATAAAAGCCGTTTAATCATATAGTAAAACATCTTTTGTAGGATATGATTCTACAGGTTTTTCTCTCCAATTCTTTCATTGCTGCTTCATGATTAACTCCTTGTAAAGGGGCGGGGGTGGCTCAGTCGGTAGCGCGCCAGGCTCGTAATCTGTAGTTCCCAGGTTCGAGTCCCAGCTGGGTCAGCGTTGAGATTTATCTCCGCAAAATTCCCCGCCCTGCCCACGGTCAGTAGGGGACACCGATGGGCTTGGAAAGGCCGCCGTCCGTCGGATGGGACGTTAAGCCGTGGCCCCGTGTGTGGGAGAGCCATACCCTGTGCACGTTAAAGAACACGCTGGATGGCCTTGACGGGAGGCTACCATCTGTCTCCCAACAGCTATTCCAGTGGGTCCCCTCCCCCAACCTTCTCTGAGCCTTCGGGGTTCATGTGACCTGGCCATTTAGCCCATGGTGTGCAAAAAAGTGCCGCTCAGAGGTAAAACAACCCAACCCAACCCAACTCCTTGTATTTTTACTCTCTGTTAGCTTAACAAGTTAAACATTCATAGTGTCCAACATAGTATACTATTATCATATTACTTATATATATCTTTTCACTGTTCAATACTCTATACTAAATCTTTAGGCATAGTCTTATTACTAAAACCAGCTTAAATGGATATCACCTGTAAGGTTCTTTAGTTTGCATACCTGTTGATAGTTACTGCAGTTGTCCTTCCTTTTCACTGCTGTCAGTATGCTTCCAGACAATCTGGAATTCTCTCAGTCTTTTGAGGTTTTATCTTGCCTAGAACAACACCCAATTACCATGTTCTTCAACAGAGTGCCACAAAGAATTTCATACCCATCACCAACATCTGCCATCACCACCAGTCATCTTATTGTAGCAAAGAGCCTCCTCATATGCTCCTGTTTTGTCCCTGCATGTAAAATGGTTTTAAAATCACAGACCAAAACACCTGTCCATAGTTAGAGAAAAATCTCAAATCATAGTTGATCCCGACGACCCTCTATCTGTTGAGGAGTTGGAAAAAGAGTATCAGGAACAAAAAACTTTAGTGTTTAGGTAGAGTATGTATTAAGCTTTATGTACATATAATTTACACAAATGAAATTCATATACTTGCAAACATGGTTTATAGTTCACATAATTTTACCTTGTATGTGTACAGTAGATTTCTGTAAGGGAATTCCAACTTAGGCAAATTCACACATGTTGGGGTACAAGGACCTTAACCCTCATGTACTTCAAGACCCTACTACACTAGCAAATTTCTCATTGAAATTAAAAAGTCTCTTGAATCCACCCATTCACCTTAATCAAGTGGAAAAATAAGTGATTTTAAACTTGAAATTGGTTAATTTAGATATTCTCTTTGTGATAGTGAGTATATTTGATCTCTGTCTGGTTAGCTTTTCATCACATATGCTTGCATTGATGTATGCATGAGTAAAAACAAGAAGTGATAAAACATGCCCAGTGTTATGTTTTAGTTGGAACCTGGATTTTCTGAACCAAGCTAACCATTTCCAGTCTTCCTTGGTCCATTGGTGTTGTTCCTTTGCCAACTACAGCCTCATAGCCATGTGATGTGCTGTTAACAAGAGTACTTGATGTGGGTGTTGGTTACCATAGCCCAGTCATGCCATTATATGTTGAATGGTCTTTGCACAAATCTTTGTAGCTGCCCCATCATTGAATGCCAATGTTATCATCTGCACTGTGGTCCTCCATTCTGACATTATAATATGGGAGAGGCAGTGTTTGTCTTGGACATCAATGGCCCTGTTACAGCCACATTTTCTCTGACACATGCAAGTTTTGATATAGTCCTAGTGCACATGAAAATCCCAGATGTTTTGCAGCCGTGGATATGGACCCCCCCCCCCCCATCTTCTCTGCACTAATTAATTGCCCAGGATTGAACTCGCTCAGGTTGCTGCATTTACTCATCATAACAGACAGTCACAGAAAAGCTATACAGCAAGTAGGTATCTGATCTCTTTATATCCCACAAGGGGTTTCAGCTGGCCACATTATTATAGCGGTGTAGGGCAGGTTTGTGAATGGGTGTATGTATAATAAATTGTGCTTTTAGTGTGTTACCTAATAGTCAAGAAATTGCACTGTATGTACAATATCAACTATTTCTAAAAAAATGCTATCTTTGATGCAATGCAGTTTTCAGCATCTTCAGCTAATTAAAAGATGAAAAACATTACATTGAGGAAATCAGTCTTTTACAATATGTAACAATCTTTTTGATATGAATTAATTCATATTGCAGTTTCTAACATCTTGTTTTATTACATCTGTTTAGAAGTTCTCATACCTGTTATGGAGTACCAATAATCCTTGATTTCTTTCTCACCTCAACATACCTTCAATTGCATCAGCTTGCTGTAGATGACATCATTTCCATGCTTCTACAGTGCAATAGCAAATTTTCCAAGTAGAAAACTCTGGCTTGTTGCAAATTGCAGTGCAGAATTTGCCACAGCTACTACTACCGCCTGTTGCAAATATCAACAATACTAAAAACTTAATGTAGGTCAGCTCACTTTAAAAAGACTCAACTCCCCAGTGATTTCATTCTGCAGTTGATAAAAGGATATTACTTGTTGGGCACACTTCCTCTGTACAAATTTGTCAGTGGTACCAGTAAACTTTGAAATTACACTCCAACAATATGGATGACATTATCTTTTATTGATAAAAAAGATAAGGCTATCTCTAATTTTTTAATTTGTATTTGTGAACTATATGTAAAAAAAGGTATATTACAATCTTTTAAGGATGAGATTTTTTCGTAATGATTATAGTTGGAGACAAATTATTGATTTAACAGCTCTAATATTGTTTAGCTTTTAGCAACGTATCAGGAGCAGAAATCACGAAAATAATTTTTTTTTGAAATGCTATTAGTTATCACCACAATATTAAAAGTTCTTGATGGATTCTATATGATATGCTGCATGTCTATAGCCAAACAGTTCCAGATTCATCAGTTTACCTAGTCTGAATCAGGGAAAAAGAAATTAGGAAATGCAATGTACAGTCTGCTGGTGGTTGGGGGTACTGTAAGGCTGTCAAAGTTTCTTGCTTGCAAAGCCATCTCATAGACAGTGCATATTGACATTAGCACTCAGTAAATTAGACATATAGTATATGTATCCAGCAATTATCATCTTAGTAATGTAGTAATTCTATATTTTCACAATAGAAAATGCAAAGTGATGTTATACTGACTTAGGTTTCACCTCACATATGTAGGGGTATTCTCAAATGTGGTAGGCATTAAGGCAACCCATTACTGTATAGCTGTATAGTACCATTCCCAAACATCCTTGGCTGACAGAAGCCCCCCCCCCCACCGCTATTCAATATTGTAGGAAAATCTTAATCTCAAGCTGAAATATCCTTAACATAGTTAACTTGAAGAATAACATCTCCTCTGGTGAATACAAAATGCTTGTTTTTGAAGAAAATACAGTTCATAACTTTCATGATTTTAGTACCTTCTAATATTGGAAATTCAAACTAATGGAAGAGGCAGAAAATGCAAATAGTTTTGATTTTTTTAGTTAGCAAATAGTATTGTTTATATACCTATCCGGTTCAGAAAGAATTTTTCATTTATTTCTTAAAAAGAAAAATGTGTTTGTTAAAATTGTGTTAAATTACTGCTATCAGTCACCCCTTAACCATTACACTATAATATCTAGCATGATTAGGTCATTTGCAATGTTCATTTAAAGTAATCTATTTTGCAACTTTATAGCTCTTTAACAGTTGAATTTCAAACTATTGGAAGGTCTGAAAAAGGAAAATTGTGATATTTCATTAATACCGACCTAACCCTAAAAGACTTTTTCATTGATCTCTAAAACACAAAGAAGGTTAAATGATATCATTGTAATGCTTATATTACAATTATATTTGATCCAAACATTATCAATCAATCTAAGTGATATCTTATATTTACATAAAGTATACTAGGTTAGTTGACAAAAATATTTTGATATTTACCAGTGATAGTTGCTGGTGCATCTACTTGCATAGGCACATTAGATGTTTAACATGACATATAATTGTCGAGCCGTCCCATGGCCGAGTGGTTAGCGCACTTGGCTACTGATCTAAGGGACCTGGGTTCAAGCCCCGGGTAAGGCATGGATGTATGTGTTGTTTTTCTGCTGAGGTCCTGCCATCCTCTCAGACCTTCTACTATGGCATATAAACTGACAGGCTCCTGTCAGACCTCTGTGGCAAAGCAGCTGCTTGAGGGAGTATTTATTTTATTTTTATAATTGTCGTGTCAGACTTTGTGAGCAATCTTTGATGTTGAAGAATGCAATTTAGATGCCGTTAACAAGAAACCAGTCCTCAAGGCCATGATGTTATAGATGTCATTTCATAACAATGTAGTACAGTTATAATGCAGCTAACATATTACTCCATATGTAATATGTTAGCTGCATTATTAAGGATCTGGCCACCTCATCAAATTTCTTCGATGTGAACATGAGTACATGGCTCCAGATGGAGGGGGTCCCAATGGGATCACCTCTGTCTGGACTCATGTCGGACGTTGTTATGCGTCACATTGAGGAAACTACACTTAATAAATCTCAATACAAACCATCACTGTACATCAGGTATGTGGATGACATATTAATTTTTTGGCTGCACGATGTAGACAAACTCACAGAATTTATAAACATTATTAATAATATATTACCCACAATTAAATTTACATTAGAATCCGAAGAAAAACAACAATTATCTTTTCTAGACATATTAATAAAACGTAATGATAACTATTATGATACTACTGTATATCGTAAAAAAACATATATTCCCACATATATACCAGCCGACTCTGCACATCCATTGAGATGCAAAAAATTAGCATTTTACCATTATATATTAGGGCATACAGATACTGCTCCGAAGCTTTAACATTTGATACTGAAATAGAATATATTACTAAAACTGCCCAAGAAGCAGGTTATACCATGCAACAATTAAAAAGATGGCAACATAATGCTAAATACATTGTCTTAAAAATCTCTCAGCCAATTCCAAATCAGGATGTAAAACAACAAACCTAGTCACACAGTTTTCCTTACATGACAGGCATTTTGAAAACATTACATACTACATTAAAAAATATAATATTGTATTACCCACAACAGTTAACAATACAATTAAAAACTTACTAATTAATGATTGAAACACAAAATTACCCACCAGTGGAGTTTATCAACTCTCAATATACCTAACCCCTTAAATTTACTTGACGGAAAGAATAAATATATAGGTAAAGCCCATAACAATACGCCGATCGCATGAAAGAGCATCAATCTGATTTAAATAAACAAATTCCAAACACAGCTTACGCTCAAACTATAATCGAAAATAAAATTCAAATAAATAAAGTAGAATGCAAACCCTTAATTGCTCCAAGGACTAAATTCCAACTGAATTACACCAAAAAGATGTTAATCCATACACAACATCATAATTTATGCAATAGTGACATAGCACCCATTCCATCTGCATGGAACCTTCTCCTAAACACCCAATCATCAAGCATTACGTAATATCACATGATAAACAACGTATGAACTGGGATATGTATAAGTAACACACCACTCTTGACACCACTAGAGCCTGATGACACCCTAATATGTAACTACGGAGAAACGTGCATAGCTCAAATGAACTGTTGGAGCGCCGATAAAATGTTCGCTGTCTTGACATCGGAGGCAGGGGTATGAAAGCATTTTTATCCTGTTTTTATATTAATGTTATCGGTTTTAAAATGTTTAAAAGTATGCATCCATGTCTCAAACAGTAATGAAAGTGCATTTTGTGGATCCATCTGTGATATATATCAGTGATATAGAAGCAAGTGCTGCAAATCATATAATATAGTTTACATCAGAACATTTAGTTAATGGTACAACTACAGCTTTAAGTACTCTATAATTGCAAGAAATATAGATGACGCATGGTATCATTGGGATTATACCAGCACACCTGTAGAATTATGCATATGGAGTAATATGTTAGCTGCATTATAACTGTACTACATTTTTATGAAATGACATCTATAACATCATGCCCTTGAAGACTGGTTTCTTGTTAACTTTAAATTGCATTCTTCAACATCAAAGATTGCTCACAAAGTCTGACACGACAATTATATGTCATGTTAAACATCTAATGTGCCTATGCAAGTAGATGCACCAGCAACTATCACTGGTAAATATCAATATATTTTTGTCAACTAACCTAGTATACTTTATGTAAATATAAGGTATCACTTAGATTGATTGATAATGTTTGGATCAAATATAATTGTAATATAAGCATTACAATGATATTTTGTAAGCACTCCTTATGTTTGAAAATAGGTAATTTTATACAATTTATTGTACAACTATTATTGTGATTTTACTAAACTTTTACCTTACTGGCTACGTTTAGAATTATTTGGAAGGTTAAATGCCTGTAGATAAAAGGGCAGATAGCAATGTGTGAAAACTATGGCTTGGGTTGGGTTGTTTTACCTCTGAGTGGCACTTTTTTGCACCCAATGGGCTAAATGACCAGGTCACAAGGACCCCGAAGGCTCAGAGCAGGTTGGGGGAGGGGACCCACTGGAACAGCTGTTAGGAGACAGATGATAGCCTTCCATCAAGGCCATCCAGTGTGTTCTTTAATATGCACAGGGTATGGCTTTCCCATCACGAGGCCACAGCTTAATGATCCCATCTGACAAACTGCAGCCTTTCCAAGCCCATCGGTGTCCCCTACTGACTGGGCAGGGCGGGAGTTTTGCAGAGATAAATCTCAATCTTTCGCAATTTTATTATTTTATGCTTTGTTCCTTTTGTGTAGAAAGTTTCGTTCTGCACATTTCTCTTTTCATTTTCCTTTTATTTATTTGTGAGGGCTTGGCTCACTGTCTGTGTGGGTATAGTGCCTGGGTAGCCCTGGCACCTGACTGGGCATTCCCTTGTTGGGCTCCATGGAGAGTGGGGACAGCTGGCACTGAACCACACAAACACAAACATGCGAGTTGATGATGAAATTAATGCAATCAATGCTGCAAAGAGGGCTCGACATGAGCCCCCATCTTCCTCATCTCTGTTATCAACGCCATCATCTTCTTTGTCTTTGTCGAGCCCCAGATTACTGATCAGGTACTTGGGACGTCCCCATTTTTTGTGAACAAAGGATTGAAAGGTCTTGTGGAAGAGCCAAAATCTGTCAAGCGCTTACGATCTGGCAACTTACAAGTTGAGACCACTTGTTCCAAACACTCCGAACTGCTCCTGAATGTCAAAGATATTGGTGGGGTGGCTGTTGAAGTCACTCTCCACAAAACTTTGAATTCCTATCGAGGTGTCACTGAGGAGGAAATCCTCTCAGATCTTGCACCTCAAGGAATAACAGCGGTCCACTGGGTTTTGTTGCGCTGTAATGGGAAATTGGTATCCTCCCGGGTACTAATTGTGACATTCAACATGCCTCGCCTGCCTTCTTCCATCAAGGCAGGTTATTTACATTGTGAGGTATGGCCGTATATACCGAACCCTCTGCACTGCTTTCAGTGTCAGATATACAGTCATGCCCGCACAGCTTACCGGGGCAAACCCACCTGTGCTCACTGTGGCAGTAAGGATCATCTTGATCCTGACTGCACAGAAAAGGCATGCTGTGTAAACTGCAGTGGTTAAAATCCGGTGTACTTCTGCGACTGTCCGAAGTGGAAGGAGGAAAAGGAGGTGCAACGCTTGAAAGTAATGAATAACATCTCATACACTGAGGCAAGAAAGCTTGCTGCACCGCTTGCCCCACCCTGCAAGTTATCCTATGCCGGTGTAGTCATTGGAAAGCCCATCATTCCAATGATTTCGGTGGCGGTGCAGACTGATATCAGTGTCCCACCAACTGAGTCTTTCTCGCCTGTAGCTAAGTACCTCCTCACACCGGTGAAACCAAGGGTGGTGTCGACTTCAACCCTGGTTTCCATTCCTGCTACTCAGCCTTCCACTCCACTGGAAGGTCTCCTCCCTGTCCTCAGCCCCCTCGGTGTGAGCGCCTGTACGCGGTGAGGGGGACCACCCTGTGAAGGTTCCGCTGGCTCGGCTACCTTCGCAGGGTCCTAAACGCTCGCCCACGTGTTTGCCGTGCGCGGAGACCCGTGTCCCGGGAAAGGAGGATCCTGGTAGTTGCTCGGGGGTCCCCGTCTTCTCTCCTCAGCTCATGACTGGCGTGGTCCCCATTGGCCGTCTTGCCATTGGGGAGCCTGTCGGTCACGGGGCTGGGCAGCGGATTCCGGGGCCTCTGCTATACACTGCTTTGGCCTCTGCTTCCGGTAAACGGGAGCTCCTGGGGTGGCCCCCCCAGGAGCAATCGGCTGGTGGGCAGGTCCTGCTAGGGTCAACCGTGCAGAGCGGTGAGTAACCTTGCCCACGGTCCGGGTACAGGTTTACAAGTTTCCTCACAGATTATTTTCCTTTTGTAGTTATTCTTTCTTTGTGAGGCCAGTTTGGCCATTCACAATTTTTCTTATTTTACGCTTTGTTTGATTTGTGTAGAATGTTTTGTTCTGCACATTTCTCTTTTTATTTTCCTTATATTTATTTGTGAGGGCTTGGCTCACTCTCTGTGTGGGTATAGTGCCTGCGTAGCCCTGGCGCCCGAATGGGCGTCCCCTTGTTGGGCTCCGTGGAGGGTGGGGACAGCGGGCACTGAACCACACAAAAATAAACATGAGAGAGAGTGAGGAAAATTCGATCACTGCCAACAAGAGGGCTCGACATGAACCCCCGTCTTCTTCGTCTACGTTATCACTGCCGTCGTCTTCTGTGTCTGTGTGTTCGTTCCCAAAGTTCCTGATCATCCACTCCACGGGTGATCAGGTGCTTGGGGACATGTCCCCTTTTTTCGTCAACAAAGGTTTAAAAGGTCTTGCGGGAGAGCCGAAATCTGTCAAGCGCTTACGATCTGGCGACTTGCAGGTTGAGACCGCTTGTTCAAAACACTCTGAACTACTCCTGAAAGTAAAAGATATTGGTGGGGTGGCTGTCGAAGTCACTCCCCATAAAACTTTGAATTCCTCTCGGGGTGTGATCACCGAGTGGGGCCTCCTCAAAGTCTCTGAGGAGGAAATCCTCTCAGAGCTCACACGTCAAGGAGTAACAGCGGTCCACTGGGTTTCGACACGCTGTGATGGGAAATTGACACCCACCCGGGTGCTGATTGTCACCTTTAATTCGCCACGCCTGCCTTCTTACATCAAGGCAGGATACTTACATTGTGAGGTTCGGCCGTATATCCCAAACCCTCTGTGCTGTTTTCAGTGTCAGATATACGGTCATGCCCGCACAGCATGCAGGGGCAAGCCCACCTGTGCTCGCTGTGGCAGTAAGGATCATCTCGATCCTGACTGCACAGCAGAAAAGGCATGCTGTGTGAACTGCAGTGGCGAACATCCGGCGTACTCCCGCGACTGTCCGAAGTGGAAGGAGGAAAAGGAGGTGCAACGCTTGAAAGTACTAAACAACATTTCTTATGCTGAGGCAAGAAAGCTTGCTGCACCGCCCGCCCCGCCTGGCAAGGTTTCCTATGCCAGTGCAGTCATTGGGAAGCCCATCGTTCCAATGACTTCAGTGGCAGTGCAGACTGACATCAGTGTACCACCTACTGAGTCTTTCTCGCTCGCAGCCAAGTACCTCCTCACGCAGGCGAGACCGAGGGTGGTGTCGACTTCGACATCAACCCCAGTTTCTATCCCTGCAACACAGCCTTCCACCTCCACCGGAAGGCCTCCTCCTTCCCGTCCTCAGACAGCAAGACCTTCAAAACCGAAGGGGCCCCCACCGGGGCCAAAAAAGAAAATAACAGCGCCACAAAGGGCGGTCACCGATCCATGCCCCTCGGACGATTCCGAGGACATGGATACCGACCGCCCCCTATTCACTAAACCGTCCTCTGCGGCGGTTAAGTTGAATAGGAATTCGTCGTCCGCCCACTCTTCTAAGTCCTGAGATGGCCACACACCTACAATGGAATTGTCGTGGATTCCAGAGGAATCTTGACGACATCAAGGCCCTCCTTCAGGCACACCAGCCCATCTGTGTGTGCCTGCAGGAGACATACTTGTAGCCAGTCACAGATCCCACGATCCGGCACTTTTCACTAGTTCGCCGGGACCGGGATGGAGATGGTCCAGCTCGCGGAGGTGTCGCCATCCTCATGAGCAACCATTCTCCATTCCAGGTCGTACCACTCACCATCAACTTAGAGGCGGTAGCCATCCGTCTCTTCGTGGGGTTCTCGCTGACTGTCTGCTCTGTATATCTTCCACCTGGGAGCATCGTCTTCCAGGAAGACCTTGATGATCTCGTCTCGCAGCTGCCATCCCCCTTCCTCATTATGGGGGACCTCAACGGACACAGTCCACTTTGGGGCAGTGCTGACACCAACGGGAGGGGTGGGGTCCTGGAGCAGTGGCTCTTGGATCCTTCTCTCTCCCTGTTGAACACCGGTGTCAGTACTTACTTTCACTCCCCAACCCGCACTTTCACTGCCATTGACCTCACCATCTGCTCCTCCTCGATCCTTCCACTCTTTACGTGGGAGGTCGAGGACAACCCGTACGGAAGCGATCACCTCCCCGTGGTGTGCACCATCTCCCGTGGGGGGCCTTGCAGCCCTTCATGCGTCTCACGGTGGAGGCTCGATCGGGCTGACTGGGGTGGTTTCGAGCTGCTCTCTGAGCTCGACGACCACTCTGTCAGCCAGGAGCCAATCAATGTGGCAGTAGCGGAGATAACGGACTGTATCGTAGATGCAGCTGCATCAACGATTCCTCAAACTTCTACACGGTTTCCTCGCTTTCCGAAACCGTGGTGGAATCCAGAATGCACCGCAGCTCGTAAGGCTCAGAACAAGGCTTGGGGGGGGTTTCGGAGATATCCGACAACCCCCAACCTCGAAAATTTCAAACGCGCCAGGGCGAAAGCTCGTTTCGTCCGACGCCAGAGCCAGAAGGAATCTTGGATCAAGTATACATCTTCTATTACCCGCACGACTACTTCTAAGGTCGTGTGGGATAAAGTCCGGAAGATGAGTGGGAACTACACGTCCCACTCGTTATCGATCCTGGAGCACAATGGACAGGCAATTGCTGATCCCAAAGCAATTGCCGACACTCTGGGGGAGTCATTCTCTTCCATCTCTTCATCTTCCTCTTACTCCCCCGAGTTTCTGGCCCAGAAGGGCAGGGCGGAGCGCTCTCCGCTGTCTTTCCACTCGAATGGCCTGGAGCCTTACAACAGGCCATTCACAGCGGAGGAGCTTCGCCTTGCTTTGCACTCTTCTCGTGCCTCTGCTGTAGGGCCGGACAATGTCCATTATGCCATGCTCCAACATCTTTCACCATCGAGTAAGGATCGGCTGCTCCATCTCTTCAATCGCATTTTTCTCGAGGAGCAGTTTCCGGACTCCTGGCGGGAGGCCATCGTCTTGGCCTTCCTCAAGCCAGGCAAAGATTCCTTCCAATTATCGTCCCATTGCATTGACGAGCTGCGTGTGCAAGGTGTTGGAAAGAATGGTAAATGCCAGACTCGTCTGGTATTTAGAACATCACAACCTTCTTTCCAACACCCAGTGTGGCTTTCGCAGGCAACGGTCAGCTCTTGACCATCTGATACGCCTCGAATCGGCTATCAGAAATTCATTTTTAAGAAGAGAGCACCTGGTGTCCATTTTCTTCGACATCGAAAAAGCGTACGACACGGCTTGGAGATTCGGCATTCTTCGTGACCTCCACAGCTTCGGCTTGAGAGGTCACATGCTGATCTTCATCTCCAACTTCTTATCGACACGCTCTTTTTGTGTCCGTGTCGGAAACACTCTGTCGCGGCCGTACCCCCAAGAACAGGGGGTGCCACAAGGCTGCATTCTGAGTGTTACGCTTTTCGCTGTCAAGATTAATTCTATAACTAGACAACTTCCTCCATCAGTAGGCAATGCCCTCTATGTTGATGACTTTAGCATCTTTTGCTCTTCGTCCAGCATGAGGGTCATTGAAAGACAACTGCAAATTGCCCTGAACAATCTTTCGGTTTGGGCGATGGCAAACGGGTTTCGGTTCTCCCCACAGAAGACCGCTTGTGTGCACTTTTGCCACAAGCGTAATCTTCATCTGGATCCCGAGCTGCGGCTCGGGGGTAACATCATTCCAGTTGTGGCGGAGACCAAGTTTCTCGGTCTCATATTCGATCGGAAATTGACCTTTTTACCACACATACGTCATCTCAGGTCCAAGTGCACGCGGGCATTGAACATCGTCAAGGTCCTCTCCTCCCTTTCTTGGGGGGCAGACCGATGTTCTTTGCTCCGCCTGTACCGTGCACTTGTCCAATCGAAACTGGACTACGGATCCCAGGTGTACGACTCGGCCCGGGATTCGGTGGTGAAGGTGCTGGACCCCCTCCATCATCAGGCCCTCCGTGTTTGCACGGGAGCCTTCCGCACCTCACCGGTCCAGAGTCTTTATGTTGAGACCGACGAACCTTCTTTATCTCTTCGCCGTCAGCAGTTGTCCCTACAATATGCGTCTAAATTGCGATCCCTGCCTGGCCATCCCACTTGGGACTGCGTTTTCAGTCCGAAGTGGGAAATACTTTACACTAATCGGCCGACTGCCATTCGTCCTTTCGGTTTGCGTGTCCTAGGCTACCTCAGAGACATCAACACCAGTCTCGATAGCATTGCACAGTCGACAGCTGAGCCACTTCCACCTTGGCTCGCTGTTTCCCCTTCCTGCGATTTTTCCTTGTGCAGTACGGGGAAGGCCTTTACACCCGACTGTGTGTACCGGCAACTCTTTGCCAGCCATCGTGCTGAGTACCCGGACTTCTTGCCTGTCTTCACAGATGGCTCGAAGTCCGGCACATCGGTGGGATCGGCAATGGTCTGCTGTGATGTAATCATTGCAGACCAGATCCCACTGCAGTGTTCCATCTTCACTGCAGAGTTGCACGCTATCAGCCTCGCCTTGGACCACGTGGCGACTAAGCATCATCGTCGGTGTGTGCTTTACACCGACTCGCTTAGCTCGCTACAGGCTTTGATCTCGGTGAGGCATCGGCCTCACCCTGTTCTTACTAAGATCCGCCAGCAACTACATCGTCTGGCAGCCACCACCACCATCCATTTCTGTTGGGTGCCTGGTCACGTCGGGATTAGGGGCAACGACTTGGCAGATGCTGCTGCCAAGTCAGCCACGCCCTTGTCCCACTCTCCATTGCCGGTTCCCTATCTGGATTTCCGGCAGCGTTTTACCACCGAGCTCCGGGCACAGTGGCAGAGATCTTGGTCAGAACAGTTTACAAACAAGCTCTTTGAGATCAAACCTATCGTCAAACCATGGCAGTCTTGTTACCGCAGGAATCGCAAGGAGGAAGTTGTACTTGCTCGGCTCCGCTTGGGTCACTCGTTTATTACTCATTCGTTTCTTTTACGGGCGGACGACGAACCCAAGTGCGAGTTTTGTGACACCATTTTAACAATCAAACACATTTTAATCTCATGTCCATGTTTTCATTTTGAACGGCGTTTGTTTTTTAAATTTCACGATTTTATGTCCGAGCCCCTTACACTCGGACATTTGTTATGTGATGACTGTTCTTTTACCTCTGTATTTATATTTTTAAGATTTACTGGATATTTTACTCGCCTATAGTTTTTACTCTTCAGTTTTATATATATATTTACCCCAGAATGCTTTTTCCTGGGTTACTTTTATCTCTTTTATAACATATTTCTACATTTGTTTACTGTTAATCCGAATGTGGCATTTTATTGTTTTACATTTTTCTTGTTATATTTGTAATTTATCTTTTAACATATTGGTTCAGGGTTTCATGATTTTTATCTTTTTACTTTTTGGACTTTGGTTTGGCACATTATAGCCCTAGATGCTGATGCGCCATAAAACCCTAAACAACCAACCAACCCTGTCCTCAGACAGCAAGACCTTCCAAACCAAAGTGGCCCCCACCAGGGCCCAAAAAGAAAACCATCATCATACCTCCACAACAAGTGGTCACCGATCCATGTCCCTCGGACGATTCCGAGGACATGGATACCAACAGTCCCCTATTCACTAAACTGTCTTCTGCAGCAGTTAAGTTGAATAGAAATTCGTTGTCCGCCCATTCTTCTAAGTCCTGAGATGGCCATACTCCTACAATGGAATTGTCGTGGATTCCAGAGGAATATTGACGACATCAAGGCCCTCCTTCAGGCACACCAGCCCATCTGTGTGTGCCTGCTGCAGCCGGTCACAGATCCCATGATCCGGCACTTTTCACTAGTTCGCTGGGACCAGGATGGAGATGGTCCAGTTCATGGGGGTGTTGCCATCCTCGTGAGCAACCACTCCAGGTCATACCACTCACCACCAACTTAGAGGCAGTATCCATCCACCTCTTCGTGGGGTTCTCGCTGACTGTCTGCTCTGTACATCTTCCACCTGGAAGCATCGTCTTCCAGGAAGACCTTGATGACCTTGTCTCACAGCTGCCGTCCCCCTTCCTCATCATGGGGGGCTTCAACTGACACAGTCCACTATGGGGCAGTGCTGACCCAATGGGAGGGGCAGGGTCCTGGAGCAGTGACTCCTGGATCCTTCTCTCTCTCTATTGAACACCAGTGTCACTATTTACTTTCACTCCCCAACCCGCACATTCACTGCCATTGATCTCACTATCTGCTCCTCCTCGATCCTTCCACTCTTTACATGGGAGGTCGAGGACAACCTTTACGCAAGCGACCACCTCCCCGTGGTGTGCACCATCTCCCTGCACCCTTTCACGAGTCTCACGGTGTAGGCTTGATCAAGCTGACTGGAGTGGTTTCGAGCTCCTCTCTGACCTCGATGACTACTCTTTCAGCCAGGAGGCCATCAATGTGGCAGTAGCGGAGATAACAGACTGTATCGTTGATGCAGCTGCATCAAAAATTCCTCAAGCTATGATATGGTTTCCTCATTTTCTGAAACCGTGGTAGAATCCAGATTGCACTGCAGCTCATAAGGCTCAGAACAAGGCTTGGGAGGTGTTTGGAGATATCCGATGTACCCAACCTCGAAACATTCAAATGCACCAGGGCAAAAGCTTCGTTCGTCCGGCACCAGAGCCAGAAGGAATCTTGGTGAAATATATACGTCTTCTATTACCCGCATGACCAGTTCTAAGGTCGTATGGGTGGGAACTACACATCTCACTCGTTATCGACCCTAGAGCACAATGGACAGGCAATTGCTGATCCCAAAGCAATTGCCGATACTCTGGGGGAGTCTTTCTCCTCCATCTTATCATTGTCTTCTTACTCCCCAGTGTTTCTGGCCCAGAAGAGCAGGACGGAACGCTCTCCTTCCACTTGAATGGCCTGGAACCTTACAACAGGCCATTCACAGTGGAGGAGCTTTGCCTTGCTCTGCACACTTCTCATGCATCTGCTGTCAGTAGTGTATAAGATTTCTCGATAATTTTCATTTCTCGAGAATTCTCATATAATATATAAATAACATGTGCCTGCTTAAATTCAGTTTAAAAGGTTATATATAACAATGAAATATCACTCTTTAATACTGACTTCGTATATTTTATTTATTATTTTAACATAAAATACAATATGTAGATAAAAAAAAATTATTGCAAAACAAAATTTAATGCATTTATTGTTCAACTTTGAAATGATTTTTCATAAAACATAGCGCATCCAAAATAGTATTGGACAATCGATTTCTCTTCTTCATAACGAAATCGTTCGGAATAGAAAATTACGTTCATTTTGTGTAGACATAGGCTTTATTGTGGACAAAGCATCTCTAAGTAGTTCCAATTGTTTGTGTACCCGTTATTTGAAATATATGGAATTCTTGTTTAATAGTCTGATATTAGTCAGTAACACTAGGTTTCACTTCTCTCACACCTTCTGTTATAGATAAATTTAATTGTTCTTGAAGAGACAATTCTTTATTTCCATTGATTGGAACTTCCTTAACATCTTTGTTAGTATCAAACTTGACAACTAGCAAATAATCTATTTAACATTTCTTTAGCAATTTTGTAAATTTCATTTTTCTAGACTAGTCTAAAAAATGTATCTTTTTCTTTGCAAATGTGATTTTGCAAAAATTTATAAAGAGATATGAGGTTATTGTTTCTTCTTTAATTGCAATAAGAAGCTCCTTACTTAGTTCATAGTTAACCTTCTCTGATTTCGAAGACAAAAATTTTAAGGTTCCTTGTGCAGTTAACAATGTAGAATCTTCTTGGCTCAGACACTCAACGGTTGTTTGAATGGGCTCTAATATAGTTAATAATGTTTCAGCTATATTCATGTAATTTTCCCTCCACAAAGTATCCATGTTCAGTTCACTTAGTGCCATTTTCACAGGCTTTTTAATTCATAAAAAGCATTTGATCGTAATCTCCATGGTATTACACCTTGTCTTACAATCCAAAAATAGTGACAGTTCCTTTTGTTCATATTCTTGTACATATTTTTGCAAAACGCTATTTTTGACAGGAGTTTTTTGAATACTTTTACAATTTTCCGTATACCTATAATTGTATCTTCTGTAACATTTTGCATTTGCAGCTCTCTGTTCATCATTGGTTCAAATTCAAAATCGGATTCATATTCTGAAAAACAATCTTCATCTTTACTATCACTATTATATTCTTAGAATTCGCTCTCACTATTAATTTTTTTCTGCTTCTCAATGTATAAAGTTTTCAAAATAGCTAAATGCAAACCATGATTATAGCATAGTTGCTAATGCACAGGAGACAAGCTTCCAAATTTCTGCATAATGGCAGCAGTGCAGGGTGGGGAGTTTTTTGGAGATAAATCTCAAAACAGGCCCAGGCAGGACTCGAAACTGGGAACTGCAGATTACGAGCCTTGTGCACTACCGACTGTGCCACCTCCACCTCAGATAAGGCAAATTGATGAATCTGTTATTGTTTGCTACAGATAAGCAGTAGATTGAAGATAGTCGACCAAGAACTTTTATGTTGTAGTGATTAGCGTTGACTTTTCACAAAAAATATTTGACAATTTCTGCTGCAGATACAATTCTGAAGGGTAAATAATTTTAATCTGAAAGGGAATGAATAAAAGAGGTTATTATTCCTTCCATGGCCCATGTCTTGTATAGAAGTTGACAGAATCCAAAATGAGAGACCAAGGTAGCTTGATATCAGTTTTTAGTACAACACATGAAACTTTAATTTTTTTTTAAATATTGCCATTTGAAAATTTTCTTACATATATCTTATAAAAGTACATTATTTAATGCTTGAAAAATACTTTCTTTTTCCATTTGAGGCATATTTTAGTAAACTATGACATAAATAATTTGTTAAAGCCATCTGATTGCCATTTCTTAGAAGTAATATAAGGTATTGCCAATTTGTTTATTAACATTATTCTATGCTAAAGCAATTACCTGATTTGAACTATTTTCAACAAATTTCCCTTAAGGTTTCAAAAAAATCTGAAAATTAACAAAAAAATTGCTATTTTTAAAAATAGAAGATTTTGGAAGTAAATTATGAAGTATGTACCTATTTTTTCACTATATCACTGTAAAAGGTTTTATTAGAATTAAGTTATTTCTACATTTGTTCATTTTTTAATTTTAGTAAAATTCAGAATTAAATTGTTTAATTTGGTATATAACATGACTTATTTTCATTGATTAGTTTTTTGTGAAAAATATTCTAAAATTGACTTGTTTATTAGATGTCAGCAAGCCTGGGCTTTTCTCAAAGTATGATACTGAGAAAAAAATTACAAAAAGAGAGTAATATTTTGTTTCAAGTAAAAATTTATTTTTATGTACTTAGGAATAAATAATTCATGTGCATTATAATTATTTCTGTCTATTAGTTTTTTTTAAATAAATTTCTATTTGCATTGCCAGATGCATTTTTGTTTACTACATGACTCTAAAAAATTATCCTATTAAAATAAAACTAGTCATCTTTTTTTGTTAAATATTTTATTTTCAGAAAATCCAGAGTTAAATGCTGGTTAATTTGGCATATAACATGTTATAATTCTTTTTATTATTATTTGACAAAAAAGTTCTAAAATTAATTTTTTTGGCTGAACTTATAAAAAAAAATAGTTTGGCCTCTGGATGTAAACTAGTTTTTCAAGCTGGGCCCTGGAAGGGTTAAACTTCATTCCGTGCAATTTTGTGGCAGCACTTTTGTCATGTACTCTAGATAGTAACAAAGTAAACACTACAGTTTTATAATATACAAATTTGTTTTTCAGTCTTATCTCATTTTATTTCTGTGACATAATTTTGGTATTGCTATGAGAAATACTACTCAGTGATTTTGTGTTAAAAACAATGCAACTGTTTTTATGATTTTTTAGTTATTGTTGTAGATAATCAGAGCTAAATTTTAAATTTTTTTACTTGTGCTGTTGAATAAATGACAAAATGTTTAATCAAATTTAAGTATAGATTGATATGCCACTATTGCTGTTAATTCTGTCCCAAATTAGTAGCTAGTTTTGTGGTTTATTTGTTTAAAGCTTTAAATAAATTATAAAATACTGAATCAAATATTTCAGTGCAAAATTAATGCAGTGATATTTTACAGAATTTGCAGAAACAAAGCTATGATTTAATGGAAAAAATTAAAGAATTAGAAGCTGTCAATGCTGAGCAGGCACAACAGTTAAAGGAAGAAGTGAGGAAAATGGTGGATGCAGCAGTTGAAAAATCCAGCTGTGGGTTCTGGGTGGATGCTGTTGCTATTTGTGATAAACTAGTTCTCAAACAAGAGGTACAGTACAGCCTTTAAGCATTTGATTTGAAAAACTGAGGGGAAATTTTTGAATTTTTTTTAGTAAACTGTATGTTTCTTCTTTAATGTCTTTCAATAAATTTAAGAATTTTTTTGATGGTTTTCTTCAGTTGTCAAAGAAGGTATCAGTTATTATGACATCATACCAATTTTTAGAAGAAAAATTGTCAAGATTTGGGTGGGATATGATCCCACAACCTCTTGATAACACACCAGGTGCTCTGACTGCTGAGCTACTGGCTGCTAATCAAGAAATTGCTATTTTTCATCTAATTGTCATTTCATCTAATCCAGCCTCAAGAAACAATGACAAGTACATCATGAAGACTGCAAATATGTTACAAGTATATGTCTCAATCAGTTTAAGAAATTTCACAATGGTTTGTTAAACTGTGAAAGAAGGTTCCTTATTAATTTTTAAAGAAGGTTCCGATATAAATTTTTAAAGGAAAAATTGTCATGAGCTGGGGTAGGATATGAACCCATGAGCTCCTGATAACATGTCAGGTGCTCTGACCACTGAGCTACTGGATGCTGATCAAGATCTCCTTTAATTGATGGTATGAACTTTCTACCAACTGTATGCAATTTTCTATCTCATGAAGGTATTGTTACAACTACTTGTAGCCTCACGAAACAATATTGAGATGTATACTTGTAACATACTTGCCATCTTCATGGCATGCTTGTCATTGTTTCTTGAGGCTGAGAGCAGCTAGAATAATACCTTCATGAGACAGAAAACTGTGTACTATTGGTAGAAAGTTCATAGCATCAGTTAGAGGAGATCTTGATCATCATCTGGTGAAACAGTGCAAAATAATGCAACTGTTTTTATGATTTTTTAGTTATTGTATAACAATAACTCAGTGGTCAGAGCACCTGATATGTTATCAGGAGGTCATGAGTTCATATCCCACCCGGCTCATGATAATTTTTCCTCTAAAAATTGATAGCGATGTCATAATAAGAGTGATACTTTCTTTGACAATTGTCTTTTGAATTGATATTAAAAAAAATTATAGATGTTTAAAATAAGCAGCCCGACAACTTGAACTACTTTGGAATTATATTATTTTTTTCCTTTATTACATACTGGTGCCACAACAGTGAAAATGTGGTTCATGAAACCTACATATGTGGCTATGAATGCTGAACTGTGTCATTAATACAACAAAAGAAATTAAAATTTTTAAATATAAAATTTTTGAGTTAACTTATTATATATTGTATATCAAAAATAGATTTTTTTTTAAATTTTGCTTAAGGAAGTAAAAAACCTTTGCATTTCTTGAAACTGTCATTAAGGCAATCCAGATTACATCCATAGCTGCTGTTCTATGTTTAGAACATTCTCTTACTAGAACAAGTGAAACACCAGAGTTGATTGAACAAAGTCATAAGCAAAGAAAACTTTTATTGCAGGGTTTCAGGTAATTTACACAAAAGTACACCCATATATATTTTTGCGTCATTTTATGATTTTAATGTCTGAAATAAAAATAATTTAATTATTGGATATATTTTGCAAAACCAAGGGAAAAAGAAATCAATATTTTTTTACCACATTACATTTGAATTACATTGGTAAGCACTAAAGTCTTTTTTTTTTTTACTGATTTCATGCTAAACTATTAGTTTGGATAAAGTAAATATGGAAAAATCAAGATTTATTTTTTTTCCAGGAAATATTTTGTTGCAAGACAAGATGTAGGTTTTTCTGATTTGACAATGGAATGTTGATTCTGAGTGAATATAATATTAGTGATGTAAATATTTTTCACATTTCTACTTCTAGAATCATCATCATCAAACAGCCATGGACTATGAAGGTCCAACCAGATTGTGAAATTGTCTGCCCTCTGCATCCTAGGTCTCCCCCTCTTTCTGAGACCTTTAGGCACACTGTTCATAACCCTATTTGCTAATCTGTAGTTATGCATATGGGCAACATGGCCAAACCAGTTAGGTCTCTCTGCACAATATGCTGCTGACTCCTTTTCCTAACCTCATCATTACTTACAAAGTTGAACCACCTAATGCCCAAGATATTGTGTAAGCATCAAGTTTCCTGTTATCTTGTTAACAAAGGGTCCAAGTTTCACTAACATGACACACTCTAAAAAGAACCAAACTGTTATACAGTCTAATTTTAGTCTTTAGGTATATAAGCCTATTTCTCCACACTCTCCATAGATTCTTAAAAGCTCCAGCAGCCACACTATTTGTCTGTTAATCTCATGCCACATCTCACCAGTATCTGTTACATAGCTCCCAAGATAATTAAACTGTGACACCTGCTCAAGAGTGCAACCTTTAGATTAACTAAACCACAGCCTGCCTGATTTATTTTTTCAACTTTTTAATTTTCTCTGTTTATCACCAAACCTACTCTACTACCAGTCTCATCAACAGCTCTAATGAAAGAGTTCATCTCATCAGCATCCTTTGCCAAAAGAGCTAAATCATCAGTTTAATCTAAATCAGAAATTTTCAGATCTCTAGACCATTTAAGCAAAAATCTTTCCCTTGCAGTGAATTTCACATAACATAATTTTGGGGCAGGCAGTTTAAGTGGATAGGATTTCATTTAAGATGATCCCCATTCTGGGTAGTCAGCTGGTTAAGAAATGGGAAAAAATATTGATAATGCAATAGTGGAAATGTATCAAGTCAAGGTCTCAGTTATTGCTCATGAGCTGAAGGTTTAAGAGGCACTGTTAATATCATTCATGAGAAGTTGCTGATGTCCACATTAAGTTTTCAGTGGGACTAATGAGGATTTCTGCACAGAGTGGAAATCTTATTGCAATCTGCAAGTAAAATTTAGACCCCTGCAAGAAAAATAAGGCAACCTTTTGACCACATTTATAACCAATGAATGATAATACTCATGTTATATCATTCATTGATCATAAATGTGGTCAAAAGCATTCCTTAATTTTCGGATCTAGAAATCCAAACATGCAAAAATAAGGAATTATCTCTTACTACATTAGTGACCTGTGATAAATATTCAGTACACCATTGAGAACCAAAAAACAAACTAGTCATTGCAGTGAAAGCACAAGAGGTTTCAGATAACAAAATTTTGCTTTCTGAATTGTTGAAAATTATTTTATTGGAATTTATGACACACAAGTTCCACTGTTTTAGTTGAGTTTGTCACTGCAATTTTGTGATATTTATATGGCATAAAACAGAAATGCCATTTGAAATTGGCTAAAGATTTGCTATGTGTGACAATACTCCCATCTTAAAGTTTTGGAAAGTTCAAGCTGCTATGAAGGACTTTGTTTTTTAAGAATGTAACCACTTACTGTATAGTCCAGACCTAGGATTTAATGAATACTTTCTGTTCCACTTCCTGAGCAAATTCTTCCTTGGCCAGAGGTTTTTCAGTAAACAAAGAACTCAATGATTATTTCTGGATGGGTGATTCAAGGAATGAAAGGTGGACTTCCACTCTCAGCATTAGTTCTCAATAGAATCAAAGTAGAATACATTTGTTGAATTGAAGGAGATTATGTTAAGAAAGGAAGGAAGGAAAAAAATTTGGTTAATGTCATTTGTTTTATCTTTAGGTAGATAACATTGAGTGAATATTGCCATCGTAAAATGGGGTTTTCAGCAACACTAGGATTTAAAAACAAATATAGAAGTCAACTTAGAGTAAAATTTCTGACTTACAACTTTCTGTCTGACAAACATTATATTTTAAAGTACAGGCCCAACTCTCACATTAAAATGCAAATTATTAATTTTAATTATACATTCAAAATTTTTACATTAAAGTTTTTAAAATAAAATGTTTGCTTTTAATTTTACTATTTATATTTCATTTCTAAGCTTACAAAAAAAATGTTTTTCAGTTATTCTGCTGATTCTTGGAAAATAATGCTTATTTCAAAATTTTTATATCACAATAGCATATGTACCCCAGGTTAGGAACTACTGGGCTAAATGATAATGGTACTTTTATAGAAGATTTTTATTCTCAGTTTTGTGGAAATATTGTTTTATTTCAAAAGAATTTAGGGATGGTCCTAATTATTTTTGAAACATATCCAGTTTTAAAATAGTTTTCTAATTTTTTTCAGATTACAAAATTAAGAGAAACAATTTCTCACAAAGAACAACTGCTTCAGACTTTAGCACAAAAATTTTCGCGTACGAAAAAGGTGCTTGAAGATAATCTTCAGCAGGCTGAAAATGAAGTTAGAAATCTCGATAGTGTAATATTGAAAGTGTATGAAGTAAGTTTTTATGTATTATATTTCTATGTATAAGAATATAGTGTGGAAATTTTGACAGTGAATTAACATTGCAAATTTAAATATATTTTGCATTGTGAAATAAAGGATGCATTTACTTGCTGGAAAGACAGGTTCTAATTCTGAACGTGCAAATTTGAGCTGTCCTGCAATATTTATGTATATGCATTACTTGCCTGAAATGTAATTGTTATAGATTTTTAAAGGATTTTATGTGTTTCCATATTGCAAATATTACACTCTCTCTGGACAAGGGTCATGGGAACATACACCATCTAGGTGAAAGATAGTGGGCTTGTGTATCGCATCGCCTCTAAGATTTTATGGCTCCTGCAGTTGGGACTCTGTGGAGAATAAAGTAACTAAAAGTAAAAGTATAACATCCACTAATTATTAAGATTGCATGTAAATGATTCTAAAGATTAGTTACTCTTTCATTTTCCAAAGGTTGAATTAACACAACTATGTTTCCACTCAGTTGAATCACTAGACCAATCTGTAGCCATAAGAGCTTACCAGGAATTCTCACTTTTTAAGTTGATTCAAATTTTTAGAGGAAAATTTGCCTTTAGCCTGGTGGGATATGAACCCATGACCTCCTGACAACATGTCAGGAGCTACCGGTCACCCAATCTAGATCTCCTCTAATCGATGATATGAACTTTTTTCTACCTACATTACATCATATGTAGGGACAGTAGCTCAGTGGTCCAGAGAACCTGACATGTTGTCAGGAGGTTGTGGGTTCATATACCACCTGACTCAAGACAATTTTTTCTCTAAAAATTTGAATCAACTTAAAAAGTGGTTTCCTTGGTAAATACCAAATAGGTTGAGTTTATTCATTATTTATACAATTGCATTCTTGTAAGATATGATTTATACAATTGCATTCTTGTAAGATATGTATTCCATCTCTGCGGCATTAACAAGTCGCTTGTGGCGAAATTGCCTGAACTGTCCCTAAATATGATGTAAAGTAGGTAGAAAAAAGTTCATATCATCAATTAGAGGAGATCTTGATTGGCAGCCGGTAGTTCAGTGGTCCAGAGCACCTGACATGTCAGGAGGTCATGGGTTCATATCCCACCTGGCTCAAGACAATTTTCGTCTAAAAATTTTAATCTACTTAAAACCTACCAAATAGGTTGAGTTTATATGTTATTTATAACCAGGGTAACTTGTCAGAGTGATTCAGCAATGGCCATAGAGTAACTGGTCATTAAAATCAGAGTATGGCAATTAACTTAGTTTATTGTTTTAACTCTTCCAATGCTCAGCCTAAAAACTGATGTACATCCAGAGGCCAAGCTATTTTTTTCATATGCTCAAGCAAAAAAAAAATCTGCTTTAGAACTTTTTTGCCTATACCTAATAAAAAGAATTATGCTATGTTATATGCCAAATTAATTAACTTTCAATTGTGTATTTTCTGAAACTGACCCCTTGGTGCGAGCTCCCGTATGCGGTGAGGGGACCACCATGTGAAGGTTCCACTGGCTTGGGTACCTTCACAGGGTCCTGAATGCATGTTTGCCATGTATGGAGACCCGTGTCCCAGGAAAGGAGGATCCTGGTAGTTGCTCGGGGGTCCCCGTCTTCTCTCCTCAGCTCATGACTGGCGGGGTCCCTTTTGGCCACCTTGCCATTGGGGAGCCTGTCATTGCGGGGCTGGGCAGCGGATTCCAGGGCCTCTGCTTCCGGTAAACGGGAGCTCCTGGGGTCCCCCCTCCAGGAGCAATTGGCTGGTGGGCAGGTCCTGCTAGGGTCAACCGTGCAGCACAGTCGGGTACAGTTTTGCAAGTTTCCTCACAACTTATTTTCCTTTTATTGTTATCCTTTCTTTGTGAGGCCAGTTTGGACATTCACAATTTTGATATTTTTCGCCTTGTTTCTTTTGTGTAGAACGTTTTTGTTCTGCACATTTTCCTTTTGTTTATTTGTGAGGGCTTGGGCTCACTCTCTGTGTGGGTATATTGCCTGCGTAGCCCTGGCACCCGACTGGGCGTCCCCTTGTTGGGCTCCGTGGAGGGTGGGCACTGAACCGCACAAAAACAGAGTAGATGAAGAAATTAATGCGATCAATGCTGCTAAGAGGGCTTAACACGAGCTCCCATTTTTCTCATTGTCTCAGTTATCAATGCCATTGTCTTTTTTTGTCTGTGCCATTCCCCAAATTCCTGATCAGGTACTTGGGGACATGTCCCCTTTTTTTATTAACAAAGATTTGAAAGGTCTAGTGGGAGAGCCGAAATCCGTCTGGCGACTTACAAGTTGAGACCGCTTGTTCAAAACACTCTGAACTGCTCCTGAAAGTCAAAGACATTGGTGGGGTGGCTCTCGAAATCACTCCCCATAAAACTTTGAATTCCTCAAGGTGTGATCACTGAGTGGGGCCTCCTCAAAGTCACTGAGGAGGAAATCCTCTCATAGCTCACACCTCAAGGAGTAACAGCGGTCCACCGGGTTTTGACATGCTGTGATGGGAAATTGGTACCCTCCTGGGTACTGATTGTCACATTTAACATGCCATGCCTGCCTTCTTCCATCAAGGTAGGCTATTTGCATTGTGAGGTATGACCGTATATACCGAACCCTCTGCGCTGTTTTCAGTGTCAGATATACGGTCATGCCCGCACAGCTTGCCGAGGCAAACCCACCTGTGCTCACTGTGGCAGTAAGGATCATCTGGATCCTGACTGCACAGCAGAAAAGGCAAGCTGTGTGAACTGCAGTGGTGAACATCTGGCATACTCCTGCAACTGTCCGAAGTGGAAGGAGGATTGGGTTGGGTTGTTTTACCTCTGAGTGGCACTTTTTTGCACACCATGGGCTAAATGGCCAGGTCACATGGACCCCGAAGGCTCAGAGAAGGTTGGGGGAGGGGATCCACTGGAACAGCTGTTGGGAGACAGATGGTAGCCTCCCGTCAAGGCCATCCAGCGTGTTCTTTAACGTGCACAGGGTATGGCTCTCGTGCACACGGGGCCACGGCTTAACGTCCCATCCGACGGACGGCGGCCTTTCCAAGCCCATCGGTGTCCCTTACTGACCGTGGGCAGGGCGGGGAGTGGAAGGAGGAAAAGGAGGTTCAACGTCTAAAGGTCATGAACAGCATCTCTTACGCTGAGGCAAGAAAGCTTGCTGCACTGCCCGCACCACCTGGCAAGGTATCCTATGCTGGTGCAGTCATTGGAAAGCCCATCATTTCAATGACTTCGGTTGCGGTGCAGACATATCAGTGTAGCAGCTAAGTACCTCCTGACACAGGCAAAACCGAGGGTGGTGTTGACTTTGACATCAACCCCGGTTTCCATTCCTGCAACTCAGCCTTCTACCTCCACTGGAAGGCCTCCTACTCCCCGTCCTCAGACAGCAAGACCTTCCAAACTGAAGGGGCCCCCACTGGGGCCAAAAAAGAAAATAATTATCACTCCGCAAAGGGGCTCTCACTGATCCATGTCGTTCGGACGATTCTGATGACATGGATACCAACTGACCCCTATTCACTAAACCGTCCTCTGCGGCGATTAAGCTGAATAGGAATTGGTCATCTGCCCACTCTTCTAAGTTCTGAGATGGCCACACTCCTACAATGGAACTGTCGTGGATTCCAGAGGAATCTTGACGACATCAAGGCCCTCCTTCATGCAACCAGCCCGTCTGTGTGTGCCTGCAGGAGACATACTTGCAGCCAGCCACAGATCCCATGATCCAGCTTGCGAGGGTGTCGCCATCCTCGTGACCAACCATTCTCCATTCCAGGTTGTACCCCTCACCACCAACTTAGAGGCGGTAGCCATCCGCCTCTTCATGGGATTCTTGCTGACTTTCTGCTCTGTATATCTTCCATCTGGGAGCATCATCTTCCAGGAAGACCTTAATGATCTTGTCTTGCCATCCCCTTTCCTCATAATGAGTGACCTCAATGGACACAGTCCACTTTGGGGCAGTGCTGACACCAACGAGAGGGGTGGGGTCCTGGAGCAGTGGCTCCTAGATCCTTCTCTCTCCTGTTGAACACCGGTGTCAGTACTTACTTTCACTCCCCAACCCTCACATTCACTTCCATTGACCTTACCATCTGCTCCGCCTCGATCCTTCCATTCTTTACATGGGAGGTCGAGGACAACCCTTACAGAAACGATCACCTCCCTGTGTTGTGCACCATCTCCCGTGGGGGGCCTTGCAGCCCTTCATGCGTTTCACGGTGGAGGCTCGATTGGGCTGACTGGGGTGGTTTCGAGCTCTGCTCTCTGAGCTCGATGACCATTCTGTCAGCCAGAAGCCAATCAATGTGGCAGTAGCGGAGATAACGAACTGTATTGTAGATGCAGCTGCATCAAAATTCCTCAAACTTCGACACGGTTTCCTTGTTTTCCGAAACCGTGGTGGAATCCAGATTGCACTGCAGCTCGTAAGGCTCAGAACAAGGCTTGGGAGGTGTTTGGAGATATCCGACGTCCCCCAACCTTGAAACATTCAAATGCACCAGGGCAAAAGCTTGTTTTGTCCGGCGCCAGAGCCAGAAGGAATCTTGGATAAAATATACATCTTTTAGTACCCGCACGACCAATTCTAAGGTCATATGGGATAAAGTCCGGAAGATGGGTGGGAACTACATGTCTCACTCGTTATCGATCCTAGAGCACAATGGACAGGCAATTGTTGACCCCAAAGCAATTGCCGACACTCTGGGGGAGTCATTCTCCTCCATCTCTTCTTTGTCTTCTTACTCCCTAGAGTTTCTGGCCCAGAAGAGCAGGGCGGAATGCTCTCCACTGTCCTTCCACTCAAATGGCCTGGAGCATCTGCTGTAGGGCCGGATAATGTCCATTATGCCATGCTTCAACATCTCTCACCATCGAGTAAGGATCGACTGCTCCATCTCTTCAATTGCATTTTTCTTGAGGAGCAGTTTGCGGATTCCTGGTGTGAGGCCATTGTCTTGGCCTTCCCGAAGCCAGGAAAGGATTTCAAGATTCCTTCGAATTATCATTCCATTGCGTTGACAAGCTGCGTGTGCAAGGTGTTGGAAAGAATGGTAAATGCCAGATTCATCTGGTATTTAGAACACCACAACCTTCTTTCCAACACCCAGTGTGGCTTTCGCAGGCAACGGTCAACTCTTGACCATCTAATACGCCTCGAATCGGCTGTCAGAAACTCATTTTTACGAAGAGAGCACCTGGTGTCAATTTTCTTCGTCATCGAAAAAGCGTACAACACGGCTTGGAGATTCGGCATTCGTCATGACCTACATAGCTTCGGCTTGAGAGGTCACATGCCGATCTTCATCTCCAACTTCTTATCAACACGTTCTTTTCGTGTCCATGTCAGCAACACTCTGTCACGGCCATACCCTCAAGAACAGGGGGTGCCACAAGGCTGTGTTCTGAGTGTTACACTATTCACTGTCAAGATTAATTCTATTACTCGACAACTTCCTCCATCAGTAGGAAATGCCCTCTATGTTGATGACTTTAGCATCTTTTGCTCTTTGTCCAGCATGAGGGTCATTGAAAGACAACTGCAAATTGCCCTGAACAATCTTTCTGTTTGGGCGACAGCAAACGGGTTTCAGTTCTTCCCACAGAAGACTGCTTGTGTGCACTTTTGCCACAAGCGTAATCTTCACCTGGATCCCAAGCTACAGCCTGGAGGTAAGATCATTCCAATTGTGGCAGAGACCGAGTTTCTCGGCCTCATCTTTGATCAGAAATTGACCTTTCACCACACATACGTTATCTCAGATCCAAGTGCACGCAGGCATTGAACATCAAGGTCCTCTCCTCTCTCTCTCTTGTGGGGAGATGACCGATGTTCTCTGCTCTGCCTGTACTTTGCACTTGTCCAGTCAAAACTGCACTACTGATCCCAGGTGTATGACTCCACTCAGGATTCGGTGGTGAAGGTGCTGGACCCCCTCCATCATCAGGCCCTCTGTGTTTGTACGGTAGTCTTCCGCACCTCACTGGCCCAGAGTCTTTACGTTGAGACTGACGAACCATCTTTATCTCTTCACCATCAGCAGTTGTCCCTAAAATAAGCATCTAAATTGTGATCCCTGCCTGGCCATCCCACTTGGGACTGTGTTTTCAGTCAAAAGTGGGAAATGCTTTACACCAATCAGCTGACTGTCATTCGTCTTTTTGGTTTGCGAGCCCGAGGGTACCTCAGAGATATCAACACGTCTCGATAGCACTGCACAGTTGAGTCACTCCCACCGTGGTTCGCTGTTTCCCCTTCCTGTGATTAAGTATCTAGTGTAAGTATGTAAATGGCCACCTTACTACAACTTGTTTTTATTTCTATTGATTTTTTAATTTTTATTCCTGTAGATCTTTCAGAGTTATGATACATTGCTGATTGTGACAATGGCTAGCTTATACTTTTCCCTTTTACTTCTATCTATTTATTTATTTTATTCCCATATATTCATATGTAGTCATTGATCTTTCAGAGGCATGATAGGTTGCTTACAGCTTCTTGCTGTGGATTTTTTTTTTTTAACATCAAATTAGGTTGTATGTTTTTTAATTACTTCATTTTCCAATAAAAAAAAACTAATCTTTTATTGTTTCCTGAAACTGAATGTGGTCTTGGATATGGGAGCAAAAAGCCTTGGCGTGGAAATTGATCCTATGGTTGGAAGTGCAATTTTATGAAGGGTATTGACACTCCCCCACTTCCACCTTCTCTGGCTACAAGAGGGTGTTTTACCCCTCTCCCCCAGAAATTTTTTATTATTTAAACAATTATTAGTTTTTGAGTTTATATTGAATGGTTATCTCCTGTCATGTTCCTCTAATTTATTTTATGTTTTGATTCATTGTTTTGTGTGTATGTATATTTTCAGAAGTGTTTTAAATGGGAATTTTGCTCTATTAGTCATCATTCATAGTCAGTTGTGCAATTTTCCATATGCTCACAGAAGCAAGTATGCTAAATGGCTTTATGGTATCTCTGTCACTCCACCCCACTTGTAGCTGTTAGGATTGTGATCCACCAAAAGAAACGTGCAGAAGGAGAGTGGCTTAGGAACAGAGAAGTCATGTTTGTTTAGCATATCAAAGTGATGTAGCTCTTTCTTCAAACCTTAAAGGAGCAGGGTTCAGTTCTGTGTGAACCAGGTTACATAGACAAGGATTAGGATATCCCTGCCAACATAACCTGGTTCACACAGACACTAAATGGCTTTATGGTCTCTCCATCAGTTTACCCCACTTGTAGCCAGAGGGGTTAGGGTATGAGTTACCAAGATGAGCAATGGGGAGATGCAGGAATAAACAAGCAGAAGGAGAGTGGCTTAGGAACAAAATCATGTTCATCTAGTGTGTCAAAGTGACATAACTCTTTCCCAAAAACCCCTAAAGAAGCAGGGTTTGGTTCTGGTCCTCCTCTTGCAGACTTTTGAGGTCTATAAAGAAATTTCTGTATGGGAAAGTACAGATTTCCACCTCTTTAAGTGAATGCTTGCAAAAGCAATGCACCATTCAAGCTATGATAAGCTGATTGGAGAAAGTCTCCAAAGAATATCATTTTAAACCATTTCATTGAACAAAGTGTTGAGCACAGCTAAGGCCTGTAGAATTTAGCACATTCCCATATAATACACACACATATGTATATAGTGTAAATAAATGGTGTGTTGTCCTCTACGTGGCATTGGCAGATTTTACTTCTTTCATTGTGCCAACCTTACATGAACTCTGATGCATATCTAATCATGGATGTAAAAACCTACAGATCTGTGGTTTCACCCACAATCATGGATGAAGATTAATTGGAATAATTAATTGAAAGAAGTTTTTTTTTTGGGGGGGGGGGGGGGGGTCTACCACCACTTTTCCCATCATGACCCCCCCCCCCCCCCTTCCAATAGTTCATACTAAAAAAAAAGCTCATTAAAGGGATTTTCATACTCTAAAAAGCATCAATTATCCTCAGAGTGGCACAGCCACTCTGAGGATAATTGACGCTTTTTAGCTTTGGTGTGCAGAAAGTGTGCCTCCATTTCATAACCAGTTTAGAAAATCCAAGATCAGAAATCATGAATGTTAGAAGTCTGGTTTACGTTGTATAACACTAGGTGTGTTTTAAAATATACCATACTGAAAAGAATCATGTTTAGGTATATATTATAGGGAAGAATTTTTTTTCACTTCATATATAATTTAACCATTTTTATTCATCAGATTTTCAAAAATTAAGCCTTTAATTGTATAGTTCGATCTATTTTTTCCCACTATATCCCAGTGAAAAAGTCTTTTTAAATTCAATATGCTTGTAAATTTGTTTAAATTTTTTAGTTTCATAAAATTCAGAATTAAATTTGGTATATAACATCACCTATTTTGGTTCATTTTTTTAAAACAAAATTGTAAAGGTGACTTGTTGATATGACTTAGCACCATTGGCAAAAGGTCTGGCCTTTTTCGAAAGTGTAGGTACTGAGAAAAAAATTACCAAAAAAGAGTAATTTTTTTGTTATTCAGAAATAAATTGCTTTTCTTGTATTATTATTTAAAAAAAAATTTTTTTTTTACTACATGACTGTAAAAAACCCTATTAAAATAAAACCAGTAATCTTTTTTGTTAAATATTTTATAATTTAGTAATAAAATATCACAGGAAAAGTCCTGTTGACAAACCTTGGAATAATTTGCTGAAAAAATTTGGTTTTTTTTAGGACAAAACTAAATATTTTCAGAAAATTCAGAATTAAATGCTGATTAATTGGCATACATCATGCCACAATTCCTTTCATTAGTTATTTGGCAAAGAAGTTTTAAATATAATTTTTTTTTGGCTGAGCATATGAAAAAATATCCTTGGTCTTTGGATGTAAACCAGTAGTTTCAGGCTGTGGCAAGGAAAGGTTTAATATTATGTGTCAAAAGGTAGAGCAGTGTTCCACAAATTATTTCATTCATGTTGAGTAAAAAAGTTCAAGTAACTTTGTTTTTTTCCATTGTGGTGATACTGCAGACTTTTTTGCATCGAAATGAACCAGAACACTGTTCTGGAAGTTGTTTTCATGCATAATAATATAAAATTAAGATTTATTAATTGCTAATGCATAAGTGAAGTAATTATCAATCTAAAGAAAATTGTTTCTACAAAAATATTTATGCATTTTTAAAAATTCATACATAACACCCTTAAAACAAATATTAATTTTGAAACCTTGCTGACTAAATGAATTTCACCTACTGACATATATATTTGGAACCTTTTTAGAAAAAAAAAGCACTGAATAAAAATATATTTACATTACTGTTGTACGAGTAGATAAAAAGCAAACATTATTAGTGTAATATGTGAGCCTCCATCACAGAATGCAGATGAGTTATGACATTATAGAGACAAGTTGGTCTTATTTTTGTGTATCAGTGATGATGTATGGTAGTCATTTTTGTGGCACACTGTTTGTATATCACTGAGCAAGAGCATGGTATTCAGACCATGGTGACCAGCAGCCACCATTTTGTTCTTATTAAGTATTGCTGATAAAAGGTTTCCTATACCATTGAAATCATGTAGAGCAACATTTTCTTTAATGTGTCAGATTCCAGTCTTTAACTGCACTGTCGACGACATTGCCAGTTCATTAAATCAAAAATTACTGTATATGTTTACAGTAATTTTTGATTTAATGAACTGGCAGTGTCATTGACAGAGTGTGCAGTACCTTTCTGTCTGTATTATTCCACAGTATTTTCTGGTTTATCTTTATATCCTGTTACAATCCTAATGGAAAGACAATAGCAGTTGAAGTAAAATTGGATGTGATAAATTGTCTTTAAAAAGGTGAGTGCTGAGCACTTGGATAAAAGATGAGAATCAGCATCATCAGAGATGCACCAAAAGATTCCTATAAGCATCTTTTTTCTGATTCTTTTTCTTGGTACTATATTTTGACAAAAGTCGAGGCTTTTCACCAATTCTGCTGAGTCAAACAAAAAATTTTTTTAACACCTCTAAAATATAAGTTTTTCCAGTATTATATATAATAATTATATACACATTAAACTATTTCTATTATTAAAAAATTGAAGTTTCATATGTTTTAATAAAAATTATATATTAGACATTTCTGGGCTCTGATTTTGGATTCTGTCAATGTATACAATTGACAGGGACCCTGCAAGGGTTAATGGCAGATGTCATTCTGTGATGTTAAAAACATGTCCTTTGTGATGGAGAGTTAAAACCTTTGGTCACCATTTTATGTAATGAAAATGAAACATTGTTTTAATTTGGCAATATTTAGTTCAGAAATTACATAAGCTTTAAGATGTATTTAACATTGTTCTACCCACCATTAAATTCACTCATGAAGAAGAAAAAAATGAGTAGATAACCTTTTTCAGGTACCATTATCCAGAGATTTCCTAACTCTTCATTTATCTCAATATATCAAAAATCTATACTTATTCCTAATGTTTTCCATTTCATATATGCATATCCTACCAATTTTTAAATGCTTTATAATCGTAATGGCCACTAGAAAACTTTAGAACAATAATTAAATTTCGTTCATAATATGGCTCATAATACAGATTATCATATGGCATAACTATGTATCTATGAAGTCTTAAAATAATTTAAGTTTCTATATAATTCAAAGTAAGATTAAGTGTTATAGTTTAGCTATGGGCATCTCTTTTAGAGAAATTTATAGTGTGAAAAAGGTTTGCAGTCTGGATATTAGTTTTTCAAAACCTTTTTATTCATTTTAGATTCTTCAAAGCAATCCTGAACGTGAGTCATCGGAAACTCTTCAGACTCTGTTTTCTCTAGTTGATGGTGTCACTGCACCATCAGAAATTAAGAAGATAATAACAAGTGACATAGTTTCAGTTTGAACAATGCCTAGTGCCATAAATTACACATTAGAAGTGGCTCAAAGTTTGTATTTAATTTTGTCTCAAGTTCATGTTAGTGTGCTTTAGCCTTTTTGGTACATTCTAAAGCTAAATGTCATTTGAGGCTAGCAAGGTTTATACTAAAGTGCCTGGTAAAGAGTTGAGAAAATATAGATTGTTTACAGCTGAATTCATGTGACAGCCTCCGTCCTTGCTCGTTAGAAAGTATAGTGTTTCAAAAATTTGAAAATGGCCTTGTTTCAAATTTAAGCATTTAATATCTGATGTAGTTAGCTTATGAAGCAAATGTTTATGATATGTGAAGAAATTGTGTCCCAAATTCTACATAATGTCTTGTGAGCCTATTTTTATACAATAAGTTTTTTCAAATTAATGGTAGTGACTATATCCTGCTATTATTAGTGATAAGAGTTTTCACATTTTTAAAATTCATGAAAGCAAAATGATATAATGTTATTTCAAAATTAACTCTTTTTGGTTCATTTAATTTTTTTATTTAAATCTAAATCACAAAGTTTTTTTTCTATTATAGCCTACATGACATAAGAAGTTATATTACATACATCCACATATTACATATAAATCTGCAAAATTTTAAAATACTTGCTTATGTTTGAAGTGATTCATTACTTTGTTTTGTTGACTGTTATAATTTTTACGACGTTTTCAAGTCTAATGTCATGAAAATGTGAAAAGTTCTACCAAAACTAATGCTTGTAATATGAAAATATTTAAGTAAAATTCTGATTATAGGGGGGTTAATAATGAAGAAATAGTGCAGAAATATTGTATATATATTTTTACTACTGTTTTCTTTCTCACTTTTTTTTTTATTATAAGAATGGCACCAAATAATCAGGAGTTTGCTGTATTTCAAAATAACATTTGTATAGTGGAAATTTCTTAAGTTATTATGGAAAAAGTGCATACAGAAAAAAAAAAAATCAAGATATTTGGAGAAACTTTGTAACCAAACTGATATCTGTTATATTTGTTCTAATTTAAAATTACATAAAATTGAAGCTGGTAAAAATTATTTGAGTTTTCCAGCAGATTGTAATTTTAATTTCATATTTTTTTTGTTGAAAAGAAAGAGGAAAATCAACAAGACTTGGTCACTACTGGTAAGCTAAAATAAAAGTCTATTAATATTTTTTTAAATATTTTTTTCTAAAATGCTGTTTTTGTTGTACTTCTAATATTAAAACTTACCAGTTATTAAACTGATGTGTTTTCTAATGAGCAATACATATATTTTCAGTAGTAAATGTTATTCTTTAGTTTCATTTGCAGTTACTGAATAAATTGATACTTTTTGTAATCACTAGAATGATGCAGTCTTCAAGTCAGTATTTTATATAAATATTAATTATTCAAAAGTATGTAAGTTTGAGTTTCCTTGGTATATCAAATATGTCATAATGAAAATATATTCTGTTGCTGATACCAAATCTGGTGCACTCAAATTTTACATTTTTGAATTATCATTGTATAATTTATGAAGTTGAGGATTTTGTATTATTTTAATGATTTTAAAAAGTTACTGAATTATTTGAAGCATATTTATGCATCACTGAAAAATCCTCATTAATAACTGGTAAATTGTCAGAAAACTGAGTTTGATATGAGTGGTGCATAATTTCGTGCCAAGTACTTTTTATCATCTCTTATCCCATCAAATTTTTTTTTTATTAATTCTGCATTGCATGTGATGCTATATGTTGTATGAATTTTTTCATATCCTTTGATTTTTTTTCTTGAGTTGATGGGATAGACCAAAATGAAAGAACACCTAGTCTAGATACAGTATCGATTTTGATGTTGGCTTTGTCTCATTCCTATTGAAGCTATACATGATATTTGATATACTGTAATTGAATTTCTGTGTGTTAAATTTATTACATATTAACAAATATAGCAAAGATAGCATTTAATAAAATATTTTTGCATACTGATTGCTGCAAAAGAAAAGTTTATTACAACTATTAGTTCTGTTAAGTTAAAAGAAAATGAAGCAAAAATTTCTAGTTTTATGCAAAACAATGGTGCTGTATTCAGATGAACTTCCTAATGGATATTTAGTTGGGATTAATATGTAGTATAGATTTTCAAAAATTTGACTCGAGAGCAAATGTAAGCAAGCATTTTGAAATCAAGAGGTAATACTAGTTTTGATGTTGGAGGCTAAAGCTATTTAGCAATGCATGTGGAATATTTCATTGCTTTCATGGTTACTTTAATCTAGTTTTTGCATAAGTTTGCAGTTATGTTTATATATTTATTTCAGTGACAGACTTGCTACGTTGAAGTTGTAAAAACCATAGAATGTGATAAACTCCTTTACCAATTTGAGGAAGACCAATATCTTTTTTATTTTTAATTAAGGATTCAGTATTAGATATTTACTTAGGGATGTGTGCACAAATTGCTTTTTTTTTTTTGAGAATTACTATTCATATGTATTCCGAAAAATTTGTAGGTATATTACCCATTTGCTGCCAAACCATTGAACCTATCAATATATATATATTATTATAATATCCCAATATTTATTATTATTGGAAAACTTGGACTTATGGAAGTGTACAACAACTATTTTTCTAATATTCCAAATTGCCATTCAAAAGAAAATAATATAAATAAAAGCTGTGTCTACTAGGCACCCGACACCAGTTGACAATGTGTCTTTCTTCCATAGTATGCAGATGTAATTCTTGCTGGTGAGAGCTTAATTATTGCATGAATGGTAGAAATAGATTATCTTTTTTCACAGATTTTAATTACCTGTAATTCCTCATTTCTCAAATACTTGACCAACTGGTTCCAAATCTCATACACGAGTTTTACTTGTACCACTATTTTACATTAAAAATTCAAATTTGTACTAGTAGAATGTGATTTAGAACCTTGAATTGTTTCCTTCCTGTTTAAATATTGTAAGGCTGAAATTTTGCATTTAATGCTCTTTGACCTATCAATAACTACCAAATACTTCACTGTTCTAGTCCAAAATTTCCCCTATGGGTTTCTCCCTCATCACCCCATGTTGTGTTAAAGTCTCTAACTATGCTAGAACCTGAGTTAGATTTTAAAACCAATTTTATTTTCCCACTTCATTTGTGTGGGATGGGGAGGGGTGTGTGTTAAAGGACCATTGATTTTCATCTTGGAATTTGTTGCATTAAAATTACAAGTAATACCTACCTGTAATGGAACTCAGTTTCAAAAACTAACCCCTATTTTTCTTTCATTCTCTTTAGTTTGCTGTTTTGGATTTCACTGCTAGTTAAATATTGTGACTAACAAATTTCTCATAGAAATTCAGCATGCCTTAAACTTGTACAGCAAGAACACAACAATTCATACCTGTAATAGAACCCAATTTTGGGATCCCCCTTTTCCTTTCATTCTCTCTAGTTTGTGATTTCAAATTTTCAGTTTTTGCCTGTTCAATTTCAATGGGCTTTCTTCTAATTAAATATTATGGTGATTAAGAAATATTTTATTGAAATTCAGCATGTCTTTAACTCCTTATTAAATGGAAAAATAAAATTGGTTTTAGACTCAAACTTAGGTTTATCATGGCAGAGATTGAATTTTTAACATAATGTTTCCTAAACTTTTTTCATCTCAACCCAAAATTCCCATTCACCTTGTGATTCTTACAGACTAATTGTCTAGGCCAAGAGCTTTTTGGAACCCATAAGAAGGCTCTTGTGATCCTGTTTTAGGAAAACTCTGTTTTAAGGGAGGGGAGGGGTATATATGAGAAATTTGGGCTTGGGTGGTTAAGTACTTGGAAAGTTACAAGGAATGAAAAAGTCTTATGCTAAACAATAAAAATGAGGGAAAAATGGTTTGGTTCAAAATGGGGTCCTGCTATTATAAATAATGACTTGAGTTTATAATGCAACATGGGTAACCTGGAGAAAATCTATGAATAAAATTGGGGTTTATTACTGAATATATAGTATTTGAAAAATTACAGGAAGGGGAAGATCTGATAAGAAAGCAGAATTTCCAACAGTGAATCAAGTGGTGCACACATCTTTTGCATCTGTCCTGTGTGAAAACTACCAAGTTCATTACCATATATTATTGATAAACTGGCTGCTGTCCTCCACCCAAACAGGAGGAAATTATAGCTGTTATGCAATCTTGATACTGTGGTCACCACAACACCAATTAATTTTGATTACTTAATGAATATTTCCTGAAACTTATCTGAAAATGACACATTCTAATATACCAAAAGTTCATGCTTGTTTTGTTTTGAAATTCATCTAACAGTGGCACTGTTGAGTGCATTTTGTATTTCTTTCATAGCTAACTTATTGATTTAATTCACATAAATTAGTTCATATTTTAAGAATTTTAAAGGTAGTAAATTACAAATATCATTTGCTATATAATTGAGGTAATGTAAGAAACTTTTTTTTAAAGTAATGAGTGTAGTACACTATGCTAACTGGACTATGTAGCTAGTGCTGAATAGCTCTGTGTTTGAATTAAATTCTACGGAATAAACAAAAAGCTGGTGTTTTCCAGGAAACAATTATGGTGTGTTAGTACATTCCATGGACATTCGTTTATATTTCATATTGTGATGAAAAGCAAGTGAAACGTTTGCGTTTTTAAATTCTGCAGATGGATTGCAAAGAATCCATCAAATGTCTTTGGCATTTAGCCAGCCAAAATATATGCTTCCCATGACATATTCACACCGTGCTTCAAGAGTTCATGAAGCTTTAGTTTTAATTTCATGCTGAATCCAAATGCTAAGCACAGTTCAGAATAAAATGCATAATTAATAGCTTAACAAGTTAAAGCATGCTATAAAATAATGAATCTTAGATTTTGGGAAGTGGCAGCATTGAGTTTTCTCTAGTTTAAATATTTTTGGTTCTTGTTGCGTTTTTTTTAACTCAAGAATTGTTTTCAGTACATTTTTTTTATATTCTTCATTAATATGAAATTTTGTAATGCTACAGTTTTGAAAAAGAAAATAAGAATTAGTTGAAACCAAAATTTTTTTGTTGAGTGTAGGGAAAAATTGCTGTGAGCAGGGTGGAATATGAATCCATGACCTGAAAACATGTCATGTGCTCTGACCGTTGACTACAGGCTGCTGATCAAGATCTCTATTGGTGGCTTTAAGCATTATACCACGGAGTCAGTCATTGGCATTGTCTTGACTGTAACTGAAGATTCTGGTCAGTAAAGCACCTTCCAGGCTAGTGTCAAGTGTAGAGAAATAAGGTATTTTTTTAGCCAACACACTTTAATCAAGTGTAAGGATGCTATGTTTAACAATGGACAAATACAGGTAAGCATAAGTATTCCTTACACTTGATTAAACCATGTTGGCTAAAAACCAACATTTCTTGATACTTGATGTGTGGCTGGTCTTGTGCTCTAACCTGGAAGATTCCTTACTGATCGGTCGTCAGTTACAATCAAGATAGATGCCAATGACTGACTCCATGGTATAATGCTTAAAGCCACCAATAGAGGAGATCTTGATTGGCAGCTGGTAGCTCAGTGATCAGAGCACCCGACATGTTATCAGCAGGTCATGTGTTCATATCCCACCTGGCTCAAGACAATTTTTCCTTTAAGGTCAGTGAATATGTATCACCTACAAGGTGCTTACCTTTAATTGTCTGTTGTTAAATATATGAAATTTCTTTGAATCATTTAGTTAGCAAGACAGATGCTCTCACTTTGGGAATCTTAGTGTTACTATATGTTTGTGATATTTATATATGTAAGTTTGAATCATATTAAAATTAATAAATAGAAATGAAGCTCTGTGGCTAATATATATGCAAAGAAGCATAAAGTTATGGTTACAATAGGGACTGGGATTACTTGAAAGTTTATACAATATTGGTTACACTTTATGTGTGTGTGTGTGTTTGGTCCACCTTTGACAATACAGAATGGATTTTTGTCTCATCAACTGCTTCTTTTTAGACTTGAGAGTATTTTGGTTGTTTTTGTTTAATGTGAGTGTTCTTTGGGCCTCTCTTCAGATCCATCCTTTGGCTCTAGAACAAGCCATGGATTTTGCTTACTGTGGGATATATCCTACCTCTTCCATGTGGGCCTTTGGCAATATCTTATTGGCAATATGAATGCTACCATTCATAAAAGTATTAGATCTAGTAAAAATAACTAACAAATTAAAAGAAATAGCAATATTTCTGAGTTGGTAGGAAATAAGGGTAGAAATAAATCTAACTTAATTTACTCAGATGTTTATGAGAATGAGGGATTCTGCTTTTCTTCTTCACACGACCTTTTTCAAGATGACTTTCTTCTAGTGCAGTCATTTACTTCCATGTTTATAGCAACAAGAAGATATTTTTCTTCAGACTCTTGACTTTCCTGCTTTTTCTTTAATTGAACAAATGTAAGTGTTTGTTATGACTTCTTATAATAGAAAGAAAAGGAATCTAAAGGTAAATCTGGGAAAGATAATGTTTTTGATAAATGCAGCAAATCTTGGTAAGACTGTAACTTGTAAGGAAGAATTATCAAAAATACAATCCGATATGAACCAAATTAGCAAATTCCAATCTTTGTTTGGTTATCCTGTTTCTTGCTAATTTTTAAATAAAAAAAGTCTTAGGGCCTTATTAGGAATGTAAACAGAAGTTTCATAAAGGGAGAAATTTTAAATTTGCTTGCAGACCAAAAAGTAGAATCCTGTAGACATATGAAAAATTTAATCCTACAAGTTCACAGACTCCCATACTGATAAAATTGTTTTGACTTTTGCACTTTAAACCTACTTTCTCATGTGCATTTGGATTTGTGTAGGTTCCCTGTTAGAGAATACTTTGAATGACAGCCCAATGTTTTATATGCCTTAGTTTCAATCACAAGGCAGACTTGTGCAAGAATAGTCTTGTAAAAAATGTTTTCAAAATCATTTTCACAGAACTTGTGTAATGTGACTTGTCAGTGATATATCAAAGCTAAAAACAACAGAATATTTTCTAAAAATGGAATAAATTTTTGTAATTCCATTTTTATCCAGAAACATTTCTATTATGCCAATAAGTGTTAGGTTGAACATACTAGCACCAACTATTGATATTTGTGCAAAAAAGTGCTGCTCAGAGGTAAAACAACCCAACCAATTATTGATAAACATTATAAATGTTAAGTGATTAATAATTAGACATGAAATTAAAATAAACGAAAAAAAAAAGGGACAGATGCATTTGTTTTGTAATTATCCTATCCAAAGAATGTGTAAGGAGGAGTAGTAAAACTTCAGCTAGTTGTAACGCCTGTTGGATTTTCACCAAACCCAATAATGACAAATTCAAGTTCTGCAAAAAAGCAACTGTTAGGTGCTCTCCAAAAGTTTATAATAATATTAAAGTATTTTATAGAAATATATTAGAATGTAAACTGATAACCTATATTGAAAGGTGCCACAGTGTTTTAATAGCTTAATTATTTTTTTCTTTTGAACACTACCCATTAATTTTCGTAACATTTATTTTATTAAAAGCCAAAATGACATCTAGCTAATAAGTCTTAATGCTTGACTACATTTCTTTCCTTTGGAAATGAAATTTTGTCTGGTTAACTTTAGTCTATGGATATTAAAACCCTAACTCAGCAAATAAAAAAGAAGACAACCAATTTACCACATTTAGAGGGTGTTACAGTCACACAGTTTACATTGTGTCTGTGGAAGCTTGCACTCTTCTCCCTTAGACAGTTAGAGATTATTGGAAACAGAGAGAGCACTTGAAATAGTCTAGAAAAGGAAGAGCTCATTGCCAGTCTAAATATCTCTAAGGTTTTTGAGAGTATGCAAGCTATAAAACTAAGTGGTGAAGAAAGTAGATTTGTTGACATTGTCCAATAGCCATTTCAGTGAAAATATGTTTGATTTATCAGTATTGGTAGTTTTAACCAAGACTGTAGAGTCTAAAGTGGTTATATTTAATTGAATCTGGCAGATATGTGTTTTATGGCCATCCCATGGCCAAGTGGTTAGTGTGCTTGATTGCTGATTGAAGAGACCCAGGTTCTAGCCCTGAATAAAGCATGAATGTTTTCTTTCATGTGTTATCTTTCTGCTGAGGTCTCACCTTCTCCACTGATCTTTTCTCTGTGGCATATTATACTGACAGGCTCAATTAGATCTTTGTGGCAAGCAGCTGCTTGAGGGGTAATTTATTTATTATTTATACTGGGATACTTTATACAATTTTAAACATTATACACACAGAAACTAGAAATGCAACACAAGCAAATCATACATATTTTCAGAGAATATATATATGTATTTTTTTACTTGCCACAAAGTATTACAAATATTGAATATTGTTACCATTGGTCACCTTACATGCATGCACCCTATTTTCTAATTCATTCCATAGTTTCCTTAGTGTGTCCTTGTTAACAGATGCCATGATTCCATATAGTGTTTCTTCAGCTCATTCATAATTGATGGTACTGGTGGTGTGTTGCCATCAGCCATAAATGAGCTGAAGGAATGCATATAACGAATAATAGCATCTGTTAAAATGGGCACGCTAAGGAATGTATGGGATGAACTGGAATATAGAAGTATGTAAAGTGACTCATGATAGTCATATTGAACATATGTAATCTTTTTTTTTTTGTGGTAAGTAAAAAATTTCATAGTGTTCTCTCAAAGTAAGTTGGATTTGCTTGTGTTGCATTTACGGTTTTTGATAATAAATATTTAAAATTGTTGCAATTATTTTGTAATCACCAGTATACAATTTTGTAAAGTGCAATGCTCATTTAAAAAAAAACTTTTTAATACAGTATCTATTAAAGTTTTTGGTTTGTCACTAATTGTTTTGTTCAGTTATATTTTTTCATAAAATACCTGTTTCACATCTGGCTATGAAGAGAGAAATATAAGTGCATAGTCATTCTGCTTGACCAATATTTACAATGGCTTCAAATTTAGTGACCAATCTATAAAATGTTTTCTGATGAGGTAGCACCATGCTGTATTGAGAATTTCTATTCCACAGAAACAGGATTGTTTTCCAGCTTAAATATTAAAATGTTATTTTTTTTTGCAAGATTGATATTTCTCTTTCCTTGTTTCAGTTACACTGTTTTGTTGTACACCATCATTGTTGGTAGTCTATCTCATATATTTTGTTTGGACCAATATATAAGTTGTATTAATTTGTTTTGTAAACAACCTAATTCCTCTGTTTTTGTTTAAAGAATAGCATTGAACAAATAGTAAACATTTTTGCTTTGCAATCTGTGTTATAATTCTTATTTCATATGTTTTGCCTATAAAATGGCAAAATAATCTGGTGGAGAAAAATCCTGAACACTCAATTTGTTTTCTTCTACAATTTTTTAAGTTTTTGCCAATTTTTGTTACACAAATGCATACAATTTGTAGTAGGTGTTCTGATGTATTATGCAGTTTCCGAGATATTTGTACCAAATTGTATGCTAATGAAAAAATGGAAGTATGATACATAAAGCATGCAATTAAAGAAAATTTTCAATGATGTAATTCTCCTTCATATGTATCTTGTTTCCTGGATCAGAAGGAAGCAAAACTAGGCCAAAAAAAGTGATACTTTATTGGTAAGGTTAAACTCTTAAGTCACATGATCATTTAAAGCAGATGAAATAGTGGGGAAGTTTAATGAATGTTAATGATCTCTTTGCAAAATATAGTTATGTGAATCTCAAGAATGAGGGTTAATCACAGTTAAGCTTGTTTCTTGAAGTGTTAGTAAAGAATATGAAATATTCAGGAATGCATGAAAGTAAAAACTCAGGACCAAATAAACGAAAAGTAATACTGCCACTTAATGGACTAGTTTTTAGAGGCATACCCTGATGCATTCAAAATATTTTAGTTTGCAGATTTTTTTTTTAATGTTTATATATTTTGATACATTGTGTGTTTCAAGTAAATGACCAATATTACAAACACTTCTGTATCCAATAAGGTACTCAGATGAAATTTTTTAATTAGTTTCTTTGGAATGTTGTACTAAAAGCTAAACTTTTTAGCTACAAATATATAATTTCAAACGTTCAAAAATTTATTTTTTATAACAAGTATTAAGTTGCTAATGCAGTGTTTTATTTGAATGGAAATCCTTTTAAATAATCACTTTGTTTTCCTTTACCCCATTCTGTATATTTTCTTCTAGTATCGAACAAAAAGTGAATTTGTATATTATCTTATGCTTTCACTTTGAAGGATATTAGTTTTGTGTTGATTAAGGTATAGTCTTAAGAGTAAATTTATTTTAGTCATGAAAGAGAAATCTTTGCACAGTGATTAATAATCACATGGTAGAATATAAAATGTATATGTCACATTTCACCTATAGCTAATAGTTTTTGTGTATTCTAACACTTTAAAATAAACCTTACCTTATGTGGTCTAATGACAACACAAGAAACATGGTATTTGACAGAAATGTGTTTTCTCGTCTTGTTTAATATTTGTTTGAAATTACTTAATAGGAAATGTGCAGTGTTCTAAGCAATTGTAAGTCATTAATTTTATTTAGGTGGAATGTTTTTCACTGCTACACATATCAATCATAAATGTTTACATTGCACTTTAAATATGGCTTAGACATTATAAATGTTGAAAATATGTTCTCAGCTGTATTTGTATCAAGTTCTTTTTGCCACCAAACATATCACCTCTTTGTTTCAATTAATTTTAACATCCATTTAGTTAAGAATGATTTTGAAATTTTAGATCAGAAATTTAGATTAGGAAGTGCAATACCCAGATGTTATAAGCAATTGAAATATGTAGTTTTGCTTTATCATGCTAAATCTACTTCTGCCCAAGTTGAAGTTGTCATTAGCCTGACCAATTTTAAATTTTGCTATATGTAGCTAGAATTTAGCAGACAAATTATTTGTGTATTTACTACTTTATATATATATGCAGTATTATTGCTTCGTTTGTTTTATCACATGTTTCACAAGCATACAGTTTATAGTGCCCTATGTTTTGCAGTGAAGAGCATAACTGAATTTTCTATATTAGGTTAATTGTTTTACATTTCTTTTTTTAGTGGAAATTTTATTATGGGTTTTACATATATTTAAATAGTGATTTTTTTTAAAATCTCTGACTTCAGTGACTTTCTCAATCCCCAACCTTTTAGTTCATTTCATAGGTACAAATTAATCTGTAAAACAAAGAACAAAGGTTTTGATTGTTTAATCATTTAGTCAAGTTACACTTTTGTGTCAAAGTTACGTTATTTTTCATTATTCATCGACTTGCTCAAGCTATCATCAAGTGCATAATGAAGCAAATGACTGTATTTATGTGGCTTTGATGTGTTAACATACATATGTTATCAGTCCAATTTTAATGGATAGTAATGCCATGAAGTGCTCAGGACAACATTTGGAGTAATATTTCTCAGTGGGGTTATTTCCAATGTTAGATATGGCAGGTTTGTAATTTATAATACATGCAAAGCACTTGGTCTAGTTCTAATAGAAGCAATGATAGGTAGATCACAAGCTAAAACTGCTAATCACCAGGATTCCACTAATAGGTTTGCTTTGCTACCAGTAGTAACTATAAATTTAATTCTGGTAATCGAAAGACTTGATATTGTGCTAATGATATCATCTAGGCAGAATTGGACTTCCCAGCTGGTGACCATGCCATGTGTGAACATCAGAGATAGGCCCATTAATACATTCAAAAGTTCTACCTGGGCAATTAAATGGTATTATCATTATTATTATTATTAAAAATGTAAGATTCTGCTTTAAAATATGAATTATTTTCCTTAAAGTATTTCCATGCTTGTTTGTGTATTGTCATTGCTAACAATACAAAACTCTTGGAGTCTCTCTACTAAAGCTTCCAATTAATATTTTTTGTTGAATTGTTCTGAGAAGTTATTTTTCTTCAATCCAAGTCTAAATGCACTTTTGTATCTTTGCACTGAAAATATAGGATTTAAAAAGTTTAGCAAATAGTTTTTTTTTGTATATTGATAAGGAAAAAATCACTTATTGCCTTAAAAGCTTTTAACAGATACTTGACTAATTGTGAAAGATTTTGTAGTTTTCGAAGTATTATTAAAATTATTCCATTTTGCTACAGCACTTTTGTTTGCATTTTTTGACACATCTGTATGTGTCATTGCTCCTCTCTTACACATGTATCAATGAAATACTCTGTTCTTTATCAAAAATGTGCGGCTGTTACTTCATATAAAATATAAATAGTTGTGTGTATAATGACTCTAGATTATGTTTAACTAGTGATAGTCAAATTTACCCACAGCTATATATGTTCTGATGATAACTATAAGAAATTATATGGTGTGCATGCAGATTTGTTTCTTTTACTTTCTATTACTTAAATGATAAACAAATAAGAAGTAAATCAGGATGCAAGAAGTTTTGAATTGTTGTCCATTTAAGAGTGACTCTGATGGACTGGCTGACTCATTTCTATGCAAATGTTAATACACAGATAGAAAAATTATTAAAAATGTTATTTTATGTGTCGTAATACAGTACCAAATATTTTGTGTAGTGATTTTCATTTTATGATACTTTAAATCCAATGTTCAGGTTTGGTAATTGGATAAATTTTATCCAGCTAGTAGATGTGAATATTTATTTATCTCTAGGAGAATTTTTTTAGGATGAGTGCATAGATAAACACTTTGTTGTTATTAGACAGGAAACATAAATGCTACTCTCTAACAGAGCCGGAAGGCATGGGGCCCATGCTCCACTTATTTGAGAATGCTAGTAACCAGAATGAAGGTGAAAAAAAATTAAACATATATATATATTGTCCTTATTTCTGAAGAAATTTGATTAAAAAATCACTACAATCAAGAAAAAAGTTTATACTGGAACAGTGTTCTGGTTAATTTTGTCTTGATCTTTTCTAAATCTGGGTTTGTCTAGTACAGTGATTCCCAACCTTTTCTGGACCATCGCCCCTTTAGAAGAGAACAAAAATTTCAACGCCCCCCCCCCCTAGTCCATAATAGTTAATTTTATATGAAATATTAAAATATTGTTGCATATTATCTGTACCTAATTTATCTGTTTATTTATCTATTAAAAATCATAAAGCAGAAATTAATAAAACGACAACCAAATGTACAATAAAATTGTTTATTAAAATTTTAAAAATAAACACAGAATCAATAAGAAATAAAAAATGAGATAAACACAAAATTAATAAATAAAAAAAAATTAATGAGATGGTTGAGGCTGGTGGAGTGTTAACAATTTGTTAATGTCGGGTTCTAATTTCGTTAACATCAATCGCAGATCGCCACGTTCAGTGATGTGTAGTCTGTTCCTCTTCTTTGACAGTAAATTAGCTACTGCACTGAATCCACGCTCAGCCATATAGGACGCGAAGGAAATGCGATTAAAAACTTCTGTACTATTGCCCACAATCCAGGGTAGAGAACTGGTATTGATTTTTGAAGCCAGAACTCTTGGTATCCATGTTTGAATTTTACTTTGAGTGCTTCGTTAGTCGTGAGTTCTAAGAGTTCCTCTTCCAAATTTGATGATTCTTCAGTACCTGTGTTTGCGAAAGTATCTAAAACCCAACTCGGTATATTCATGTTTAAAATATCTTGGAAACGCTCCGTAAAATCAACATGAAGAACTTCCAAGTGTTGGCAGTAAGTAAGTAAATCTTCCGGTTTTGCAGAGACTGCTGATAATGTGGGAAAGTGGTTGTATTCACCTCTACCTAGATTTCGTTTGAATAGAAGTTTTCCCGCAAAAGCAGCTATGACGTTTTTTGTTTTAATTAAATTCAACTCATCACCTTGCAATTGTAAATTAACTTGATTAAATATTTTAAACAGGTCTGTCAAATAAACGATGTCATTTTTTGACGTAATCAGGTTTTCACGCAATTTTTCGTCTCTGTCTTCAAGAAAGTCCAGTACTGAGTCAAATAGATTGAAAAAACGATTCAGACAAACACCTTTAGAGAGCCAACGTACTTCTGTGTGCAGCAGCAAGCGATTGTAATCTTCATCATTTTCATTACAAAGCTTACTAAATAATCGGTCATTCAATAAATTGCTTCTAATCTTATTGATTGCTTTAATAACGTAATGGAGCGACGTATGCAGACGTTCATTCAAATTTTTTGCAACCAAATGCTGACGATGAATAATACAATGTACAGCGAGTACATTTGGTACTGCTTGTTTCAAATGTGCTATGAAACCCTTATGACGCCCTGTCATTGCTGGAGCACCATCAGTAGCAGCAGACAAAATATTGCAAATAGGAATTTCTTTCTCTTGAAAAAACTTTTGCATGGTATTAAATATAGATTCTCCCTTTGTATCAGATTCCAAATTTTTAGCAAATAATAACTTTTCATGAATTTTTTCTTCTTTTGTAAATCGTCCGTATGATAAGAGTAGAGTTTCGTTATCGAGTTGAATGGAAAATTTGCAAGTCTTTAAGTAATCACATAATGATATTTCAACGTCTTTTGCCATTTCATCTATTCTTCTTTGCACTGAATTATTACTGAGAGGAATTTTTTTGATGATATCTGACGGTGTCTTATGATGAACAGTTTTTAATATCTCTTTGACTGCCGGCAAAATTAATTCCTCGCCAATTGTGTGTGGTTTTCCTGCTTTTGCGATTAAAAATGAAACGTTGGGTTGTTTTACCTCTGAGTGGCACTTTTTTGCACACCATGGGCTAAATGGCCAGGTCACATGGACCCCGAAGGCTCGGAGAAGGTTGAGGGAGGGGACCCACTGGAACAGCTGTTGGGAGACAGATGGTAGCCTCCCGTCAAGGCCATCCAGCGTGTTCTTTAACGTGCACAGGGTATGGCTCTCCCGCACACGGGGCCACTTCTTAACGTCCCATCCGACGGACTGCGGCCTTTCCAAGCCCATCGGTGTCCCCCTACTGACCGTGGGCAAGGCGGGGAATTTTGCGGAGATAAATCTCAACGCTGACCCAGCTGGGACTCGAACCTGGGAACTACAGATTACGAGCCTGGCGCGCTACCGACTGAGCCACCCCCGCCCCCAAAATGAAACGTTATATGAGGCTCGTAGTCCATCATCATCTTGTTTAGAAGACGACGCAAAAAGGTTTGACATAGTTGGCTGTTTTAAATATTGCTTTTCCAGTTCTTGAAAATAGGATAAATCTTTGTTCTTCTTACCAGCATGCATTTTATTTAAATGCTCTTGTAGCTTAGAAGGTTTCATAGCTTCATTTGAAAAAACTTTTCGGCAAATTAAACACATAGGTAATGATTGGTTTGTAGGAGAGTACGTAAATCCATATTTCAAATACTGTACTGCCGGCGCATTTCTTTTTAGATGTAGATTCAGACATTTTCAAATACAAATTAACTTCTCAACAGATTTATAGATAGTTATAAAAATAATGTTTATAATGACTTCTAACACTTATCACTCACGACTATTTATCACGGCGAAGCACATAAAAATAATAAAACATTCATAGAGCTATCGCTTTTATAGATTTGATTTTGTGCACGCATTAACTTGTATGTTTGCGATGCCGGCGCACTTGCTCCGTAAACAAGTCATTTCAAGCTCCCATATTCTTGTCGAAACATGTTAAATTGCATGAACCGCGTGTTTGCGTACCAACTTGCAAGGACTTGTCACCGTCAATCTATTCTAAACTAAAACAAATTAGGTATAAGTATACTTAATGCTAATTTAAAAATGCTTATTAACGCGATAACAATAAGATAATTTACATAGCTAGATAAAATATTTATTCATGAAAACAGGTATTTTCAAAGTATTTTATTATATTAAAAAAATTATAAAAAAATATTAAATATAATAAATTTATTATTATTATATTATTGCATCTAGTTTGATTTGCCTATCAGGACGGACACACATGTCCAACATAACAAGCCTGATATAGTAGTGCATGTTAAGGTATTGAATGAGATTACAATTATTAAAATAGGAATAACATCTCAGGATAACCTGCAGACAGTGGAGGTTGAAAAGAAGAGGAAGTATGATCTGCTGGCTAATGAGTTGAGCCTAATTCACAAGTGTAATGTTAATATTATACCTTATGTTCTGACGGGGGGATGGTATTGTAACTACGTACCATAAAGCATACTCAAAGCGACTTGGAGTGGGAAAACATATTGAAGCTTATATCCAATCTGTGATCTTGAAGAGAACTTTTGAGAGCATCTCAGTCGACTTCAGACGTACCAGTACGCTAGTAGGCGGTAGCAGGGAACTTATTGTCCAAGCTGTACATGACGGATGAGGTAGTGGATGACCAGAATCACCAGGAAGACACCACAGAATAGAAGAGATAAAAAGGTCACAGAAAATTCCATTAAATTTATTTATTTATTTGACCGCCCCTCTTGACTGCCTCAATGCCACCCATTTGCCTCTGGATCCGCTACCGCCCCCATGGAAGGCTCCAGCGCCCACTGGGGGGCGGTATCGCTCCCGTTGGGAATCTATGGTCTAGTAACTCGTAATATTAAGCTCTTGACAAGAGCCATGATGTTAAATGAGGCCAATCATATGAAATTATTTTTATTTGAATATGATAATTTCAATTACAATGGTGAGAGACTCAATATTTAGTAAGAGCAGTGATCTTTCAATCATTAATCTAGGGGCATAAGTAGTGCATAAATGAGAACATGTATTTTCATATTAGATACCCTTCCATAATACATGAAACCCCAACCCCACTTTTTGATTGACAAAAATGAAGAAAACTTTTTTTTCTTGAATAATCTAATAAAGTTGTAAAATATATGAGAACACATTTAATGTACAAGTATTTTTGTTAGGCCAACTAATACACACAATATAGTTATTGGTTCTCAGCATGGTTGATAAATACAATCAAGATTTGCAATAATGTGAAAATTCCCCATGATATATTGAAATAGTAAGAGAATATTTTAACTAATTGTCAAAGCCTCTCAGTATTTAAATTTTTGTAACATTTTCTATAGCTGCAGAATAGTGTAATTAGCAAAGCATATCATATTGAAAACAATGTTCATTAAAATAATATCACAGTTATATTTGTAAGTAAATCACAAATATTTTAAGTTTACCATCACAATAAATAAAAAAAGACCTTAAGAGTTGCATTGTTTTTTATAAGTAACAAAATTTTTTAATATCATTCAATTAAGTTGCAGAAGACAGGTGCCAAAATGCACTGTAGGCTGCCTGTTGAGAACCACGAGCTATAATTGTTAGGAAACCATATTACAGTGCAGAGTGTTTAATTTATTGGAAACTAAGACTAGATAAGTTTCAAACTTTTTCTGCCTATCCCCTTAACTAGTTCAAATCCATATAAATAACCCCCCCCCCCCCTACACAAAATTTTCAATAGAATATGTGCAAAGAAATGAAGCATATATATTGCAGGAGGTGATTCAAATACTCTACACTGCTTTGTGTTTACCCATGAATGGACTGATTTTGTCAGCTTTATAATTACAGAAACTAACATGGTAAAGGTTGTTATAAATTTCAAAAGTTAAGGAAATGTGAATCACAACATATTTGGCTTTCTAGTAAAACTTTATTTAAACGATCAAAAACTGATAAAATATGTAAATTTACAGGTAATCGAAATAAAGGAACTGCGCCTGTTCTTCGTTATAATAAAATCTCTATTGGGAGAGAGCTTTTTTTTTCTCTAAATTTTAAAACCTAATAAGGAAATTTGAAACGACTATTTTTTACTCTTAGATGGCTGTTTTGTGATCTGTATAAAGTATTTAATGATAATTTGTTTCCAAGAAATTATTTCTTGTGAATGGAAGAATATAAACCTTTTAGAGTAATGTAAATTCAAGTCTGCTGTGAAAGCTTATATTAAGGAAACATAGCCACACATTTCTGTAAATTATGGGATTAATAATGGTGGGAAAAGAGAGTACTGATGCACTCGAAAATTGTCTGAGTAAGAAGCTGCTATCGAAGAATTTTTTGATCTTGCAGCTGATAAGAATATATCTTGGCTTGAGCACTTTTCAAATGACCTTCTTTTGCGCTGGTATTTCCACACCAGTCAGTTGACAGTATTTTGTAAACCTGATGGTGAATTATTAGAACAATATCATAAGGATATCTGAACATATGCCCAGTTGGAACACAGAATTTTTGACCTGTTGCTACATTGTATATTTGATAAGATAACCTATTACTGTAAGCATATAAAAATAATTAATTGCGAAAGAACAGCCACCAACTGACACGGGTATTGCATTTATAGGACACAAAAATAAATTTTTCATCTGAAATATTAGAAAAGTGAGGGGTGATGTGTCCGTATAATGCCATAGAGTCATGTTAAGTTTTTCATGTAATCAGTTTTTTCAATGCCAGAAATTAGGTCTAATAAGCAATTTCAGATAACTCTTTCTCTCTGGAATGAGAAATGAAGATATTATATTTATCCAAAGATTTTGGAAACATTTGATGTTAGATCAGTATGCTGAAGTATCTGATGCAGGCTGTTTGTTTTTGGATAAAGATGATAATCTTATGGGTATAGTCCAGTTTTCCAAATATTTAAAATTTGTAAGGGATTCTCCATATTTCAGAGCTTTGATTTTTGTTTTCATCTGGGTCAGGTGTCTTATTGTAGTTAATAAATCTAGTAGTACATGGTAATTCCTTAAATGTAACAGGAGCTGCTTCTACGACAATGGCAACACTGAACGAGACCAGTGCTGCTCAGCCTTTTCTCGTTGTGGTAGTTATTGCAATACACCAAAGTTAATACATTTTAGTGATTAAAAAAATTCTTTTTACTGATTTACCTTCATTCTGTTATTCGCAGAATGTCATTGTACCAGTTTAAAACCTCTACCCATATTTTTCAGATTCAACAATTTTATAAAAATAGAATCGTTTAATAATAAAAATAATACATAAACTACCAATTCCTCCTCTACGTATATACATCATTCGTGGCTATTTAATAATTTTAGACTTCTTTATGTGAATGCCGTGGCATAGGATCACTGGTTGAGAACCATCTCTAGATTGTGCTTGGTTTATAGAGGAACATAATTCTCAGTGTGTCCATCTCATACTGGCATTTGTGTGTAGACATGAATGATGCATGTCTTATGCTAATATGAATTTACATAAGCATGTAGTGGACTTCTAAGCAAGTAAGGGCCTACTGTGTGTGATGGAAACTATTGTAAAATATTTGTAATGGTTTGGGATTTGGAATTGCATGCTATTGAGCTATTTGTCATTTTCGTTTGTAATTTATCTTTGAGCTTAGACACAATTTTATGTAAACATTTGTACCAAAAAAATAGTCATGGCAAGAATTATTGTAGAACAAATGTAATGTCAAAACATCCATACATTTTATTTAAAACATGTAGTTAATTAACCAATTTGAATAATATTACTACATTTTTATGAACTTATAGCTTGTTACTGGTAGAAAACTGCAATAGCAAACAGAAATGTCGGACTGTTTTAAAAAAGTTTTGCTGATGTGCAGGATTCGAACCAGTCTCTCCAGCTACATGCCAGAGTGTTAAAAGACCACTAAACTAACGCTGGCTCCGTCTTTTTTCCACTAATGTGACATATTAATCTCCTGGCCTTGGTGTCATCTACTTTATTCCACAAAAGTACTTATTGACTTCAAAGTCAACAAGTAACTCTGGATTTACTACTTACAGACTGTTCAAAATGTCTGCCGATAGTGCCCAAGCATAATTTTTGCAATGTTGCAGCATTATTCTGAGTCGCCCTGAATATATGCTAAAAATATTCATTTTTAAGAAGGAAAAAGAAAAGCAACTGTACTATATGCATCAAAGATGTGTGTGTGGGGAGGGGGAGGAGGTGGGGGTGGATCAGTGGGTAGCGCATCAGGTTCGAGTCCCAGCTGGGTCAGCGTTAAGATTTATCTCCGCAAAATTCCCCGCCAAGCCCATGGTCAGTAGGGGACACCGATGGGCTTGGAAAGGCCGCCGTCCATCGGTTGGGACATTAAGCCGTGGCTCCGTGTGTGGGAGAGCCATACCCTATGCATGTTAAAGAATACGCTGGATAGCCTTGACAGATGGCTACCATCTGCCTCCCAACAGCTGTTTCAGTGGGCCCCCTTCTCTGAGCCTTCGTGGTCCATGTGACCTGGCCATTTAGCCCATGGTGTGCAAAAAAAAGTGCCGCTCAGAGGTAAAACAACCGAACCCAACTCAAAGATGTGGAGGATCTTCCAGACACTCTTATAGTCTGAAGGTGAGTTTAGGGTAGTGTTTCTCAACATAGGAGCCTGCTGCTAGGAAAGAAATGTTTTCAGAAGCATAGCATTGATATACCATAATGCCCCATTTCGTACATTCCAATACTCCAGATCTATGGTCATGTGGATGAGGAAAGTATCATTCCCATAGACATACCACGTTTCTTTCTTGTGGCAGCATGTGGCCAACAGATCTCAGAAACAGTTTCCTGTTGGTCCGCCACATCAGACAGTTTGAGAAACACTGTTTAGGGCAGTAGCGATTACCTCGCTCTTGGAGCCTCAAAAAAAAATTTTTTTTTTGTTGATATAAAATAACGAGAATAAAGGAGGTTTTTTTTTTTCTTCAATTCATGCATTTTAGTTAAATATCATTAAGCATTTGGGGGACCCCCATCTAAACATTTAATACGTTGCTGGTTTAGAGGACTCTGATGAACTCTGGCTCATCTTGTTTTAGCTTTTTGAACAAAGAAACATTCCATGGATAACTTTTGCAAGACTTTAAACCTTCAACCCCTTTGTCACCTACACCCAGGAACTATGATCAAAGCCCGTTAATAAATATTTAAAACTATATTGAATTTCTAAGGTAGCCCATTGAAACGTACCGCCCTTTGAATGGGTCGTTTAGCCGTGGTCCTGTGCACTTTAAAGAACTGGATGGCTTTGAAGGAAGGTTATCATCTGTCCCTTCGCTATCCAGTGGATCGTTGTGACCTTGCCCATTGTGTGCATAAAAAGTGCTTCTCAGAGATAACACAACCCAAAGTATTCCGTGTTAATAAATAAAACCACTCTCCAAAAGTAATCTATAATGTTTTCCTTTAACTTTCCAACTAAATTTAAATGACCGGATGCGAGATGTCTCAGTCATTACCTGCATAATGAAGGCTATTGACGTAAACGTGGACTACTTCAACCTTTAAATTGTGGCGTAAAATTTGACCGAATTCTGAAACAAACGAGAGGGACGTTTCAATTGAGAATTCGTGGAGGTAGATTACAAGATTAATGGAAATATGTAATAAAAATTATCTTCCCCTTGCAGCGAGCTATAGAACATTGAAATTGGTAGACGTAAAGTTTCAAGTCTTCAAACAAATGCGAACGAAAATATATGGCACAATTTTTACAATGTCAATTTAGCTAAAATATTCCCTGACAGAATATGAAAAATTGCTCACTGCACAAGTAAAAAGGTTTTATTGATATGATTAGAAAATTGTGTTAACAACACTTCATGTGACGTAAAAATGTTTTTTTTACACAGCCATTACTCAAGCTACTCTTAGTCATCTTTCTGGTTTATTATGACTAGTGTTCATCTACAAATTTGTGGAAAAATTCAAACCATTCAACGCTTGAAAAGAATTATCTTTTGGCGTCACGGATCTGAAAAGTGTTATAGATTTCTATTCCAGTCACATTTTATAGTAGTTATAGATAGCGTGGAAAATGATCAAACAATATTTTTTTGGCGGGAAATTCTAAACGGCAGACTTCAAAATACATTTAAACTATATCTTGCCAATGTTATATTAATGCATTTTGATTCTTAAAAGAATTAAAACATGACAGTTTTAATTTATCAATAGATATGCAGATTCCATCAGATTTTGTTCATCTAGTCTCATACAACCAGAATGTTTATTTTGAGAACACTTGTAGCCATATAGGTTGTTTTACTACATTTACTTACATTTTTTTTGCATATAATGGGCATGTTGGCCAGGTCACAAGGGCTCGGAGAAGGTTGGGGGGGGGGGGGAGGGGACTTACTGGACAGCTGTTGGGAGACATGGTAGATCTGTCTTCCAACAGCTATCCAAGTAGGTCTCCCCAACCTTCTCCGGTTGACCAAGGCCATTCAGCGTGTTTAACGTGACCACGGCTTAACATCTCATCCGACGGACGGTGGTTTTCTGAAGCCCATTGGTGTCCCCTACTGATCGAGGGTAGGTCGCTGAGTTTTGCAGAGATAAATCTTAACTTGTAATCAGCGATAGCTTATTTTGTATCTCAGTTGGTTTTACTTCATGGAACTGTTTTGCTCATTCGATACCCATCTAAGTAACGACCTCACAATGCAGCTAAGTATTGCTGCAAGTGAGGCAGTCTTATTTATTACAGTATCTATTATTATTTCAGCTGTCAGTCACGATTTGATCCAGCAGCTTCCTTGGTGTAATTTTAGTTTTTCAGTGTATGCATGAAATTAAGTGGTATGATCGATCAGAAAATGAAGAATCCAATGGAACTCGTTACGCGGACGCATAGAGAAGTTATGCAAAAGTTGAAATTAATATGTAATTGATCCGGTTTAAATTGAAAAAAAAAAGTTTTTGATTACATAACTTGTTACTATTTTGCAGATTCCATCAGACTTTGCTTATCTAATCTTTAAATAAAATTTATTATTAAAAAGTTACTGTTTCCCAAACCGAGTTCGCATCCCTTAGGGGGGCGTAAAACTTTCGTAGGGGATGGGGGAGTGGGTCCCCTTCCTCCAAACTTCTCGGCGTCTTTGTGACCTGACCATTTAGCACCACTGTGTAAAAAAAATGCCGCTTAGAGGTAAAAAAGGCAACATAACATACCAGTGGCCAAGTAGAGTATGGGCGTTAAATGAGTTTACTTTGGCTTCCAACTGGGCGCGCTGTAACGGCGCTTGCTCACTCTATCTCATTGGTTTGACAGAACTTTAGAATTTCTCATGTACTGAATTAACTCGCATTTATATCACAAGTCTTCAGAAATTTTGAGTCTAGACGACTCCCCAAGTGAAGATATCGATAGTCTTCCGCATGGTTACCTTATGAACGTTAAATGGCTTGACAGGAAGCCCTCTCCTAACAACTGCCCAGTGGGGGGGTCACCCAGCATTCTCTGAGCCTAAGTGCTCAGAGAAAATTGCTCCCCCCCAAGAAAAAAAACGGTCGTCATATACGAAATCTAAAACTTGTCTACTTGCTCTGAAATCCGAAACAGGTTTTTTTTAAACACGAAGGATGGAGATAACCAGTATCCGTTTCTCGTACACACTTGTGTACAAACACACAAGGACACTCCCTTTGGAATAATGATCCGATAGGGCCTAAAAGGGTTATTTAATTTTGCCCCATAGTATATGCCCGATATAGGCGTAAACACCTAAAGACTAAAATTAGACTGTATAATAGTTTGGTTCTTTCTAGGGTTAGTTATGGTAGTGAAACTTGGACACTTTGTAAACAAGATAACAGGAAACTAGATGCTTTTGATTCCAGATGCTTGGGCATTAGGTGGTTCAACTTTGTAACTAATGATGAGGTTAGGCAAAGGAGTTTGCAACCTCCTTTAAGCAGCATATTGTGCAGAGAGAGACTCCGTTGGTTTGGCCATGTTGCCCGTATGAGTAATTATAGATTGGAGAATAGGGTTATGAACAGTGTGCCTAAAGGCCTCAGAAAGAAGGGGAGACCTAGGATGCGGTGGGCAGACAATGTCAAACAGGACCTTGTTAGAATTGGTGTGCAGTGGCCAGATGCAGTAGATGTAGCTCAGGATAGACTTGCTTGGAGAACTAAATTGCACGGTCTGGTTGGACCTCCGTAGCCTATGGCTGCTTGAGGATGATATGCCCGACACTAAAAATAGATTTAAAAAACTATAAAATATCACTTTAACCTTTCCTGTTCCGTAGAATATTTTAGTAATTTGGAAACCCTACTAAAGTCTTATTCTCAGCCTCCCCTTAAAAAAAACACTTTTCTGGCTATTTAGCCTATTGTGTACAAAAAAAAAGTGTCGCTCAGAGGTGAAACAACCCAGCCCTTCCCCATGTTGATCAGCTAGTTTTAAATAAGAAAATAAATTTAATGATTAGTTGGATTTTTTTTTAGTTACGTCATTAAACCTACAAAAATATTTTTCGCTTTTTGTTTCGTATTAAGAAATTGAAGAAAATGCGTATAAAAGTAAACGTATTGTGATCAACTAGGCTAAAAGAACGTATAATGAAATGCAAGCTTATATTGGTAAGCACAACTATCCTCAGAATAAAGGCTGGTTCTAGTTTTTTTTTTTTCTATGCGAACCCCACTCATTCTTTAGAGTATTTGCTTAGAATTTCCATTGGGAAGCCAAATTAGAAAATACTTCGAAGAAAAAACTTGATGGGAAGGAGACAAGGTAAATTAGAGATCAGAAGAGCACCGTCACTCCGTAAGAAGTTTAGTGAACATTAAAAGTTCGTCTGATAATTCTTTTAGTAAGCAATTTAAAATTACTAAGTAGTCGTGTGTTGATTAACTTTTGAAATAAATTCTTGTAACTGATAACATCTGTTGTTAAATTAGGATTTAGATAGATTTGCTTTAAGGAGTAGGATTTGTCAGTTTGCAAGTAATTTCATCACAGACATATACTCGTTCATTAATATATTCATTTCCTTCCTATTTATGTACTTTATCGAAACCGTACATCAGATGATAATTCATAAAGTCGCCGAATTTCTGGATTTTTTTTAGTATATAATCTCTAAGACTGGCTCCATTTTCTTGAAAATTCTGTACCAGGACCATCTCTACAGGGTAGGCTCAAGCCCAGCCAAAAGTTTTGGTTCTGATTATTTAGGTTTTATGAAATACTGGAAATCAGTCTGTGCATTCGGCACCTCTTAACTGCACCCGTCACTCCAACTCCTATTTTACCTTAAATGCAACACTGGATCTGAAAATTCTTTTAATTTCCGAGTTGTACTGCTTAAAATAGCCCTATTCACCAAGTTTTAGCTCTCCAGCAGTGGTATATCAAAATTTGAAGTACCAGGCCATGTTATTTCGATGACTAACATCTCCATACATCAATTTTTAACCCTCTACCAGTATATCTATATCTGACCTCGACGGACTCTGTATATTCAAATTTTCGCCACATTACTGATATCTACGACCCAAAATACACACAGCAACCAATTTTCAGCTCTCTAGCACCGATAGATTTGAATTTGACCTCGAAGAACTCTCTGCATCCGAAATTTCGCTCCGTTTCTGACGTCTATAGCCCGAAACACCAATTTTCACGTTTCTAGTCCTGGTAGATCAAGGTTTGCCTCTACGTGACCTATGTTTTACATTGAAGGTCACATTTCGGATTTTTCCCGAGATATATGACCTGGATTACCCCTAGGTGCAAATTTTCAGCTTCTACCATTTCATCATAGTTAGAATTAGCGTGATTCTCTGTCAGCCGTGTCTCGAAATCGTCTATATATATAATAGGTAAACTTACTCGCAGATTTTTCTATATTATTCAAAAGTGCTAATTTGAGAATTAACCTACATAACGACTATGTTTTTTTTATTCAATGGTTTAAAATTCGCTTAAAAAGATCCCCATAGCTAACAATAAGTTCAAGACAGAGGCTTCGTTTTAAATTTTCAAAGTAAAATAATTAAAATTTTTTTTTTCTAACACCATATATTTTTCCTTTCACCAGAACAGCCCTCCAATCAGTTTCGTTTCACTTTTTATAAAGTGACCTACCCACTTTTTTTTTGCTTGACCTGTTGCAGGAAGGCATGCACTTGAGCACCACTGGTTTTAACAACTTGACTGATGATCAAAGTCATCATACACTTATTAAAATATTGAACCACAGAAGGAACTCGGGAATTTCTTTTTGTCTTGGATTAATTCACAAGATCCACGTCGTGTTAGATTTTGTCATGCATTGGCGGATGTGGACGAGTTATAAAGAGTTTTCAAATAGTATAAATTATCCAACAGATTTCTAAATAATGTTACATTTTCAGATATGTTGTATCTGCTTTCAGGAAATCGGTGGGACGAACAAGCAAAATACGTTGCTCAAAATGAAGACTGGAAATTGAAAGTAATTTTGAGCTGGCACCACGGACTTATTACTTCTTGAGAGCTTATTAAATTATCTCTGGTTGGTAATCGAATGTGATAATTCTTTTACTCTCCAGGTGGTATACAAAACAAAAAAAAAAACGAACCGTTGTATTATTTGCAGCTAAACTTTATATTTATAATAGAAGTTTCACTCTAAGAACAGTCATTTAGTATAGAAATCATGAGAGGTAGAAAGCTATTTCTAGTGCAAGATTCTATCTTGTTGCTTCAAGGCATCGAAGATTTGTCAGCAGAGATTTGCACTTAACTGTATTAACTCTACAATTGACATATTCCAGGATATTTGCCATGCTGTTGTAACTGAACATAATGTGATCAGTATTAATGTATGTGCATTTATGGATTGTAAAGTATGTTCCATTTTTGCTGTTTGTAAACAAGAGAATTGCCTAGAAATAAAATATATTAAAAAGCATGCAAAGAACTTGTGTGTTGCTGTCTATCAAAAATTCTGAATGCACAAATTTGGTGGATGAAGTTGACTAACATCAGTATTTTCTCTTTCAAATGAGGGTTCCAATTTTTGGAATTTTAAAGGATTACACTATTAATAATACGATAATATACCCAGGACCGGTTGGTTAGGGTTTTTGGCTCCAGAACAACAAAGGCTATGTTGTGCTGAACGAGGTTAATTAAAAAGATATGGGACCCACAACTCAAGTCAAAACCAACACACAAAGAGGAGGAGAGGAAAAGAAAGAAAAGTTTTTAACATCAAACAATGTGTATAGGACCCATGCACGAGCGAATCTTGAAAACAAAATATAAAGGTGGAGGGAAGGGTAAAGTGACTTGAATTTACTAAAATGCTGTATTAAAATGCGATGCATTTTTTTTTTCATGGGGGGAGCATATACCATATTGGGCTCCAGCACACATGGAGGGAGCACATATAAGGACCAGTGGTCAAAATTGAAGGAAAATGTATCTCGAAAAGGTATATAAGGGAATGGCATACCTGTAAATTTTGCCATGCGGAAGGAAATGCATGAACATTTAACCGAATGTAAAACCACGAACATTAACATTAGGGTTACTAAAAAAGAATGCGTGGCAGCAGTCGTCACTCACTCCCATACGAGCCAGCCTGGCATTTACTTGAGTAGCAATTCGATTTCATATAGGGCGATGATTGGTAGGTAGTTTGAATGGAAGCATTATCAATTCAAGACCTAGGTATCTAAACCCTTATTAAATGTGCTACAAAATGTCAAAAAATGAGAGGTTTTAGGAGGACATGATCGCCCCCAAGAGCATACCTTTACAGCAGGATAACGTAAGGAAATGACAGTTGGGTAACTGTCTTGCGAGCTGTTAGTGACCACAGGGAACGAGTTGTTGGGTTGTTTTACCTCTGAGCGGCACTTTTTTGCACACCATGGGCTAAATGGCCAGGTCACATGGACCCCGAAGGCTCAGAGAAGGTTGGGGGAGGGGACCCACTGGAACAATGGCTCTCCCGCACACGAGGCCACGGCTTAACGTCCCATCCGACGGACGGCGGCCTTTCCAAGCCCATCGGTGTCCCCTACTGACCGTGGGCAGGGCGGGGAATTTTGCGGAGATAAATCTCAACGCTGACCCAGCTGGGACTCGAACCTGGGAAATACAGATTACGAGCCTGGCGCACTACCGACTGAGCCACCCCGCCCCTTTATCAATTCAAGACCTAGGTATCTAAACCCTTATTAATGTGCTACAAAATGTCAAAAAAATGAGGGGTTTATAGGAGGACATGATCGCCCCCAAGAGCATACCTTTACAGCAGGATAACGTAAGGAAATGACAGTTGGGTAACTGTCTTGCGAGCTGTTAGTGACCACAGGGAACGATGTATAGACCATAACAGTGCTGGTTCGATAGGTACGAGGTGATTGGATCAGGGTGCCAGTTTTGAGAAGTGACAAATTCGTGATGAAACACCGTTAAAATATATTTACTATTTAAAATATTGATTATTTGCGATTTATTAAAATTATGTGATTTAAAAGCTTTGTAATTCTTTACCCTAATATAAGTACTTTGAGTTCTGGAGTAAGATAAATGTGCCATTTTTTTTTATCTTGTCTCCGGCACCAAAATATCCCAATTTTGTCTTGGGTTGGTAAGCACAAAGACCAAAGGTCTGTGCCACCCTTATCCTTTCAGTGGAAGAACTTTTTTTTAATGTGATGCAAACATCACCTCTGGAGGATAGGCCAGTGGGCAAATGTGCTCCTTACAAATGAGTCCAGAATCAGTTTGAAAACCGATTTTCGACGTGTATTCATCTGGAGAGAACAAGGGTTGGGTTGTTTTACCTCTGAGCGGCACTTTTTTGCACACCATGGGCTAAATGGCCAGGTCACATGGACTCCGAAGGCTAAAAGAAGGTTGAGGGAGGGGACCCACTGGAACAGCTGTTGGGAGTCAGATGGTAGCCTCCCGTCAAGGCCATCCAGCGTGTTCTTTAACGTGCACAGGGTATGGCTCTCCCGCACACGGGGCCACGGCTTAACGTCCCATCCGACGGACGGCGTCCTTTCCAAGCTCATCGATGTCCCCTACTGACCGTGGGCAGGGCGGAGAATTTTGCGGAGATAAATCTCAACGCTGACCCAGCTGGGATTCGAACCTGGGAACTACAGATTACGAGCCTGGCGCGCTACCGACTGAGCCACCCCCTCCGTCAAGGCCATCCAGCGTGTTCTTTAACGTGCACAGGGTATGGCTCTCCCGCACACGGGGCCACGGCTTAACGTCCCATCCGACGGACGGCGGCCTTTCCAAGCCCATCGGTGTCCCCTACTGACCGTGGGCAGGGCGGGGAATTTTGCTGAGATAAATCTCAACGCTGACCCAGCTGGGACTCGAACCTGGGAACTACAGATTACGAGCCTGGCGCGCTACCGACTGAGCCACCCCCGCCCCACAGAACAAGGACTTTGTTGTAACTGCTATAACGTAGAAAGGGGCATTTTTGTTGGCCATAGTGTGACTGTCTGGATTGACATCACGGTGACTTAAAGCACTGGGCCCATCTTTCAGGGAAGAATTGATCGCACAAAGATATAGAGACTAAATTCTTTCAACTTATGTGAGGGTTCAGGGATCCTCTCCATCCCGATTTCATTTTTATGGGCTTATACGGTCGACGATTTCCTTGAAAATGAAGATATAGGATGGAGTGACCATGCAGATCGCTGGAAAGGAATCCAATTGAGATGTGTGGGATGTGGATTGCATGACGCCTGCCTCCTATAGAATCCTCCATGAATTCAGATCTGCTCTTATGGATGAGTTTTTTTTTAACCATATCATAAGAATGTATTGCATGAGCTGAATGGTTGTCAGGAATTGATCACGTCTTATTAACATCTGTCCCATAATTCCACATCTCCCTGCAAAACCTCCACCATATCATTCAGTAGTGGACACAGATGGGCTTAGAAAGGCCACCGTGTGTCAGATGGGATGTAAAGCCGTGGCCCTGTGTGCTGAAGAGCCATAACCTGTGCACTTAAAGAACATGCTTGACTGGAGATTACCATCTGTCTTCTAACAGCTGTTTGGGGAAGCCCCTTCCCACAACCTCTGAGCCCTCGGGGTCGTTGTGACCCGGCCATTTAGTCCATTGTATTGTTTTTCTGCTGAGGTCCTGCCATCCTCTCAGATCTCCTACTGTGGCATATAAACTGACAGGCTCCTGTCAGACCTCTGTGGCAAGCAGCTGCTTGAGGGGGTATTTATTTTTTTTTTTATGCAACCCAACCCAAACCCACCTTATGCTGGCGTATGCAATATTGTGCATATTGCACAGTTCGCCATTATCCTTCATCTTCCCATGCGATACTTAATTGTGTTTGGTGAAAACCATTTTGAGTTATGTATACCTTTGTTCATTAACGTATAATTTTGAGAACCACTCTAAAAAAATTTCGAAACTTCAAGGCTTACTTCCTATTGCTTTTCGCTCGTCATTTGTGGGTTTCAGAAATGCCTATCTTAGAGGGACCTTAAAAGTAGAAAATAAACCTAAATAATATCGATGGTGCAATCATATGATCACTGAGTTCGTAATCACTTCAAAGGAAGATAAGGTGCCGGCAATCTTGTTGAGTAGATAAATTGGTGCCCTATCGTCCTTTCAAGTGAATACGAATTCAGTGACTGACTCCACCATCGATATGCTTTAGGTTTATTTATACTTTTTAGGGCGAATAGAGGAAGATAGATGTTTTTTAATTTATTGATATTTTTTACCTTGGTTTTGTCTCTAAAAATTGTTCCAGGATCCAGTTATGTGGCTTGGCTATCCCTACTTCAGTCGCTGAATATCTCTGATTAATTGATCACTAGGTAATATGGATATTCCTAAGTATCATCAACCAAAACGTTTCGACGAAAAAATACTCTAAAATTATTAGTAAGATAAAATTGTTGAAATGGAAAACAATATGACTGTTTAACAAAAGTACGAGAAAAATGTTGCTTTTGCAATGAGGGGTGAAAGTAGCTAGTATGCCAAAAAATATTTGCTGGTATATAATTGGTATATAATATAATATATAATTGGTGAGATCAGGAGAATCTAGGAAAAACGTATGGGGGGGGGGGGTAAGAGACTGAATTTCCATTGCAGCGTAATGTTTTCCCCTCTGTTTTAGAGGCCTTTAAAAATTTAAAATATGCATAAGTTTTATATTTTTTTTTTACCTCTATTAACCTTACTAGCATTCCCTCCTAGATCCGGCCCTGAGTAGGACAGATTCTACACTACATGTTAAATCATAGCTGGGCAATGGGCGTCGTCATTAACACTTAGAACGGGGATGGTTGGGTTGGGTTGTTTTACCTCTGAGCGGCACTTTTTTGCACACCATGGGCTAAATGGCCAGGTCACATGGACCCCGAAGGCTCAGAGAAGTTTGGGGGAGGCGACCCACTGGAGCAGCTGTTGGGAGACAGATGGTAGCCTCCCGTCAAGGCCAACCAGCGTGTTCTTTAACGTGCACATGGTATGGCTCTCTCGCACACGGGGCCACGGCTTAACGTCCCATCCGACGGACGGCGGCCTTTCCAAGCCCATCGGTGTCCCCTACTGACCGTGGGCAGGGCGGGGAATTTTTGCGGAGATAAATCTCACCGATGACCCAGCTGGGACTCGAACCTGGGAACTACAGATTACGAGCCTGGCGCGCTGCCGACTGAGCCACCCCCGCCTCTTAAGTTTGTGCGGTTTTTCAATGTTATCTTTCCAACGAAAAGTACGTGAGCACAATTGCAAGTGGTGCACATGCGTCGATACACAGTCGAAAGCACATGGCACGCTGAGTCAGTTGATGTATAGCAAGCGTGAAAAGTGGTTCGGTGAAAATGGGGTGCGAAAACATGTCTGCGTGGATTTCAGTTATTCGAGCGTGCTTACTTTATGAACTGAAACAGAACTAAAGCGGCAGAAGCAGCCCGCATGATATGTGCGGCATTTGGGGAAAACATAGTGAACGAATGGGAAGCCCAAAAGTGTTACAGAAAATTTGCATCAGGCAATGAGACTAACATGCACGCCATGAGGGAAGACCGACCGTCATTGATGACAATGAATTGAAGGCCAGTATCGAGTTGGATTCATTGAAACGTGCCAAGAGCTTGCAGAAAGGTTCCGTGTAAGTAACGAAACCATTCGTTTGCATTTATACTGCCCAGTCAGACCTCTGTGGCAAGCAGCTGCTTGAGGGGGTATTTATTTTTTATATTTTATTAGGAGAAGCCTGGAAGCTGAGTAAATGGGTTCCACATGAACTGATTGCCAACAACAAACTATAGAAGTTTACGATCTGCTCTTCGCTTCTTTCACGCCAAGATGAGCCATTTTTGGATGGGTTGTTCCGATGACAAATGGATTGTCTGTAGCAGTGGAAATGTGTATGTAACTGGCGTACCCCTTGTATAGATAGATAAAACTGTAGTTATGGTTTAACAATGGGAATAAAATAAAACTTATATATACAGGGTGATTGTAAACTCTTTCAACAAAAAATGAGGGGTGATAGTACATATCAAGACGACCAATTTTTGCAATGGAACCTAGAGTCGCATTCCACTCCTTCCGCCAGAAAAGAGTACTTTCAAAAAACGTCACGCATGCACAAGTATTTACAATCGGTGCATGAAAATCACAAGATGCAAATCAGGTGTGCTGAGCAAGTGCTTAGACGATTAAGAACAAACATTTAAAAACGCAGCAGAACCCATTCATCGACATCACCGTGATAACGTCACATGATAAGTGACTTATTCGCGAAGGACATGGAAGACTACACATACGAGGAATTGGCGGATATGCATCTGATGTAAGGCCAAGCAGGTGGTAATGGACGTGAAGCACAAAGATTGTACCGTGAGAGATTTCCGAATCGTATTGTGATTTTCATGCACTGGTTGTAAATACTTGTGCATGCGTGGAGTTTTTTAAAAGTACTCTTTTCTGGCGGAAGGAGTGGAATGCGACTCTAGGTTCCATTGCAAAAATTGTTCGTCTTGATGTGTACTATTACTCCACATTTTTTGTTGAAAGAGTTTACAATCACCCTGTATATATAACATTATCTAGCGACTTTTGAGCTCTCACGGCGTACCCCAAAATATTTAACCGCATACCCCACATTGAGAACCCCTAGTCTCAATAGTCCAAATGTTCATATCATTGGTTGTCATCCAGTGAACCTGTACCGCATAAACCAAAGCCCAGGATCCACCAGCAGAAAACTCTGTTGTGTGTCTGGTGGACTACAGCTGGTATCGTGCATTACGAGATTCTTACCACTGATCACACTATCACTGCGAATGTCTTACTCGGAACAGCTACAACAGGTTTTCTGAATCAAACTTTCTTTCTTCTAGGATAGAACTCCCGATCTTTAGAAGATCGGGAGTTCTATCGAAGTGGCATTTACAAACTTGTACCTCATTGGGAAAAGGTTATAGAATGTGCTGGTGCTTACTTTCCTGAATAAAATATCTTTATTCACAAAAACCGCACGAACCTTTTTGGTTACTTGATATAATGCAACTGCACTATATACGATATTTGAAATTTATATTTTGATTAATTAGAAATTTGAATAGCTTATTGATGTAATTTAAACTATAGTTACTATTTTCCCTAATTTTTCTCTTGCTAAATCGCAGGACATCTTGTCCCCGATATTCCGGATTTCACAGAATATGCGTCAGTGGAAAAAAAAAACACATTACACTAGGTAACTATTTGGAAAATAGGGAATATTTTAATATATTGCCATCCATCCATCCCATCCATACAACACATACAAACAAACAAAATCCCCACGAAGCCATGGGCTACGGAAGTCCTATCAAACTATAATTTTGCTCTCCACAGCTGTCTGTAGGCTAATTCTAGCAAGGTCCTATTTGACATTGTCTGCCCAAAGTATCCTAGGTCTCCCCCTTTTTCTTGAAGCCTTTGTGAGTACTGCTCATACTACCTATTTGCCAATCTGTAGCTATGCATAGGGACAACATGGCCAAACCAATGCAGTTTCACTCTGTATAAAATGCTGCTCAAAGGAAGTTGATGACCCTTCTAACTACATTATTGCTTACAAAGTCAAACCACTTAATACCCAAGATACTGCGTAAGCATCTAGAATCAAAAACATCAAGTTTCCTGTTATCCTGCTTACAAAGGGTCCATGTTTCGTTACCATAACTAACCTTAGAAAGAACCAAACTATTATGCAGTCTAATTTTAGTCTTTAGGTGTATACGCCTATTTTTCCACTCTCTCCATATTTCTTAAAAATTCTAGTGGCAATTCCTATTCGTCTATCTTATAACGCACATCACCGGTATCTGTTACATAGCTCCCAAGATAATTAAACAGATACTTGCTCAAGAGTGCAGCCATTCAAAGTAACTGAAGCGCCATCTGCCTGACCAATTTTCATCACTTTAGTTTTTTCACTGTTTATCACCAAACCTACTATATTACCAGTCTCGTCAACAGCCCTAATGAAATAATTCATCTGATCAACATCATTTGCCAAAAGGGCCAAATCATCTGTATAATCTAAATCAGAAATTTTGAAATCTCTAGACCATTTAAGGCCAAAATCTTTCCCTTGCAAAAAATTTCGTATAACATAATCAATAACGAAAAAAAACAGAAAAGGAGACAAAATGTACCTTTGTCTAATTCCACTTGCAATTCTAAACCAATCGCTGCAAGACGTACCAAATCTCACACACCACTCAGTGTTATTATAGAGAGCTTTCATTACACTAACTAACTTGTCAGGTATTCCATATGATCTAAGAATCAACCACAGATTATGTCGATCAATAGAGTCAATAGCCTTTTTGAAACCTATAAAGCTAGCAACCACAGGTTTCTGAAACTCTAAACATTTCTGAAGAATCTACCTAAGTGAAAATATTTTATCTATACATCCCCTACCACTTCTGAATCCACAGTATTCATCACGCAGTTGTCCGTCAACTAAATTCTATTAAATATAATCATGCAAAGAACTTTACCTGGAACAGAAAGTAAACTAATTCCCCTATAATTATCTCAAGAACTGCGATCATCTTTTTTAAAAATAGGAATAATAATAGCTTCAGTAAAATCCTTAGGAACAACACCTTTATCATAAAAGAATATTAAAATTTCAGTCACATAAAAGAATATTCAAATTTCAGTCAGCCATGTGACAACCTAAATGTTCCCATCTCAAAGCATTTCAGTGATGATTTCATCCACCCCAGGAGATTTATGCAGTTTTAATTTAGAGATAGGGAAAGCAACTTCAGAATGAGATATAAGGCCAATATTAGAATGTGCCAGTAATGCATCTATCCTCATTACAAACAATGGGAGAAGAAATAATCACATTGTTTAGAACATCTCTGAAATGCTCATCCCACCTAGCCATCACGAGATCCTCACCTCCAATCACCTTACCATGTTTATCTCTCAATCCCTGTGTACCTATCTGTTTCTTCCCACATAACACATTAATAATCTAGTACAACCCCCTGCTGTTGTGTTGTCTAACTGCTTCCTCTGCTTTGTCAGCCAAGCTATCAAGCCAAAAATTCTTAATAATGTTAACTGATCCTTTACACGTTTATTAAGCTCATTGTAATGCCGTCTGTTAGGACTAGTAGGGTCTTATTCATATTATTCATGCACTTCCTTCTTTCAGAGATAGGTTCCATAGCATTATCATTCAAATAATTTTGTTTCCTCTGTTGCTTTTTAACCAAAAGAGTACTGTTGGTCTCAAGAAAAGCCTGTTTAAACTGATATCCCATTCTTTCTCAACTTCAGCAGTAAGCAAACCACGATTGTCACAAAGACTAAGTAGCCTATCGGTATGTTTTGGCTATTTCTGCATCTTTTAGGCATTCAGTGCTATAGCTAATTTTTTTAACCTTAGCACATTTTTTAAGCTTCAGCTGCAAGACACTTTTGACCACGTAATGGCCAGACCCAATTTCATCTCCCCTGTATGGTCTAGTATTCCTAATTGAACTGGCCCATTTGCTGTTAATTAAAATATAATCTATCATATTCCTGTGAAACCCATCAGGTAAAACCCATGTATATTTATGAATATCGCGGTGTTTGTTTTATGTGTTAGTTATTCGCAAACCATTAAGTGTACTTACCTGTAGGAGACATTCTCCATTGCCATTGGAACTACCAATGCCAAAGGGACCTAAATATCCTGCCCAAAGATTAGAGTCACTACCAACTATAGCATTGAAGTCATCTAGCACAAGAGAAATATCTCCTCTTTTCACAGAATTTTAAATATCCTGAAGCTGTCTATAAAACTTATCCTTCTCGGTCTCATCAGAGTCCTCTGTGGAGGCATTGCAACAGATGACATTTAAGTCCTGTGAACTACAGTTTACGTGCCCGGCGCGCTACCGTCTGAGCCACCCCCGCCCCCGGTTGAGCGCTCTATCTACACTGGTTTCCATAAATTAAGGAAAATCCCTACGTTAAGTCAATGGGTAGCTAACGTCAAAGCTCTATAACTTCTAAAATAAGTTTTTTTGTTTTTAAAAATGTAATTGCAGATAAAGATCTCAATCAAATAAACCAATATCTCGATTTTCAACAATATTCGTTATGTATTTAATGAGTTATGGAAGTTTGATTATTAAACAACAGCAATATCAGTCTTAAGAAACTTATACAAAACCGAAGAATAGTGAAAGAATTCTTTACAGTAAGTTCTAAAATACAAACTTTTTTTTTATTAATCACTTTGATACAATACTTAGTAATAAGTTTTAATTAACTTCTGAAGTCAATTTTTGTGGCTGGCATTGTTATCGCTAAATATTCAAACTTCCATAACTCATTAAATACAAAACGAATATTGTTGAAAATCGAGATATTGATTTATTTGATTGAGATCTTTATCTGCAATCACATTTTTAAAAACTTATTTTAGAAGTTATAGAGCTTTGACGTATAAGAAGTTACAGAGCTTTGACATTTGACTATGCTTCAACGAATATGGACTGAGATTGATTTTCGATTGGAGATTGCTAGTTTAAAGAATGGTGTTCATATGGAAGTTGCTACGTACAAATTCCGATCTTTTGTGACTTTACAACAGCAATCAGTTTATACTGACTGCTGTTGTAAACATATAATATGTTGCAACATATTTTTACAGATATGTTGATTACTTCACAAGTTATTATTGTTTAATTTTGTGCGCACCCTGTCTAATAGGGGCGGGGGTGGCTCAATCGGTAGCGCGCCAGGCTCGTAATCTGTAGTTCCCAGGCTCGTAATCTGTAGTTCCCAGGTTCGAGTCCCAGCTGGCTCAGCGTTGAGATTTATCTCCGCAAAATTCCCCGCCCTGCCCACGATCAGTAGGGGACACCGATGGGCTTGGAAAGGCCGCCGTCCGTCGGATGGGACGTTAAGCCGTGGCCCCGTGTGCGGGAGAGTCATAACCTGTGCACGTTAAAGAACACACTGGATGGCCTTGACGGGAGGCTACCATCTGTCTCCCAACAGCTGTTCCAGTGGGTCCCCTCCCCCAACCTTCTCTGAGCCTTCGGGGTCCATGTGACCTGGCCATTTAGCCCATGGTGTGCAAAAAAGTGCCGCTCAGAGGTAAAACAACCCAACCCAAACCCTGTCTAAAAAATACAGATATTTTCAAAATATTTAACTGCATTAGTGGCAACTGGTAAGATTCTGAGACTGTGCAGTTGACATGTCCACACTTCTCACAGGCCAGTGGTTTATGAGTCACCTTCAATAAACGTATAATTTATCAGAAATATCGAAGCTTCAACTTCGCAGTCTCCATAATTCACTGGACTTTTTGTTTAAGTCTGTGGATTCCAATCTTTGTGAATCTAGCGCCCCCTTCACCCTACTAACGTCCCTTTTACTTCTTCCAAGTGGAAGATTCCCTCTTCATTGCCATCAAAATGTATATTTTTCCTGTTGTTGTTGGGTTGTTTTACCTCTGAGCGGCACTTTTTTTGCACCCCATGGGCTAAATGGCCAGGTCACATGGACCCCGAAGTCTCAGAGAAGGTTGGGGGAGGGGACCCACTGGAACAGCTGTTGGGAGACAGATGGTAGCCTCCCGTCAAGGCCATCCAGCGTGTTCTTTAACGTGCACAGGGTATGGCTCTCCCGCATACGAGGTCACGGCTTAACGTCCCATCCGACGGACGGCGGCCTTTATCAAGCCCATCGGTGTCCCCTACTGACCGTGGGCAGGGCGGGGAATTTTGCGGAGATAAATCTCAACGTTGACCCAGCTGGGACTCGAATCTGGGAACTGAAGATTACGAGCCTGGCGCGCTACCGACTGACCCACCCCACCCCTATTTTTCCTGTATAAAGCAACCTAATTGAAATAATATTTACCGTGTGTACAATTATAAGAGTATTTTGATACTGTATCCATCAATTTCCAAAGTGTTTTTGCCAAAAAGTAAATATATGTTAATCTAAGAAATAATGGATATTACATTTAATCTATTTCTACTAAAAAACCCAAGAACGCCCAACAAATTTCTGAAACTCCGTTTTTTCCCCAACGGAGGTCAGTGCCCCTGTCCGCAAGGACAATGGGGAAAAAGCAAGGACAATACCCAGGGCTTTGCCCAGGGGGTGGGGGGTGGCGGGAGCAGGGGTTTCGGAACCTGCCGAATCCCGTCATCGTAAACGATATATCAAACTTGAATACCAGCTGTGAAATCAAAAACCGATGTTTTTGTATATTGTATTTTAGTCCCGTGTTATATGGCCCACCCTGAAAATAGATTTAAAAAGAAAATTCTAAAATTTTATCCATATAGAATATAATTTTAAACTTTTCTGTCCAGTGGAGTATTTTATTAATTGGGAAACCTTACCTTAACTCTTATTCTTAATTCTTCTAATAAATTCTTCCCCTCCTCTCCCGACAAAGGGGTCAGTCGGTAGCGCGCCAGGCTCTGTAGTTCCCAGGTTTGAACCCCAGCTGGATCAGCGTTGAGATTTCCGCAAAACTCACCAGCTTGCCAACGGTTAGCAGGGGAAACCTATGGGCTTGGAATGGCCGCTGTTCGTCGGATGGGACGTTAAGCCGTATGCCATACCCTGTAAGGGAGGCTACCATCTGTCTCCCAATAGCTGTTCCAGTGGATCCCCTACCCCAACCTTCTCTGTGCCTTCGGGGCCCTTGTGACCTGGCCATTTAGCCCATTGTGTGCAAAAAAGTGCCTCTCAGAGGTAAAAAGAAAATCCCCTCAAGCAGCTGCTTGCCACAGAGGTCTGACAGGAGTCTGATCAGTTTATATGCCACAGTAGAAGATCTGAGAGGATGGCAGGACCTCAGCAGAAAACAACACGAACATCCATCCCTTACCTGGGACTCGAACCCAGGTCCCTTAGATCAGTAACCAAGCGTGCTAACAACTCGGCAACCAACCCAAAAATCCCGTACCAAATCTTGGGTACTGGCATGTCCGTTGGGAACCACTAACTTACGGTAAGCCACTGCTGAGTTAAACTCATACTTTTCTCACTTTTTATGGTACAATACTGATGTAAAAATATATAGGAAAATTCAGAATTTTCGAAGGAAAAAAGAAAAGTAAATATTAATAGCCACGGTCATTTCTACAGTAGAAAATCTAATTAGAGCATTACATTTTTCTTAGCATTTCATGTCTTTAACTATATTTAATACATATATCTGTCGATAGATGGCGTAACATTCAATATATTTTCAAAGTTCAAACGATGCCAACTGAAAACACGGAATAGAATCTATTCGTGTCAAATCAGTACACTTTTTCAACTTGAATGTTTTCGATTTTTACGAAATTCTGAGAATTTATTTTTCTAATACTCATCTGCGCAAAATTTGAGTTTTGTTTCTTTACGACAAAGAAACGACGGCTTAAAGAGGGAATTATTTTTTGTAAATATCTGTAATTTTCCTATTTTTTGAAAAGCGATATCTCTGATTGTAATTAAGGTAGAAATTGAAATTGGTTTCATCTTTTCCCAATCTTGAAAACAGTATATTTAAAAAAATTTTTTAGCATTAAAACTTTTTAAAATTATACCTCTTAGTTAAGAAAAAAAATCAACATAGTTGCATAATCTGAATCGTAAATTGATTAAGCTGAAAAATTAGAGGACGATGAAAAAGGAAACTTATTTTCATATCTGTTACTGTTGCCAAGAAATAAAACTGTAATCATCATGTTATTAATCTGAAGGATTGCAATATTTAAAACTGATACGTTAATCAAAATTTTAATTGCCAGCCAAACATGTTTTTCATTTTTTTTATACGGGGTAATTGTTGTAGTAGAAAATAGAGTATTTATTGATATTTGCACAAATTTCTTTAGGATTGACGTATATTTGTTTCTTATGAGACACAGGAATAGATCAAATGAGATTTTCAATCAGCGCCATATCTGAGCTACGACAGGGAAGGATTAAGAAATTTGGGCGTCTGCTAACAAGTGAATTTGTTTGATGCGAAAATTATAAGTTGGTTTGTTTTACCTCTGAGCAGCTCATTTTTGCACACAATGGACTAAATGGCCAGGTCACAAGGGCCTTGAGAGCTCAAAAAATTTGGGGGAGGGGACACACTAGACAAGAGACAGATGGAAGCCTTCAGTCAAGACCATCCAGCGTGTCTTTAATGTGCACAAAGGTATGGCTCTTCCGAACAGAATGCCATGACTTAACGTCCCAACCGAGGGACTGCGGCTTTTCCAAGCTCATTGGTTGGGTTGTTTTACCTCTGAGCGGCACTTTTTTGCACACCATGGGCTAAATGGCCAAGTCACATGGACCCCGAAGGCTCAGAGAAGGTTGAGGGAGGGGACCCACTGGAACAGCTGTTGGGAGACAGATGGTAGCCTCCCGTCAAGGCCATCCAGCGTGTTCTTTAACGTGCACAGGGTATGGCTCTCCCGCACACGGGGCCACGGTTTAACGTCCCATCCGACGGACGGCGGCCTTTAAAAGCCCATCGGTGTCCCCTACTGACCGTGGGCAGGGCGGGGAATTTTGCGGAGATAAATCTCAACGCTGACCCAGCTGGGACTCGAACCTGGGAACTACAGATTACGAACCTGGTGCGCTACCGACTGAGCCACCCCCGCCCCCAAGCACATTGGTGTCCCCTACTGAACGAGGGCAGAGCGGGAGGTCTGCAGAGATTACGAGGCTGGCGCTCTATTGAGTGACTCCCCCCCCATAAGTTAGGTGTATGGAAAAGATCGTAAAGCATAAAATAGCTCGAAAATGCGCAGAAAAGTATAAAATGGGAAAAAGATTTGGGCCCGTATCCTGCCTGGGCTGGGGTCGCTCAATCGGTAACGAGCCAGGCTTGTAATCTTCAGTTCTCAGGTTCGAGTCCCACCTGGGGCATGTGAGATTTATCTGCCCTGTCAGTAGGGGACACAGATGGACTTGTAATGACCGCCGTCCGTCTGATGGGACGTTAAGCCGTGGTTCCAGTGTGCGGGTTGTTTTACCTTTGAGCGACACTTTTTTGCACACCATAGGCTAAATGGCCAGGTCACAAGGACCCCGAAGTCTCAGAGAGGATTGGGAGAGGGGACCAACTGAAACAGCTATTGGGAGACAGATGGTAGCCTTCCGTCAAGGCCATCCAGCGTGTTCTTTAACGTGCACAGGGTATGGCTCTCCCACACACGGAACCACGGCTTAACGTCCCATCCGACGGACGGCGGCCTTTCCAAGCCCATCGGTGTCCCCCTACTGACCGTGGGCAGGCGGGAAATTTTGTGGAGATAAATCTCAATGCTGACCCAACTGGGACTCGAACCTGGGAACTACAGATTACGAGCCTGGAGCGCTACCGACTGAGCCACCCCCCGCCCCCCAGTGTGCGGGAAAACTATATTCTGTGCATGTTAAAGAACATGCTGGGAGGTCAGTGTGGGAGGGTATCAGTGGGTCATCTCAGCTCTGAACATTTGGGGTCTTTGTGATCTCACCATTTAGCTTAATATATGCACAAAAGTGCCGCTTAGAGATAAAAAAAATCAATCCACGTTTCTCGTGTTACTGATAAGAATAAAAGATCTGCTTGTTCAAATTGTAAAACAAAAAACTTCATGTGCAAACTGTCTTTGTGAAGAGCAGTTTAACAAATAAAATTTTCAGGTTCATTTAATTTTACGTTTGGGGTCAGCACAAGAATTTTACATGCTTTTGATTTTTTTTTGTCCTTTTTTATTGCTATCAGTAGTTCAAGATACCCAAATTTGGATAAAAAAACAGAGATTACCGTAATTTGACAGCAATTGTTTCTGTGTTAAGTAATGACAAAGGCTTTTTTTTTCTAATACATAAATAAAGAAGCAAATCTTAATTTACAGTAAATTCATAGGAGTAATATGTGCTCATTTTCTTGCCTCCAATGGATTCCACACGATTAATACTTCGGCCAAAGAGGACATCATATACAGGGCCTTTATAAAAGAATACCCATATTTTAAAGTATTATATTTTATTAAATACCTAGCTGACCGTCACAGGGCGCTGTCGGGCGTCACTTTTAATCTGTATATCCTTAATTTTTCTGCACTGAACGTAAGTTTTTTAAGTACAATCCCTCCTGACAATGTAACGCAGGGGGCGGGGGTGGCTCAGTCGGTAGCGTGCCACGCTCGTAATCTGTAGTTCCCAGGTTCGAATCCCAGCGTTGAGACTTCGCAAAACCCCCACTCCCTACCCACGGTTCATTCGGGGACACCGATGGACTTGGAAATGCCACCGTCCGTCGGATGGGAGGTTAAGCCCCGTGTGCGGGAGAACCATACGCTGTGCACGTTAAAGAACACTCTGGATGGCTTTGACGGGAGGCTACCATCTGTTTTCCAACAGCTGTTCCAGTGGGTCTCCTCTCCCAACCTTCTCTGAGCCTTCGGGGTCCTTGTGACCTGACCATTTAGCTCATGGTGTGCAAAAAGTGCCGCTCAGAGGTAAAACAACCCTACCCATCTCATAGCCCGTGGCTTTGTAACAAGGTATCGAGACTTTTATTTCGACAGATTTTGGTACTCTGTGGTTCCCGATATACTTGACCGAAAGGTTCCGAATTTCGTAGACATGTCCTTATCCCGTGTTCGACTAAAAAATCAGGTCCCTAGCTGCAATATGACGCCTTAAAAAATAATGCCGTTGGAAATGTGGGATTTGGCAACAGCAGAAGATTTAAATGTCATTTTTAACTCTTACGTTCACAGTTAGGGAGCAGTAAATGACAACAATAAATTTGACAGCGATTACCGTTTCCCGTAGGGGTAGCATGGTAAATATTTTGCTTCTAGCAAATAGCCGCCCCCCCCCCCCTCCTTTGGGCTTTCGACTTCAAATTTGGCACTGCAATCCGGACCAAAACCTGAAACATTCTCTGAAAACCTTAAGCGTCTATTCTCATTTCCTGATGAGTTATGGCTGCCACAGACACACACACAAACACACACACACAGAGACACCTTCTTTTATTATATACACTGCTCGACATAGAAAATGTCACACCAGGAAGTATTTTTCGGAGCGCCATGCAAATAGGTGGGTATGTGCCGACAGTCCAATTATGGAAATGAGTGCAGTTGTGAACCAATCACGTGATAGGTGAAGGAGATAACAGGGCAAAACGACTCGGCGTAACTAAGTTTGGTCGTTTTCACCATTGCATCAGAGTGATCTCGATGGCGAAAGCACGTGTAAGAAGTGAGAATGTCTGGGTAATGTCATCGGGAATTCTACCATCACATGGACACTTTTACCAGAAGCTTCATCATAAGACTGTGTACGGCTGGGTGGTCCCTGTGTCACATTGCAGTGGAAATGCTTTGGGATGCAACAACCGTCTGTCCAATTTCCAAGTGGTTGGAGGAAGGTAACGTTTTGCAGTAATGGAATTGGTGCACGTGGGCGGATGTCCAAACGCTTCGATTGCTGAATTCGATGGCAAGCGGTAGCAGCCCCACAATACACAGTGGGCGACATTCGACGAAGTATAAAGGCAACTACGGATATCCCCGTGTTGACAGACTGTGCATCATAGATTGGCTGAGACAGGTTTGTGCTCTCGGCAGCAATTGTAATGACTGCCACTCACCGCAACATTTTGGGTTGTTTTACCTCTGAGCGGCACTTTTTTGCACACCATGGGCTAAATGGCCAGGTCACATGGACCCCGAAGGCTCAGAGAAGGTTGGGGGAGGGGACCCACTGGAACAGCTGTTGGGAGACAGATGGTAGCCTCCCGTCAAGGCCATCCAGCGTGTTCTTTAACGTGCACAGGGAATGGCTCTCCCACACACGGGGCCACGACTTAACGTCCCATCCGATGGACGGCGGCCTTTCCAAGCCCATCGGTGTCCCCTACTGACCGTGGGCAGGGCTGGGAATTTTGCGGAGATAAATCTCAACGCTGACCCAGCTGGGACTACAGATTACTCACCTCACCGCAACATATCATCGCGCAAGTTTGCAGTGGTGCCGTAACAGACATGCATGGCGAGATGAATAGAACCATGTCATATTCAGTGCCGAGTCTCGCTTTTGTCTCAGCGCTGATTGAGAGTCTGGAGATGACATGGTCACCTGGCTGATCTTGCTGCCATTCGTGAGTGTCATATGGCTTCTCAGCCTGGTATCATGGTTTGGGTACATGGTATCATGGTTTGGGGTCAGTTTCAACAACCATTCACCGCTCATACGAATAGTGGTTAAAATGACAGCATGACGATAATCGATGAGGTGTTGCAGCACGTTTCGTTACCATATCTCCGTGGTATCCCTGATGCCCAGTTTCAACACGATAACATCTGCCCTCACACTGCCAACATAAGTAGACAGTGCCTACAAGGTATCCAGGTGCTGCCTTGGTCAGCGCAATCTCTAGACTTCTCCCCAATAGAGTTGGGTTGTTTTACCTCTGAGCGGCACTTTTTTTGCACACCATGGGCTAAATGGCCAGGACCACATGACCCACTGAAACAGCTGTTGGGAGACAGATGGTAGTCTCCCGTCAAGGCCATCCAGCGTGTTCTTTAACGTGCACAGGGTATGGCTCTCCCACACGGGGCCACAGCTTAACGTCCCATTCGACGGACGGCGGCCTTTCCAAGCCCAGTGGTGTCCCCTACTGATCTCAACGCTGACCCAGCTGGGACTCGAACCTGGGAACTACAGATTACGAGCCTGGCGCGCTACCGACTGAGCCACCCCCGCACGTCTCCCCAATAGCGAACGTGTGGGACATTCATTATTGGCTGATGACTTCACGCCTCTGAACGACCCCCTCGTAATATCGATGAATGATGGACTCAGGTCAATGACATATGGTCCGTGATACCTCAGCACACCATCCGGAGATTTTTCCAATCGATGCCACGCTGTGTTGCCGGGCATGACGATCATAAGAACTACTGACTCAAGCCACATTATACTTTCACCCATCGTATTCATATAATCCCTCAGAAATTAAAAATGGGGCGGGGGTGGCTTAGTCAGTAACGCGTCAGGCTCGTAATCTGTAGTTCCTAGGTTCGAGTCCCAGCTGGGCACTGTTGAGATTTATCTCCACAAAATTCCCCACCCTGCCCATGGTGAGTAGAGGACCGCTGGTGTTGGAAAGACCGCCGTCCGTCTGATGGGATGTTAAGCCGTGGCCCTGTGTGCGGAAGAGCCATACCCTGAGCATGTTAGAGAACACGCTGATGGCCTTGACGGGAGGCTACCATCTGTCTCTCAACAGCTGTTCCAGTGGGTCTCCTTCCCCAACCTTCTCTGAGCCTTCGGGGTCCATGTGACCTGGTCATTTAGCCCATGGTGTGCAAAAAAGTGCCGCTCAGAGGTAAAACAACCCAACCTCATAAATTAAATCCCTTCTTTCCCACCTACTTTTTTTACATGCGTGGCAGGTTTCGTCTCATTTTGTGAATTCCTTCAGGTTGTAGCATTTTCTAGGTCGAGCAATGTAGATTAAGAAAAATAATCGATGTCTAAACTGTCAAGAAACTCTCAAAGTTTCCTTGCTTTGACGGCATGGAATTAATTAATATCACAGATAATTGCCAAATTTTCAAACCACTGGATTGTTACAAGAGGATCAATCTTGTGGCCCCCGAGAAGTTCCGATTTTACCTCTTTTTGAAGGAGACATTAAAAACATCGTTTATTTCGAAAATAATTCGTAATTTACAATCATTTAAAGAAAAAGCCTCATTGCAGCCGTTGCATGTGTTACATTAGACATATTGAGCAGAGTATTAACAGAAGTTAAATATCACGCCACCAGTAGCTTCCAGTTTGTTGAACAAAAAAAAACAACAACAATAACGAAACTTAGAGTATCTTCACATTTTGTGCAAAAATTTGTTTAAAATATATGTGTATTCTTTTATAATGACCATGCATTTAACGTTTACCGATTCCATGTATTATAAATCTATTAGTAAAATAAGCAAGCTTCAAGTATACTCAGTCTATTACTTATAACAGCACAAATTTTTTGTAATGTTAAACTAAAAGATAGCCGATTTGGAGAGCTAATTTCAGTTGACGCTAATTAGGAAAAGCACGGTGAATAGAGTGTTGCCAGAAACTGCACTCTTGTTTGAATACATTTAATTAGGTAGCTTTTAACTCAGCCTTACGGCACTGCAGATAGTTTGGCGCATTGCCAGTTTATAATGTGTAATTCATGCAGATAAACATAATGGGTTAATATCTGTCTCTTACTCTGAAGATTGGCATTCAGTTCCCTTGACGAAAAGAAATATTTACTATTTCTTGATTTAACAGGCAGTCAAAGACTATTCATATTTTCTTCCTGCTTTTAGGATTTGTAAAAATGGTTTAAAAATCGATTTGGATTCAAGTGCCGCTGAAATATGAATGCCATATTAGTGGCAGCCAAAATTCTGCAGGCCTATAACTGATGAAACAAGTTTTAATATAAAAATGACACTGAAAGTATAGTAAAATCTCGTTAATTCAAAACTTTTTAATTTCAATTTTCTCATAATTTGAATTTTTTCTTTCTTAAATTTTGAGACCCAATAAGCGAATTTTATACAAAAGTATCCGGATAATTAAAACCCCTTGTTCATTTGTAATTCGATTATAAAATAGCCCTGTACTTATAAGATCAATATATTTGTGCCTGAATAATTCGAAAACAAAATTAGGAAAAAAAATATAATGGTTGTGAAAATTATGCTTTTGCGAAGACAAACAACCACCATATAAACGAGAGAAGATGGCAATGACGTATCGAATAAGTCATTGTCATCCGAGGAAGAGGAATTTTTCAGCTTTGGGCATGCGCAGGTGATACTTGTCAGGGACACAAGGTATGTCAACGACAATATGGGAAATATATGGATAAGGAATCCTCACAATATGATTCAGAGAAAAAACAGTGACTGTTTTAAATAAGTTGCTTTTTACTGATAATATTTGGTAATTTGTGGCTATTTCAATATTAAAAAATTAAATTATTTCAGTATTAAGAACATAGATATTAGTTTTATAATTTTAACTTTTTAATTGTCTATTAATGAAATAAAAATAAATTACCTCTCAGTGGTCTGACAAGAGCTTGTCAGTTTATACGCCATATATCTATTAGCGAAATAAAATCTTGTTTAGTGTTTCGAAAATAAATCTTTTGGAATTGGATTTAATATTACATTATAAGGAAAGCCATATATATAGAATAAAATCGATGTGTTTTTAATAGGTAGGTCTACTGCATTCATGAATTTCGAAATGAGCGGTTATTCGTAATTTGAAGTATCTTTTTTTCGGTCCCTTGAATTTTGAATTAATCAGGTTTTAAGTAGTGCGTTGCTGGGGCGGGGGTGGCTCAGTCGGTAGCGCGCCAGGCTCGTAATCTGTAGTTCCCAGGTTCGAGTCCCAGCTGGGTCAGCGTTGAGATTTATCTCCGCAAAAATTCCCCGCCCTGCCCACGGTCAGTAGGGGACACCGATGGGCTTGGAAAGGCCGCCGTCCGTCGGATGGGACGTTAAGCCGTGGCCCCGTGTGCGGGAGAGCCATGCCCTGTGCACGTTAAAGAACACGCTGGATGGCCTTGACGGGAGGCTACCATCTGTCTCCCAACAGCTGTTCCAGTGGGTCCCCTCCCCCAGCCTTCTATGGCCTTGACGGGAGGCTACCATCTGTCTCCCAACAGCTGTTCCAGTGGGTCCCCTCCCCCAGCCTTCTCTGAGCCTTCAGGGTCCATGTGACCTTGCCATTTGTGTGCAAAAAAGTGCCTCTCAGAGGTAAAACAACCTAACCCAAGTAGTGTGTTGCTCATCCGACAAACCCGGTCTCAAAAAGGTTCCCTACCACTCAGCTTTGGGTTGGGTTGTTTTACCTCTGAGCGGCACTTTTTTTGCACACCATGGGCTAAATGGCCAGGCCACAACGACCCCGAAGGCTCAGAGAAGGTTGGGAGAGGGGACCCACTGGAACAGCTGTTGGGAGACAGATGGTAGCTTCCCGTCAAGGCCATGCAGCGTGTTCTTTAATGTGCACAGGGTATGGCTCTCCCGTACACGTGGCCACGGTTCAACGTCCCATTTGACGGACGGCGGCCTTTCCAAGCCCATCGGTGTCCCTTACTGACCGTGAGCAGGGCGGGAAATTTTGCGGAGATAAATCTCAACACTGACCCAGCTGTAACTCGAACCTCCCCCCCGATAGGGGACCACCTTGTAGTGGTGGGGGGGCCTACGGTCCGGCAACCCGGCTGAAGGCTGTGCCGACCGGATTGGCGTCGCGGTTGGACATGGCTAAGGCCAACAGAGGTCGACGATGCTTCCAACTGGTTCCCTAGCCGGTTGGTCGGTGACAGTGTCTGAGACCTCACCTCTCAGGAGCTCAGTGGAGCTGTTCAAGGGCTCGGCAGAACGGGATTGGCTCCTAGTAAGCCAGAGCCCTTTCAAAAGTCCGGGTCCTACTAAGAATCTCCACCCCGGGTGCCGATCGAGCTTGGATCTATATATCCATGCACATTTGCAAACTGGGGAATAGATTAAAGTTAGGTTTCTTCCGGTAGTCAGCTTTCCTTCTATAGGACTGCTGCCATGTGAGGCTGGGGTTGAGGTGCGCCTATAGGGCGTATTCCTTGCCCCCAGCTCTAGATGGTCATGGCTTTTCATAACCAGGTAGTGCTGTACAAGCGGAACCGGGAATTGCCGTGGTTGCATAAGATCGCATCAAAAGAGATTTATTGTAACTCGAACCTGGGAACTACAGGTTACGAGCCTGCGCGCTATCGACTGAGCCACTTCCGATCCCTGTCACTGTAAACGAGCCTCTTGCTATCTTGACATGAAAACAAGGACGTTTCGTTGATCCGAGTAAATGGATGTAGATCAAACTGATCCAACGCGTGATCCACATGCTCATTGCCCTCCTCCCCCCCTAAGAAAGAAATGTTTCGGGGACCCTTTTGTAAAATCCATTATCTTTCAGTTATTTAAATTTTTTAAGTCAAATTTCATATTAATGTATTCGTTGTAATATTTTCTGTCGTTCTCAATAATTTAAATTTTGCATCCCTCAAATATTTTACGTAAAAACAAAATGTGTGCTTTTTGATTCAAACGATTATCTTCGTTTTATACCTATATCTACTTTTAAAACACTTATCAAAAATGTTAATCAATATCGTGTAAATTTTATTTGTTAGAGATTAAGGATAACAAAATAAATACTCCCTATTAGTCCTGTCAGACTCTGCTTGCCACAGGGGCGGGGGTGGCTCAGTCGGTAGCGCGCCAGGCTCGTAATCTGTAGTTCCCAGGTTCGAGTCCCAGCTGGGTCAGCGTTGAGATTTATCTCCGCAAAAATTCCCCGCCCTGCCCACGGTCAGTAGGGGACACCGATGGGCTTGGAAAAATCACCGCCCGTCGGATGGGACGTTAAGCCGTGGTCCCGTGTGCGGGAGAGCCATACCCTGTGCACGTTAAAGAACACGCTGGATGGCCTTGACGGGAGGCTACCATCTGTCTCCCAACAGCTGTTCCAGTTAGTCCCCTCCCCCAACCTTCTCTGAGCCTTCGGGTCCATGTGACCTGGCCATTTAGCCCATGGTGTGCAAAAAAGTGCCGCTCAGAGGTAAAACAACCCAACCCTGCTTCCCACAGAGGTCTGACAGGAGAATGGCAGTTTATATTTAGATAAATTGTTATAGTTATAGCAGAAGGTCTGCGAAGATGACACGACCTCAGCAGAAACCGGGGATTGAACCCAAGTCTCTTTGATCAGTAGCGAAGCGCGGTAATCACTCGGCCACGGGATAGGCATTGAGGAAAAGAGTTCTGACACACAGGCAGCAAGAAGAGAAATTTCTAGTACCGAAAACGAAGCTAATTATTTACGATCCGTTAATATTCGTTCAAAGATATAGAAAAAGCATTCTGATCTATTCCTTGAAATAGGGGGTGGCTCAGTCGGTAGCGCGCCAGGCTCATGATCTGCACTTCCCATGTTCGAGTCCCAGCTGGGTCAGCGTTGAGATTTATCTCCGCAAAATTCCCCGCCCTGCCCACGGTCAGTAGGGGACACCGATGGGCTTGGAAAGACCGCCGTCCGTCGGATGGGATGTTCAGCCGTGGCTCCGTGTGTGGGAGAGCCATGCGGGTGAGCATACCGTGTGCGGGAGAGCATACCCTGTGCACGTTAAAGAACACGCTGGATGGCGTTGACGGGAGGCTACCATCTGTCTCCCAACAGCTGTTCCAGTGGGTCCCCTTCCCCAACCTTCTCTGAGTCTTCGGGGTCCATGTGACCTGGCCATTTAGCCCATGGTGTGCAAAAAAGTGCCGCTCAGAGGTAAAACAACCCAACCCAGCTGGGTTAGCGTTGAACTCCCGCCCTGCTCACGATCAGTAGGGGACATCGATGGGCTTGGAAAGGCCGCCGTCCGTCGAATGGGACGTTAAGCTGTGGCCCCGTGTGCGGAGAACCATATCCAGTGCACGTTAAGGAACACTCTGGATGGCCTTCACGGGAGGCTACCATCTGTCTCCCAACAGCAGTTTCAGTGGGTCTCCTCCCCCAACCTTCTCCGAGTCTTCGGGGTTCTTGTGATCTGGCCATTTCGCCCATGGTATGCAAAAAAGTGCCGCTCAGAGGTAAAACAACCTAAAAATCCTTGTAATAGTTTTATATATCAAATATCCCCCAAAATTAAATTTTTTTTGCAGAGGCCCCCTTATCCATGCCCCTCTATCAGTGCAGGAGTTACGGGGCATATCAGTACGCCTCTGCTCATTGAATAAGAACTTAGCTCATTAAGCAAGTAATCAATATAACTGGCTCATTTCTTGGAATTTTCGTCCAATCATATTTAGGTGCATAACTAAACACCTTGCAATTCATAGTACTCAACAAAAATGTCTATTTTTCAACTGTCAAGGATGTATCATTTAGTTGAACGTTGATACCAATTTCAGATGAAAATTGTCTTGAGTCGGGGGGATACAAAATCAACCTTTTTCTTCTAAAATTTATGTCGACTTTTAACTACAAGTGATAACTTCTTTGACAGTTGAACTAAACTATCGAGAAATTTCTTCAATTTATGACCATTTTTGTTTTTAAATCAAGATATTTTCTTGATCCCTTAAAAATATAATTTTTTTTTACAGATTCTTAGAATTATTATTTAATTTCGTTAGAAATATACGTTTCCGTTCTGAAGTTGAGAATTTTTTCTGAGGCTCTTTACGAATGTAGACGGAGTTGGGGTTTGCTCAGTTAGTAGTAGCGCGCCAGGATCGTAATCTGCTGCAGTTCCAGGGTTCGAATCCCACCTGTGACAGCGTTGAAATTTATCTGCCCAAAAGTCGATGCCCTGACCTCGGTCATTAGGGGACACCGGTGGATTTGGAAAGGCCGCCGTCCGTCGGATGGGACGTTAAATCGTGGCTTCCTGTGCAGGAGATCAATGCCTTATGCACGTTAAAGAACCTGCTCCGTGAAGGCTGGATGGCCTTCACGGGAGCCACCATCTGTCCCTCTGCAGCTGTTCAGAGTGTCCCCTTCCCTCCACTTTCTCTCAGTCATTGGGGTCGTTGTGACTTGGTCATTTATCCCATTGTGTGCAAAAAAGTGCCGCTCAGAGGTGAAACAATCCCAAAACAACTGAAAGAAGTATTACAAAATCCTCATGCAGTCATCGGCTACGGAAGTCAACCAGCTTATATAATTTAATTCTCTAAATATGTCTGTCTTGAGCGACAACTGCTGCTTTGGGTCACATTAGGCTAATTCTAACGAGATCCTGTTGGGTTGTTTTACCTCTGAGCGGCATTTTTTGCACACAATGGGCTAAATAGCCAGGTGACAAGGACTCCGAAGGCTCATAGAAGGTTGGGGGAGGAGACCCAGTGGAATAACTATTGGGGGGCAGATTGTAGCCTCTGTCAAAGCCATCCAGTTTGTTGTTTAACGTGCACAGGTTATGGCTCCCCCGCACATGGGGTCACAGCTTAACGTCCCATCCGAACGACAGCGGTCTTTCCAAGCCCATCGTATCCTCTATTGACCGTGGACAGGTGGGGAGTATTTCGGAAATAAATCTCATCGCTGACCCAGCAGATTTCGAGGCTGGCGCGCTACCGACTGAGCCACCTCCGCAAGGTTCTGTTTGCCATTGTCCACGGCAAACCCTTTCTGAGGCCTTTAAGCCACACTGTTAATTACCCTATTCGCAATCTACAGCATACGGATAACATGATGAAACCGATGCAGTCTCTCTTTGCACAACATGTTTCTCAACGGAATTGCCGTCTCCTTCTAACCTTATCATTACTTATAAAGTCAAACCACCTAATGTCGAAGATACTGGGCAAGCATCTAAAAATCAAAGGCATAAGTTCCCTGATGTGTTGCTTACAAAGGGCCCACGTTTCGTTATCTTAACAAATTTTGGAAAGGTTTGGGTTGTTTTACCTCTGAGCGGCACTTTTTTGCACACCATGGGCTAAATGGCCAGGTCACATGGACCCCAAAGGCTAAGAGAAGGTTGGATGAGGGACAGCTGGAACAGCTGTTGGGAGACAGATGGTAGCCTCCCGTCAAGGCCATCCAGCGTGTTCTTTAATATGCACAGGAATGTCTTTCCCGCACCACAGAACCACGCCTTAACGCCCCGTCCGACGGACGGCGGCCTTTCCAAGCTCATCGATGTCCCCTACTGACCGTGAGCAGGGCGGGGAGTTTTGCGGAGATAAATCTCAACACTGACCCTACTGAGACTCGAACTGGGAACTACAGATTACGAGCCTCGTGCGCTACCGATTGAGCCACCCCCGCCCCAAATTTTGGAAAAAATCGTTTATACGCCATAGTAGGTCTGTGGGGATGGCGAGGCCTCACCAGAAAGACAACACAAACATCCATGCCTTATCCGGGGCTCGAACTCTGATCCCTCTGATCAGTAGCCAAGCACTCTAACCACTTGCCCACGGGACGGCTACATAACTTAATAATAGTCTTTACATGCATATGCTTCTTTTTCAATGATCTTAGCAGTTTCTTAAAGGTCCTAGAAACAATGGTTATTTTCATGTTTATCTCATGCCGCATCATATCCATGTTTATCTCATGTCAAGTACTTATATCTGTCACACAATTCTTGAGATTTTAAACTGAGAAACTTGCTGAAGAGCATATCCATTATAAAAAAACGGACAATTTCGATCTCTTTACCTTACTTTCTTTTCACCAAACCTACTCTATTACAGAAAGCATTACAGAGTGCTTAATAAACGTGTAAAGGATCAGTTAGCTACTGATAAGAATCTTTGGCTTGATGGCTTGGCTGATAAAGATGAGGAAGCAGTTAGACAGCACAACAGCAGAGAGCTGTACCAGAGAGTTAATGTTTTGTGTGGTAGAAAACGGACAGGTATACAGGGACTGAAGGATAAACAAGGTGAGGATTCTGTCATGGCTAGGTGGGCTGAGCATTTCAGTGATGTTCTAAACAATGTAGTTAGTTCTACTCCCATTGTTTGCAATGATTATAGATGCATTGGTGGCTTTAATGTTGGCCCTATAACACAATCTGAAGTTATTTTGGCTGTTTCTAAACTTAAACTACATAAATCCCCAGGGGTAGATGAAATTACTACCGAAATGCTTAGAGCTGGGAATGTTTCGGTTACCGCTTGGATGACTGAAATTCTGAATATCTTTTATGATAAAGGCATGGTTCCTAAGGATTTTACCAGAGCTATTGTTATCCCTATTTTCAAAAAAGGTGATCGCAGTTCTTGTGATAACTATAGGGGTATCAGCCTACTCTCTGTTCCAGGGAAAGTTCTTTGCATGATTGTGTTTAATAGAATTAAGAAACTGGTTGACAGGCAATTGCGTGATGAGCAATGTGGATTTGAAAGTGGTAGGGGATGTGTATATCAGATATTCTCACTTAGGCAGATTCTTGAGAAATGTTTAGAGTTTCAGAAACCTTTGGTTGCTAGCTTTGTCGATTTCAAAAAGGCTTTCGACTCTGTTGATCGTCATAATTTGTGGTTAGTTGTGAGATCATATGGTATACCAGACAAGTCAGTTAACATAATGAAAGCTCTCTATAATAACACTGAGTCATGTGTGAGTTGGTAAGGCCTGTAGCAATTGGTTTAGCATTACTTCTGGTGTTCGACAAGGGTGCATTTTGTCTCCTTTTCTCTTTGCTTATTGATTATGTTATGCGAAATTCACTTCAAGGGAAAGATGTTGGCCTTAAATGGACTGGAGATGCGAAAATGTCTGATTTAGATTATGCTGATGATTTAGCCCTTTTGGCAAATGAAGTTGATGAGATGAACTCTTTCATTCGAGCTGTTGATGAGACTGGTAGTAGGTTTGGTTATAAACAGAGAGAAAACTAAAGTGATGAAAATTGGTCAGGCAGGCTGTGATTCAGTTAATCTGAATGGTTGCAATCTTGAACAGGTGTCACAGTTTAATTATCTTGGGAGCTATGTAACAGATACTGGTGATGTGCGGCATGAGATTAACAGACGAATAGGGATTGCTGCCGGGACTTTTAAGAACCTATGGAGAGTGTGGAGAAATAGGCGTATACACCTAAAGACTAAAATTAGACTGTATTATAGTTTGGTTCTTTCTAGGGTTAGTTATGGTAGTGAAACTTGGACACTTTGTAAACAAGATAACAGGAAACTAGATGCTTTTGATTCCAGATGCTTACGCAGTATCTTGGGTATTAGGTGGTTCAACTTTGTAACTAATGATGAGGTTAGGCAAAGGAGTCTGCAACTTCCTTTGAGCAGCATATTGCGCAGTGAGAAACTCCGCTGGTTTGGCCATGTTGCCCGTATGGATAATTATAGATTGGCGAATAGGGTTATGAACAGTGTGCCTAAAGACCTCAGAAAGAGGGGGAGACCTAGGATGCGGTGGGCAGACAATGTCAAAAGGACCGTGTTAGAATTGGTGTGCAGTGACTAGATGCAGAAGATGTAGCTCAGAGCAGATATGCTTGGAGAACTAAACTGCATGGTCTGGTTGGACCTCCGTAGCTCATGGCTGCTTGAGGAGATGATGATGAGTCTATTACCAATCTCATCCTCGTCACTAACGAAAAGTTCATCTCATCAGCATCACCATTTGCCAAAAGGGCCAAATATTCAGCATGATCTAAATCAGAAGTGTTCATATCTCTAGATAAGTGTTCCGCAGACGTTTTTCTTTCAGGTACAGTAAAAAATGGGGCGGGGGTGGCTCAGTCGGTAGCGCGTCAGGCTCGTAATCTGTGGTTCCCAGGTTCGAGTCCCAGCTTTGTCAGCGTTGAGATTTATCTCCGTAAAATTCCCCGCCCTGGCCACGGTCAGTAGGGGACACCGGTGGGCTTGGAAAGGCCGCTGTCCGTCGGATGGGATGTTAAGCCGTGGCTCCGTGTGCGGGAGAGTCATACCTTTTGCACGTTAAAGAACACGCTGGATGGCCTTGACGGGAGGCTACCATCTGTCTCCCAACAGCTGTTCCAGTGGGTCTCCTCCCCCAACCTTCTCTGAGCCTTCGAGGGTCCTTGTGACCTGGCCATTTAGCCCATGGTGTGCAAAAAAGTTCCGCTCAGAGGTAAAACAACACAACCCAGTAAAAAATTCTGAGCAACTTTTCTGCACACCACGATGGAAAAAGAATTCATGAAAATAGGACTTTTTTTTTTATACCAGAACTCCACCCGGAAGTTGTTTTTATGAATAATGATAATCAAGAAATTCTTAATAAAAAAAAATCTAAATCTAAAATCAAAAATATTTATTAAGTCATGCCGACTAAAAAATACTGACTTAAGCGTTCCGGAAGCATATTTTTTTAGGAAAAAAAATGAATGAAAATAGAGTTACAACAGTATTGTACGAGTAGATGAAAACAAACATTTTCAGTGCACTACATCAGTTTACTTCGCAGAAGAAAAGACGAGGCACGACATTAACGTCACGAATAGTTTAACAAAATAATTGAGTTTCGCCGTGAGTGAGACTCGAACCCACGCTTCCCAAGTTACATATCGGGTGTTCTTTACCACTAAACTATCAGCAGATAACTGTCTTTTTTCAGCTAATGCGAGTTATAAACGTTCCCGAATATCATTCGGGTACGTATATATATTTTTTTATTATTATTTATATATATATATTATTATTATATATATATTATTATACATTATTTTCCCAAGCACTAATTCCCGAATATCATTCGGGAATTAGTGCTTGGGAAAATTTGTTATTCGGAAAATTTGTTATTTAGGAATTAGTATTCTGGAAAGTTTTTAAGTCACATTAGCTGAAGAATCAGTTATCTGCTGATAGTTTAGGGGTAAAAAAACACCCGACACGTAACTTGCGAGTCGTAGGTTCGATTCTCACTCACGTCGGAACTGAAAATTTTCAGTTTATTCATGAGTCCCACGTAACTTGCGAGGCGTAGGTTCGATTCCCACTCACGTCGGAACTGAAAATTTTCAGTTTATTCATGAGTCCCACGTAACTTGCGAGGCGTAGGTTCGATTCCCACTCACGTCGGATCTGAAAATTTTCAGTTTATTCATGAGTCCCACGTAACTTGCGAGTCGTAGGTTCGATTCTCACTCACGTCGGAACTGAAAATTTTCAGTTTATTCATGAGTCCCACGTAACTTGCGAGGCGTAGATTCGATTCCCACTCACGTCGGAACTGAAAATTTTCAGTTTATTCATGAGTCCCACGTAACTTGCGAGGCGTAGGTTCGATTCTCACTCACGTCGGAACTGAAAATTTTCAGTTTATTCATGAGTCCCACGTAACTTGCGAGGCGTAGGTTCGATTCCCACTCACGTCGGATCTGAAAATTTTCAGTTTATTCATGAGTCCCACGTAACTTGCGAGGCGTAGGTTCGATTCCCACTCACGTCGGATCTGAAAATTTTCAGTTTATTCATGAGTCCCACGTAACTTGCGAGGCGTAGGTTCGATTCCCACTCACGTCGGAACTGAAAATTTTCAGTTTATTCATGAGTCCCACGTAACTTGCGAGGCGTAGGTTCGATTCCCACTCACGTCGGAACTGAAAATTTTCAGTTTATTCATGAGTCCCACGTAACTTGCGAGGCGTAGGTTCGATTCCCACTCACGTCGGATCTGAAAATTTTCAGTTTATTCATGAGTCCCACGTAACTTGCGAGGCGTAGGTTCGATTCCCACTCACGTCGGAACTGAAAATTTTCAGTTTATTCATGAGTCCCACGTAACTTGCGAGGCGTAGGTTCGATTCCCACTCACGTCGGAACTGAAAATTTTCAGTTTATTCATGAGTCCCACGTAACTTGCGAGGCGTAGGTTCGATTCCCACTCACGTCGGATCTGAAAATTTTCAGTTTATTCATGAGTCCCACGTAACTTGCGAGTCGTAGGTTCGATTCTCACTCACGTCGGAACTGAAAATTTTCAGTTTATTCATGAGTCCCACGTAACTTGCGAGGCGTAGGTTCGATTCCCACTCTCGTCGGATCTGAAAATTTTCAGTTTATTCATGAGTCCCACGTAACTTGCGAGGCGTAGGTTCGATTCCCACTCACGTCGGAACTGAAAATTTTCAGTTTATTCATGAGTCCCACGTAACTTGCGAGGCGTAGGTTCGATTCCCACTCACGTCGGATCTGAAAATTTTCAGTTTATTCATGAGTCCCACGTAACTTGCGAGGCGTAGGTTCGATTCCCACTCACGTCGGAACTGAAAATTTTCAGTTTATTCATGAGTCCCACGTAACTTGCGAGGCGTAGGTTCGATTCCCACTCACGTCGGATCTGAAAATTTTCAGTTTATTCATGAGTCCCACGTAACTTGCGAGGCGTAGGTTCGATTCCCACTCACGTCGGATCTGAAAATTTTCAGTTTATTCATGAGTCCCACGTAACTTGCGAGGCGTAGGTTCGATTCCCACTCACGTCGGAACAGAAAATTTTCAGTTTATTCATGAGTCCCACGTGTAAAGGATATCTCGCATGATCCTCTACCATTGAAGTTAATATTATTTCATTTTTGTGTATCAGTGATGATATGATGGATGCCGATTTAGATTTTTCATATTCGCGGCACACCGTTTTCGGAACACTGCTCTAGGTCATTTAAGGCCTCAATCTCTGTTCCTTGTAGTGAATCTTGTTAAAAGTAAATAATAACAAACTAAAAAGAAAAGGAGATAAAATGCACCCTTGTCTAACTCTAATAGTAATGCTAAGCAAATTGATATAAGCTTTATAGTCACACATGACATATGTATATAGATTATTTTATTAATAAAATGTAATTATGTTATATTAATATAACAATTTTTGTGTTATAGTCTATATCCATCATTAACTTTTCTGGTATGCGTTGGGGCTGGCAATCAATTAACATGCAGAAAACACGGCCGTTGATTTTCTTTCAACAGAAGTCTACCAATTCAAAATGTCGATAATTCAAAAATTAGAGTAATAGATGAATTAGAATCATACAATTAGAACATAGATTAGAATCATAGATCATCATAGAATTGGCATAAATGGTCAGCATCGATGTCGTGTCCCTCTACGTAATTTTTATTTTTTTTTTGATATAAATATACGGTATTACAATGTAAATAACCCAAGAGCATATGCTCATCCAGGTTATTGTAATAATTAACACAGGAATAAAGTAGTGACATATACAATATTAAACTACTTCAAATATAGTTGAGTATGCAATAACAGAAAAGTAAAAATCCTTTTATCGAACAACAGTGGCAAATATATATAAATGATTTCATTTTTCTATACAGATTTTTTTGTTCGTGTAGACATAAAACTGTAACTACAAGGAGCTAGCTTAAAGTATGAAAGTGAGGCTCCATATCAGTTATATTTTTGAGGAGCTGTTTCAGTTTTTCTTTATATGTGGAATATCCACAATTGTATTTTCTGAGAGCAAGTGGTAAGGAATTAAATAACTTAGGTTTAATTTCTTTTTTTGCCTTGGGAATCACGTATGTCATTTCTTCATTTCTTAAACAATATAAGTTTTCATTTGAATTTCAGAATTAGGTTTATAAAGATAAAGCATTAGCTTGTACGTATAAAGGTGTCTTAAAGGAAATATATTTAATTCACAGTATTTATTATATACGTTTAAATTTTTTTTGTGGAATGGTTATACTCTTTATAATTTTGTTTTGCAACCTAAACATAGGTTTAAGTGCAGTTTTATATGTTCCACCACAGCATAATATTCCCTAACTCAAGGCAGACTGGATCCAAGAAAAGTACAGTATCCTTAGCATATCATTATTCAATATTTTTCTTAAATAATACAACCTATAAAGCATTGATCTAACTTTTGTGGTCTGTTTATTTATGTAAGGTTTCCAGCTTAAATTTCTATCAATTTTTACACCAAGATAATCAATTTCTTTGACATTTTCTATTGGATTACATTTACAGTCAATGATTTTAGAACAACTAAAGTCATGAATTTTAATATTAAGAGAACTATTCTCTTTATTTTTTAAACAATAAAACATATATTTTGTCTTTGAAATATTTATAGTTAACTCATTCAATTTGAACCAATCCCCAATAACAGATAATTCATTATTAGAAATCTTAACCAGATCATCAAGGTTACCAGCACAGAATGTCACTGCAGTGTCATCTGCAAATGTATTGATTTTTCCATTTACATTAAATAAAAGGAACAAAAATCATTAATAAAAATAAAGAAAAGCAGTGGACCTAAAACTGACCCTTGTGGCTCGCCACATGTAATAGTCATTTCAGAACTAATAGTATCATGTATTTTTACAACTTGAGTTCTGTTATATAAATAACTTCTGAACCATTCTAGAACAGTGCCTCTGATTCCAATTTGTTCTAGTTTACAGAGTAATATCCCATGTGACACAGTATCAAATGCTTTTTGAATATCCAGAAACACAGTAAGAATTTGTTTATTATTGCCAATATTTCTATAAATGGTTTTAGTAAAATTAAGTAAAGCATCCTCGGCACCCAAGCCTTTTCTAAATCCAAACTGATTTGGTGAGAAAAAGTTGTTCTTTATAAGAAAGTCAGTTAATCGTTTTTTGACCAGTTTTTCTAAAATGTTCCCAAAAACTGAGATTACAAATATTGGCCTATAATTAGAAAATATATTTTTATTTCCCTTTTTATATATAGGTACTACAACTGCTTTTTTCAATTCATCAGGAAAAATTCCCTTTTCAAGAGATAAATTATAAATATGGGCTAGAGGCTTGACATTATAATCCTTACACTTTTTTAAAATAATTGTAGATACCCATCATTCCATACACTTTTGTTATCTTGAAATTTCAGAATTATATTTAATATCTCATCTTCAGTTGTTAGAAATAAAAACATTGTATTGTCATTTCGAGTAACGTGATGGATATTTCTAGTTAAGCTTTTAGAGTGAACTCTCCAAATGTTTTCTGTAAGACTAATAAAGTGCAAATTAAAGTCGTTTGCTAATGCTTTGATCTCCACATCATTGTTTCATTTTTCCAAAGAATTTGGAAGAACTGTGCACTTTTTGCTATTATCAATTAAATTATTCACAAACTTCCATTGTTTCTTGCTATCTCCATGATAATTAAGAAATTCTCTTCTATAGTAATTATTTTTGGCATTTACAATTGTTACATTTAGTTGATTTCTAATGTTTTTAAAATTTGTCTCGTGAAGAAGATTATTTGGATATTTTTTGTGCAATTGATACATTTTATCTCTTAGGTTAATCATATTTCTGATATCATCAGTGAACCAGGGATTTTTGCTATTTATCATCCTTTTACCAGTGTATTGCTTAGAACATTCAATTTGTTCCAGTAATTTATTTTTATTTATTTTTTGATGTATTTTTATTGTATTTTTATGATTGTATGTATTTTTTATTGTATTTTTATGATTGCATGTATTTTTGTATGTATTAAGTGTGTTTTTTTATTGTATGTATTAAGTGTGTTTTTTTTATTGTATGTATTAAGTGTGTTTTTGTGCTGGGATGTGACTCACTGTTGTTGTTTTCAGGTCTGAAGCTGGCCGCTTGCATCAGATCAGTTCCAGAAGTTGTTCATGGCCGGTTACGACTGGGGCGAGAGTGACTTAGTCGGTAGCGCGCCAGGCTCGTAATCTGTAGTTCCCAGGTTCGAGACCCAGCTGGGTCAGCGTTGAGATTTATCTCCGCAAAATTCTCCGCCCTGCCCATGGTCAGTAGGGGACACCGATGGGCTTGGAAAGTCCGCCTCCGTCGGATGGGACGTTAAGCCGTGGTCCCGTATGCGGGAGAGCCATACCCTGTGCACGTTAAAGAACACGCTGGATGGCCTTGACGGGAGGCTACCATCTGTCTCCCAACAGCTGTTCCAGTGGGTCCCCTCCTCCAACCTTCTCTGAGCCTTCGGGGTCCATGTGACCTGGCCATTTAGCCCATGGTGTACAAAAAAGTGCCGCTCAGAGGTAAAACAACCCAACCCAGTTACAACTAGCCTAGGGCGCTAATGCAGCGAGGAGGCTAGGTGGGAGATTTTAGACAACAGTTTTGGTGTGAGCTGTCGAACGAGGAGTCGTTTCGATACACGTCAAAAGGACACCGTCATACTCAATGAAACCCTTGAAGTGAGGGTGCGATTCCAAGGGGAATCGAGATTCTTGGGGGATCTATTTTTTTATTCTCGTGGATTCAGAAGGAACCACAGTGTAGGCAAAGGTTGGTTTTCCTTTCGCCGAGTTTTGAGGTCTGTAAAGTGAGGATTCGCAGTGCGTGCGATTCTCCACCTCATTATATTATTGTTTGCAGCAGTGAAGCAGCAAAGGCCCACGGAGTGGAGCGCATTCCCAACACGTAGCTGTATATAGTGTGAATAAATTGTGTCGTCACTATATAACTCTCGTGCGATTAATTCATGGACTATTGTCATTCATCATTCAACGTAGCATATCTGAGGCACAAGGCGCTTCGGGTGTAAAAACCCGCGAATCTGTCTTTTCATCGAATAGAAGGTGAAGTAATAATACAACAAGTGCGTCGTTCTCCGGCGGCCACGACATTTGTCCCAGTCCATCGCATTCCGAATATAGAGTAGGACATGACATCTAGCTCAGTCTGAAGGGATCAGATAGCGAGGACATCACATCTAGCTCAGTCTGAAGGGATCAGATAGCGAGGACATCACATCTAGCTCAGTCTGAAGGGATTCGATAGCGATGACATCACATCTAGCTCAGTCTGAAGGGATTCGATAGCGAGGACATCACATTTGGCTCAGTCTGAAGGGATTCGATAGCGAGGACATCACATCTAGCTCAGTCTGAAGGGATTCGGAAGCGAGGACATCACATTTGGCTCAGTCTGAAGGGATTCGATAGCGAGGACATCACATCTAGCTCAGTCTGAAGGGATTCGATAGCGAGGACATCACATCTAGCTCAGTCTGAAGGGATCAGATAGCGAGGACATCACATCTAGCTCAGTCTGAAGGGATTCGATAGCGAGGACATCACATCTAGCTCAGTCGGGCAGGATCCGAACAGGGAGGACATCACAATCGAGACTTGGTGAAGTTGATTACTCATTCACCAAAGGTCAGAAAAACGAAAAAAAAAAGTGGCTGAATCAGTAGGTCAAACTAATATGGCTACCCTCCATTTCCGTTCAGGTGAGAAACACAAACTTTAAAAAATAGGCTCATTAACATACCTGATATAAAATTCTTATTAATGTTTCAAAGAAAAATAAGATACAGGAATAATTTATGCTCAAACTTGATCATCACATAGTTGGGATTTATTCTGCTCTTCTAAAGGATATAACCAATGAAAGAGAAGAAATTTCCAACCAATGAGAATGTAGATTTTCCTTCTAGTCTTCAGCAAAGAGGACTTTTATTTTCTGCATCTTCATCCGATTCCACTTGTTAAAAAATCGTTGTCTTGGCAACAGAGAACATGCATTCTGACACCAACATCTGCTGCAGAAGGATGTTTTCCAACCCTTTTGAAAAAAAAGACAAGCCAGCCATTGCTTTCCCTTGGCCGTCTCCAGAAAGATTCAATATTTTAAAGAAACGAATGAAAAATAATTTTCTCCTTGATTAGATATGTACTAATAAAGCATCACTATTTGTATAGATAAGAAACTAGCAGTTGTGAAGGCAGGATAGCAAATAGAGATAGGCAAGGGTGAGAAATCCCCATAATGCCTATCGGCAGGTCAGGATCTAGAAAAAGAAAATGAAAGAGGGCGAAAGGGGGGAAAGAGACTGGATTTCCAATATAGTATAAAATTTTCTCCTCCGGTTTAACGATCTTTAAAAAATGCATTGAAAAATTCTTAAGTTTACTAAATTTTTGCCTCTGTTATCTTTACCAGCATTCTCGGGGGGGGGGGGGGAGGTTGGGTTGTTTTACCTCTGAGCGGCACTTTTTTGCACACCATGGGCTAAATGGCCAGGTCACATGGACCCCGAAGGCTCAGAGAAGGTTGGGGGAGGGGACCCACTGGAACAGCTGTTGGGAGACAGATGGTAGCCTCCCGTCAAGGCCATCCAGAGTGTTCTTTAACGTGCGCAGGGTATGGCTCTCTTGCACACGGGGCCACGGCTTAACGTCCCATCCGACGGACGGCGGCCTTTCCAAGCCCATCGGTGTCCCCTACTGACCGTGGGCAATTTTTGCGGAGATAAATCTCAACGCTGACCCAGCTGGGACTCGAACTGGGAACCACAGATTACGAGCCTGGCGCGCTACCGGCTGAGCCACCCCCGCCACTCTGGTAAAGGGGGAACGCACTGGACAGCTGTTAGGAAACAGACGGTAGACTCCCTTCAGGGTCCTCCAGCTTCAGCTTTAACGTATACACGGGGCCACGTCTTAACGTCCCATGCGACGTACGGCGGCCTTTCCAAACCGATGGCAGAACGCGAGCTAGCGGAGAAAATTCTGAAATCAATCACAATTAGGACTCGAACCTGAGAATCACAGATTCGTAGCTTGGCGTTTCTAACAAGTCACCAGACACACGACATTCACAGAGTGCACTAACAGAGAAAGTAACATTTAAATATAGAAGTATTTTAATTAAGGTTTCATCATTTAAGATTCGCCTGGCAATTATTTAATTTTCAACATTTAGTAATTAATTCTAAAATTTTCAATAATATTTTACTAAAATCGTAATTAGGAAATTATCTTTTCTTACGTTATTACAAGTTAAATAGCTTGTAGATAAATTTTTAACAAATTAAATCACTTAAAACTTTACGCATATTTAATTACCCTGCCCTCACTCCTCCTTTGTTTGTTGACTGTCCAGATCAGATGCATTGAAGTGTCTCTGATTCTGCCAACTGAGGCAAGACCCATTCCCTTATTTGACATCCTCCTCCTCCTCAAGGGGAGACATCATCATCATCCTCATCATCCTCCTACACACCATGGGCTATATGGCAAAACTTTTGTGACCCCAAGAGCTCCTTGGGGTCACAAAAGTTACCCCTGTTAGGGGGCAGATGGTGGCCTCCCATCAAGCCTGCTCTTTACGTGCACAGGGCTCTCCCGCACACGGAACCACGGCTTAACGTTCCATCCGACGGATGGTAGCCTTTCTAAGCCTATCGGTGTACCCTACTGACCGTGGGCAAGGCGGCGAGTTTTGCGGAGATAACTCTCAACGCTGACCCAGCACATGAAAACGAACCTGGGAACTGCAGATTACGAGCCTGCCTCGCTACCGACTGAGCACCCCCGGGTAATGAAAGCAAAATGTATTTTTAAACTTGTGCATATTTCATACATGTTTTCAGGAAATGTTTAAAAAACTTCTGAAGCGAAGGTGAAAATATTACACTGCAACGAAAATTCAGTCATCTTTTCTGTCGTTTGACCCCCCCCCCCTTATTTTTTTTCTTGATCCAGGCTTAATTCATACCATTTAAAAATAAAAAAAGCATTAAAATTAAAAAACGCAGTGGGTCAGAACGTTCCCCCATCCTCAGAAACGTTGGGTTAGGGTTGTTTTATCTCTGAGTGGCACTTTTTTGCACACCATGGGCTAAATGGCCAGGTCACATGGACCCCGTAAGGCTCAGAGAAGGTTGGGGAAGGGAACTCACTGGAATAGTGGCCTCCCGTCAAGGCCATGCAGCGTGTTCATTAACGTGCACAGGGTATGGCTCTCCCGCACACTGGACCACGGCTTAACGTCCCATCCGACGGAAGGCGGCCTTTCCAAACCCATCGGTGTCCCCTACTGACCGTGGGCAGGGCTGGGAATTTTGCGGAGATAAATCTCAACGCTGACCCAGCTGGGACTCGAACCTGGGAACTCCGCACACGGGGCCACGGCTTAACGTCCCATCCGACGGACGGCGGCCTTTCCAAACCCATCGGTGTCCCCTACTGACCGTGGGCAGGGCAGGGAATTTTGCGGAGATAAATCTCAACGCTGACCCAGCTGGGACTCGAACCTGGGTACTACAGATTACGAGCCTGGTGCGCTACCGACTGAGCCACCCACATCCTCAGAAACGAAAGGGGCATTGACAACATAAAGAGTCAAATCCACGGTTACAAATAATTATTCACGCAAACAAATAAAAGTTACAAAAAACTACCCTTTGCCTTTTATTAATATTTTAATATTAACTACCCTTTGCCTTTTAATTATCATTATGATCACACCACAATAATAATTGTACTCTTTAATTAAAATATTTGCTTTAATTTCCATTCTCTAAATCTGTTTCCTCCACAGCACATGGAAACCGTTAAAATTTCCCTCTTGTCATGCGAACGCATTTTCAGTTAATATGAATCTGTAAATACACTGCAGATAAATAAGGATGATATCGACAGAGAATAACACACATATCGAAGTGTGAAACATCAGAGCCTGCTCAACTATTGCGCCCTCTGACGTGGAAACAAGCTCAGTAGGCTTTCAATGGCTGGTTAGGCTCATTTCGGAGTTTACTGCTGCATGTAGATTTAAAGCATTAATTTCCCTTCAGCTGCAGCATTCCTCACTTGAATGAAGGTCCCCGATGTCTTCCCGAGGTAACAAATAGCATCGTAATACGCAGATATCTCGTGAATTACAAATTCATCAGTTGGCTGTCTTGTTATTCGCTGTATCGGTTAAAGCAGCAACAGAGCTTGGCCATCTGTAAACTCGATACTTCCGATTATACGTTCAACTCCACCTCCCCCCCCCCCTCCACATCGGAACCGGGCGATCTAAGGATACGGCCACTTAGAGAGCGGTGTGAGCGATTTAGCGTTTCCATATTATTTGGCGTCTTAAAGCGAAAACATTACCAAAAACGGAGGGGCCACAGAGTGGGTGGTGTGCAGTTACTGCACACGACCCAGTTTGCTGTGTGGTCCCTCCGTTTTTGGTAATGATTTCGCTTTAAGGCGCGAATCTGCACGCGTCATTTTCGGTAATGATTTTGCTTTAAGGCGCCGATCTGCACGCGCCGTTTTTGGCAATGATTTTACTTTAAGGCGCCAATCTGCACGCGCCCGTTTTGGTAATGATTTTGCTTTAAGGCGTCAATCTGCACGCGCTGTTTTTGATAATGATTTTGCTTTAAGGGGCCATTCTTCACGCGCCGTTTTTGGTAATGATTTTACTTTAAGGCGCCAATCTGCACGCGCCCGTTTTGGTAATGATTTTGCTTTAAGGCGCCAATCTGTATGCTCCATCTTTGGTAATGATTTTGCTTTAAGGCGCCAATCTGTATGCTCCGTCTTTGGTAATGATTTTGCTTTAAGGCGTCAATCTGCACGCGCCCCAATCTGCTGTGAGTTCACCTTCGTTTGTTCGCAGTGATTTTAAGCCTCTAGCAGTGGCGTAAAAACAACGTAAGAGGCCCACGGAGGCATCAATAATTCCACTTCATTCCAACAATAATAATTACAAATTTGCTTAGCTATGAACTGTTTAAAATACTTTTATTTTAAAACTTTAATTGTTTTATAAGTATTATCATTTTTGTTTTTACTGAAGGGCCAATAGGAGTTAAAACTGAAAATTTTCAGATTACTGGAAAGTAGATGCTACCCGAATTTTCTTCTAATTTTTGTAGTAGATCGTTACATCATAAAATGAAGTACCAGGTACAATAGTACCCATAACCTTCATCATCTGGAAATATGCCTAATTGGCATCAGTTTGAAAAAAAAAACAAAAGTAAACCACACAAGGGTGGGCCCCAAAGGGCAAAAGAACATAAAACAAAGAGCAGTAATGATGCACAAGAGACCTAAAATGGATAACTTTCTTTAGCGAAAGCCATCATCTTAGGCCTCTTGTATCTGTTAAGGACTTCATGATCGTAGTCCAGAAGGCAGGATATTATCTCGTGCGGGTTTCTCGGCACTGACTCGTAGAAACCTCGCGAGACAAACTTAAGATATGTGTAAATATGATCAATGCCCAGATCTTTATGCAATTGTCTATTGGTTACAAACCAGGGGGCATTGACCACACATCGCAGGATTTTATTCTGCAAGACCTGTATCTTGTGAATGTTCGTGGGAGTTGTGTTCGCCCAAATTGGGGAAGCATAGGATACCATAGATAGAATGACCATGTGATAAATTAGTAGTATTATCCATTGATAATAAATTGAGTTTCTTCCTAGAAGAGTCTCCAGTTGACATCTGACAGAGTTAACTTTTGTGATGATCCCGTGTATATGGGGATCCCACTTAAGCTTCTGATGCAGAGTGACTCCCAAATATTTGACAGTCTCCTGCCACTTGAATTGTTCATCTAAAAAGTTAGAGGATTTTTAATCCTCTTACCACTGAAGAGGATGGCGTTACTCTTCTCAGTGTTGATCTTTATTTTCCATTTTTCATACCAGGTATCCATTTTATCAAGGCAATTCTGAAGTCTTCTGATTGCAAAATCAACTCCCAAGGAAGGGGAGATGAGAGCAATGTCATCAGCATATTGTGCGATAACGATTCGATCAAATGAAGGAATATCAGAGAGATATAATGAGAAGAGAGTAGGGTCTAGGAGAGAGCCATGAGGAACTCCAGCGGCCACTACTCTCTTGGTAGATATGGAAGATTTTATATGAACCTGGAATGTTCGATTTAAGAGATACGATTGAATGATACAGGTGAGTCCCGAAGGCATTCCAATCTTGGAGAGTTTGTAAATGAGGCTGTCCATCCAGACGCCGTCAAAAGCCTTGGCCACGTCTAGAAAGACGGCGGCAACTGTTTCCTTCTTGTTCAGTGCCTCAGAAATGGTTTCCACAACTCTGAGGACCTGATGTTCTGTCGATCTTTTACGCCTGAACCAAATTTGGTTTCAGGTAAGAGAGGATGGATTGAGAGGAACTCTTCCAATCTATTGAGGTTAATACGCTCAAACAGTTTTCCTAGGCAGGAAAGCAGACTGATTGGACGGTAGCTGTCAGGAAATACAAGGTCCTTCCTGGTTTGTGTATCAGTCTGACATAAGCATTTTTCTAGGCTTCTGGAAAAACATGGTGACGGAGAAGGAATTTAAAAATCCCGCAGAGATGCGTAATGGCGTTCTTCGGAAGGTGTTTCAGCATTCTGTTGGAAATATTATCGGGGCCTGAAGCCTTGTTAGGTTTCAATTTCTTGATGGATTGAGATAGCTCAAGAGGAGATGTAAAGGGTAGCTCTGATCTTTCTTCCTGTCCGAAACGAAAATGAGTTTCTTCTACCTCTTCACAGGTGACATGATCAAAAAGATCAAAATTCTCTTGAAACTGTAATTTAAGGGAATCAGCATATGCTTCGGATTTATCATCCTCGGTGTAACATAAAACTGACTCCCCATGAATAGGGGTAAATTTAGAACGAGGGTTCTTGAAAGATTTAATCATCTTCCAAATGGAATTGTCACTTGTAGAGTTGTTGGGTTGTTTTACCTCTGAGCGGCACTTTTTTGCACACCATGGGCTAAATGGCCAGGTCACATAGACCCCGAAGGCTCAGAGAAGGTTGGGGGAGGGGACCCCCTGGAACAGCTGTTGGGAGACAGATGGTAGCCTCCCGTCAAGGCCATCGAGCGTGTTCTTTAACGTGCACAAGGCATGTCTATCCCGCACACGGGGCCACGGCTTAACGTCCCATCCGACGGACGGCGGCCTTTCCAAGCCCATCTGTGTCCCCTACTGACCGTGGGCAGGGCGGGGAATTTTGCGGAGATAAATCTCAACGCTGACCCAGCTGGGACTCGAACCTGGGAACTACAGATTGCGAGCCTGGCGCGCTACCGACTGAGCCACCCCCGCCCCACTTGTAGAGAGTGAGCTGAGTTTTTTTGTTCCATATAAAGCTACGGTGATCCTTGATCTTTTGTCGAACCTTAATCTTGAGGGAGTAATAAACATTTTTATCGTGAGCATCTCTGAATCTTTGCCAATTATGTCTGGCTCTGTTTTTAAATTTAATAAGATCCGATAGATCCTTTGGAAAAATATAAAAGTCTCTATGAGGTTTTCGTAGAGTGTTGGCTTCATTTCTGGAATCAGTCAACAAATCAGTAAATGTTAGTACGGAATCATTTATCTTTCTGAGAGAAAGAGATTTGCATGATCCTGAAACTTTTTCTTTGACAATTGTTTTGTAAAGTTCCCAACTGACAACACTAAAAGTGTTTGAAGCAATAGTAACAGACAGATAAAGGGCAATGGCAACCAGAAGATGATCGGAATTCAGATCATTATGAACACTAAGTTCATAGGGGGGTAAAAAATTCCCAAACATAACCAGGTCTAAAACATCCGGTCTATGCATGGAATTAAAAGGGTAAAACGTAGGCTCGCTAGGAGCGTCAACAATGATGCCATTTGACGTGGCATAATCTAAGAGTAGATTACCATTTTTATTGCAAGTTCTGGAATTCCAAGCAATATTTTTGGAATTTAAATTTCCTGCCAAAATTGTAGGAGTGTTAGTGTCAAAAATGACTTTAAAATCATTGTGATGTTGCTTCTTCGTTTGTTTGTCTATTGGGACCAATTAGGAATGTCCCCTCGGTTCGATCGCAATACGCGACGGGTGAAAGAGTTTTTCAGATAAAATCAACGGTTTTATCACAATTGCTGGGACTCAATACTGAGGCTCCTTCCCAATAAATTGGTTCAACTTAGTCCTTGGTAAAACAATAACTATCCTTTATTGATACGAACTACATTGACTGAGAGGAAAAACACACTCGTCACTCATTTACTATGAATTACAAAACCAGCTTACTATCCCCGTTCAGCTGTTTTCCCGAGAGCCTACGTACCGCTAATACTAGTCGGCACTCACCAGCTTTTCAAATCTGCGTCTTTCTTCACTCGTCCCTCGGCTGGCTCTCTCTCCTCCTCGTTGTTGCCAACCCTTTCTCTCTCCGCCCCGACCATCTGGGAAGTCCGCTAGCAGTTGGGTGACCTCCGTCCCCTCCGGGCACTGCTACTTCAATTAACTCTCCAGATGCTGGGACAGAGGGCCTCCCACGTAGCATATGCCTTTTTGGTGAAATCCGAAATAACATACAAAACCCGAACAAAAAAAGTATTTAAAAAGGCTTCTAGCCTGACACCTCCCTGCCAGAAATCAGTAGTTAGTCCTGTTAACTGCTGACTAAAAAGTCAAGTTGAACGCTGAAAATTAGAGTTCATTTTCCCGTAAACCTTAGAGTTCAATGCCATAAAATTCAGAGTTCTAAGTCGCTTTATGAATTCTATAAATTCTCTGCGAATTGGCACATCTTTTACACATCTATGTACACTACACTTAAACATAAAAGAACTTCTAGGTATCTCCCGGTGCACTGAGCCTAAATATTGTCTTTTTGCTTCAAACAAAAAAAACCTGGTGACTGAGGTAGTTGTCCAAGAGTAAACAGTTTAAACTCCAAGAGTAACAGTAAACAAATAAATTAATTCTCTCACTAAAAACTGTCTTTGACGATGGTATGCCTTACTGGCGGTGTTCATTCGTCCACAGGTGACATCCCATGTGAAAGGCTATGCACACCTTTCGTGACTACCTAGATATCACCTTCCCGTACGTACCCTCTGACTCTACTGGCTGAAAGTCGTCGACATTGGCGTCGGCCTGACCCATTGTTACCTCCAATTGCCATGTTCGCCCTCTCCTGCATAATTTTGATCATCGTGGACATCGAGTCTGACAGATTGCTGCACATGTTTGGGCTGGGAGATAGAACGGCGTTGATTGGACGGTCTCCATGGAGCATACATTTCCCTTTTTCTAACTGGAATTTCTCTACCTCTTTCGTAGCAGCTTCCTGTATTGGCCCATGGCTCGTGGATTTTCCTCCTGGGGTTACCAGTTACAGGCCTTCTCTCCTTCTTTCTAATTAGCTTACCATATGCTTCCACACTCAGAAGTACCTCCTTCCGCAGGTTTGCTACTACTGCCCATAGCACTTTAATTTCTCCGCCACTCCCAGTGCTATTGTCTGAACCATCAGTCAAACTTAAAGGCAGCTCTTTTACCTCTGCCCATTTGGCATCACCAAACGGTCCATGCAACAACAGATGGTCTTTTACCGGGCGTTTTTCTTCGTTCAGCATCCCCTTTCTGATTACTGTCAGGTCTGCCCCCGAATCCACGACTGCTCTAGCTGTCTGGTCGCCACATCTGATTCGAACCTCTTCATAATCTACTGGGATACGTATCTCTCCCTGTCCCATTACTCGACTGCTTGGACTTGGCTTTGAATGTGTCGTAACCCTTCCTATTGTTGCCTCACAAACACCTTCAGAATTCTGATCCAAGGTGCTAACTTGGTATAGCTGAGTTCGGCTCTCACGGTCCCCAGCTCTCAGTGGGCAATCTCTCATCAAATGTTCGTCAGATCTACTTTTATGACACCTCCTTACTTTTGGGACATTTCTATATTCGGCTAAATTAACTGCCGGTTGATACCTTCTGCTCGAATAATTTCTCTCTGAGTCTATCCTCTGCTCCCCAGCAGAGGAAACAACACGTTTTGCATTTTGTCTATGCCTTAACTCTTTAAAAGTTTGGACCTCTTCCGTTCCGTTTACACTGGCTAGATGGATTTCTGCCAACGTTGCTATTTCGTCTGCTTTTCCCCATGACTCCGCCTCTTTCTGTACTACGTAAGCCTGAGTGTCTTGAGGAAGGCTATCACGTAACTTATCCGACACTATCAGGTCCATAAGCTCCTCAAATTTTGTCACCTTCCGACTGCGGACGTAGTAATCCCAGCTATTTCTGAGTCTCGAGGCTAACTGATTATATGACTCATTCGGTTCTTTCGTGATAGTTTCAAACTTTCTCTTGTACGCAGAGGGAGTGAGCTTAAACTCTTTTAATACAGCCTCTTTAACTTTCTTATAATTAGCAAAATCCTCTGCACTTAATTTTCGAAAAACGTGATTTGCATATTTACCGTCTAAAAAAGAAATGATGACTTTGCCTTGAAACTCCTCTGGTACTTCGTATATCTTAAAACCCCTTTCCACTGTCTCAAAGAGATTTATCACTTGTTCTGGGTTTTTAGGGCTTCCAGCTAACATATTTCCCAATAATTTTATATAATTAGCCAGCCGCGCATCTGCTGGATTACTAGAAACTGCCACCGTTCGCACATCACCCCTCTCCTCGTTTGCATTCCTCATTTGCAGTTCCAGCATTCTATACTCATGCTCTCTCTCCTTTTCCCTTTCCGTTGCCTCTCTCTCCTTTACCCTTTCCCCTGCCTCTCTCTCCTTTACCCTTTCCCCTGCCTCTCTCTCTTCCCTTCTCAGTTGCATCTCTAACCTTATGCTCTCTAATTCAAAATCATATCCAATCCTTTCTTTAGCTCTCTGCTTTCTGGTCCCGCTCCGCAGCCTATCCGTATCGTTGTCATTGCCATAATCCCTCAACCCTCTCATGTCTTCCGCAGCATCAGACTCTCTGTCTATTGTCACCTCCTCACTTCCCCGGTCACTACTTGAAGCACCACCCTGTGCGCTATCCCTTTCTGTGACTGTGTAGCCTCGCCTTAACTCATCCCTTTCCCTATCGCGACCGCTCCTAAGCTCCATTTTAGCTCGTACAGGCCTCTGCCATATCTAACTACTCACCCCTAGAGTAAGAGGATACTTACCTCCGATGTGACGACAGGAACGAACCGCCTCGTCAGTCTGCCACCTGAAGCACACAGTCGGAACACTCTTGGCAGTATCAGCCTTGCGTTGGTCAGCTCCCAGTGGATGTTGAACTTTTCCGTCACCTTCACAGCTTTTTCCACAGCTCGAACGTGATGCACGACTCTTCAGGTACCTTCACAGCTATTCTATCGCCTGAAGCACACCGCAGGACACTCTTGGCAGTATCAGCCTTGTTCTGGTCAGCTCACAATGGATGTCAGAACTCTTCCGTCACCTTCGCAGCTTTCTTTCACCTCTGTTGCGTACTGGCGGCTGCGCCACTTTGTGATGTTGCTTCTTCGTTTGTTTGTCTATTGGGACCACTTAGGAATGTACCCTCAGTTCGATCGCAATACGCGACGGGTGAAAGAGTTTTTCAGATAAAATCAACGGTTTTATCACAATTGCTGGGACTCAATACTGAGGCTCCTTCCCAATAAATTGGTTCAACTTAGTCCTTGGTAAAACAATAACTATCCTTTATTGATATGAACTACATTGACTGATGAGGAAAAACACACTCGTCACTCATTTACTATGAATTACAAAACCAGCTTACTATCCCCGTTCAGCTGTTTTCCCGAGAGCCTACGTACCGCTAATACCAGTTGGCACTCACCAGCTTTTCAAATCTGCGTCTTTCTCCACTCGTCCCTCGGCTGGCTCTCTCTCCTCCTCATTGTTGCCAACCCTTTCTCTCTCCGCCCCGACCATCTGGGAAGTCCGCTAGCAGTTGGGTGACCTCCGTCCCCTCCGGCCACTGCTACTTCAATTAACTCTCCAGATGCTGGGACAGAGGGCCTCCCACGTAGCATATGCCTTTTTGGTGAAATCCGAAATAACATACAAAACCCGAACAAAAAAAGTATTTAAAAAGGCCTCTAGCCTGACAATCATTCAAGACAAGTTCAGAATTAAGCGGTTTATATACCGCAAAGACGTTCAAAAGTTCCAAAAGTATCATCATGAACTGCAAATAGCAGTAACTTCCAAAGAATTGAAGTGCTGAGTTGGCAAGAGGTGGTGTTTGATGGATCGTTTGACGCTACAGCGGTACCTCCACCGCTATTGTGCTGTCGATCCGTCCTGTAAACTTCAAAGTTTGGAAGTTTGAGACGATCAGAAGCACGAAGATGGATTTCGTCCAAAAGGACTATGTCAGCGTGGGAGTCAAACAAAAAGTTGCTGAACTCCCATAAGTCGGTAAGAATACCGTTTGCATTCCAGGAAAAAATCTGGAGGTAACTCTTCTTACTGTTGTGCTCCATCTGAGGACAGCGAAGAGAGTAGATAATCGAAAGCTTTTAGCCCAGTTGAGTGTGAGTTTACCCATCAGGCCGTTGGAATTTTGGTATTCATTGATTAATGACTTAGCCATTAATAAAATCTTTGAAAGATAAAGATTTTTAAAGATCAGGGAGATTTCCTTCAGATCGTTCAAAATGGTGGCATCAGACTGCTCACTTGTAGAAGGAGCTTGGGTTGTTTTACTTCTGAGCGGCACTTTTTTGCACACCATGGGCTAAATGGCCAGGTCACATGGACCCCGAAGGCTCAGAGAAGGTTGGGGGAGGGGATCCACTGGAACAGCTGTTGGGAGACAGATGGTAGCCTCTCGTCAAGGCCGTCCAGCGTGTTCTTTAACGTGCACAGGGTATGGCTCTCCCGCACACGGGGCCACGGCTTAACGTCCCCTACGACGGACGGCGGCCTTTCCAAGCCCATCGGTGTCACCTACTGACCGTGGGCAGGGCGGGGAATTTTGCGGAGATAAATCTCAACGCTGACCCAGCTGGGACTAGAACCTGGGAACTAGAAGGAGCTTGCTTTGAAGGTAAAGCATTAGGTAACACTCTTTTAGGTAAAGGTTTACCTTTTCCAGTTGACTTGGCAGCTGGTGTGCCTTTTTAGCAAGAGCACTTGCCTATGATAGTTGAGGGGTAACAGGGGTACTAATAGCCTACTTGGACGGGGCAGTATTAGATTTATATTTATTATATAATTCATATTTATTATATTTATTATTTTATTATATAGTATATATTTATTAAGTGGAGTTGCCACCTCACGTGTAGGAAAATAAGAACAGCCTTTATAATTGGCCGTATGGCCAAGTCCACAATTGGCACATTTTGGCGGACTCTCTTCCTTCTTACGAAGGCAGTCCTTCGTCATAAGATTTCCAGCGCATTTGACGCAGCGTGGCAGATTAAAACAGCCACTCTGCGCGTGGACATATCGCTGGCATTTATGGCACTGTGTTGGTGTTTTCTTCGACCTGTAACTCTCCACATGTATTTTCAGGTGAAAGAGGTCTGTGACATTGTATATCTTTTTATTTGCAGCATCCTTAGGCAATTCTGCCAAGAATACAGGGATCGGAGGTTTGTCTTTTCCTCGTCTCATCTGTGAGAGTTTAATAATTGTAAAGCCCAAGTCCACCAAGGTTCTAATTTCTAATTTTTGTTTCGACAAAATATGGTGATAACGCTCTGGAGATTATTTCTTACACGGTAAGCGGTCTCCTGTTCAATTAAAAGAACGCTTAAACCCCCACAGACGTTCTTCACCTATCAGATATCTTATGTAGTATTTCAGGGTTGTTGGGTTGTTTTACCTCGAGCGGCATTTTTTTTTGCACACCATGGGCTAAATGGCCAGGTCACATAGACCCCGAAGGCTCAGAGAAGGTTGGGGGAGGGGACCCACTGGAACATCTGTTGAGAGACAGATGGGAGCCTCCCGTCAAGGCCATCCAGCATGTTCTTTAACGTTGCACAGGGTATTGCTCTCCCGCACACGGGGCCACGTCTTAACGTCCCACCCGACGGACGGCGGCCTTTCCAAGACCATCGGTGTCCCCTACTGACGTAGCAGGGCGAGGAATTTTGCGGAGATGTAGTATTTCAGGAGCTTCAGTTTTGAGAATGATCTTTCAGCAGTAGCAACTATTACGGGAACGGTTAAGGAAAGTATCACCACTGTACACACATCTGAGAAACTGACCGAAAGTGAAACATTTTAAATAATTAACAACTCTGCGAGTTTTTTTACTTGTGGTCAATTTTGAAACGCTACTTTTAAGAAAATGTCGCACGTATTTTTTTAACCGATTGTTAAAAAAAACCTACAAAAATAATCGAAATGTTTTGTTAATACCCCAAAAAGCAACTGATACAAAAAAAGTTAATACTCAAATTTAAAATTAAATACTTCTTAATGTGTAATACACTGGTTTCTATAAATTAAGGAACAATCTTATGCCAATGGGAAGCTAACGTCAAAGCTCTATAACTTCTAAAATAAGTTTTTTGTTTTGAAAAATGTGATTTCAGATAAAGATCTCAATCAAATAAATCAATATCTCGATTTTCAACAATATTCTTCAGTATTTAATGAGTTATGGAAGTTTGATTATTAAACAACAGCAATATCAGTCTTAAGAAACTTATACAAAACTGAATAATAGTGAAAGAATACTTTACACAAAGTTCTAAAATACAAACATATTTTATTAACCACTTTCATACAATACTTATTACTAAGTTTTAATTAACTTCTGAGCTGGCATTGTTATCGCTAAATATTCAAACTTCCATAACTCATTAAATACTGAACGAATATACTTAACTGGTATAGTGGTTAGGCAGCTAGCGACTGTTCCAGCAGGGCAAACTTTGTGTGTTGTGTTAGCTCTAACTAAGGCAGTGGTCAGCAGTGACTTCGGTCGTAGTAGGGCATGTCCTTGTATGAGAAGGCCTGTAAAAGCTAGGAGTAGCTTCTAGGATTCTACTCTGTCCTATATGTCGCAAATAAAAAAAAATAAAAAAAAATATTGTTGAAAATCGAGATATTGGTTTATTTGATTGAGATCTTTATCTGCAATCACATTTTTCAAAACAAAAGACTTATTTTAGAAGTCCTAGAGCCATAGGCCATTGACATAGAGTTGTTCCTTAATTTATAGAAACTTGTGTACATATACATCTATACATCTGGGTGTCCCACCTCGGCAGGATCTCTTCAGGGCACTCCCCTGATGTAAGCGCCCCAGGACGTTCCCGGGCGATAGTTGGAAGCTACAAACTTACCAAACGTTCTAAACGCCAAACAGCTTTCTATGTGACAGTATCCTAAGCATCTGTTGTCCCCCGCCCCCCCGTTCGGCGTTTGCATTACTCTGTTGACTAGTTATTTAATTACAGAGGCTTCAGCGATTTGCATTTGGCGGCAATTTTCGCTGTCGTGCCCATCACCAAAAGACCAACTTTCATTATCCATAGCCGATGCAGACCTTTTCCTGTTCGGTTGCCAATGGATTCACCTGGTCGGAAGGAAGGCAAGTGATGCATCCACGCCTCATCCGAAGCGTCTCCTTCGCACGAGGAGTGTCTGGACGAGTGGAGACCATTATCGTTTTGTGCAAGTTGCTAGCTGTCAGAAATAAATGATGATACCGCATGAGTTGGCCGATCAATGGCACCGGGCGCGCAAATTAGACTGCAATGGGAAGATAGAGCTTGCGGAGATGATTATGACCGTGCAACAATTGAGCGCATCTCGGCAGGCTTTCTGGTAAATGAGGTGAATTGGAAGAAGTCTATTTGCTGGGGAATGATGAAATCATTGAATGAAAGAGTTTAAAGGATTTTCTTTTGATGTAAGTGATGGGAGATAGAGTTATTCGTGTCCCTTCCAGAATTAAACGCTTTTTTATTTTGTATAATTGAAATCAATTTCGTTTTTTAAAGCTTTTTTTATAAACAGCTTTAGCTTACACTTTGTTGCCAGTTTACCTATCAGTCTGTAGACATTCATTTTTAGATGTAAATGGTTATTTCATTTCGGATTGGATAGATATTTATCGATTATTACGATTCGTATTGTTAGAATCTTTGAATAGTTTGAATTCCCACCGTTAGAGGGTACTGAATCAAGAAAATGGTAAAATTTGAAATGGATATTATAGAACTTATATATTATATACATACAGTCCCAGATCTTGAAAAAAAGGGTGTGTGTGGATATGCCTGCTCGATGAAATTGAGCAGGGGTATTTTCCTCTGATTTTTTGCCTCTGAGCGGCACTTTTTGCACACCATGGGCTAAATGGCTAGGTCACATAGACCCCGAAGGCTCAGAGAAGGTTGGGGGAGGGGACCCACTGGAACAGCTGTTGAGAGACAGATGGTAGCCTCCCGTCAAGGCCATCCAGCGTGTTCTTTAACGTGCACAGGGTATGGGCTCTCCCGTACACGGGGCCAGGGCTTAACGTCCCATCCGACGGACGGCGACCTTTCCAAGCCCATCGGTGTCCCCTACTGACCGTGGGCAGGGCGGGGAATTTCGCGGAGATAAATCTCAACGCTGACCCAGCTGGGACTCGAACCTGGGAACTACAGATTACGTGCCTGGCGCGCTACCGACTGAGCCACCCCGGCCCCTTATTGCCAGGAATGACCAGGTTGCAGAGATGCAATGAAGGGATATTATGCAAGCTTTGACTATACAATTTCGTAATCTATAGTTACGACATAGTTTCGCAACGCAATATACTGCAATAATTTAATGTAGAACAGGCCCACTTTTATTTGCAGGAGTTTTCTTTTTAGTATGGGTTTTGTTTTACCTCTGAGTGGCCCCTTTTGTGCACACAATTAACTGAATGGACAGGTCACAAAGACTCCAAGGGCTCAGAGAAGGTTGGTGGAAGGGGACCCACTGGACAGCTGACAGATGGTATCCTCCCATCAAGGCCATCGAGCGTGTTCTTTAACATGCACAGGATTTTGTGCACACGTAGCCACGGCTTAATGTTCCTCCGATGGACGGCACCCTTTCCAAGCTCACTGGTGTCCTCTACTGACCGAGGGCAGGGAGGAAAGGTTTGCTGAGATAAATTTCAACACTGGCTCAGGTGGGGTTCGAACCTGGGAACTGAAGAGTGAGAGTCTGGTGCGCTACCGACTGAGCCAAATCCCATCCCTACTCTCCTGTGATAGAGCTTAGCGTCCTTATCTAAAGGACGGAAACCCTTGTAACCCATGCCCCCCACTTTTTCACAGCGACCCACCGGGAGTTAGTGTAGAAGATCTCGGCCTGCAAATGAGAACATCAGGCTACGAGCATAGTGCTCAACCGATTGAACGAAGTCCATCCTGTGACAGAACCTTCTAGGACCCTGATGCCAAGCATCTGACTAAACGGGGCGGGGGTGGCTCAGTCGGTAGCGCGCCAGGCTCATAATCTGTAGTTCCCAGGTTGAGTCCCAGCTGGGTCAGCGTTGAGATTTATCTCCGCAAAATTTCCCCGCCCTGCCCACGGTCAGTAGGGGACACCGATGGGCTTGGAAAGACCGCCGTCCGTCGGATGGGACGTTAAGCCGTGGCCCCGTATGCGGGAGAGCCATACCCTGTGCACGTTAAAAAACACGCTGGATGGCCTTGACGGGAGACTACCATCTGTCTCCCAACAGCTGTTCCAGTGGGTCCCCTCCCCCAACCTTCTCTGAGCTTTCGGGGTCCATGTGACCTGGCCATTTTGCCCATGGTGTGCAAAAAAGTGCCGCTCAGAGGTAATCCAATCCAATCTGACTAAACCATATTATAATTCATTCACAATTTTTTCACTGTTAAATTCAACTTTCTGCTCCTTACGAAATTTAGTACCTTGTATTTTTCTAATAATTCTGATTACTTCTAACTCGAAAGGGAATGCTCACCTCCAAGTGAACTTTCCTTTTCTGTCCCCCATCCACTTCACGTCTTTGTCGAGTGAACCGAGAGGAAGCGCATTTCCAACATTGGCCTCAGTCAAAGCAGCGAAAGAGCGATTCAAAAAGCACTGATATGTAAAATGTGGAATTTGACCGTCGATTAGGTACTGATAGAACCTGGGTGTGGGAAGAGATACTCGGCGCTCCCTCCATTGACAGATTACCCTTTTATCCATCCTTTGAAAAAGCAACCTCCAGGGAAAAGAAAGAGAGAGAGAGCGATCCCAGTGATTTGTGAGAGGAGGAGAATGTGATGCTTACATCTGACGCTGCGTTGGAAGTCTATAGAGTCTCGATGTGGGTGCGCGATTTGTTCTGTCATGCCTTGATTAACTACTCACTCACTCCCTTCATAAATCATACGCTTCGGACAACGTCGCTTGCAATTTGGTCTCTTGTGTTGCATACAATCGCTACCTGACGGAGCCTCGCTTTCATCGGCGACCAGGTGTTATTGACACTGGATAGAAAAAGGAGCTTTTCATCAGAGCTGAGTCATCGCGGCAAAACTTATTTTCGTCTGCGGTGCCCTGCTGTTTGTTTTTCTGACTGTTTCAAACTCGCTTAATCATTTCTGTCTGCTTTTCCTTTATTCTGTCTAGTTGTCGGTTTCTATCTCAGGCACGCACAGATCGAGAACAAATTACGAGAATAAACGCATTTGCCCTCTGGCGAATATCGAATGCTCCTTTGCAAAGAGAACGAAGTTTTTTTTTTTTCGTTTTCCGCCATCAGCACCCTCTGACAGTATAAATACGAACTAAGGGATGATTGGAACAATGGAAATAGCAATATTTTATTATGAACACATTTTTATACTACCTTCAGTACCTATAAAAACAAAAACGATTTTTCATTCACTTTTTAAAACAAGGTATAGACGGAAAGAACGCGAAAACGGATAAGACGAAATATCGGTTAACGCGAAACCGGATAACAAGAAAAAATCACTTAACGCGAAACCGGATAACAAGAAAAAAATCACTTAACGCGAAAATATTCTGCGATGCGACAGATAAAATTCCTTTAAAACTTCCTCTGGTAAATTTATAGGAGTTTGTAGAATTTAGAGAAGATTGAAAACGAATTTATAGAAGATTGAAAACGAATTTAGAGAAGATTGAAATGAATTTATAGAAGATTGACAGATGTAACACCCACAACTATTTCATAAATTCTGAACAACTTCAAATTTTTTGCTAACTGCTAATTTAACAACGGCTGTAACTACAAGTAGTGTACTTTACACTCAGCACCAAAGATGCAGATTATTAATTTTGTATGCCGATTATGACAGCAGTTTAGATTTTCAACTTTGCTAATAATGCTTAATTGGGATTAAACATTTCATAATGAAGCCTACTTCCGCCCCTCCTCCTAGATCCGGGCTTTGTTAGAACTATATTATCGCTGAAAAGGCCGATTTTTATCTCTTGTCAATCTCGCTGCCGATTTTTATCTCTTGTCAATCTCGCTGCCGATTTTTTTATCTTGTCAATCTCGCTGCCGATTTTTATCTCTTGTCAATCTCGCTGCCGATTTTTATCTCTTGTCAATCTTCGCTGCCGATTGTGTTGTTCATTTATCTGTATAAAATTCAGCTTTATACAGCGCACCAGATTCATAATCTGATGATGTTCCCAGTTCGAGTCCCACTGTGCCGCTTACGCGATTTATTTCCTCTATACCCCACTAAGCCCTCTGTAAGAAAATGGGACATAGATGGGCTTACAAAAGCCGACAGCTGAAACTTTAAGCTGTGGTCCCTGCGCACGAGAGAGCCATTCCCTGTGCACGTGAAAGAACACGCTGGATGGCCTTGATCAGGATTTTCCATCTATTTACTAACAGCTGTCCAGTGGGTCCTTTTCACCCAAATTTCTCTGAGCCTTTGGGGTTCTTGTTACCTGGCCACTGTTGCACAAAAGTGCCGCTCAGAGGTCAGATCAACTTAATGTGACACAAATTTTTAGCTAAATTTTTAACGTATTTCGACTTATTAAAATCTTGTTTACACACAAATAACATAGTTCTTTTTAGGTAACCAAATCCCTTCTTATCATAATGGTTCGTTCCAGTTGGCTTTTTCAAAACATAACGAAATGCCAGGAAAATATTTCCCATCGGACATCCAATCTCGCTTTTGACGTTCTGTAGCAGAGAACGGCACACCACTCTTTACGTTCTATGTCTCTTCTGACTGAAAATTTATTCTTCAATTATTTCTCTGCCTGCACACAGCACTTGAACGCGAGTCTTCAATTTCCGATGCCACTTGAATACTTGCTTGGAATGCTCAGTAAAAATAACATCGTCTACGCCATGTCGAGGCCACGCTGTCGAGATGTTGGCGGAGGGATACGGCCACACAGGAAGCTGTTTGAGCGGTTTAGTATCATCAACGTTTCCAAACTTTTTAGGAATCCTTAAAAGAAAACCATTACCAGCAACAGAGGTGGTCTCACAGCAAACCAGAGCTTCTGCAGTTTTCTAATTTTATGGCGTCTTAAAACAATTACTAACAGCGGAGGTGGCCTCATAGTAAAAGAGCCGAGGCTGGCTCATTTTGTAGAGCGACAGGATCGTAACCTTCAGTTTTCAGGTTCGAGTCCCACTTGTGCATTGGGGGCGAGGATGGCTCTGTCGGTAGCGCGCCAGGCTCGTAATCTGTAGTTCCCAGGTTCGAGTACCAGCTGGGTCAGCGTTGAGATTTATCTCCGCAAAATTTCCCCGCCCTGCTCACGGTCAGTAGGGGACACCGATGGGCTTGAAAAGGCCGCCGTCCGTCGGATGGGACGTTAAGCCGTAGCCCCGTGTGCTGGAGAGCATATCCTGTGCACGTTAAAGAACACGCTGGATGGCCTTGACGGGAGGCTACCATCTGTCTCCCAACAGCTGTTCTAGTGGGTCCCCTCCCCCAACCTTCTCTGAGCCTTCGGGGTCCATGTGACCTGGCCATTTAGCCCATGGTGTGCAATAAAGTGCCGCTCAGAGGTAAAACAACCCAACAACCCAAAATTGAGATTTGTCTCCGCTAACCTCTACCTTCCCTCGGTGAGAAAAGGATCATCGTTGGACGTTGGGCTTTTGGAGGCCGTCGTCCGTAGGATGGGATGGTAAGCCGCGACTCGTGTGTAGATTGTTTGGGTTGAGTTGTTTTACCTCTAAGCGGTATTTTTTTGCACACAATGGGTTAAATGGCCAGGTGACAAGTTCCCGATGGTTGTGAATCCACTGGAACATCTTTTGGGAGACAGATGATAGCCTCCCGTCAAGGCCATCCAGCGTGTTCTTTAACGTGCACAGGGTGTGGATCTCCCACACACGGCTCCACGGTTTAACGACCCATCCGACGGAAGGTGTCCATTCCAAGCCCCTCGGTGTCCCCTCCTGATCGTGGGCAGGACGGGGAATTTTGCAGAGATAAATTTCAACGCTGACCCAGTTGAACCTGGGAACTCCCCCCCCCCCAATAGGGGACCACCTTGTCGTGGTGGGGGGGCCTAAGGTCCAGCAACCCGGTCGAAGGCTGTGCCGACCGGATTGGGTCCCCGGTTGGACATAGCCAAGACCAACCGGGGTCGAGGATGCCGCTGACAGGTTGGGCGGTGACGGCGTCTGAGACCTCACCTATCAGGTGCTCTGGGTGAGCAGTTCGAGGACTCTTCTGAAAAGATTTGTCCCCCAATAGGCCGAGCCCTCACCAAAGTCTGGGCCTTACTAAGAGTCTCCACCCCGGACGCCGAGTGAACTCGGATCTACATATCCTTGTTCATGGCTAACCGGGGAACAGATTAAAGTTAGGTTTCTTCCGGTGGTCAGCTTTCCTTCTATAGGACTGCTGCCATGTGAGGCTGGGGTTGAGGTGCGCCTATAGGGTGTTTTCCTTGCCCCCCGCTCTAGATAGCACGGCTTTTCATAACTGGTAGTGTCGTATAGGCGGAATCGGGAATTGCCGTGGATGCTTAAGATCGCAACATAAGAGAGGTGAACCTGGGAAATGCAGATTACGAACTTGGGGCGCTACCGACTGAGCCACTCCCGCTCGCTCGTGTGTAGGAGAGCCACACCATGTGCAAGTTAGACCCTGTACATACCCTGTGCACGCTGCATGGGTTTTGGTGGAGCTTTCCATCGATCTCTTAACAGCTGTCCAGTGGATTCTTTTCCCTCAATCTTCTCAGAGCCCTTGTGACCTGTCATTTATCCCATTGTGCATAAAGTGCCGCTCAGAGGTAAAACAATCCAACCTTAATCATTTAAATTCTCCTTATCAACATTTCTAGAAGGGTAGTTTAATAATTTTAAACAAGGTCTATAAACTTCAGGTTCTGGAGAGGCCTTCCAAGTCATTAGATAATTTCCATGTTAATTTTTGGGGCGGGGATGGCTCAGTCGGTAGCACGCCAGGCTTGTAATCTGTAGTTCCCAGATTCGAGTCCCAGCTGGGTCAGCGTTGAGATTTAACTCCGCAAATTTTCCCAGCCTCTGCCTACGGTCAGAGGGGACACCGATGGGCTTGGAAAGGCCGCTGTCCGTCGGATGGGACGTTAAGCCGTGGCCCCTTGTACGGGAGAGCTAGACCCTGTGCACGTTAAAGAACACGCTGGATGGCCTTGACGGGAGGCTATCATCTGTCTCCCAACAGCTGTTCCAGTGGGTCCCCTCCCCCAACCTTCTCTGAGCCTTCGGGGTCCATGTGACCTGGCCATTTAGCCCATGGTGTGCAAAAAAGTGCCGCTCAGAGGTAAAACAACCCAACCCATGTTAATTTCTAAATGTAATGGGGAAGCAAAATTAGAAATTCAGTATTTTGAAGAACAAAATTTTTACGAGAATGAAATTGAAGACAAAATGGAAACTAAAGAGTATAGAGGAGAAAAAAAAGGAATAAAATTAAAATTTCCAAAGTTCTCTTTCCAAGAGGAACCTTGGAAAGAGTCCACGAAATAACAAAAGTTTAGTCAGTGAAAAGATAAAATATTACAGAATAAGAGTTGGGTTGGGTTGTTTTACCTCTGAGCGGCACTTTTTTGCACACCATGGGCTAAATGGCCAGGTCACAAGGACCCCGAAGGCTCAGAGAAGGTTGGGGAGGGGACCCACTGGAACAGCTGTTGGGAGACAGATGGTAGCCTCCCGTCAAAGCCATCCAGCGTGTTCTTTAACGTGCACAGGGTATGGCTCTCCCGCACACGGAGCCACGGCTTAACGTCCCATCCGACGGACGGCTGTCTTTCCAAGCCCATCGGTGTCCCCTACTGACCGTGGGCAAGGCGGGGAATTTTGCGGAGATAAATCTTAACGCTGACCCAGCTGGGACTCGAACCTGGGAACTACAGATTACGAGCCTGGCGCGCTTCCGACTGAGTCCCCCCGCCCCCCCAGAATAAGAGAAACCTATTCAGTATGAGAAACTCACTTTCTTAAAAATAAAATTTTTTTATTTCAATTGTATGAATTTTATTGAATTGAACGGGATTTTTAAAGGTAATTTGTAAATGTTATTACAATCTATCTAAACCCTGAATTTTAGAAATATTCATTCAAAAAATGAAAAATTTAAATGATTTCGGATTTTGTAGACAGTGAATTTTGTGCAGATGAAGAAATAAGCTCATTGGACAAAAAATTAGTCAGTTCCTGAATGTCACCGAATAGTGGGTAACGCTTCGTGCGACCGAAGAATAGACGAAATCCTGTCTGGCATGTATGCCACCAGTGTGAGGATGTAGTGCACATCAGTATTCATTCACTCTTCCAGCAGCAAATGCCGCAGTTCGGCCAGATTCGCCGGATGGCTTGGGATGGCGCTTCACTCGTTGCCACAAATAGTCCCACAAGTTTTCTATGGGATTCAAATCCGGGTATTCGGCGGGCCAGTCGAGATGTTCGAAGGCTTCAGAATACTCGTCGTGCCAATCCAACACACTTCGAGCCCTGTGCACGTGACAGTTGTCGTCTTGGAAGACTGAGGTATCCTTCTGGTGTTCACTGTGGAGATGCTGAGCAAAAGGCAACATGTGGTCATCCAGTAGCTCCGTATAGCCCTTCTGGTTGAAGTGTGATGTCACCACAACCAAAGGACACATTTCCTCGTACGTGAAACACCCCCAGAACATCACAGAGCCTCCTCCAGCTTGAACAGAACCTTGCACACAGTCTGCATGGAAGGCTTCATGTGGCTTACGATGAAACCACCTCTCATCATTCGGCTTACGAATGTCGCCTCTCATCATTCGAGTACAAGCAAAAACGTGACTCATCCGACAGATCACATGCTCCCAAGAGTCGACAGTCTAGTCTTTGTGGCGCCTCGTCCACTGTAGCCGTGCAGCCTTGTGCAGAGCTGTTAACATGGGTCTCTCCACGGTACTCTGCTCCAGATAATTCATGGCATGCAGTTCCCTTTGGAGTGTTCATTTCGAAACAGCTTGTTGTAGGTCTGCATTGACTGACTGGAGCAGTTCTTGTCTTGTTGCAAACGGTTTGCCCTAATAGTGCATGACACACTGCAGCACTCCCTATTGGTGAACACAGTTTTTCTGCCGCAGTTCTGGCAACGATTAGCGGTGAACTGCGATGTACACCATTGCTGGAAGACCCTTTGGACAGTACGTTTCGACACACCTGCAAAGGCAGCAACTTCTTGTACACTATGCCCTTTGGCTCGGTCAAACGCAACGACACCGTTTTGCCATTCATTCACATCTTTGACGCGACCCATGTTTCACGGAGCGACTAACACGTGGCACACAATCACGTCTTGTCACTGTATGAACCCCGTAGCGTACGGCACGGCTATTTGTAGGAGGCGTTTATTACTGGTGCGCCCTCTGTTGAAGTCGAACGGATGTAACCCTCTTACGACAGGAAATGCCTAATTTTTTGTCCGGTGAGCTTATATTTCATTTTCAAATCGCACCAAAAGTATGCTTCTTTCTCGATATTTGTGCGAGGTACCACTGAAGTTATAGTTTCAAATATTATAAAACAAATATCCAAGGTAAAATGCCCCTGATTATCATGACATTAAAGTGCAAATGTTAAAAATTATCAATATCTCTCAATTGAATGTGCCGACATGTTTAGTTAATGTTTCTTTGGAAAAGGGATCTTCTATGAAAAACACAAATCTTATAAAATAATTCCAATTTATAAATCAGGGAATAAAAATATCATTATAAATTATAGACCAATTTCGCTTTTTTTTAAAATAAAGTATTGGAAATTATAAAAAATAGACTTTTTGACTTCTATGAAAAAAATTTTTTTTAATAAGTCGCAGCTTGTGTTCACGGGGAAATTAAATTATGAGCAAGACTTTTTCATATAACAGGAAAATGTTTAAATATTTATAAAAAAAAAATAGCAATCTTCATAGACATAAAAAAAATTGATTCTGTTGATCACAGTATCATCATCATCCTCAAGCAGCCATGGGCTACGAAGATCCAAACCAGACCGTGCAATTTAGTTCCCCAAGCATATCTGTTCTGACCTAAATCTCGCCACTGCACACCAATCCTAACAAGGTCTGTTTGACATTGTTTGTTCACTGCATCCTAAAACTCCCCCTATTTCTAAGGCCTTTAGGCACACTGTTCATAACCCTATTCGCTAATTTATAATTGTGCATACAGGCCAAACCAACGGAGTCTCTCTCTGCACAATATGCTGCTTAAAGGAGGTTGCAGACTCCTTTGCCTAACCTCATCATTAGTTACAAAGTTAAACCACCTAATACCCAAGATACTGCGTAAGCATCTAGAATCAAAAGCATCTAGTTTCCTGTTATCTTGTTCACACAGCGTCCAAGTTACAGTACCATAACTAACCCTAGAAAGAACCAAACTATTATACAGTCTAATTTTAGTCTTTAGGTGTATACGCCTATTTCTCCACACTTTCCCTAGATTCTTAAAAGTCCCGGCAGCAATCCCTATTCGTCTGTTAATCTCATGCCGCACATCACCAGTATCTGTTACATAGCTCCCAAGGTAATTAAACTGTGACACCTGTTCAAGACTGCAACCATTCAGATTAACTGAATCACAGCCTGCCTGACCAATTTTCATCACTTTAGTTTTCTCTCTGTTTATAACCAAACCTACTCTACTACCAGTCTCATCAACAGTTCGAATGAAACAATTCATCTCATCAACATCATTTGCCAAAAGGGCTAAATCATCAGCAGAATCTAAATCAGAAATTTTCGTATCTCCAGTCCATTTAAGGCCAAAATCTTTCCCTTGAAGTTAATTTCACATAACATAATCAATAACCAAAGAGAAAAGGAGACAAAATACACCCTTGTCGAACACCAGAAGTAATGCTAAACCAATTGCTACAAGCCTTACCTACTCTCACACACGACTCAGTGTTATGATAAGAGAGCTTTCATTATGTTAACTAACTTTTCTGGTTTGACATACGATCTCACAACCAACCGTAAATTATGACGATTAATAGAGTCAAAAGCCTTTTTGAAATCAAGAAATGTAGTAACCGAAAGTTTCTGAAACTCTAAACATTTCTCAAGTTTTTTGCCTAAGTGAAAATATCTGATCTACACATCCCCCCTACCACTTCCGAAACCACACTGCTCATCACGCAATTGCCTGCTAACCAGATTCTTAATTTTATTTAGCACAATCATGCAAAGAACTTTACCTGGAACAGAGAGTAGGCTGATATCCCTATAGTTAACACAAGAACTGCGATCACCTTTTTGAACATAATAATAATAATAGCTGTGGTAAAATCCTTAGGAACCATGTCTTTATCATAAAAAATATTCAAAATTTCAGTCATCCATGTGGTAACAAAAACATTCTCGGCTCTAAGCATTTACGTAATAATTTCATCTACCCTCTGGGGATTAAGTTTAGAAATAGTGAAAATAACTTCAGCCTGTGTTGTAGGGCCACCATTAAAGCCAGTAATGCATCTATCATCATTGTAAAAAATGGGAGTAGAACTAACCATATTGTTTAGAACATCACTGAAATGCTCAGCCCACCTAGCCATGACAGAATCCTCAGCTTCTATAACCTTACCTTGTTTATCCTTCAATCCCTGTGTACTGTCCGTTTCCTACCATACAAAACATTAACTATCTGGTAGAGCTCTCTGCTGTTGTGCTGTTTAATTGATTCCTCGGCTTTGTCAGCCAAATCACCAAGCCAAAGATTCTTATCGGTAGCTAACTGATCCTTTACACGTTTACTCTCTGTAATGCTTTCTATTAGGATTAATACGGTATTGATTAGATTGGGTCTTTCAGAGCTTCAGAATTAAAGGCAAATTTTTTAACCTTAGCACAACGCATTTTAAGTTAAGTTGCAAGGTAACGGTCAGATTCAATTTCAACTCCCCTATGTGACCTGGTATTCCAAACAGAACTAGCCCATTTGCTTTTAATGAATATATATAATCAATCATTTTCTTATGCAGCCCATCTGGTGAAATCCATGTGCATTATAATTAAAAAAAATTAAGACCAGGATTCACTTACTTGTGAGTAACTTTCCTAATATTTCGATTTGTACTCATGTACGTCGCAGTGTTTGTAATAAGTGTTAGTTATTCTCAAACCATTAAATTTGCTTACCTGTAGGAGACATTGCCCATTTCAGCCCTCCCCAAAGGTCAGAGTCAGTACCAACTTTGACATTGAAGTCACCAAGAACAAGGGTAATATCTCCTTTTTTGACAGAATTCAAAATATCCTGAAGTTGTTCATAAAACCTATCCTTCTCATCCTCATCGGCATCCTCAGTGGGGGCATAACAGCAGATAACATTCAAGTCTTTAACGCTTGTCTGAAATTTTTGCTGTAAGAAACCTTTCATTAATGCACTCATATCCTAGAAGAGCATCACTAACGTGTCTGCTGAGAAGCAGACCCACGCCTTGGTGATGCTTATTGTCGTCCCTCCCTGAAAAGAGAAATTTAAGATTATTTTTAAGAATCTGACCTTTATCTGTCCATCTAGTCTCTTGCAAGCCGAGAATATCTAAATTATAATGGTGGAATTCTTGTGTGAGGACATCAAGAGAAAAAGCTCTGTGCAGAGTCCTCACATTCCAACTACCTAGGGAGAGAAAATGGTTAATAGGATGTTTAAAGAAACTATGTTTATTGATAGAGGGAATGCCGACAATATCAAACAGCCCCCTAATCGCAGACATGGGGCAAAGACCCGTTCCCCCACCATTAAAGGCTGAAGCCATCTACACTGGAAGACTTCCTCCAATGTAGAATTTGACGATGCCAATAGAAGCAAAGAGTTCAGGTGCCTGCGATGACCTCTGCTCAGGATTATCCACCAGCTGATAAACATATCCTGTGAATCTATTCACTTGGGACTGTCAACCCAACAGAAAACACAGCTGAAGATTTTACCTCCACAGAAGCCCACCAGTGCAGCAAATTCAGGATCCATAATCAAGCTCAGAGCCTTATTCCAGTCCAGTAGGTTTATATGGTAGCACCAACACCCAATGTGGTTGACCACTCCTCAGCAGAGTAGAAATAAATAAAAGTAGCCATAGTTGTCAAGATCAGTAGCCTTCCCTTGTGGAAGTGAACGGAAGGGCTGCCAGACTAATCTGGCAGCCCTTCATTTCCGTTCACTTCCACAAGAGAGTATCACTTTTGAAAGGTACTAACGGCCTGCACCACAAGAAGGCGGGGTTGGACATTAGGCGCTAGGCCTGGCCGGTTCTATGCATCATCACAGGATATTGGTACATAGCTCTTCTTTCAGTGACTACCTAGCTACCATTTACAGTATACTCATGGAATAAACTATATACAATTGGAATAAGAGGTAACTGCCATTTATGGTTCCAAATCTGTTTATAAGGCAGAAAACAGGTAGTTGAAATTTAAAATGTTATAAGGGATTTTCGTGTTGTTAGAAAAGGAGTTCCTCAGGGATTAGTATTAGGACCTATATTGTTTTTGATATATTTGAATGATACTTGCCATTTAAACCTAAAGGAATCCGTTACATGTTATGCTGATGATGCATATACTCTGGTCTCTTACTAAGTGATCTTTTTAAAAGAAACTGAATATGATCTACAATTGAGTCATATTTTTTTTCAGCAAATAAATGATCTTTAAATATACAAAAAACTAAATGCATATATTTTGAGTTAAATAATAATATTCCCATTAAATTTCAGCCCCCCCCCTTTTCAGAATGCTAATAATGGTAAAAGACGTATAATATTATAAAATTTATATTTCATGGATTTTTTCAAGAAAATTTTAAAGACCTGTAAAAAGGAGGGGGGGGGGGAAATGTTACACTGCATTACCTTTTGCGTTTTCTCGGTTGGATTGTGTTTCTTTGCTCCCTCCCCCCTAGAGTTTATTTGTAGATCCTGGCCTCACTCACTTCACACACAAGCCTGTACTACTCCATTTACATGGTAAGCGATGGCAGCGCCCTGAGAAATTTCAGACACTTTTCGAGGGATCACTCCCGACCCACGGCAGATAGGAACCCGATCTGTTACCCCAACAGAGTTAGAACAAAGTGGACCCCATCCCACCAAATTTGGGACCGATCGCTCAAGTACTTGCGCAACTACAGGAGAACCGACAATTTCTGCTATCGGTTTCTGCAATTCTGCTATACACACGTGTACGCCCGGAATTACGGATATAATATAGTATAATGCGATGACTAGCAGAAAGCTTGACGAAATTTCAATGGCTGAGACTGAGAATTAAAAATGGGGCCGAAAGAGAGTTCGAAATTGATTAAGAGATAAATCTGTTTCAATGATTTATGTGGTAATTATGCTCTCGCCAACAATTAGCTACCAGCAGCAGTTGGAGAGCTGCCAAGAGTTACGTCAGCAAGCCGTGAAGCATTCCTCGAAGGCATTTGACTTTGATATATTCTCCTTAAGTCAACTTGTTAATTTTATTATATATTTATAGTTTGAAAGAAAAAATTCAGTCAACCATTTAGAATATACCGAAAACAGCAGTCAAACCATTTAGAATATTCCTTCTGTGCTGAAAGAGTGAAAGGATCTTAAGTCTCATATCCCCAACGCAAACACCATCCACGATACCTCCCTATATTGTTGACTGTTTGAATGTAAATAGAAACTTTTGACTCACCGAAGAATGGCTCTGTCACTCTTGCTATCAATTATTCGCCTCCGTAACACCACTTCTCACACTCTGTATGGAAGAAGAATCTTTCATGTCGTTCCTGCTCAAACTCATACTTCATTCTCTTCCGATCAGATCCCTTCATCCCCATCTTCCGCCAGCTGTCTCCTCTTCTCTTCACACTCAGGAGAAGAAAGATAGATTGTATGTTAATGACCTCGCGTTTTATCGGTCACCAAATCAGCTTCCTTTGCTCTTCCCTTGATGAAGAGTACAGAGCATATGCAAAAATCGAAAGCTGGTACTCGCGCGCTCATCTCATTCCTCTGGCAAGGGTTGCCGAAGAGTCGGATGATTAAGCTCTGGAAAGTTTTGAAAGAAATACGTCCTTCCTTTATTTTTTCTTTTCTGGGAGGATGATGTTGCTGTCATCACTCGAAGAGCAAAAATAAACAAGATTGTGGGGATGTTATCCAAAAGATTCACTGAAAGGAAATACGAGACAAAAAGTAAAAGTTATGTGAAAACCAAAATGATCTCTATTTATTAAAAATATTGCTAAACTAACTCTTAAATATCAGTCGAGAATGGAGTAATTAGAAAAATTCTTAATACTTTCGGAAAACTTGAGGTTTCGATTTTCAAAGAGAAATCACGTTTCTGACGTTGAATTCAAACGAACAAGAAAAAAAAAACTAGCTAGTTCCAGAAGAGTCATCAGTAAAAAATCTTATCATTGAGTTAAAGATCAATTGATTTGCTATAACCCTAATTGCGATGCCTTTATGATGACCTTACCAAACAATTAGCTGAGTTTACTTTGCAATGCTGACTTACGATGCATATGGCAAAAGCAGTCTTGTAAAAACACATTTTTATAATATCTTTTTTTAATGGACTAATGTTTTGTGTCAATGTCGTTCTATTTTCAAGAGGTGAGTTTAGTTCAGCTTCGACATTTAGACACCTGAGTTATTTGTTCACACACCAATATTCAGTTAGTCTTAAGTGGCGCTCCTCAGACCTCCAAAGGAACAAGGAGATGTAGCGTTAGAGCTTTGTTAGGAATACCAACTATGTAGAGCAGCGATTTTCAAACCGATGTGCCGCGGGAGTTTGGGGGAAGGTCATTTATTAGGAGGGCCTTTGGGGAAGTTTGAGGGAGGGCAGATTTGGGTTGTTGGGTTGTTTTACCTCTGAGCGGCATTTTTTTGCACACCATGGGCTAAATCGCTAGGTCACATGGACCCAGAAGGTTCAGAGAAGGTTGGGGGAGGGGATCCACTGGAACAGCTGTTGGGAGACAGATGGTAGCCTCCAGTCAAGGCCATCCAGGCGTGTTCTTTAACATGCACAGAGTATGGCTCTCCCGCGCATAGGGACCCAGAAGGAAAGAACTTGGAAAGACCGCCGTCCGTCGGATGGGGCTTAACGTCCCATCCGACGGACGGCGGTCTTTCCAAGCCCATCGGTGTCTCCTACTGACTGTAGGCAGGGCGGGGAGTTTTGCGGAGATAAATTTCAACGCCAACCCAGATGGGACTCGAACCTTGGAACTACAGATTACGAGCCTGGCGCGCTACCGACTGAACCACCCCCGCCCCTAGAGAGAGCAGAACCAGTGTCATTCTTCAATCAGCTGGTGTTCGGATCGGGTGTGCTATTCCGTGTAAGCAGCTTGCGCTAATGCATTTTTGTTTTAGTTATTTTGATATTTTTGAATTTAGTTCCTAATTATGCTTAATTGTTTTTCTGGGCTTATTAGACATGGATAGATTTTTAAACAAAAAACGTAAATTAGATGATGACACATAGCACATCAGTGTTAGTTCTAAAACTGTCGTGCGCCAGTATAATAAAGACTATTTGTCCTTCGGATACTTTTCATCTGGAGAAGGGTTGGGTTGTTTTACCTCTGAGCGGCACTTTTTTGCACACCATGGGCTAAATGGCCAGGTCACATGGACCCCGAAGGCTCAGAGAAGGATGGGGAAGGGGACCCACTGGAACAGCTGTTGGGAGACAGATGGTAGCCTCCCGTCAAGGCCATCCAGCGTGTTCTTTAACGTGCACAGGGTATGGCTCTCCCGCACACGGGGCCACGGCTTAACGTCCCATCCGACGGACGGCGGCCTTTCCAAGCCCATCGGTGTCCCCTACTGACCGTGGGCAGGGCGGGGAATTTTGCGGAGATAAATCTCAACGCTGACCCAGCTGGGACTCGAACCTGGGAACTACAGATTACGAGCCTGGAGCGCTACCGACTGAGCCACCCCCTCCCCCTTTGCAGAAGGAGTGCCACTCCTAAGTATGTTGTTTGTGGTGAGAAACTGGCGAGTCAAGTTATGGTTCGAAGTAAGCTGAAAAGACAAAAAGCACTCGCATTCACACAAAAAGCACTCGCATTTATATGAGAAACCAATTGATTATTTTAGAAGAGTTATAGCTGATCAAACACACGTCAGTCTGAACAATTTACCAAAAACACAACTATTTCTGATAAAGTTCAAGAAGCTATACCATTGCCAAAATCGTGGCAAAAAAGATGAAATCACATACAATTGCTGAATCAGTAATTTTCTCAGCATGCTGTAAAATTGTAAATATTATATTTGGGGAAACATATGAAAAAGAGATCTCGTAAATCCCTATGTCAGACAACACTATTAGTCGGCGTATAGATGACGTGTCTCAAGACGTTGAGTCACAAGTAATAATTAACAATAAAGAAGCCGATTTCTTTGTCATCCGATTGGACGAGTCAACTGACATCACTGGAAAAGCTCAACTCCTAGCATTCAGCAGATTTTTTTTTGTAATGTTGACATCACTGAACAATTGGTATTTTTCAAACCACTTTCAGAAACAGCAAGAGGCCAATACATTTTTGACTTTGTCGACATCTATTTCAATTCTCACGATTTGTCATGGAAATCATACATCAGCATCTGCACGGACGGTGCTCCCTCTGTTATCAGGAAGCCTAAAAGGATTCGTCGCACTGGCCAAACAAAAGAACCCTGACATTGTTTTTATATACTGTTTCCTACACGGAGAAGCCCTCATTTCAAAATCTGTAGTACCTGAACTTCAAAAAGTACTGGCTGAGACAATCAAAATGGTTAACTACATCAAGAGTAGGCCATTAAAATCGAGGTTGGATTGGTAGCCTCCCGTCAAGGCCATTCAGCGTGTTCTTTAACGTGCACAGGGTATGGCTCTCCCGCACACGGGGCCACGGCTTAACGTCCCATCCGACGGACGGCGGCCTTTCCAAGCCCATCGGTGTCCCCTACTGACCGTGGACAGGGCGGGGAATTTTTGCGGAGATAAATCTCAACGCTGACCCAGCTGGGACTCGAACCTGGGAACTACAGATTACGAGCCTGGCGCGCTACGGACTGAGCCACCCCCGCCCCATTAAAATCGAGGTTGTTTTCAGCACTGTGTTCTGCCATGGAAGCTACTCACACACATTTCTACTGCACACGGAAGTGAGATGGCTATCTCGAGGGCGGGTGCTTTCAAGGTTGCATGAACTGAGGGAAGAGCTTCTATTTTTGTACATCAGAAGAGTCTGAGCTGACCGACTTGCTTACTGATGCGACCTGGCGCAAAAAAAGCTGTATTCCTATTTGCTGGCATTTATCAAGCCTTGAACACTCTTAACAAGAGTATGCAGGGAAAGAATGAAAATATTCTCACTTGTACTGACAAAGTTGGGGCGAGGGTGGCTCAGTCGGTAGTGCTCCAGACTCGTAATCTGCAGTTCCCAAGTTCGAGTCCCAGCTGGGTCAGCGTTGAGAGTTATCTCCGTAAAACTCCCCGCCCTGCCCGTGACCGATATGCTTGGAAAGGCCACCGTCCGTCGGATGGGACGTTAAGCCGTGATCCGTGTGTGGGAGAGATATACCCTGTGTACGTTAAAGAACACGCTGGATGGCCTTGATGGGAGGCTACCATCTGTCTCCCAACAGCTGTTCCAGTGGGTCCCCTCCCTCAACCTTCTCCGAGCCTTCGGAATCCTTGTGACCTGACCATGGTGTGCAAAAAAGTGCCGCTCAGAGGTAAAACAACCCAACTCAACTGACAAAGTTATCTCATTTAGGGAAAAATTAACACTGTGGGGAGCCAGAATCAAAAAAGAGAACAAAGTTGAAATGTTTGAACTGACAAAAAGTTGCAGACTGGACAAAAATCTTGTCGATTTAATTCTATAAAGTTTGTCACTGCTGAGTAAAAACATTGCAAAGTATTTCCTGTCACTTGATGTATCTTCCTTGGACTAGGTGAGGGATTCATTTGCGTTAAGTGCGAGCGAGTCAGCAGAATTAACTGTTGCAGAAGAAGATGAGCAGACGGAAATCAGAAATAATAGAGGTTGTTGGGTTGTTTTACCTCTGAGCGGCACTTTTTTGCACACCATGGGCTAAATGTCCAGGTCACATGGACCCCGAAGGCTCAGAGAAGGTTGGGGGAGGGGACCCACTGGAACAGCTATTGGGAGACAAATGGTAGCCTCCCGTCAAGGCCATCCAGCGTGTTCTTTAACGTGCACAGGGTATGGCTCTCCCGCACACGGGACCACGGCTTAACGTCCCATCCGACGGGCGGCGCCCTTTTCAAGCCCATCGGTGTCCCCTACTGACCGTGGGCAAGGCGGGGAATTTTGCGGAAAATAATAGAGGACTGAAACTGGAACTCTCATCCGCCCTAGGACAAAGGACATCGTGAAACATCACAAAGCACAGATTTCCCACTAATTTATTTTTTTAAAATAACACAATGATTAAAAATTTAATTATTGAACTCTAAACACAATCTTAATACACGGTTCTTAAATGATAAAAATATATCCTTAAGAAACTGATGACGTGCCTTGTCAGTGTGCCCCGTGAGATGAAAAAGGTTGAAATTCGCTGATGTTCTACATCAGCGATTTTCAAAGTTGAACATTTAGAAGATAATTGGTCATCTTTCACTTTTACGTGATAGAAATCTTGAATGATTTTAATGACGATTCATTTATAATTTTACTTTTTAAAACAGAAACAAAACGAAAGAAAAAAATCGAAGATTTGAAAAGTCCTGAATTAAAAATATTACTAAATCAATTCATACTTAAGCATCAGTTGAGAATGGACTAATTGGAAAAGTTATTACCATTTTTGGAACACTTGAAGGTTGGGTTGTTTTACCTCTGAGTGGGCACTTTTTTGCACACCATGGGCTAAATGGCCAGGTCACATGTACCCGTAGGCTCGTAGAAGGTTGGGGGAGGGGACCCACTGGAATAGCTGTTGGAAGACAGATGGTAGCCTCCCGTCAAGAAAATCCAGTGTGTTCTTTAACGTGCACAGGGTATAGCTCTCCTGCACACGGGACCACGGCTTAACGTCCCATCCGACGGACGGCGGCCTTTCCAAGCCCATCGGTGTCCCCTACTGACCGTGGGCAGGGCGAGGAGTTTTGCGGAGATTAATATTGCCACTGGCCCAGGTGTGACTCGAACATGGGAACTGCAGAATACGAGATTAGCGCACTACCGACTTAGCCGCTGCCGCCCCCAGAAAGCAAGGTTTCTGTTCCTAGTATTCAAGGTTAAGTTCTAGGGTATCGTTATAGGGCGTTTAGAACGGTTTCTTAATGTCCTTTTATTGTTATCAATTTGAAAGATTATTTAGGTTGGAAGAAATATTAATTTATATTTAAAATGCTGCAAAGTGTTTGGGAAAACGCTGAAGGAAAAAAGAACAAGAATTGTGGTGAGAAACATAAGGTGAGTCGATCCGAAGCCTTTTCAAGCCAACTGCATTTCACTAAAGTGAAATACTGTTGCCTTGAAAACTAAGTTTTCACTAAAAAAATTTCACTAAAGTGAAATACTGTTGGCTTTAATTAAGACTTTTAATTAAGTGTTGGCTTTAATTAAGACTTTTAGTGGGAACTTCCTGCTTCTTCTTCTTTCTTTTCATAAAATATTTTTATTAGAAACAGTTGAGACACTCACCTGCGAATACAATGCAGTCACAAGAGATTTCAGATAGGATCACGTGTCGAACTTACTCTTTGGGTTATCAGCAGCTCGGTTCAACAAATTCTGAGGGCCTCTCCTGTTACCAGAAATACACCATATGTGAATTAGTAAATGGATAAATTAATATATAATGATAACAATACTGAAATGTAAGTAAAAAACTTTTCCTTTCATATGTACTACTCTTTTAAAAACACTTGTACGTTCTTTAATACACTTAATGTCCAACTGAGAAAATAATTCGTAGGTTTATAGCTAGCTCAGATTTATCAATTTAAAATGGTTTCTTAATGTAATTTCATGTTTACTAATTTTCAAAGTTGCCGATGTTGGAAAAAATATTAAATTTATATTTAAAATCCTGCTGGGCCTTAGCAGTTAAGCTTCCCTTTTTCTTGGGCCGGGCGGGGGTGGCTCAGTCGGTAGCGCGCCAGGCTCGTAATCTGTAGTTCCCAGGTTCGAGTCCCAGCTGGGTCAGCGTTGAGATTTATCTCCGCAAAATTCCTCGCCCTGCCCACGGTCAGTAGGGAACACCGATGGGCTTGGAAAGGCCGCCGTCCGTCGGATGGGACGTTAAGCCGTGGTCCCGTGTGCGGGAGAGCCATACCCTGTGCACGTTAAAGAACACGCTGAATGGCCTTGACGGGAGGCTACCATCTGTCTCCCAACAGCTGTTCCAGTGGGTCCCCTCCTCCAACCTTCTGTGAGCCTTCGGGGTCCATGTGACCTGGCCATTTAGCCCATGGTGTGCAAAAAAGTGCCACTTAGAGGTAAAATATCCCAACCCAACTAATTAATAGAGCTCAGTATCAGGTGTTGTTTATACCGTTTCATGACCTGCACACGCGCGGTCGTTTACTCGTAGTTACTTCGATTTGCATAAAGACGCGCTGGCCATAATTTTTTGGCTCTTCGGTGTATGTGTAAGGCAGAAAATACATCTTCCTTGAAGGCAGTGCGATGTGTTGCAGGATGTCACTCAAAGTTTTCACATATTGTCACTTACATGTGTCGTGTCCTCTGAAAAGTAACGACGTGCCCAAAGCTGAAAATACATCTTGCTTGAAGGCAGTGGCTTAATGGATGCGTCATTATCGTCTTCTCTTCCTTTATCGTGGTTGTTTAATAGTTGTGTTCGCATACTCATAGTTTTTACTACTATTATTTTTTCATAATTTTTTTGCAAATTATTCAGGCACAAATATATTGATATTATGAGTGCAGGGCTATTTTTGTATTACAAAATAACAAGTGTTTCGAACTATCGAGACAATTTTGTATGCTTACTACCTATCGCATTCTGAAATCATTATTGTTCTAAATTCCTCGTCTGTCCTACGAATAAAGCTTGTACAGGCTTTCCTCTAGTATTAATTTGGGTCTTAAAAGTACTATCTCTAGTAGTAATATGAGTCTTAAAAGTATATAGTATTTATAAGATAGTAGTATATTTGGGTCTTAAAAATAACTTCTCATTATACAGAAATGTCGATTTAAAGAGTTTCGAATTAACCAGGTTTTACTGTAATAAAACTTATAAGCGCACTTTTACAAGATAAAAGAAGCAAACTAATCATTATTTAAAGTGATATTTGCAGAATTAGTCACGCTGTTAAATGCTTTAGTTTTGATATCTCTTTAAACTAAAATGCTTTAGTTTTGATATCTCTTTAAACTAAAATGCTTAAAGAACGTTTAAAAAAAAGGATTTAAATGGATTTGATTAAAAAATTTCGGTCCCAGTTTTCCATAAAAATTAGATTTAAGAAGTTATTGAGATCTCATCCCTTTTGGGAAACATTGGTCTGTTCCTATTAAAATAGCCGGGCAACCAAAGTTCGTTAATAACAAAAAAATATCATTTCAACTGAAACGCAAATAAAGGGCGTATGAACCTATACGTAAATTGGACTGAAAATAGGAAGTCTAGAAACCAAAGAATATTAAGATCTTTGTAGAAACCTAGCTGTAGGAATGCCACTTGCACCACCCTAAAAACGACCCTTTTCCCTAAGTCAACTAAAGGTCTTGTCAGGGATATTTGTTGATCAGGAATGGTCTGCTTCTATAGCGATGAATACTGTAAATTCATGGGTGAAAAATAAAAAAAATTATTAACAGTAGCAGCAATAATATTGTTTTAAAAATAATTTCACATGTTTTAATTTGATTAGAGTTGCATATTTCCATCGTCATGATCGAATGTTTGACATGGTTTTGACACTGAGATTACAGTTGCTTGGGAATAGATTCGTAATATAATTTATATTTATATTATTCGTAATTTATTTTACCACTACTTCATACGCAGTCTTTTATTGTGCAGTTTTGAACTGGCTTTTAATAAATATTCAGATTCCCCTGATGAATTAACAAGAAGTTGTATATATTCTCTTCTTTTTATGGTTTATCACTTCCTATCCTGGTATTAAGAAATCCAGTTACAACTAGAGGAAGCCTGTACAAGCTTTATTCGTAGGACAGACGAGGAATTTAGAACAATAATGATTTCAGAATGCGATAGGCCAGAGATCAATAACGCACAGATATTGTCATTAAGAGATTGCAAAGGATATTTCTGCAAATGAATATTACATTATATAAGACATAGCTATTATCAAGGCAATAATCGTGTAATACAACAAAAATGCACATGCCATATAAATATGTGTTTCAGGAAATCTTTATTCAATAGCTACGGTTTATTAGGTTCTCCTTTTTCATCTTTTATTTTATGTACAAATATATATAATTTGGGTGAAAGAAACTAATTCCATTTTTCCCCTCACTAGCCTAAATTCCCTTTCCCCTAAATTCCTTTTCACCCTAAATTAATATGAGTTACGGTTATCACGTAGATGTAACTTTCTCATTTTATTCTAAATGCAAAGAAAAAAGATTACTATAATTGCTTGAGAAATTAAAGATGAAAATGTTCTTAATGTGGGACAAATTATGGTGATCTTGGTAAGCACAAGTATAAATTATGAGAACATTTTTTACTGCAAATGATATCTAGTTATATTTTTTTAAAGTTCACTTTGAATTACTTCCAATTTTTGCTGTTGGAAACTCAAATTACGTTTTCCGAATTTCCATTCGTTTATAATTCGTTTAAAATTCTTCTTCAATATAAACACTGAGCTGTAATTATTAGATGAGGAATTATTTTATGGAATTCTATCATTTGTTAAAAAAATTTTCTTTTCATTTAGTGCCTTTCAAAAATGCTCACTCATGTTCATACTTAAAGTTTTTCTTATCATGTTTAGAGTATTTTCCAAGGAACAAAATTCTCGTTAACTGTATTGAAATGAAATGAACCATTTACCAGAATTTTTCTTCACTACCCAGGAAGCAGTTATTGAATTAAACTGCGTAATTACAAATAACAAACGACTGGAGAAACGTTTTGCTGGTAAATTACTTTATTAAAAGTGGCAACAACAGATTACTGAGAAAGCTGGTCAAGAGAAAAACGCAACGATGGAATTAATGCAAATGATTTGATTATGCACAGTATTTTCAAATAGTTAGCGTTTTCTGCTGTCATTTAGATTTTTTTGGTGATCTTAAGCAAGTAGAAGGGAAGGTATATAATAAACGCATTAAAAAAAATCCTAGTTGTCCAAGCATCTTGTAAAAGGAATGAATATAAAAAATGAGACCAATTAATTGCTTAATGACATTTTAAGCGGTTTAATTCAATGTAATTTATATCAACGAAACAATAGCTATTCAATGAATTAAATGAAATTCGCTCTAAGAATGGTTTTTGTGTGTGGATTGCATTTTAATTCCGTGTTTTGCTGCTCGTAAATTGTGAGATTCATATTGTTTGATCCACTTCAATGGGTAATTCCTAGTTCTGTGCATGTTGAACAATTACTACTAATGAATTTTTTCAAAGCTCAAGTATGCTGATAATTTTAATGGCTTTTTGAATAATGGTGATTATTTTTCTCACATACTTTACGGTGAAGAGTAAGGGTTCATCCATAAATTGAGTAACGCCTCCAGAAAGTGAGGGTTATTAACGATAAAAATTAATTCGCTCTACATGAGGGGTCGTAGAGGGTGTTACCTAGCGCTAAAACGCTATATTTATTTCTGCAATTAGTATCTTTTTCCTTCTTTTGACGACAAAATCAAGCAATTTATTTTGCAGGGTTGTCTTACCTTTGAGCAGCATATTTTTGCACACAATGCCCTAAATGGAAGGGGGCGGGGGTGGCTCAGTCGGTAGCGCGCCAGGCTCGTAATCTGTAGTTCCCAGGTTCGAGTCCCAGCTGGGTCAGCGTTGAGATTTATCTCCGCAAAACTCCCCGCCCTGCCCACGGTCAGTAGGGGACACCGATGGGCTTGGAAAGGCCGCCGTCCGTCGGATGGGACGTTAAGCCGTGGCCCCGTGTGCGGGAGAGCCATACCCTGTGCACGTTAAAGAACACGCCGGATGGCCTTGACGGGAGGCTACCATCTGTCTCCCAACAGCTGTTCCAGTGGGTCCCCTCCCCCAACCTTCTCTGAGCCTTCGGGGTCCATGTGATCTGGCCATTTAGCCCATGGTGTGCAAAAAAGTGCCGCTCAGAGGTAAAACAACCTAACAACCCAAATTGGACAGGCCATAAGTACCCCAAAGGCTTAGAGAAAGTTCGAAAAGTGGATCCACTGGCCATCTGTTAGTAAAGGGTATCCTTCCGTCAAGGTCATCTAACTACACGGTGCCACAGCTTAAAGTCTCATTTCACGGATGGTTTCCTTTCCAAGCAGGTCGGTGTACGCTCTCTGACCGAGTGGGGTTTAGCGCACATGGCGTACTCAAATACGGAGACTTCGGATCAAACACTCACCTGAAAAAGGACTCTAGAGTCTATTTGGCATTTTTTCCTGTTTGATATGCAATATTTGTTTATAGAACATGAGCTGCCGGTCGAAACGTGGTTTCGACCGTACCTCATGGTTCTATAGCAGACGTCGGCAACCTTTTTTGGCTGCGGGTCAAAATCAACCAAAATGTGACTATTAAGAAGACAGTTCGGGTCAATGGGTATTTTCATTTTAAAACAGTCGGTTAGTGAATAATAAGATAAATTTTATTGAGAAAACTATTACAATAAGCTTTTAAACTCAAAACATAAAAACAACAAAATTATAATTCTAATTATTATAAAAACAAATATAATTGTCAAGTTTTAGTTCATTAATAATTTATGAACTTTATAAGCGTTCTCTTCGTTATCAATGGCTCCTCTGATGCTGAATTTGTGACGTCAATTTAGTCGTCTGGTTCATACTTAGTCACCTTAAGACGAATACAAGCGTTTGAATTTTCGGTAGTTAATCTACTCCTGTTCTTACTTAAAATAAATTTCGTATGTGAAAATATTTGTTCACATTTATAAGTAGAACCGAACGCGGACAAAATGTCAAAGCCAATTTTTTTCAAAATGAAAACTTCGTAGGAAGTGATGCCCAACACGATGATATCATGAGAAGATCTTCCGTGTTTTCTAAATCTTTCCGCAATGTCTTGAATTTGTCCGTCCACAACGTTGAACTTTTAAAATCAATCATTTCTAAACTTAAATTTTCAATTTTAAGATATTCAAAATACTGCAAATCTAAAACATTTTCCTCTATTTCGTCGGGCTTTATTATAAATGTAAACATTTCGCCGTGCTTCTTAAAACTTTGAAATCTACTTTCAAATTCACTTTTAATCTTCAGAATACAACTTTCGAACATAGATTGCTTTCATCGATATTTTCTTTCTCAAGTTGACTTTTTAGTAAGGGAAAGAAAAGAAATATTTTAGTTTTTATGTCAGTTTCAAATATTAATTTTGAACAAAAACTCTTCCATTCCTTGTGCATTTTCAAAATTGTGTGGTTATTTCCTTGGAATCTTACGTTGAAATCATTATAGCGGTTCATTATGTCTTAAGAACAAAAGTCTTAAAAACCATTGTTTGTCATTGAGCTCGAGATCATTTTCACCGATTTCGTAAAGAAATATTTGTATAACATCAAAGCACTCTACAAATCTATTAAGAACTTTGCCTCAACTTAACCATCGTACTTCAGCATGTAACAGTAAATCTCCGTATTTCGATTCAATTTCCTCCAAAATAGCTTTGAAGCGCCTGTGTGTTAATGCAGATCGTGCTACTATTATGTTTACGATCTTAACAACCTTTTCCATTACATCCTTAAGTTGTTGCGTAGATGCCTTTGCAAATAAATTTTCTTCATGTATGATACAATGGAACGATAAAAGTGGGCGGCCAAGTTCATTTTCCATTAGTTTCACAAATCCAACATTTTTTCCTCTCATAGCTGGAGCACCATCAGTTGTTATGGAAAACAATTTACTTTTCAAATCCAATATTTTCCCATTTCTGAAATTTATAAACTCTTGTACTTGACGGAAAATATCAATGCTTTTGGTCGTGTCATTCATTGAAGCAAGAACGCATAGTTCTTCATTGACGTTCGAACTATTTATTGATGCAAATCTAATAATAATTGCCAGCCTAGCCATACTATTTACATCGGTACTTTCATCGAGTGCAATGCTAATTACGTCACTAGATAACAAATCATTTTTCACCTGTGCGTCAATATTTTTTGCCATATCTTCAATGCGACGCTGAACTGTTCTGGCCGACATGGCATTTCTTTAATTCTCTCAATTATTTGTTTTTTATTTGCGAAGTCATTGAATAACTGTTCGGAACAATTTATGAATGCGTTTTTAAAAAATTCGCAGTCTGTAAACGGTTTTCCGTTGGTACCAATACTAAGAGCTGCAATAAAGCTGGCAGATGTAGCGTAATAGTGGCTGGTAACAAATCTCTTCAAAAATTTATTTTGTTTACCGTAATTTAATACACGTTTAGCAATGTATTCATATTTTTCATCATTTGGCATTTCACTCACATCTTTATGTTTTGAAGAAAAGTGTCGCTCAATATTGTAAGTCCTGGCGGTAATTTATATCTGTACATAAAGTACATATCAATTTGTCACCATTTTCCATACATCCATACTTTTCAGTCCATACATCTTGAAATAATCTCTTTTTTGCTTTTTGTTTGTCCATGGTAATGAAAATAATAATTATTTCGCTTAGATAACTGTTCTCGCGCTTCTGAACTACTGTTTATTCACGTTAAAGACGAAGTAAACGTAGACAAGAGTAGATGCGTGATCAGCAGGTGGGCAGGGCTCCTATTGGTCGGCTGCAGTTGGCACGCAGTCAGAGAGCCCAGCCGACCAATAGGAGCCCTGATCACGTGCTGATCACACATCTACTCTTGTTTACATCTACACGTCTTTAACGTGAATAAACGAACGACACGCTCGTCTAGTAAAGATGAGATTCGTTCGGACAATGTCGCTGTATTCCGCCTATGTTCATTTCTGCAACTTTGTAATCAAACCAAAATATTAATCTTATTATTTATACTTTCTCAAAGTGTTTGTTTCATGTTTATGTTTTATAATTTATTTTTATATATTTTATTTGCGGAACTCAAGTGGGTCACTTGAAATTATCAAATGGGTCACTTGGTGACCCGCGGGTCATAGGTTGCCGATGCCTGTTCTATAGCAAAGCCACGCAGCCACCATTACAGTCTAATGCTCTATTATCAAATCTCTCCTGTGAAGTTATAGTTGTACCCCTTCCGACAAAGCCATGCACTGATTATGCATAGAAACTTCCTCTCCAATGACTTCCATAATCAACACTTTCACGGAATCTCTCACTCAAGACAGCAATGCATTATGATTCGGTTAATGCGCCCTGCTCAGTATCCAACTCATTTGTAGGCACTATTGATAGTACACTCCAATGGCACATTGGAATAAGTACCTTAATGGCGTTATTGCTGGCACCCTTAAATGGCATTATTGATGGTATCTATGAATGGTACTATTGGTAGTATATATGAATGGTATTATTGGTAGTATATATGAATGGTACTATTGGTAGTATATATGAATGTCCCTATTAGTTGTATATATGAATGGCACTTTTGGTGGGATCTATGAATGGCACTATTGATGGTATCCTTGAGAGGCACTATTGACCCTTGATGGCTCTCCGGCACGAGGGTCACAACCTAATTTCTTATTCGACGGACATTGACCTTTCTTAGTCCATTAGTGTCCCTACTACCCGAGGGCAGGACGGAGATTTTTGCGGAGACTGGTGCTCGAACCTGGGAACTGTAGATAACGATCCTGGCACACGACCGAGCCACTCTTCCCCCCCGCCATTTAATAGTAACGATTGCTCCATTACTATGATGTTAACTTGTTGATCACCATATTATACCACAAAGGGTTTAAATTTATATAATGAATAAGACTATTTGAAGTATGAAAGATAAATCTCAAAGTTGCGACTCGAACAGCTGAGCAGGGAGCTTCAATAACAGAGCGTTTTAGTGTTCATTCATGGTAAAACTGAGTCTGATGGATGAGTCATAAGTTCGAATACTTTGTGCTGTCATAGATATTGTTGTGCCCTAATCATTCCATCTCTTATCTATAAAAACTGCAACATGAGAATGAAAAACGCTACGTCTAAACTGCCAGACATGGAGTTGATGAAAAACGAAATTAAAGTGCAATAAAATTTTGCGCCTCTACCCAACATGTGCAGCAGTAAATGTTTCTCAAGTTATTTTAATCTCGATCATTAATTCCGGCATATAAATTCGCACACCACTCTGCCATTAAATAAGTTTGCCCATCTCGTTAAAATACTAAAGAGATGCATTTCAGACTGAACGGAGTCGGTTAAGAACACGAAAAACTAAAACTTTTTCTTGAGTAATAAGAAAAATAAATGGAGTCTTCTTCTGTGATTGTTGGTTTTGCAGTTTGGCATCTTAATGGCGCAACTGAACTATTGTCTGCAAAATGAGATAGTTTGGTAATGGATTCTAAGAACAGATGCTACCAGTTCCAAACCTCACAGTGACATGGAATGAAAAAGATTTTTTTTATATATAACACTGCATTTATGCTTCGTAGTCTTTCTTTTATTCAGACCCAGTAGTTTAGTGATAATGCCTCAATATTTTAATAATACCACAGCACTTGTTCGTTTCGTCTTCAAATAAATCGTTTTTTTTCTCCAAAATTGGTTATTAGAAGGCGGTGGTGGTGGTGGGGGGGGGGGTCATGTACAGCGAATTGAAGAATTTGAATAATAGGACCGAGGATAAAAATAATAAACACATGTTGTATGTGAGAGTATTATTTGACAGGGTTAACCATGACATTTTGATATAAAAAGTTATTATTATTGGGAATTCGTGGATCACTGGGTAAAATGTTTAAAAATTACTTATCTAATATGGCTATCATCACTAGGATTTAAAATTCTGAGAGTAGAAACCAATTTTTAAATCAGGTGTACTACAGTTAATAGGACAAATTAATCGTCCTCACGATATTACATCGGGTTCAGGTTTGGGGCCTCCTTTGTTTGGTATTTATAAAACCGATTTAGCAGAAATAAATTTTCAGGCTAATCTGTTTATGTTTGCCGATGATGCCGTTCTTCCGAATGCAAGTAGAAGAGGTTGTTAGATGTGCACAAAACGAAATCTTCGCTTCGTAAAAAAGAAGCTTTTCTTAAATGGAGAAAAAGCAAAACATATGATCATTCAGAGTAGGTGAAAGTTAACTAACGTATGCATTAAAATGCATAACTAAATTAAATACTAGTTATGCATTTTAATGCATACGTTATTAACTAAATTAAATAATGTCAATATAAATTAAATATTTATCAAAATGCTTATCCCTGTCCAATTGTGGTAGAGGCTAATAAAGTTTGCACACCATGGGCACTTTTTTGCACACCATGGGCTAAATGGCCAGGTCACAATGGACCCCGAAGGCTAAAAGAAGGTTGGGGGAGGGGACCCACTGGAACAGCTGTTGGGAGACAGATGGTAGCCCCCCGTCAAGGCCATCCAGTGTGTTCTTGAACGTGAAAGGATATGGCTCTCCCGCACACGGGGCCACGGCATTAACGTCCCATCCGACGGACGGCGGCCTTTCCAAGCCCATCGGTATCCCCTACTGACCGTGGGCAGGGCGGGGAATTTTGCGGAGATAAATCTCAACGCCAGGTTCGAGACCCAGCTGGGACTCGAACCTGGGAACTACAGATTACGAGCTTGGAGCGCTACCGACTGAGCCACCCCCGCCCCTTCTTTACATGTAATAAAATATTCGAATCAATTATAATTATGACAAAATTCAAATGACTAAACTTTACTTGAGCCAAGTTATAAGTTAACCGTAACGTACTTCTATTTACATCAAGAAACATGCGTAGTTAAGGAAATTGCGTTGCAAATCGTGTTGACATTAATATCGTTATAGGTTCGCATAACTCTCAAACAGAAAAATCAAAATAATTATCTTTATCAATAAACGGAAATCGAACAAACGAAAATGGTATGGGTAAGTCATTTCTTTTTTAAAAGTGTAATCGTCTTTTTTTTGCTAAGGAATGGAACACAGGTTGAATACTGCGTCATTAGTTCACTAAACCGTAACCGCTCACTTTTCTAAATTATCTTGCTTAGAGAATTGCATTCATAAAGAGGGAAGTTTCATGATGTGAGTAAAATTAACTAACCTTTCTTTTATTAAGATAAAAAGGAATTATTAATATTTCGCTGAGTGAAAAAGCAGCTTATAGTGACCTGCTAAAGTCAACAGGAAGCAGAAAAAAATACCTTGCTGGAAAAAGAAGGCGGAGCCAACTTTGCCTTTGGTTAATTACGCATACATTAGAGACTGATGAAATTTAACGCTGTGGGAGGTAAAAGCTTGACGTGGAAGAAGAATGTGATCTTAAAAAAAGATGAAGTTAATGAGCACGTTATGCACTTGTGCATGTTAGTTCTCATTTATCTTAAATGCAATTGTTCCAAAATTGTTTAGTCCGCACAAAAGAGTTCTATTTGGATCATTGTAAGCAGAGACGTTTTCCGATGATCAAATGCTAAGTTCATCTACCTCAGTTTTGTCTATATATTTATGGTGATTGTTCATTCGGATAGGAGATTCCAAGAAAGAAGAATTTTGCATTTTAAAACTAACTTTTTCGCAGTTGTTTGGATACCGTGGGCGGCGCTTTTGAGCACACAAGTGGCTAATTGGCGAGATCACAAAGTCCCCAGGGGTTCAGAGAAGGGAAAAGAGATATACTAGAGAGCTGTCAGGAGGGAGATGAGAGTCTCCCACTCAAGGCATTCCATTCAAAGAATGTGGAAGCCATAAAGAGAGATCAGCTGCATATGGGCCCGGGTCTAGAAATCAAGCCTGAGAGAATTAAAAGGGATGTCAAAGAGACTAGATTTACATTGGAGTATAATATGTAGGGCTTTGAGTTGGGTTGTTTTACCTCTGAGCGGAACTTTTTTGCACACCATGGGCTAAATAGCCAGGTCACAAGGACCCCGAAGGCTCAGAGAAGATTGGGGGAGGGGACTCACTGGAACGGCTGTTGGGAGACAGATAACCTCCCGTTAAGGACATCCAGCGTGTTCTTTAACGTGCACAGGATATGGTTTAACGTCCCAACCGACAGACGGCGGCATTTCAAAACCCATCGGTGTCCCCCTACTAACCGTGGAGCAGGGCGGGGTGTTTTGCGGAGATGACTTTCAACGCTGACCCAGTTGTAAGGCGTACAATTAAAAGCGATAATTAAATCAACGTTCGAGTACAAACCAACCTGCGTGAAGGAGACATTCATTGGCAAGACAGATTCAAACTTGAAAAGAGCACTAGTCGTGCCCCTATCCATATCACCAGTCAATCGTAATCAAGATGTCAGACCAAGAAGTACTCAGCAGGGTTGTGCAGCGCATAATTATCAAATTTATTTCACTCCGGAAATCTCTGCCAGGTTTCGAGCCCAGTTTTTGAGAAGATTGTCACAGGAAAAGGTGTACAGTCGCTCAAAAAAGTATCCGAACACTATGGTTGGGTTGTTGGGTTGTTTTACTTCTGAGCGGCACTTTTTTGCACACCATGGGCTAAATGGCCAGATCACATGGACCACGAAGGCTCAGAGTAGGTTGGGGGAGGGGACCCACTGGAACAGCTGTTGGGAGACAGATGGTAGCCTCCCGTCAAGGCCATCCAGGTGTTCTTTAACGTGCACAGGGTATGGCTCTCCCGCACACGGGGCCACGGCTTAACGTCCCATCCGACGGACGGCAGCCTTTCCAAGCCCATCGGTGTCCCCTACTGACCGTGGGCAGGGCGGGGAATTTTGCGGAGATAAATCTCAACGCTGACCCAGCTGGGACTCGAACCTGGGAACTACAGATTACGAGCCTGGCGCGCTACCGACTGAGCCACCCCCGCCCCACCGAACACTATGGTTGATTACAGAATTCAAAAAAAAAATATCTGGCAACAATTTTTTTAGAAATTAGTGATCTGGTCATCTATGGCCACTTTTCTCTTTTTTTTCAACCCTGCTGAGGAGTGGTCAACTTCACAGGGTCCTGGTGCTGACCATTTATACCTACTAGACTGCACTTGTTTATGGATTTGAGCTTGATTATGGATCCTGGACTTTCTGCACTGGTGGGCCTCTGTTTAGGGAGAATCTGCCGCTGTGTTTTCTGTTTGCTTCTGGGTTGCCAGACCTAAGTGAACAGAGGCATGGGATACTTTATATCAGCTGGTGGATAATCCTAATCAGAGGCCATCGCAGGTACCTGAACCTTACTTAGCTAGTTGGGCATCGTCAAGCCTAAACTGGAGTAATGTGTCTCAGGCAGGCCATATGGCTCTTGAAAAAGTCCACTTGAAAAGGTGGTACCTGAAGTTCCTACCAGCATCGGTGACTTCAGCTTTTAGCGGAGGAGGAACAGGTCATAAATACCCAGGGGTAGATGAAATTATTACAGAAATGCTCAGAGCTGGGAAATAGTTCGGTTACCACTTGGATGACTGAAATTTTGAATATCTTTTATGATAAAGGCATGGTTCCTAATTATTTTACCAGAGCTATTATTATCCCTATTTTCAAAAAAGGTAATCGCAGTTCTTGTGATAACTATAGGGGTATCAGCCTATTCTCTGCTCCAGGTAAAGTTCTTTCCATGATTGTGCTTAATAGAATTAAGAATCTGGTTGACAGTCAATTGCGTGATGAGCAATGTGGATTCAGAAGTGGTAGGGGATGTGTAGATCAGATATTTTCACTTAGGCAGATTCTTGAGAAATGTTTAGAGTTTCAGAAACCTTTGGTTGCTAGCTTTGTTATTTCAAAAAGGCTTTCGACTCTGTTGATCGTCATAATTTGTGGTTGATTGTGAGATCATATGGTATACCAGACAAGTTAGTTAACATAATGAAAGCTCTCTATAATAACACTGAGTCGTGTGTGAGAGTTGGTAAGTCTTGTAGCAATTGGTTTAGCATTACTTCTGGTGTTCGACAAGGGTGCATTTTGTCTCCTTTTCTCTTTAGTTTGGTTATTGATTATGTTATGCGAAATTCACTTCAAGGGAAATATTTTGGTCTTAAATCGGCTGGAGATACAAAACATTTCTGATTTAGATTATGCTGATGATTTTGGCAAATGATGTTGATGAGATGAACTCTTTCATTCGAGCTGTTGATGAGACTGGTAGTAGAGTAGGTTTGGTTATAAACAGAGAGAAAACTAAAGTGATGAAAATTGGTCAGGCAGGTTGCGATTCAGTTTATCTGAATGGTTGCAGTCTTGAGCAGGTGTCACAGTTTAATTACCTTGGGAGCTATATAACAGATACTGCTGATGTGCGGCATGAGATTAACAGACGAATAGGGATTGCTGCCGGGACTTTTAAGAATCTGTGGAGAGTGTGGAGAAATAGGCGTATACACCTAAAGACTAAAATTAGACTGTAAAATAGTTTGGTTCTTTCTAGGGTTAGTTATGGTAGTGAAACGTGGACGCTGTGTAAACGAGATAACAGAAAACTAGATGCTTTTGATTCTAGATGTTTACGCAATATCTTGGGTATTAGGTGGTTTAACTTTGTAACTAATGATGAGGTTAGGCAAAGGAGTCTGCAACCTCCTTTAAGCAGCATATGGTGCAGAGAGAGACTCCGTTGGTTTGGCCATGTTGCCCGTATGGATAATTATAGATTGGTGAATAGGGTTATGAACAGTGTGCGTAAAGGCCTCAGAAAGAAGGGGAGACCTAGGATGCGGTGGGCAGACAATGTCAAACAGGACCTTGTTAGAATTGGTGTGCAGTGGCTGGATGCAGCAGATGTAGCTCAGGACAGATATGTTTGGGGAATTAAATCCTCTGTAGCCCATGGCTGCTTGAGGATGATGATGAACCTTCGTGTCACGTGAGACGAAGGTTGCCAGATCACTAATTTCTAAAAAAATCGTTACCAGATATTTGATTATATTTCTCTTTTGATGATATTTCTATTTTGTTGTTATTTATTATATAATATTGTCTATTTTGTTGATATTTGATGATATTTCTATTTTGTTATGAATAAATTTTCATTTACATTTGATCTTCAGTCGTTTTTGCCCCTCATTTTAGAGCCCATTACCCTTACTAGAATTCTTAAGGGGGGGTGAGGGTAATGTCCCCCTTGACACCCTAGATTCGTCCCTCTCTGACTGCATAGAACATAGAACTAATGGTAAGAGCCGCGTTCCTGAAGGTCTTATTCCTTGTAGTGCTTTTTTGAACCTTAAGTTAAAATGATTAAAAGAGGGTTCACTTTACACTTTCAACTCTTCCTTATCCTTTAGTGGGAGAAGAATTGAACATTAAATAATTTTTAAATACACTATAAAATTATACATAGGAATATAATGCTATTAATTGTTTTTTATGAAATATGGTTTCGCAAGTATTTATATTTCGAAAAGGTATTAACAGCCTGTATCAGTCCCTTCTAATGCTGCGCAGAACCGACCAGCACTAGCACCTAAAGTCTGACCCCCCCCCCCCCGACTCCTCGTAATGCAGTCCGTTAGTATCGTTCAAAAGAGATATTCTCTTCCGGAACTGATGGGGAGGCTGCAAGAACAGTTTGTCTACTGACCATTGGACTGGGTATGGCTTTGAGATTAAGTCCTCGACATATTGCATTTGCAGGCCTCTGTTGAGGGAAAATCTGTCACTGTGTTTTTGTTTGCCTATGCGTTGCCAGCCCTAAGTGAGCAAAGACGCAGGATACCTTACATCAGCTGGTAGATAATCCTGAGCAGAGGCACAGGATAATTTTTATCAACTTGTGGATAATCCTGATCGAAGGCCATCGCAGATTAAGTTGTTTTACCTCTATCGACACTTTTTTGCCCACAATGGGCTAAACGGCCAGGTCACAAGGACCCCAAGTTCTCAGAGAAGGTTGGAGGAAGAGGGCCCACTGGAAAGCAAGTAGGAGACAGATGATAGCCTCCCATCAAGGCCATTCAGGGTATCTTTAATGTGCACAGGTAAAGACGGGGCCTAACGTCCCATCCGACGGATGGCGCTATCGCAAATACCTGAACCTTTACTTCAATGCCCATCGCCGACCTATTCTGGAGTAATGTGTCTCAGGCAGGTCAGTTTATATTTTGATTTTGGTTCTTGAAAAAGTCCACTTGTAAAGATGGTGCCTGAAGTTTCTATCAACATTCGTGGCTTCAGCCTTTAGCTGTGGGGGAACAAGTCTCTACCCCATTACTGCAATTAGGAGGTTGTTCGATATTGTTGGCCTTACCTCTCTTAATAAATCTAGTTTCTTCAAGAATTCTACAAATAATTTTCCATAGGTATAAGAAATGTGAGGATGTTGTATAGAGTTTATTCTCTTAACGTCCTCACTCAGGAATTCCATTGTTATAACTAAGATATTCAGGGTTAGGAAGAGGCCAGATAGACAGGTAGAAAAGCCAAATACTTCAAAAATAATTTTAAAATTCTGTTTTCAGGGAAAAATGATGGAAAGCATCTCCAAGGCTTAGGTTTGCTTCTTAGCAGACATGCTAGTGAAGCCCTTCTTGGATATGACTGCATTAATGAAGGATTTCTTGCAGCTAAATTTAAAACTAAGATTAAAGACTTGAATGATATCTGTTGTTATGACTCTATCGCGGATTCTAATGAGGATGAGAAATATAGGTTTTAGAAAACTTCAGAATGTTTTGAATTCTGTGGAGATGTTACTCTTATGCTATTACTGACTCTGACTTTTGGCCAGGTGTTTTGTCCCTTTGGCATTGGTAGTTCCAGTGGAAAAGGGGGAACATCTCCTATAAGTGAGTAAACTTTATGGTTTGAGAAATAACATATAGTACAACCACCGGAACATTTATAAATACGAGGAGCATTTAAAAAGTTCTTGACATGCATCTGCAGAACAAAAACCATTGCACTTACCCCAATAAAACTTTCACTGTCTTTCAAAGTACTCTTATCCAGCATCTATGCAAAGTTGCATACATGTACACCAATTCTGGAACACTTGGTGCTACTGTTGTTGGGGAATATTCCGCAATTTTGAATGAACACTTTTGGAAGGTACCCTTGAAATAGGCTTCCCAGCAAGTTCCCTTTGAATATTTGGAAATAACGAAAAATCACAAGATGCAAGATGAATTATGCAGAATGAGTAGCTGCTTGATTATTTCCTGCTCCAGACAGGCCATAACTTGCCGGATTTTATGGACACTGGCACTGTCATGAAGGAGGAAAACATTTGACACGCTTGTTCTTGAACGCTGCTCCTTCATCTACTTAACCAGTTTTGGCACGACAAGGTTGGTGTAGTATTAGCCATTTATAGTCATTTTTTCAGGTGAATATGACCACGGATATTCCTCCTTGGCAATCGAAAAAATTTGTAAACATCTTCCCTCAGCGAAAAATCTTGTCGGCGATTTGGGAAGCGGTTCATCTTCCGTAATCTAAAAATAGTTATTGATCTTTCTGGGAGTTGTATAGTAAAAAAATAAAAACACTTCTCATCACTTGTGACAATGTGTGTTAACCGTTTGGTCCCACTAGGTTCAAACAGTGTCAGCATCTCCTTGCACGAGTCGACTTTAGCCCTTTTTTGCTCTTTCTGTACCCATTTGGTACAGATCTTTTGGAACTTTAAATGTTGATGAATAATTGTTTCCACACTGTCGATACACTGACAACTAAACTTAATAATTGAACGGTAATGTGTGACTTTTCCTTAATGAGTTCACGAACTCAAGAAAGCCCCCCAAGAAAGCACAGTGGCGAGTCAAATTAAGGACTGCTAGATTACCTATTTGGCATGCTTTCGACTTAGCAGCATTCCAATTGTTTTTAATGTAAACGCAAATATACGAAAATTTAAGTTGTTTAAGTGCTACTGGAAAACTTAATGCGAGGTTAGAGAACCGTATTTTATACGATCTTCCATGACGATTATGAATGGCAACTTGGAAGACTGTGCAGTTGATATAGGTCAAAGGACGAAGATCCATGATCCTCATACGTATCAATCTCCTGTCAAGTGAATCATTGTCTATGAGCCCCACGTGCCACTCAGACCACGCAGCTTTCGTAAAGTTTAGTATACTAGTGGCAGAGCGATTTGTGTGTTTGGGTTGGATTGTTTTACCTCTGAGCGGCACTTTTTTGCACACCATGGGCTAAATGGCCAGGTTACAAGGACTCCAAAGGCTCAGAGAAGGTTGGGGGAGGGGACCCACTGGAACAGCTGTTGGGAGACAGATGGTAGCCTCCCGTCAAGGACATCCAGCGTGTTCTTTAACGTGCAAAGGATATGGCTCTCCCGCACAGCGGGCCACGGCTTAACATCCCATCCGACGGACGGCGGCCTTTCCAAACCCTTCGCTGTCTCCTACTGACCGTGGGCAGGGCGGGGAGTTTTGTGGAGATAAATCTCAACGCTGACCCAGCTGGGACTCGAACCTAGGAACTACAGATTACGAGTCGATTTGTGTGTTTGGATGAGGAGCAAAGACGACTGAGGTTCGACTCTCTGACAAAAGATGCATATTTTTCTGCTGATGTATCGTATAGATCACTGAGGCAAGTGGATTGATTCAGGAGTAATTTATTAGTTTTAAAACAGGTAAGTTTCGAAACTAGAGTATGAGCTTTATTTTTTTTACTACATTTGGCGAACTGCTGAAATAGGACTGAATTGACTTGTAAAGGTACACTTCTCCGTTTCTCTCGATATGTTGCTCCTTCCGCTCCCCCCCAAAAAATAAAACCAGAACCCGGCTATTATTTTCACTTTGTAGTCTGTAGGCATTTAACTTTTTTCTTAGAAATAAAAAAAGTTTTTTTTTGGTTGTTGGGTTGTTTTACCTCTGAGCGGCACTTTTTTGCACACAATGGGCTAAATGGACAGGTCACATGAACCCCGAAGGCTCAGAGAAGGTTGGGGGAGGGGACCCACTGGAACAGCTGCTGGGAGACAGATGGTAGCCTCCCGTCAAGGCCATCCAGCGTGTTCTTTAACATACACAGGGTATGGCTCTTCCACACACGGGGCCACGGCTTAACGTCCCATCCGACGGACGGCGGCCTTTCCAAGCCCATCGGTGTCCTCTACTGACCGTGGGCAGGGCGGGGAATTTTGCGGAGATAAATATCAACGCTGACTCAGCTGGGACTCGAATCTGGGAACTGCAGATTACGAGCCTGGCGCGCTACCGACTGAGCCACCCCCGCACCAGTTTTCTTTTTTTTTTTTGGATTGGGGATAGGTATATCGATGAAATATTAAGTTTCATACTTTCCGAATCTCCACTTCCTCTTGAACTAAAAATTGTCCTTTACAGTTAAAAAAACACAAAAACTTTAAGCAAATATTGCAAATGATCTATTTATTTTAGCAGTTTGCATTTTTGGTAATAGTGTGGTGGCCAATGATAAAAGAGATGTATTCCTTATCATCAGTTCCCAGTCTCAATTATTTCATTGTGTGTAATTTACATCGAGATTCGCGAGTTGCGCATCTACATGCCGACAAGTTTTTATGCAACCTTTATAAAAAAAAATTATAAAAAATCTCGATAACGGAAGGAACACTCGTCGGTATTGTCCTGGAACCACTGGGTGACAATATGTGCCTTGTGAGAAAGTATTAAAATGCAACTTTTTTTGTGAGAAAACTTGTGAGACAGTGTTAAATATCAACTTTTTTTATGAAATTAAAGAAACGTTTTGCGTCGGAGAGTACAAATATTAGTATTTTCATTTTCCCATTCATTCATTATTTCTAATTACCACGTTAGAAGGCGCTAAAGTCAAAATTAAAAGCTGCATTATCTTTGAAAACCAGCTTTTGATATTCGAGAGGGGTAATATTGTTTTTCTTCTAGCTTTTATATCGTGTTTAAAAACTAGGTAGCGTTTTCACTTTTATTCGATCATCCGTCTGTCTGCAGATATTCAATATTATTTGTTTTCTGAATTAAAAATTCCAATGAAATATCGGGATTTACGTTTTCGAACTCTTCCAATAGTTTTAATATAATCCTCTAAAGGTGGAAAATTTCGGAATTGACCATGACACTCTACACCAAAGTTTCAAATTTCAGTTGGGTTGTTTTACCTCTGAGCGGCACTTTTTTGCACACCATGGGCTAAATGGCCAGGTCACATGGACCCCGAATGCTCAGAGAAGGTTGAGGGAGGGGACCCACTGGAACAGCTGTTGGGAGACAGATGGTAGCCTCCCGTCAAGGCCATCCAGCGTGTTCTGTAACGTGCACAGGGTATGGCTCTCCCGAACACGGGGCCACGGTTTAACATCCCATCCGACGGACGGCGACCTTTCCTAAGCCCTTCGGTGTCCCCTTACTGACCGTGGGCAGGGCGGGGAATTTTGCGGAGATAAATCTCAACGCTGACCCAGCTGGGACTCGAACCTGGGAACTACAGATTACGAGCCTGGCGCGCTACCGACTGAGCCACCCCCGCCCCATCAAATTTCAGTTGTAAATAGGTCATTTGCAATAGTCCTTTAACATTTTTGAACTTATTTCGCCGTTAGAGGGAGCTATTGGAGTTTTTTTTTTCTTCTTTTAGCACTGTCTATCAGAGGAAATTTGAACTGATGGATTATTGAAGAAATGCTAATAGTAATATTGTATTAGTGTCTACACAGCAACAAAAATTTAATTTCTCTCTGAAAATAAAGAAGTTAATTTTTTTCACTCCCCTGAGGGTAAGGGACACAAATCACTGCTGATAATCTAAGGCTCGTGACTATCACACTCTACCACCCAAATTTCACATTTTTAGCTTCAATAGATTGTGTGCAATTTACAGTGTGATGCGCATCTACATGTCGACAAGTTTTTTATGCAACATTTATAAAAAAAAAACTTTATAAAAAATATAATAATCTCAATAACGCAAGGAAACTCATCGGTATGGTCCTGGAACCATTATATATATATATGCCTTATATATATATATATATACGTGCCATTATATATATATGTGTTATATTATAAGTGCCTTGTGAGAAAGTGCATTATGATGTTGAATGTGTCCATCCGAGTGAGGATAAACTTAAGTCATGAAGGGATGAAGTTGGTGAGCAACAATATTCAAATACGCCGTGGCGTTCAGATGTCCTTCAAAGGGTATTAGAGGGATGATGGCTGCATGGCCTCATGTTGCTTGCTCCAAATTCTGATCCTTCCATCAGTATGATGCTTGATTCGTCCGACCAGACTACCTTTCTACAATTCTCAATGATCCAGTATCGATGCTCCTGTACCCACTGGAGACATGCTTTTGTGGTCTTTGCTGACAGCATCACCGAGGTTGGCGGCTGTTGTAGCTCATTCGTGACAAGGTCCGATACGTGCTGCATTCGGAGATGACCTTCTGCACACCACTGTTTAATTCTGCTGTGATTTGCCTGGTTATGTCCTTTCTGTTCGCTTGCACGATTCTCGCCAGTCTCCTTTGACTCCCTCTGATCCACAAGATTGCCGGCCACTACTACTTGTTTTTGCTCTTCTCACATTCTCGATAAATCCTTGAAATGGTTGTGCGTGAAAAGCCCCGGAGGATATCGTTTGGGTTGGGTTGTTTTACCTCCGAGTGGCACTTTTTTGCACACAATGGGCTAAATGGCCAGGTTACAAGGACCCCGAAGGCTCAGAGAAGGTTGGGGGAGAAGACCCACTGAAACAGCTGTTGGGAGACAGATGGTAGCCTTCCGTCAAGGCCATCCAGTGTGTTCTTTAACGTGCAAGGCTATGGCTCTTCCGCACACGGGGCCACGGCTTAACATCCCATCCGATGGACGGTGGCCTTTCTAAGCCCACTGGTGTTCCCTACTGACCGTGGGAAGCGCGGTGAGTTTTGCGGAGATAAATCTCAACGCTGACCCAGCTGGGACTCGAACCTGGGAACTACAGTTTACGAGCCTGGCGCGCTACCGACTGAGCCACCCCCGCCCCATATATCTATCCGATAAAAACAGAATTTTCAATTTATATCTAAAAATAAAAACAGTTGACTGCTAAAGACTGACAAATGGTCAGACGAATTAAAAAGTGAATATATTAGCTCTTTTTTGCAAATAAGCTAAAATTTATATTCAAGAATAATTACAATGTTTTGAAAAAAGCAAAACTCGAGTACAGAGTAAGCGTTGAATCTCTTCATCAAAGAATCGAAAACGTTTTGAATAATATTAAGTTAAGGAATGTATAGGATCAAGGAAGAAGAGAACTCTCGGTAGTCAATGCGTATGCCCTGCGATGAAATCCCACTTTGCTTTATCTAAAGAAGATACTCGATTACACCTGCGAATTAAGTGTGGCGCTTTTAGGATGCCATTACTTGCCATTAAATCTGACATTTTTCCCAATGCACTTAAATCTCTGCGCTTTGAAGACATTTCGAAATGCACTTGAAACTAAGCATAAAATATAAAACACCATTAAGTCCTTGCAATCGTAAAATACATGGAACTCTGACCACTTTGGTGTGCATGCTAAGCCTATTGTTTTCCTCCAGTGCGAAAATGGTTTGAAAACCTGTTTTTATTTCTGCTTGTTAGATATACATTATAAGCAGATCTTTATGCTCTTTCTGTTTACTGATAGAAGTCGATCTGTTTTTCTTCTAATGAGAAGCCGCGCACGCCTTCATTTTTGCCATTTTATCTCTGGAGATTCTGATCTTATTAACGGAAAAAGGTTTTCAAAATAACCGCGGAAAATGCACCATGAAGTATAGCCTTGGTTATAGCTTTCGAATTTTGATCCCATTCAATTGTTTATTGCAATATCCAAGAGCGCATTAAGTAGAATCTACTGTATTTTAAGTGTAACGAAATCCCACGATATCAAACAGCCACATTTGTTTTTGGGTTGGATTGTTTTACCTCTGAGCGGAACTTTCTTTAACACCATGAGCTAAATGGCCCCGAAGGCTCAGAGTTGGGTTGTTTGACCTCTGAGCGGCACTTTTTCCACACCTGGGCTAAATGGCCAGGTCACAAGGACCTCGAATGCTCAAAGAAGGTTGGGGGGAGGGGATCCACTGGAACAGTTGTAGGGAGACAGATGGTAGTCTCCCGTCAAGGCCATCCAGCGTGTTAACGTGCACAGGGTATGGCTCTCCCGCACACGGAGCCACGGCTTAACGTCCCATCCGACGGACGGCGGCCTTTCCAAACCCATCGCTGTCCCCTACTGATCGTGTGCAGGGCAGGGATTTGTTTTTGGATATGCTACGTAGAAGACAAATGAAGAAACCTATAAATTATTACTGTTAACCTTTGCAGGGCACGAACTACTGAGGTTGAATTCAGATTCTATGATTCACTCAGTTAGAGCTAACATAATAGTTATGAACCCTAGAAGCGTACTAGTTCCCTAATTACAACACAGTTAAGGCCTTTTCTTATATTCTCATTGCTTCTTCCCATTCCTGAAAAACAATCGAGATTCTACCCATGATGAGTCTTAGATAAAGGAGTAAGGCATACAGTCAGATCAGCGCATTATTTTCGGTGGAATGTTAAGGCACTTTTCGAAGAAGAAAATTTTTCAAAACTCGTTAGTCTTTTCCGTTGAAAGTATTTCTACCATTAGGCCATTCCTGGCAATAATTATTAAAATCTTATTCAATGCTATGATTCGAAGAGCTCAAGCGGAGTTATAAATCGAGAAAACACGACATATTTATTGAAGCATTAAGTAAGAAAATAAATTTTATTTATTAAATGCATTATTTTAGTAATATATTTATATAACTGTAATAAATTATATAATTACTCAATTATTTAAGTATGAAATAACATTGAAGAATCTGATATTATAGGTGATACAAATCAAATGCATACCAACTCAGATTCCAGTATATTCAAAATAAATGGCAATCCATAATTATTATCAGAATGAAACTCGGATGGATTAAACCACAGTCCGAGCTTGTAAAAGTAGCCTTTAGAAGCCTTCACTGCCAAAATATGCGGTGGAACCATCCGGATAAAATGTAAGTGCATTCAAGATTACAGAAATTTTGTTTTCAAAAATAGACAGAGAAGAACAAAATTCCATTTTACACTTATAAACTTAAAGAAGAAAAAAATCTGAAAGTGACGATTAAAAATATACCAATCCACTTAGTTCGTCTACGTTGATGTCGGTTGGTCAATGTTTAATCACCATCAACACAGACGTACTAAATACACAACTCTCTGGATCGGGCTTTCACATTCTTTCCATTGCACAGTTGAAAAAAGGCTCCAACATAAAACATGCCCATTTTCAAAATTGAGCTTCCCTAAAAACGTTGAAAATAAAAAAATATTTAATCTGAATTGAATAATTTTATTTCACCCAAAGATATATTGGTAAATAAAACATAGTTCACAAGTGAAAAAGGAGAACATAATAAGCCGTAGTTTATGATTAAATGTTTCCTGAAATACACTTATATTAAAAAGATCACAGACGGCCTTAATACACACATTTATATGAGCATGCGTAATTGTGGTCTAACTCTTCATCGCCTTGATAATAGCCATAGTTTTATAGTTATATTCAAAAGTTCTATATTGTTGGATTGCAGCTGTATCCTCTGAAAATTTTTCATTCCAAATGTTAATGCCAAAGTACCGTAGTAATCTCTGGCCTATACTTTTTATAAAGAGGCAAGATCATCATGCTCTGAAATCTAGTATTATAACTGAAAGTCTTAGTTCTTTTTTTAGTGATTAATAAGTCTATTTCCTTTGCATTTACATACACAGAGTTGATCATAGCATCTAAAAGCTTGACTGTAAGAACAAATGTTACATATTATATACTCCTTACAAATAGCATATACAGCTAAAAAAAATACTTAAATATATTAACAATGTTACTAAATCCCCGCGAAGCTTGGTGTAGCTTATTCGCAGGAAACTTTAAATATACATTATGTAGTTACAAATAGTTGCTAATATCGATTACATATTGACATTCATACATAAAGTACTGTGTAATTAGTTGGAACAATAGGAAAATGCAGTAACAAAAACACAACTAAAATATTTATTTGTTTAATAGTGTAGTTAATAGTGAATGTGACCCCCCCCCCCTTAGTTTTAATTACTTCTTCCACCCTCTCAACTATTGATGCCACTAGCTTTCCACACATCTCCTTCACTTCAGGGTCGTGGTACCACACTTTCATGACACTTTCTATCATTTTGGTTTTCGTCGTGCAATCCATCTTAGATATGCACGCTTTAATAATGGCCCACAAATTTTCAATGGGGTTTAGATCGGGTGAATTTCCTGGCCACTCCAATACCTTCAAATGTTGCTGGGTAAAGAAGCTCTTAGCATGCTTAGAATTGTGGCATGGAGTCAGATTCTGTTGAAATACCCGGTCGCCGTTAGGAAACAGCTTCTGCAGTGTTGGGACCATTTCCGCCTCCAGAATGCCTATGTACTTTTTGCTGTCCATCATTCCTTCAATGGGGTGATGGGTCTGTGGCCCGGAAGCTGTGAAACATCCCCAAAACATGACCTTGGGTGAGTGTTTGGGGGATTGCTGGATGTGGCCGGATCGAAGAGGTTCTCCAGGCTTCGCTTGTCCCAACTAATTCGCACAGTACTGTAAGAAGTCCTGCTATATATATATGTATATGTTACAGCTAAAGTGCAGAAATCAGTTATTCTACAGATTATCTAGGTATTGTGCAGATTAACTAGGGTGATCCGTTAACTTGCAGAAAATTGTTTCATTTCTCAAATTACCTAGGTAATCTGCAAATTACCTGGATAATCTGCACGTTACCTACTAGGCACTCGTTAAAGTGAAAATAAGATCTTTGCTGGAACAACAGCAACGTTTCTGTACGCTTAAATTAACATAATGTTATTTATCTAGTGTCCGAGAGCAGAGTTGAAATCAGGGTCATCCCTGTGTCAATATGAATCAGTCGTCCGAATTATAAAAAACGCCCCCAAAATGAGCAGGCCAAGTGAGAACGAATCATTTTAGTGATTCGTTATCAAGAATGAATCACTTTACCGATTCGTTCTCACTTGGCCTCCGCTCATCCAGGGCGTTTTTTATAATGCGGACGAGTGAATCACGTGACACGAAGATTCATATTCAAGAGATTCACCACTATGAGAGAAACAAACTTTTGAACTTTAACGATACGGAAGCCGTTAATGTGCACATTACGTAGGTAAAATGCGGAAAACTCTTGATTCCGCACGTTAACGGAGCAAATTAGTTAATCTGCAGATTAGCTAGGTAATATGCACATTAACGGCTTTCGAGCTTTAGCGGTAACATATATAATTACAAATGCTAATTAATATTAAATTAGGAAATAGGCACTTTTATACTCAACTTGTTAAAAGTCAATTTAAATTATTTGTGTTTAAGCAAAAACTATTTGCTTATAGAGATAAATTAAAAATTCTCTTTGGGTTCGAGAGGTATTGATACACTATTACGATTCACGCGTTTAGAATTTCTGAGAAGTTTTAATTGCGTCTTCTGACGGCAGAAAATTTCAAGAGTTTAAACGAAAATTGCAAAAGATCTATTTTGGGCTAGAAATTTAATATTTTAGTAGTGGAGTGTGATGATCAAGGGCAGAGAAGGGGGGATGATCATTGGCAGCAACAATTTATCCCTTTACCCCCAGGGTGGGCGGAAAAACACGATTTTTTATTTGGAAAGCGTAATGGAAAAATCCTTTTGAATTGCATAGGTAGGAGCGAAATGTTTTTTAAATCCTCCAAATGGCCTTAATTTACCATCGTTAGAGTAGAAAAGGTAAAATTTGAAGTAATACGCAAACGACATATTTATGCTTGAAATGAGAAATTCTGGTGATAGGATGTATTGATGATTGGGTTGGGTTGTTTTACCTCTGAGTGGCACTTTTTTGCACACCATGGGCTAAATGGCCAGGTCACAAGGACCCCGAAGGCTCAGAGAAGGTTGGGGGAGGGGACCCACTGGAAAAATTCCACTGGAAAATTCTCCGCAAAATTCCACTGGAACAGCTGTTGGGAGACAGATGGTAGTCTCCCGTCAAGGCCATCCAGCGTGTTCTTTAACGTGCACAGGGTATGGCTCTCCCGCACACGGGGCCACGGCTTAACGTCCCATCCGAAGAACGGCGGTCTTTCCAAGCCCATCGGTGTCCCCTACTGACCGTGGACAGGGTGGGGTGTTTTGCGGAGATAAATCTCAACGCTGACCCAGCTGGGACTCGAACCTGGGAACTACAGATTACGAGCCTGGCGCGATACCGACTGAGCCACCCCCGCCCCGATATATTGATGAAGAACATAGATCGTTATTGACATACCATGGTGCCCTTCCAATTTCCTCTTACATATCCCTTATGGCATTAACAAAAATAAAATAATTGATAGTCATATGTGATATTATTTATAAAATTATATTTATAAAATTATTTCTATAAATTTAGTACTTAATTTCAAAATTTTAATAATATTTAAATATAGTAATAATAAAAAAAATATTTTGGTTTATATACACTGGATGAGTTGCTCCTTAACCTCAGGGGATAAGTAAATTCAACTTTCATTTTAAAAATAAAAGAGCTATGAGTTTTACGTTTAATAGGGCTAATAATATGTTATTATTATTTACATATTTCAATCACCTATTAGTACAAATTACTTGTGTTAAAATGGGGCGGGGGTGGCTCAGTCGGTAGCGCGCCAGACTCGTAATCTGTAGTTCCCAGGTTCGAGTCCCAGCTGGGTCAGCGTTGAGATTTATCTCCGCAAAATTCCCCGCCCTGTCCACGGTCAGTAGGGGACACCGATGGGCTTGGAGAGGCCGCCGTCCGTCGGATGGGACGTTAAGCCGTGGCCCCGTGTGCGGGAGAGCCATACCCTGTGCACGTTAAAGAACACTCTGGATGGCCTTGACGGGAGGCTACCATCTGTCTCCCAACAGCTGTTCCAGTGGGTCCCCTCCCCAAACCTTCTCTGAGCCTTCGGGTTCCATGTGACCTGGCCATTTAGTCCATGGTGTGCAAAAAAGTGCCGCTCAGAGGTAAAACAACCCAACGTTAAAGAACACGCTGGATGGCCTTGACGGGAGGCTACCATCTGTCTCCCAACAGCCGTTCCAGTGGGTCCCCTCCCCCAACCTTCTCTGAGCCTTCGGGGTCCATGTGACCTGGCCATGTGACCTGGCCATTTAGCCCATGGTGTGCAAAAAAGTGCCGCTCAGAGGTAAAACAACCCAACACAACTTCTGTTAAAGGGTGTAAAATTAGGGAAATGAAAAACTTCATTACCCTTTAACAGTACTAATTTTACACCCTTTAACAGTAGTAATTCGCATAGGATAACAATTTCCTGTGCGATATGTCAAATGCACTCAAGAATTAAAATGTAGTACACTTCCCCATTCATGGGTTGCAAAGTATGGTATACTTAGACGAAGCTTTTGCAGATTGAACACAATTCCAGCCTAAAGTCACGCCATCGGATGACGACTTTATTGATTTCACTGAAAGTCCACATATATTTTCAGACACTTGGTTAACCCATTTCACAACCCTCACATGAAATCAAATCAGACATCAACCAACTCAAAATCAAGCAGAATCCTGGTCTAGATGGAATTTCAAATTACACGCTTAACTGCCCTTCAAGGGAGATTTATCTCTGCAAAATTCCCCGCCCTACCCACGGTCAGTAGGAGACACCGATGGGCTCGAAAAGGCCGCCGTCCGTCGGATGGGACGTTAAGCCGTGGCCCCGTGTGCGGGAGAGTCATACCCTGTGCACGTTAAAGAACACGCTGGAAGGCCTTGACGGGAGGCTACCATCTGTCTCCCAACAGCTGTTCCAGTGGGTCCCTTCCCCCAACCTTCTCTGAGCCTTCGGGGTCCATGTGACCTGGCCATTTAGCCCATGGTGTGCAAAAAAGTGCCACTCAGAGGTAAAACAACCCAACCCAAGCCCTTCAAGGCAATCATCTATTTATGCAAAGCCTTTAATTTTCTGTTAGGCAATAAAATACTTCCCTATATTTGCATGATACACAAACCAAGAAAAAATGCCACTTTTCCGCAAAATTACGGATCAATTAGTTTACTCTCTTACATTGGAAAATAATGAAACAATGAAACTAAAATTCTTTAAGATACAAAAAACATTTCCTCTGCTCAATTCGGATTCCGTAAAAACATTCTACAGTGCATCAACTGTTCTATTTGTTTCACTAACTGCAGAAAGTTTTAATAAAAAAAATCGATTGCGACATCATTCCTAAATGTTGCAATCGTTATTGGATGACGACTTCATTCATTGAAAAGCCTTTGATAAAGTCTGGATTGAAGGGGGACTCATCTCAACTTATTACGATCAATTTTCCAAAAGCGATTAATTGGGTTGGGTTGTTTTACCTCTGAGCGGCACTTTTTTACACATACATACATACATACATACATACATACCCACCATGGGCTAAATGACCAGGTCACATGGACCTCGAAGGCTCAGAGAAGGTTGGGGGAGGGAACTCACTAGAACAGCTGTTGGGAGACAGATGGTAGCCTCCCGTCAAGGCCATCCAGCGTGTTCTTTAACGTGCATAGGGTATAGCTCTCCTGCACACGGGTCACGGCTTAACGTCCCATCCGTAGGGCGGCGACCTTTCCAAGCCCATCGGTGTTCCCTACTGACCGTGGGCAGGGCGGGGAGTTTTGCGGAGATAAGTTCTCAATGCTGACCCAGCTGGGACTCGAACTTGGGAACTGCAGTTTACGAGCCTGGCACGCTACTGATTGAAACAACCCCGCCCCTCAGAAAAGAGTCGGAGCCCTTTGGGTCCACATAAATGTGATTCAGCCAATTGTCACTCAACGAGACAACAAAAAATTTTCAAGTCTCATTATTGGGTGAAGTAAGATGGATGAGGTTAAGGGTTGGATAAACCGAGTATTCAATTCAATCAAATCACTATATCCGATTTAAGTAATGCTCAATTGTGTTCTCTCTCTCGCTTTCCAGATTTTGGGAACTGTGTGAGAGATAGAGTTGTTTGTAAAATGTGTATTATGAAGCGTGTTTTTTAAATTGACAAACAACTCTAGATAGACCCTACAATTCTTAAAATGAGTTGTTGTGGCCTGTTTAGTTAGAGAGTAATTTTATTCCGACTTTGTTTAGATAGTATGGTAAGATGAACTAGAAAGTAAGGTCAAAAGTTGAAGGCTAACTGTTATGCACAACATTTGGTAAACAAATTGTAGGTCTATCTAATCGCTTATAGTTTGCTCGACTAATTTTAGTACTTATTGCTATCGTACTGTATTTTTGTAGAAAATCTGCAGTGTTTCCCAGCCGGTGAGCTTAGAAAAAGCTTCAGATGTGTGGTGAAACATTTATGTTTAAAAAAAAATGTCTTTATCACTCTATTCTCTGGGGAGGGGGTAGTCAGTCGGTTGCACGCCAGGTTCACAATTTGCAGTTGCTAGGTTCGAGTCCCGCTTGAGCCAGCGTTGAGATTTATCTTTGTAAAATCCCCCCACAGTTTTATCAGGTCAGTAGGAGATATCAATGGGCTTGGAAAAGCAGCCGTCCGTTAGATAAAGCAATGGCTCAGTGTACAAGAGAGCCATACCCTATGCACTTTAGGGGGTGGGGTGGCTCAGTCGGTAGCGCGCCAGGCTCGTAATCTGTAGTTCCCAGGTTCGAGTCCCAGCTGGGTCAGCGTTGAGATTTATCTCCGCAAAATTCCCCGCCCTGCCCACGGTCAGTAGGAGACACCGATGGGCTTGGAAAGGCGCCGTCCGTCGGATGTGACGTTAAGCCGTGGTCCCGTGTGCGGGAGAGCCATACCCTGTGCACGTTAAAGAACACGCTGGATGGCCTTGACGGGAGGCTACCATCTTTCTCCCAACAGCTGTTCCAGTGGGTCCCCTCTCTCAACATTCTCTGAGCCTTCGGGGTCCATGTGACCTGGCCATTTAGCCCATGCTGTGCAAAAAAAAAAGTGCCGCTCAGAGGTAAAACAACCCAACCCTATGCACTTTAAAGAACGTATATTAGATGGCTTTTATGGGATGCTAACCACCTATTTCCTAAAAGCTGTCCAGTGGGTCTCCTTCCCCCAACCTTCTCTGAGCCCTCGGAGTCCTTGTCTATTCAAGATTTAACATATACATTTAGACTGAGATGCCAGTTTATTACGTACACCACCCATCGTCACATATATGGTTCATTTCAACACGTAATACGTCACGTGACCACTGTGTGCAGTATAAATCAGGCAAACCAGTTCTTCGAACATCAGTTAGAGTTTTATTGAGCACGAGATTTGGCAAAAACGAGCGACTTTGAACGTGACATGACAGTTGGTGCTAGGCGAGTAGGTACTAGCATCTCTCAAACGGTAGTCCTCCTGGATTTTTCATGCGCAATCGTTTCAAGGGTTTACCGAGAATGATACAAGAAGCAAAAAACTACTAATGATCGGCAATCCCGTGGACGAAAACAGCTTGTGGACCAGAGGGGTTGTTCGGTTGTTTTACCTCTGAGCGGCACTTTTCTGCACACCATGGGCTAAATGGCCAGGTCACAAGGACCCAGAAGTCTCAGAGAAGGTTGGGGGGAGGGTATCCACTGGAACATCTGTTGGGAGACAGATGGTAGCCTCCCGTCAAGGACATCCAGCGTGTTCTTTAACGTGCACAGAGTATGGCTTTCACGCACACGGGACCACGGCTTAACGTCCCATCCGACGGGTGGCGGCCTTTCCAAGCCCATCGGTGTCCCCTACTGACCGTGGGCAGGGCGGGTAATTTTGTGGAGATAAATCAGGATTAGAGGGGTCAAAGGATATTGACGAGAATCGTGTAAACGAACAGACAGGCCATAACCGGATAAATCACAGCAGGGTTGGGTTGTTTTACCTCTGAGCGGCAGTTTTTTGCACACCATGGGCTAAATGGCCAGGCCACATGGACCCCGAAGGCTCAGAGAAGGTTGGGGCAGGGGACCCACTGGAACAGCTGTTGGGAGACAGATGGTAGCCTCCCGTCAAGGCCATCCAGTGTGTTCTTTAACGTACACAGGGTATGGCTCTCCCGTACACGGGGCCACGGCTTAACGTCCCATCCGACGGACGGCGGTCTTTCCAAGCCCATCGGTGTCCCCTACTGACCGTGGGTAGGGCGGGGAATTTTTGCGGAGATAAATCTCAACGCTGACCCAGTTGGGACTCGAATCTGAGAACTACAGATTACGAGCCTGGCGCGCTACCGACTGAGCCACCCCCGCCCCAATCACAGCAGAATTAAACGTTGGTGTGCAGAAGGTTATCGCTGAATGTATCACGTATCGGACCTTGTTGCGAATGGGCTACAACAGCCGCCGACCATGTCGAGTGCTGATGTTGCCAGCGAAGAACACAAAAGCGCATCTCCAGTGGGCGCAGGATCATCGACACTGGACAGTTGAAAACGGAAAAAGGCCATGGAGCCATCTTGTCTGGAACATCAGGCCATGGAGCCATCTTATCTGGAACATCAGGCCATGGAGCCATCTTGTCTGGTGGTCATAACGTCCCTTGATGCCCATCGAAAGACATCTGAAGGACATGGCATATTTCAGCGTCGTTGCTGATTAAGTTCATCCGTTCATGGCTACAGTTTATCCTCCCTCACTCGGATAGACACGTTCATCATAATGCACCTGCTCACAAAGCACGTATCGTCACCGAATGAGTTGAGGAACATGCTGACGAGTTTCCCTTGCGTCATTGGCCTGCACAGTCCCCAGATCTAAACCCTATTCAGCATATTCGGGATGAGATGATAAGAGCTGTTCGCAGCGAGAGTGCGCTGCAGTCCAATTTGCAGCAACTGCGCAACACAATCATTTCCACATGGTAAAACATTCCTATGAAACGCATGTTTCATAGGAATGTTGACATGTTGACGACAGGCGGAGGGTTTTCCCAAGCATGCAACATCTTGTAAGTTGCATGCCACGACGAATTCAGGCTGTTCTGTAAGCGAAAAGATGCGCAACATGCTACTAGATAAATGTACCTAATAAACTGGACTCTCAGTGTGTATACAAACATATTAACACTAACATTTCTCTATTTGGAAGAATTAGCGTTCAATTCTATTATTTATTTGAAATCAATCGGTGCCTTCGGTACCTCTTAATTTCTATCTTGTCACTTCGACCCCTTTTTTAACCTGGAATGCGGCCAAGATATGAAAATTCCTCTCATTTCTGGATTGTACTGCCAAAATAGCCCTCTTCACCAATTTTAAACTTTGTTGCACCGGTATATCGAATTTGCCCTTTGACCTCGAAAGGACTCATCGCTTGTAAAATTGGGCATAATTTATGAGATCTAGAAATCAAAATACCCCCCTGTCCCAAGCATCAATTTTTATCTCTCTAACACTAGTAGATCTATATTTGACCTTTGGTCACCAAGGAACATCGCATCCAAATTTTCGCAACATTTCCGAGATCTACGCCTCAAAATAACCACAGGAACCAATTTTTAGCTCTCTTGCACAGATAGATCTAAATTTGACCTTTGAACTAAAAGGACTCTCCGGAACAAAAAGTTCCTAAAGTTTTCGAGATCTACAACCCGAAACATCCTAGACACCAAATTTCTAGATTGTAGATAAGTAATAACTTGTAGATCAAGGTTTGACCTTTACGTGGCCTTTATTTGACCTTTATAGGACACGTCGGACGTCAAATTTCGTTTTTTTTCAGGAGATATATGACGCGGATTACCCCTAGGTATAAATTTCAGAGCTCTACTATTTCTGCAATCATAGAGTTATCTTCCTGTCAGTCAGTCATTCGCAAACGTCTATCTACAATAGATGCCAATAATATACAACACTTTCAATCAGACATTTCCAACTCAAGATAATGCTCGTTTGCAATATGCAAATATTTGTATAAATACTTTAGAAATTCTAAAATGTATAACCGTAATCTATAACAAGACATAAAAAAACACCTCCTCAAGCAGCTGCTTGCCACAGAGGTCTGACAGGAGCCTGTCAGTTACAAAGCAAAAGGCCAAAGTAAAAGGTCTGAGAGAATGGCAGGACCTCAGCAGAAAAACGACACATACATCCATGCCTTACCTGGGGCTCGAACCCAGGTCCCTTAGATCAGTAGCCAAGCATGCTAAACACATGCCAACTTTTAAACGAGATCTTTCAGTTTATAGAAAATAATGCATAAGAATTAAAACGGCAAAAATTTGCAATAGTAAATAATAAATTAAATACCGAGCGGGCTAACCACTCGGCCGCCGGATGGCACGCAAGCTACATAAAGATAGATAAAAGAAACTTCATCGTGACTTCAACCCAAACAAGAATTGGTGCTTGTGGAGTCGGCTGCATCTTCTTTTAATTCTAGTAGTTAGAATGAAAAAAAAAATTAACAAAACCTGAATGAAAAAAAAACAACAAAAACTTCGGATGAGCGGCACTTTTTTGCACACCATGGGCTAAATGGCCAGGCTACAAGGACCCCGAAGGCTCAGAGAAGGTTGGGGGAGGTGACCCTCTGGAACAGCTGTTGGGAGACAGATGGTAGCCTTCCGTCAAGGCCATCCAGAGTGCTCTTTAACGTGCACAGGGTATGGCTCTCCCGTACACGGGGCCACGGCTTAACGTCCCATCCGACGGACGACGGCCTTTCCAAGTCCATCGGTATCCCCTACTGACCGTGGGCAGGGCGGGAAATTTTGCGGAGATAAATCTCAACGCTGACCCAGCTGGGACTCGAACCTGGGAACTACAGATTACGAGCCTGGCGCGCTACCGACTGAGCCACACCCGCCCCCAAAAACTTCGGAGATGGAGAGGTAAATGCGCCCCCTAAAAATGGTTGAAGACCAGGTTTCTACTGAAAAGTTCAGAGCAACATATCGATAAATTTTAACAGATAAATCATTTGGATAGCTTTCTTTACCAATGAGCAGCGTGCTGTTTTTTTGCGACACTGTACTAAATGGCCGTCACAAACAGCCCAGAGAAATTTGGGGAAGGGAAACACCTGGATAGCTTTTCTTAATGGCGCACACAATATGTATGTCTCTCCTGCAAATGTCTTAACGTCCTACCCGACAGGCGGAGGGTTTTCCCAAGCCCAACGGTGTTTCCTTCTCACCGAAGGCAGGATGGTGGTGGTGGTGGGGGTGTCGAGCTGGGACAGTTGAGACTCGAACCTGGGAACTGCAGATTACAAGTCTGAACCGCTACCGGCTCAGCCATTCCACTCCCGAGAAATCGTTTGAAGTTTAGAATTGTGTTACCCAACTAAAGATCTTTTAGAGAGAGAAAAAAATGTCCTCGCTCTAGTTTCTTCCACGATTTGAATTTTTATTTCGAACTTGAATGAAATATGCAGATACCGCTTCTAAATCATTGTAGCTCTCAACCAAACACAAGAATAAACATTTGACAAATTGTATCCAAAGATAAATTGCATGCATATTTTTAAATTTCTTTTCACAAATGAATACGGTAAACAGTTTTCGAAGATTTGCATAGCAAGAAATATAAACTCCAGTGGGATATATAAATATGCAACAGTTCCATTCATACACTTTCACTTGCTAATTACCTTTAGGGTGAATGCAAATGACAAATTTTATTCTTCTTGAATTAATCTTCAGAGTTTTCATATGTCTCAGTTTTTAAAACGAAGCTTATTATCAACTCTCCCTCCAAGTGAATAGGAAACTGATGGAAAAGATTTATGATTTAAACCCTGTAACCTTTGAAAACAACAAGGCAGGATCGATATTTTCTACACGTTGGTTAAAAAGGCTTGAAGATGTAGATAATAAAAGAAATCCAGAGCGAATAGTAAAAGCAAGTAAATCAGCAGCAAACGTTAACATCTCAGGAAATCAATATCAAGTCCTAAAATGGGGGTTGGTTGGGAACAGCCGTTAGTGCGCCAGGCTCGTAATCTGCAGTTCCCAGGTTCGAGTCTCAATTAGGCCTGCTTTGAGATTTATTTTTATAAATCTCCCTGCCCTGACCTCGGCTAGTAGGGGACACCGATGGGTTTGGAAAGGCCGCCGTCCGTCGGATGGGACGTTAAGCCGTGGCGCCGTGTGCGAGAGAGCCATACCCTGTGCACGTTAAAGAACACGCTGGATGGCCTTGACGGGAGGCTACCATCTGTCTCTTAACAGCTGTTCCAGTGGATCCTCTCCCCCAACCTTCTCCGAGCCTTCGGGGTTCTTGTGACCTGGTCGTTTAGTCCATAGTACGCAAAAAAAATGCCGCTCAGAGGTAAAACAGTAACAAGCGTAAAGTTCTACCTGTGCAAGTTGGGTTGTTTTACCTTTGAGCGGCACTTTTTTTTGCTCGCAATGGCTTAAATGGCCAGGTCACAATCACTTACAAGAGCTCAGAGAAGTTTAAGGGAACCCACTGGACAGCTATTACGAGACAGATGGTGACATCTTCTCAAGACCATCCCACGTGTTTTTTTTATGTGTACAGGGTTGGGTTGTTTTACCTCTGAGCGGCACTTTTTTGCACACCATGGGCTAAATGGCCAGGTCACATGGACCCCGAACGCTCAGAGAAGGTTGGGGGAGGGGACCCACTGGAACAGCTGTTGGGAGACAGATGGTAGCCTCTCGACAAGGCCATCCAGCATGTTCTTTAACGTGCACAGGGTATGGCTCTCCCGTACACGGGGCCACGGCTTAACGTCCCATCCGACGGACGGCGGCCTTTCCAAGCCCATCGGTGTCCCCTACTGACCGCCTACTCAACGCTGACCCAGCTGGGACTCGAACCTGGCGCGCTACCGACCGAGCCCCCCCCCCCCCCCCCCCCCCCGACGACCAGGATGAGAAAGAAAATCTAAATCAGATAATGATCAATGTTGCAAAAGCGCTGAATATAAATAATTTTAACATAGACTGCCAACAAGGAACAAGAAAACACCTGCGATTATTGCCCAATTTAAATCTAGAAATGAACGTGAACAATGGATGTCAAAAAAGAAATCGAAAATCTTTGCCAGTAACGTTATTGATGACGCTAAAAAAAACGCCAGTGTATCTAAATGAAGATTTAACTCCAATAAACAGAGAACTTTTCTGGAAAGCGAGGTGCCTGGCCAAATCAAAAAATTTTAAATACGTCTGGTTTCGGAACGGGAAAATCATGATGTGAAAAACTGATGGTGACAGCGCAATTCGAATTGATATGCAGACGAATTTCGATGAATTTTAAACGGGAAATATATTGCTTATTTGCTCCATCTTATTTGTTTTGCCATGGCGACTTTTCATTTTGATGACTTACCAACATTTGATCACAACGAAAATGTTCTGTGCGACTATGAAGAAGTTAAGAAATGGTTCTTGACTAGTAAATTACGTTATGAATCTGATGAACATTTAAGCTTTCTGCATGTGAACATTCGAAGTCTGAAAAAAAACTGGGATACTCTCTGTGTTTATCTTAAAGATATTTTGAAATTTTTAGATATTATTATATTGAAGAAACTAATATCCTCAACACGGATGCTCCATTGTTCAATCTAGAAAATTTTAATCAACGTTTTACGAGAACACCTGGTGCGTTTGAACATGGGATTCTACTTTTCTTCCGCGACACATTATTAGTCAAAACGATACCTTCACTTGTAATTCCTGCTGAAACATTGAATATAAATATCTACAAGGGTAATTTAACTTTCAATTTACTTGCTATTTACAGATCACCAAGCTCGAACACTAACACTTTTCTTTCTAATCTCAAAAACTGGTTCGAAACAACTGATAAACATCGCAATCAAATATTAGTTGGAAACTTTAATTTAGATATCAAAAATATTAAAAAACACGGAGTTGCCAAATACGTAGAATTGTTAACTGAGTTTGGTTTCTCACCTATCATTACTGGTATCACCAGGGAAGACATCATTGGTGACTCTCTTTCTCAGACATGCATTGATCACATTAACGTCCGACTTGACACTAAACTCGACACAAATTCAATGATTTTTTGCAGTAGGATCGCAGACCACTACTTAATTGCGGCAACTTGCGGGGGGAAAAAACTTGGAAATTCGTCCAATCACACTAAAAAGCTAGACAGCAATTTTAACACGAAAACTATCTTAGATCATAAAAACATATGCAAAGAAATAAGTCTAACAAACTGGCAGGACAGAGGCACTGGAAACGAAACCCCAAATTCAGAACCAACAGACGTACTTTATGAAGCATTCATAAAAAAATATACGTCGATTGTTAACAATAACAAAATTAATAAACTATCGGATGGCTCAAAAATTAAACAACGCAATTGTAGCAAAGACTGGATAAATCAGGAAATAATAAAGTTAATACGTAAAAGAGACTCGGCTTGGATTGATTACAAAAATAACAAGAGAAACAGAAATTTTAAATTACTATACACAAACTTAAGAAATACAGTCAAGTCCGTTATTAGACAGGAAAAGAAAAAATATTACTTCAAACAATTTGAGTCTTGTAAAAATAATCCAAAGCAAAATTGGGAACTCATCAACCAAATTATCAACAATAAACCTAAAACTGCCATTGACGATTTTATCATGAAGAATATGCCACAAGGTATGTCTGAAACTCAAGCAGCAGAGAAATTTAACAACACTTTTGCAGACATTATTGTCAATCTCAGAGACGATAACCGTATACAGAATCTCTCTACAGTTCCTAAACATATCCAACCCTCTTTTCCCTCAATTTTTATTCCTCCCATCTCAAAACAAGAAACTTTCAAAATTCTAAGTGACTTAAATGAAAGAAAATCGTGTGGATACGATCAGGTACACATAAAGCACATTAAAGCATGCAAAACCTCCTTAGCTGATCTCGTGACGAACTTTATCAATGAAAGCATATCTACAGGAAACATCCCTAATAAACTCAAAATTGCTATTTTAAGACCATTTTACAAAAGTGGAACTAAATCCGATTGAACTAACTATAGGCCCATTGCCATCTTACCCGTTCTTCCCAAAATACTTGAAAGATATGTAGCTAATGTTCTAGCCAATTTCTTGAAAAAACACAACATTATTAGTGAAAAGCAATATGGTTTCCAAAAAGGTAAAAATACAATTACACTTCTAACGGAGTTTTCTGACGTCATTAAAGGAACTTTAAACAACGGAAAAAAAGCAGCTGCTATCTTTATGGACTTTCGTAAGGCATTTGATACGTTGGATCACGATATTTTACTTCAAAAATTGTATACCTATGGTGTCCGAGGTATTACCCTTAAATGGTTTGAAAATTATTTAAAAAACAGAGTGCATGTTACCAAAATTAATGGCGTTTTTAGTGAGAACAGTGTACACTGGTGTTCCACAAGGTTCAATTTTAGGTCCGCTTTTATTCGTAATTAATATTAATGATCTAGCTAACCTTAAACTGAAGGGCTCTCCTTATATATATGCTGATGACACTGCCTTGGTTAACGTGAATCACAATATGGGAGACGCAGTCCGAGATACACAGGATGATTTTATTAAAATTATTAACTGGTCTCACATTAATCGTATTTACATAAATTCAGAAAAAACCAAATGGATGAACTTTCGTTCACCAGGATACTATGATCTTTGATCTTATGCAATTAAAAACCACGAACCCTTGTGTCCCCACAACATGATAACTCATGACCCTGACTGCTGCGACTGTGAGGTTATTGAGCGTGTTGAGAGCCATAAATATCTTGGGCTTTACATGGACACAACCTTCCGATGGAATACACATATACAAAAGTTAGCAGGGAAATTGCGTCTATGTGCATCTAAACTTTACAAACTACAATTTGCTGCAAGCACACATACATGTATTTTGGTTTACAAAGCTATCTGGGAATCAGTATTGACTTGTGGTTTGACAATATACGGCTCAACTAACCTCACAAATATAAAGAAAGTAGAAATTGTTCAATCATCCATTGCTAAAAATATAATCCCATACAACTTAAGGAATTCGTTTTATCACAGCGAAGAAAGACTAAATTTTCTAGGCATACTCTCTTTTCACAACCTTTACAAATACAGCATCACTTTAAAATATTTTTTTGATAATCAATTTAAATCTAAAATCTCTCATGGGAAAAACACAAGGTTACAATCCAAAAATTATTTCCAACTTCCAAAAATATTAAACAATTACGGGAAATGTACAAGGGCATATACAGTACCTTACATCTTCAATCAATTGCCAAGGGAAATTATTTTATTAAACAACTTTAAAGAAATCAAAAATAAGACTAAAAATTGTCTTCTAGGCACTAAAATCAACATAAAAATTTGAACTACCACAATGGAGCTTTCACTGAAATTCCCATAATTCGATGACATTGTTTTGAACTATATCCTATGTATTTTCATGTAACGTTATGAATTCTTTTCTCCTGCAGATAGGCAGATGCTTTGTGGGTCATTTGTTTAAACTTTTGTATAACTAACATGAATAAAGATTATTATTATAATTATTATAAAAAAAAACGCTCCATGCGACGGCTTTTTCAAGTCCATCGGTGACCTTTGTCATAGTGGAAGTTTATCGGAGATAAATCTCAGTGCTGACCCAGATGTTACTCGAACCTGGAAACTGCAGGTTACAAGCCTGAAGCTCTACTGACTGATCCCAACCCAGCGTCCACCCATGCCAGAGATGAGATTTATCCCCAGTAAGCCTCAACACTGCCCTTCGTGAGAAAGGAGACGCCGATGGATGTGGAACGGCTTCCGTCCATCAGATGAGACCTTAAGTTCATTGTGCAGGTGAGCCATACGCTGTGCACGGTAAAGAACACGAAAGTGCACGTGCAGAGGGGGTGCAGGTCGATACTGCGCCATCGAGGACTGGACAAAAGTAGCCTGGTCAGATGCATCAAGAGTCCTTTTGCATCATGCTGATGGATCAGAACAGAAGCAACACGAGGCCACAGAGCCATCTTGTCTGGTGTCAAAAGTACAGACCAGTGGTGGCGGTGTGATGATGTGGGGAATGTTTTCCTGGCACACCTGAAGGCAGGGACGTACTCAGAGAGGAGGGGATCCCATCCCCCGAAAGTCCTGTAGTCTTATACTAAATATAAATTTGTCTACCTGCTTTGAAATCCAAAACAGTTGTTTTTGTATAATTTTATTTTAGTCTCATGTGTTCGACACTAAAAATGGATTAAAAAAACAACTATAAAATCTAATTCCATATAAAATTTCATTTTAACCTTTTCTTTTCGACGGAATATATTAGTAATCGGGAAACTCTAATCTTATTTTCAGACCCCTCGTCCCCCTTCCCCCCGAACAAATTTTCGGACCCCCTACGAAACTAAATCCTGGGTATATGCTTGCCTGAAAGGGAGGCTTCCATATGTCTCCTAATAGCTGTCCAGTGGTTCCCCTACCTCAACCTCTTTTGAACCCGTTGGAGAACTTTGTGTCCTGGATATTCAAGCACATGTTGTGCCAGAAAAAGGCAAGTTTCTGGCACAACATGGAAAACAAAAATTATGGTTGTTTTACCTCTGAGCTGCACTTTTTTTGCACACACTGGGCTAAATGGCCAGGTCATAAGGATCCTCAGGGCTCAGAGAAGATTGGTTGGTTGTTTTACCTCTGAGCGGCACTTTTTTGCACACCATGGGTTAAATGGCCGGGTCACAGGGACCCTGAAGGTCACCCCCAGCAGTTGGGAGACAGATGGTAGCCTCCCGTCAAGGACATCCGGAGTGTTCTTTAACGTGCACAGAATATAGCTCTCCCGCACACGGGCCACGGCTTAACGTCCCACCCGACGGACGGCGACCTTTACAAGCCCATCGATATCCCCTACTGACTGTGGACAGGGCGGGGATTTTTGCGGAGAAAAATCTCAACGCTGGCCAAGCTGGGACTCGACTCTGGGGACTACAGATTACGAGCCTGGTGCGCTACCGACTGAGCCACCCCCGCTCAGAGAAGGTTGAGGGAGGGGACCTACTGGAACACCTGTTGGGAGACATGCCAGCTCCCTTCAAGGCCATCCGACGTGTTCTATCAGCGTCCCCTTACTGACCGAGGGCAGGGCCGGCCGATCAGAGATAACACAATCGAACTGCTAATGGCACACGAGTTTAGTGCTAGCGCTGATTCACATACGGTTTTGCACAACGCATAAGACTGTTATTCTAAACTCATAATAGCATTCGTACCTATTCGTGTCCTTGCCATAATACTCGGATGCTAGGATCCTTAAAAAGCCCATATGCTGTTTTCGCACGAGCGGCACTTCTGTAATCAACCATAGTGTTCGGATATTTTTTTTTTGAGCGACTGTATTGCCTATTTTGTCTGGTTTGAAACTACCTTTTTCGTTAGCAAAACGATATTTTTAAGTTAATATTTAGAGCCCTGAGCGAATAACGGAAGTCCTATCCGCATTCATAAAAGCATCCGTACCTGCAAGGTGTTACCCGCAGAACTTGATCAGCATCCGCCCACATTGGTAACTTAATCGTCTGGATTTTGCAAATGCTTGAGGTCTGATACACGTTTGCGGGTAAAAGAAATCAGTCTAATGATTTATTAATGACTAAATATTAACTAAAAAAAATAAATGAAAAATTAAAAAAATACCCTTCTTCCCATATGCGCCCTAAAAAGTAGAAAATAAACCTAAAACACATTGACGGTGCACTCAGTCATTGCATTCGAATTCACTTCAAAAGGCAGATAGGGCGCCGGCAATCTTGTATGGGTAAATCGGCGCCATATCTCCTTTGATTTGGGTTGTTTTACCCCTGAGCGGCATTTTTTTGCACACCATGGGCTAATATGGCCAGGTCACAAGGACCCCGAAGGCTCAGAGAAGGTTGGGGGAGGGGACCCACTGGAACAGCTGTTAAGAGATAAATGGTTAAGAACGTTAAAGAACACTCTGGATGGCCTCCCGTCAAGGCCATCCAGAGTGTTCTTTAACGTGCAAAGGGTATGGCTCTCCCACACACGGTGCCACGGCTTAACGTCCCATCCGACGGACGGCGGCCTTTCCAAGCCCATTGGTGTCCCCTACTAACCTTGGGCAGGGCGGGGAATTTTGCGGAGATAAATCTCAACGCTGACCCAGCTGGGGACTCGAACCTGAAGGTTGGGGGAGGGGACCCACTGGAACAGCTGTTGGGAGACAGATGGTAGCCTCCCGTCAAGGCCATCCAGCGTGTTAGTTTACAACGTTTACAGGGTATGGCTCTCCGGCACACGGAGTCACGGTTTAGCATCTCATCCGACAGACGGCGGCCTTTCCAAGCCCATCGGTGTCCCTTACTGACCGTGGGCAGGGCGGGAGTTTTGCGGAGGTAAATCTCAATGCTGACCCAGCTGGGACTCGAACTTGTGAACTGCAAATTAGGAGCTTGGCACGCTACAAACTGAGCTACCCCCGCCACGTAAAAATGGTAAAGTTTAATATTTAAAGCATTAAAGCATTTGAATATGTCAATACAATTTAAACACTTTAAAAAAATGCCTGCAGATAGAATCTCCCTAAAAATGTTGTTACATTTTCTTCGTAGTCTGGGAATGAAGTCCACGAAATCTCTTTGCAGATGTTATACCACTAAATAGGTTATTGCCTTGTTCTGCAACTAATTATGCGAAAAATAACAAAACGACAGTTTATGATTTTAATACAGGATTACACGAAACATTCCCCCCCCCACATATTTCCATCATTTACAAATTTTTTAATCTCTACTGGTAAGATCTGTTATCCAATGTTTTCTTTGTGAAATATCTCTGTTTTTCCAATAGCTTCAATATCAGGCACTGGACAGTTCCAAGAGTAGATAATTACAGGCATAATTACAGGCATTATTACAGGATACAGCATAATTACAGGCATTATTCAAGCGTAGACTACATTGGTTTCTATAAACTAAGGAACTATCGTATAACAGATTTAACACAGCCGAATTAAATTAAAAACTTAAACACTATCCGAGTTGTTTTATTATTGTTCTAGTAAATCAAAATAGCATTTCGATCGGTGAATACAGGATAGTAGGGATGTCAGTCACTTCTTGTAGTAATATGGGAACGTCCTGTTGCACGGATCACGCAATGATGTTTAGACCACCGTAACTTGATATGTTTAGACTGTTAACGTCTTCCTCAGAAGTTGGGTAAACAGTTCTACATCGGAGATGATATCCGTGAGTATTATTGTGCGACTGCGCCGTATGGTTTGCAGCGGATGACGCTGTTGCGGTGTCGTGGTCCTACCCATGTGCCTCGGGTAGGGGTGTGGATGCTCCTGCCCGAAGCACATGGGCAGGATCACGAAACCACGACAGCGACACTCGCTGCAAACCATACAGCGCAGCCGCACAACAACACACACTAATACACCGAAGAGCCAAAACATTATGACCAGTGCGTCTTTATGCAAATCTAAGCAACTGCAGATAAACGATGGCGCGTGTAAAGATCATGAAACGGTATAAATAACACCTGATACTGAGCTCTGTTAATCAATGCTATTCTTGTTCTTCAGAAGGGAAAGGCAGCGGAGTTAAGTGAGTTTGACAAAGGCCAAATTGTAATGGCCAGACGACTTGGTCAGAGCATTTCCGAGACGACAACGCTTGTGGAGTGCTCACGATCAGCCGTGGTTAGTACCTTCAAAAAGTGGTCCGAGAAGAGAAAAACCATGAACTGCTGGCAAGGTATGAGCTGACCACGGCTCATTGATGCTAGAGGTGAGCGAAGGCTATTCCTTATGGTACGAGCCAACAGAAGGGATACTGTGGTGCAACTCGCCCGTAATTTGAATGCTGGTGATGGGAGTAATGTGTCACAACACACAGTACATCGAACCCTGCTGAAAATGGGACTGCATAGCCGCTACAAGTATCCATGCTAACCTCGGTTCACGTTCGAAAGCGCCTACAATGGTCACGCGAGCATGAAAACTGGACCTGTAATGATTGGAAGAAGGTCGTCTGGTCCGATAAATCTCGTTTCCTGTTCTACCATGTGGACGGCGGATACTTGCGAGTCGTTTACCTGGGGAACTGTTGGCAATAGGATGCACTGTGGGACGAAAACAAGCCGGTGGAGGAAGTGTAATGCTTTGGGCAATGTTCTGCTGGAAAACCCTGGATCCAGTCATTCATGTGCAGGAAACTAGGACGTCGACCACCTACTTAAACATCATAGCAGACCAGGTATATCCTTTCATGGCAACGGTATTTCCCTCTAGTGGTGCCTTCTTTCAACAGGATAATGCGCCATGCCACTCTGCCCGGATTGTTCAAGCATCTGTAGTTTGTGTTGGAACAGCATATCTGATCTGCGATGGCTTAACCATGCAACTTAGAAGAGTTAAAGGATCTGCTGCAACGTGTTGGTACCAGATACCAAGACACCTTTAGAAATCTTGTGGTGCCCATGTCTCGCCGGGTAAGAGCTGTTTTGGCAGAGCGTGGAGGACCAATATCTTGTTAGGCAGGTGGTCATAATGTTTTGGCTCTTCGGTTTTCGTTCAGTATTTAATGAGTTACGGAAGTTTGAATATTTTGCGATAACAATGCCAGCCACAAAAATTGACTTCAGAAGTTAATTAAAACTTAGTAATAAGTGTTGTATAAAAGTGTTTAATAAAATAAATATGTATTTTAGACCTTTCTGTAAAGAATTCTTTCACTATTCTTCGGTTTTGTATAAGTTTCTTAAGACTGGCATTGCTGTTGTTAAATAATCAAACTTCCATAACTCATTAAATACTGAACGAATAATGTTGAAAATCGAGATATTGATTTATATGATTGAGATCTTTATCTGCAATCACATTTTTCACAACGAACTTATTTTGTAAGTTATTGAGCTTCGACGTTATTCTTGTTCTTCGGATGGGAAAGGCAACAGACTTAAGTGAGTTTGACAAAGGCCGAATTGTAATGATCAGACGAATTGGTCAGAGCATTTCCGAGACGACAATGCATCTGTAGTTTGACAAGCATCTGTAGCTTATTTATATTATTATAGTTTATCCCATTGCGATAACATAGGGTTATTATTTAATTTTCGGAACTAGTGTATTTACATTAGTGGCGGTGTTGGTAAGGAGCCAGGCTCGTAAGTCTGCAGGTCCCAATGATGAGTTTCAACTGTGCCAGCGTTGAGATTTATCTCCGCTCAAAATGAGCGGAGATAAATCTCAATAATATAATCTCAATAATAATATTTCTCAATAAGGTCATTTTGACCTTATTGAGAAAGGTGTCATCGATGCTTTTGGTTGGTAAGGCCGCAGTCCATCGGTACGTTAACCACGTGTGCCGTATCCTGCGCACGTTAAACAACAGGCTGGATGACTCTGATGCGAGGCTACCATTTGTATTCCAATAGCTGTCCAGTGGGTCCCCTTCCCCAGACTTCTCTGAGCTCTTGGGTTTTTTGTCACCTGGCCATTTAGTTCACTGTGTGGAAAAATTCATTACTCAGAAGTAAAACAACTCGACCCAGAAACCTCCAATAAGTGTTTTTCGGGTTGTTTTACCACTGAACGGCACGTTTTTTTGCACACAATGGGCTAAACGTTCAGGTCACAAGGACTCTGAGGGCTCAGCGATGGTCGGAGGAAAGGGATCCACTGAATAGCCGTTAAGAGACAGATGGTAGTCTCCCGTCAAGGCCATTCAGAGTGTTCTTTAACGTGCACAGGGTACGGCTCTTTTGCACACGAAGCCACGGCTTAACTTCTTCTTCACTTCGACGGACGGCTGCCTTTTCAAGCCCATCGGTGTCCTCTAATGACCGAGGGCACGGCGAGGAGTTTTGCGGAGATAAATCTCAACAATGGCCCAGGTGGGACTCGAACATGGAAACTGCAGATTACAAACCTGGAGCGTTACCGATTGAGCCATCCGCTCACCCTCCAATAGGTGTAGTGGCTAAAATATTTCACTCTAATGGGTAGAAAGTTTTGATTTTTCTAAATCTTTGATATTCGGGAACTTCTTTAGAAAATACTAGCAGATTTGCCCGGCGTTGCCCAGGTCTGAAACTTTCTAAAATATGAAGTAGATGGCACTCCCCACTTCGCAATCTTTCAATTGGAATAAAAATCATTACGATCGATATCATCCGGTTTAATTTTTCTCCCTTTATTTTAGGGAAGGAAAGAAATGGACATATTTCGAGGATATTCTAAAAACAGAACTGCCTCGTTCAGATAATCGAACTTTTTAAGTAATTTCGTACTCACCAGAGTCCCTCGCGTACAGTTTGCCAGGCACATGTAACTTGTAGAAAAATAAATATGGTCCGAATTGACCAAAAAATGTATTGATACTACGAAAAAATTTTGTTAGTGTAAAACAGTGTCTCGCAAACTTTTTTACTCTGCGGCACACTGAATCTAATTTTTTTTCCGCGGCACACTGAATCTAATTTTTTTTCCGCGGCACACCTAAAAAAGAATTTTTGATGGTTACGTAAAAAGAGGAAAATTTAAGTTTCGTTAAATGCATTTTATTTAAAATAAATATAATAATAAATATAATTAATCATAACTCGGTGTTTGTTTTAAATATTTGTCCATTCTACGGCTTGGAATAATCAAAAATTAATACCAAAATTTGGAAAAAGCTTGATAAATACTTACAAGATCCCAGTTGATAAAATCTGAAAGTTTTTTTATTAAAGCACGTCGATAACACAAGTCAAAATGAAATCTTTGGAATATCTAGTGTCAATTTGAAAATCTCTCGTGGCACATTTGGAATCTCTCGCGGCACACAGTTTGCGAGACACTGGTATAAAACGTTATTTATTACTTATCATATTAAAACTTATTAATTAAAATATGAGATATACTTTTAACTTTTGCATATTTTTCAAGCTAATGATTTTAATTTCCGATACGATTTCTTAGTTTTTGAAGCTTTCAACGATCTCGTGTTTACTTAGAACGACTTCAATATCCACGGATGCTCGCGCTCTTGACCCAACAAACTGAATAATGACTATCACGTAAAATCGGAAAGAGATTGGTTCAATGCATTCCTTCTTTCAAATTTATTGGTGGCAACAGTTATTTCGAATAACTTTCGACGGTCAATGTTAAGTCTATGATGATTTTTGAAATTCAAACCTGCCCACTCCAATTTTGGTTGACCCCAGCCGGTTTGTATTCTTCCCCTGGGTGAAGGGAATGGCCATGCAAAGTTTGGTGCCTCTAGCTCTTCTGGGGACCATGTGCATAAGTGGACAAATAAACAACCAGACGCACATATTTTCTTTTCTTTTTACATATTTTTTTAAGTAAGGTTGTGGCAACAGTTGTGTGGTTGCAATGTGGTTTATCTACTATAAGCTGTGATTATATATCGAAATTAAGTATTGTTTATTGCCTTATTCTTTTACGTTTTCTTAAAATATAAATTTAGGCAGCATAAAAAAACCTCAGTTTGAACATAACATGCTTAATATTGAGGTATAAATATCCTAATGAGGAGGTAATTTTTCATGGAAGGTAACTACATAAGTTTTAGCTAATAGCGCCATCTGTTGTCTGGATATGAAACTCGAACTATAATTAATTCTGTAACTGTTTAATTGGAAATATCGATAACTTTATTTAAAGATGTCCAAGATTTTTTGAGCACATTGCTTACAGGAAGTGTTTGATATAAGTGAAGTGTTTCAGTGCAAAGTTGGATGTAAAGATTTCTTCCATCCCAAGTGCATTGGAACTACTGATTAAAACTTTAGAAAGCTTAATAAGGAGAATAAAAAGAACTGGAGGTGCACAGGACGCACTATGTCTTCAAAATCATCATCAACTTCAGTGACTGAACTAGATCAGAAACTGGAGGAGATGTCTGCACTTGGAAATGCAGATGAATATGCTACTAAGGAAACAAAAAGTGATTACAATTTGTTAAAGGAGGAAATAAAAACTTGGTATTGAACTAGGAAACTTCATAACAGATTTTAGAAATACTATGAAACAAGATATAACAAATATTAATAGTAATATAAAAGAAATTAATGATTATTTACTGTTTAATGATAGTCAAATAGAAGAATTTATGAAATCTCTAAAAGAGTTAAGGACAGAAATCAAACTGAGGCAAGAAAATTTTGTTTTAGTGAAAGAAAATAGTGTTATGAAACAAGAACTTAGTGAACTCAGGAATGATTTGAATGACTTGGAATTGAGGTCAAAAAGCACAAACATTGAGATTGTAGGAATTTCTGAACAGCGCCAGAAAATGTACTTGAGATTGTTGAAAAAGTCTCAAATCTCCTTGATCTTCATGGGTTGGATGAAGTTGACGAAGCCCATAGAGTTCCAACTATGAAATAGGATGAAATTAAACCCATTATTGTTAAATTTAAAAATACTAATGTAAGGAGTAAATGGGTCCAAAGTGCAAAAAAGAAAGGTAACTTAACAGCAGATATGATAAGTGATAAATTTAAGGATAACAAGATATTTCTAAATGAGCATCTTTCTAGGTTTACTAAAATATTATTCTATATAGCAAAACAATTTAAAATTTCCCATAATTATGATTATGCATGGAGTAAGGGAGGAAAGATCTTTGTAAGAAAAAATCAGACTTCAAAGGTGCACAGAATAAAATGTGAGGAAGACTTAAAATCTCTACAATGACTTTACACACATTTGATGATATGACAGAGTACATACTTATTGAACATAAAACTTCTGTGCTTGAAAGTCAAGATGACTTCCAAAAATTTTTGCATGACGGAAATGCAGATTTTAATTTTATTCACTCCAATATCAGAAGTATTAGAGAAAACTTTGCTGAACTTTTGTTGATTCTTGAGGATGTTCTTCAGAATTTGGATTTGATCATCCTGTCAGAAATATGAATAGATGAAGAAGTTGATCTGTATAAAATTAAAGACTTTAATATGTATATATACCCCGAAGGCTTTTATATACCCCGAAGGCTCAGAGAAGGTTGGGGGAGGGGACCCACTGGAACAGCTGTTGGGAGTCAGATGGTAGCCTCCCGTCAAGGCCATCCAGCGTGTTCTTTAACGTGCCTAGGGTATGGGGCAGCTCTCTAGCACACTGGGGCCATGGCTTAACGTCCCATCCGACGGACGGTGGCCTTTCCAAGCAAATCGGTGTCCCCTACCGACCGTGGGCAGGGCGGGGAAATTTTGCGGAAATAAATCTCAACGCTTACCCAGCTGGAACTCAAACCTGGAAACTACAGATTACGAGCCTGGCACGCTACCGACTGAGCCACCCCCACCCCGAAAAAAAAAAGGTTTAAAGGAATATGTTTTAACATTCAGAATTTGGAAGAATATATAAACTGCTAGCTCTCGTTTATTTGTTTCTCCCTTGTTTTTTAAGTCATACCACAATGTAGCCACCGCCACTAGAAAGTGTTCAATAGTAGAATCTTTTGATTCCTGGAAGGGGAGATAGTCTGCCCCTTGGTCTCAAGATTGAAAATTATTATATCCTTTCCTTTATTTTCTTATTTTTGATTATTTGTTTTTATGTATTATGTAATAATCGTCAGTCCTAAGAGACTAGAGCTTTTATTATTGTTGGTCTACTAGATTTATTTCCTTTTTATTTTACTGATTTAACATGTCTTTTGTGGCTAAATCTAGGATCAAAAGGAATCGCTACTGTACGTTTTAGTAGGTTTTTTCTTAATTTTGTAACTTTTGAATAGTCTTTTTCGCCAATTGTTAAAAATATTAGATGTTATTCATTTCGTCAAGGGGTGTAGTTTTAAATCCCCCTGAATGAGCCACCGAGTTTAAAGTTTAGCTATTTCTAATTTCAGAAACTAAAGCTAATAGAAGATTAGGAAATCTAGTTGCAGTTGAAATATTTATTAAATATCTATCTGACCCAATAATAAAAAAATACTTTTCACAGGTCTTAAAAATGTTGAGTGTCTATGAATGGGCAAATGAACACAGAAGCAATAACTCATTTTTTTTGAAAAAGAGTTAAAAAGATCCCTTTCTTGACTGTTCGAATCTGCTCGTGAAATGTCCACGTCTGGTTATGAGCAAATCACACACCCCACAGCCCAACGAGCAACAAGTGCCACTGACGTAACGAACGTTACACGTCCAACTGCAATTTCTTTTTCTGACTGCAAACGATGGACTCCAGAGCTGTCGAATGAAATCGCGAGACCATGAAAAGCCCCACGTACGGCGGCGTCCGATTATTGCTTCGTTCTGTCATTCTCAGTAACGGCAGCCATGAATTTTCCAGTAAGGAAGCACCTCACATCGGATTACAGACTAACTTCCGAGGTGAAAAGGGGAATTCGTGACGTCATTTGCGCACTGTGACCGTTGGCTACGTGAATATGTGAAGCCCGTTCAGCGCGAATCGTAAAAGTAAAAATCTAACCTATTTATTGCGATCTCGCGTGCCGCAACAGGCAGCGAATCCGCCATTGCACATCGTCGGATGGTGCTAGTGGCGGATGACGCCGACAGATGGCGCTGGCGTCGTCGTGGATGCGGAGAGCGACTGCTCGTCGCCGTCAAAGGCCATCGCCTCCCTGTCTTCGGATGTCAGCATTGGAACCATCCCAGAAGGAGCAGGTATAGAGAGGAGAGGCGGAGTGTGTCTGTGTGTATGTGGAGCGCCACGAGTGGAGGCAGTTTAATCGCCATGACCCGCATATTTCGGCGAAAAGAGGAATAACAGTGAATGGACGTAAAATGCCGCTTCCTAGCGGCATCAGCGATCTCGAGAGACCACTACCGGCGAACAGAAGTCGGCCCCTCAGCCGACACCGGCTGTGGCTGTAAGGCGCGGTCCTTCGGCCTGGTCGGTGTTCTCCGCTGTTTGTGAGTGTGTGTGGTTACAAGGAATGAACACGCCGTTCTCCCGAAGACCGGAGTTAGACCTAACGGTCCACCGTGGCGGATTATCAGTGCGATTGTTGGAGGGCTGATCCGGCCCTTGCTGGATCGGAGGCCTCGGCTGGAGGCCTCGGGGTGACGTCCACCCACATAGCTACCCCATGTGTGCTAGAAATGCCCCTCGAAAAGAAGAAGAAAAAGAGGGCCTCGCGTCGAACTCGTCAAGGTGGTCAGGTGGGAAAAACTCGGCCCCCCTCGGGTAAGTGCAAAACTTGCTGTCGGAAGTTCACGGCTTTCTTGTTCTCGCACGTGGGGCTGTGCGCCTTGGTCGTAGGTTACAGCATCATGGGCGCGTTTGCGTTCCGGGCTCTCGAGGCACCCTACGAGGAGAAAAAGGCAGGGCAAGTGAGCCAGCTGCGGCAGGACACAGTGAGGAGGTTGTGGGAAATTACCGAGAAACTCAACGTGCTCTACAAGGAGAACTGGACCGTTCTCGTGGAAGAGCAAGTCAGGAAGTTTCAGAGTGATCTCATTTCCGCTGTTCGAGATGGATACGACGGAAAGGAGAAAGGAAGTCAGCAATGGTCGTTTTCTGGAGCTTTCCTCTACTCCCTCACTGTCATCACTACCATAGGTGAGTGCTCTTTGACGATTCTGTGTATCTTGAAAATCTTGTTTTGTAGGTGGAATTTGTCTTTCAGCTGTAGCAGAGGTTACTCAACTTTCGAGTCGCAAAGGAAAATAATATGTGGGCTTAGCAACCACAAGACTATACATTGCTTTACCGGAATATTAGAAAATTTCAATGTTAGCTCAAAGGGAATCTTACTTCGAAGCTTTGTAACTTTTAAAATAAGCATTTAATAGAAAAATGGAATGAAGTGGGTTGTTTTACCTCTGAGCGGCACTTTTTTGCACACCATGGGCTAAATGGCCAGGTCACATGGAACCCGAAGGCTCAGAGAAGGTTGGGGGAGGGGACCACTGGAACAGCTGTTGGGAGACAGATGGTAGCCTCCCGTCAAGGCCATCCAGCGTGTTCTTTAACGTGCACAGGGTATGGCTCTCCCGCACATGGGGCCACGGCTTAACGTCCCATTCGACGGACGGCGGCCTTTCCAAGCCCATCGGTGTCCCCTACTGACCGTGGGGAGGGCGGATGGAATGAAGATAATGAGTATAATCAAATCTATTTAAATAGTGATTTTCAACAATATTCGTTCAGAATTTAAAGAGTTATGGATATTATCTAAAGAGCTATTTCGATATTAGACAATTACGAATGATTATTGTAAAAAGAGATATTTTATTGTTTAAACATTCAAGTTTCCATAATTATTTAAATGCTGAACGAAAATTGTTGAAAAATCGAGATTTAAATAGATTTGATTATGATCTTTAATTTATCATCAGTTATATTTTTCCATTAAATGCATATTTTAAAAGTTATAGAGCTTCGAAGTTAGATTTCCATTGACATGAAAATTCTTTAAAATTTTGGGCGGGCAGTGTGTAGTGGGTTTTTAGAAAGGTAGGCAGCAGTCATGGGATCGCAGACAGTACTGAATTTAAAAAGCGCGAAGTCCCTAGGTCAGTGTCTCGCAAACTGTCTGCCGCGGTACAGTAGTGTGTCGCGAGAGATTTTCAAATTGACATTAGATATTCGAAAGATTTCATTTTGACTTGACTTGTGTTATCGACGTGCTTTAATATCGATGTGTTATCGACGTGCTTTAATAAAAATCTTTCAGATTTTATCAACTGGGATCTTGTAAGTATTTATCAAGCTTTTTTCCAACTTTTGGTATTAATTTTTGATTATTTCAAGCCATAGAATGGACAAATATTTAATACAAACACCGAGTTATGAATTAAAGAATGAGAGCAAATCTTCAAGTAAAACCAGGCTGATGACTTCAACAAAGCGCAAATATAATGACGATTATATAGAGTTTGCTTTTATTCTTTTTTAGGTGTGCCGCGGAAAAAAAATTAGATTCAGTGTGCCGCAGAGTTAAAAAGGTTGCGAGACACTGCCCTAGGTGATAATCAAATTTATCTACTTATAATTGAAATTTGTGGGAAATAAGATATATTGTGATGAAGGAAATATGCAGAGAAATTTTAAACTTTTTGATATATATATATTTTGGTAACAGTGTAGAAAATGTATAGAGGCTTTTGTTCTTGAGAGTGGATTTTGAGATTTTAGAGGCTTTTGTTCTCGAGAGTGTGGATCAATCTTCAAAAAGATTAACAGCAGTTTTAATCCCGAGAAATTAGCTAATACATACGAACAAACTGATTAATTTAAATGAATAAATAAGCAAAAGTTCTTGAATACTCGGTAATCATTCTGTCCTTGTTGTGCAGTTAATAAATGTAAATTCTCTTTTATATGCTTCCTCGCATTTTCAGCAATGGACCAAGATGTTTTTGTTTTCCATTAGATCTAAGAGATTCTGGGCTGGAGCTTAGATCCCCATCCACTTGTATCTATCCCTGATAGGAAACAGAGGTAGCAGAAGGGTGTAAATTTTGAAAAGAATTACGGAAAGAATTTTTATTATGATTTCGTAAATATGGTCGTTGGAAGTAAATAGGGAATCGTGGACAACACTGGAAAGATTATTTTATTTGTTGTGTTGAAAAGTGAGCGTATGAAAAAGGTAGAATGATCTGGAAATCGAAGACAAAAAATGTTGCATGAAAGAAAATAAACAGAGCTTGGAGTAACAGTGATAAGATATTGGATAACATACACAGTCGTATCAGAACAATATGACCACCTACCATACATATACTATGGTTGGGTTGTTTTACCTCTGAGCGGCACTTTTTTGCACACCATGGGCTAAATGGCCAGGTCACATGGACCCCGAAGGCTCAGAGAAGGTTGGGGGAGGGGACCCAATGGAACAGCTGTTGGGAGACAGATGGTAGCCCCCCGTCAAGGCCATCCAGAGTGTTTTTTAACGTGCACAGGGTATGTCTCTCCCGCATACGGGTCACGGCTTAACGTTCCATCCGACGGACGGCGGCCTTTCCAAGCCCATCGGTGTCCCCTACTGACCGTGGGCAGGGCGGGGAATTTTGCGGAGATAAATCTCAACGCTGACCCAGCTGGGATTCGAACCCGGAAATTACAGATTACGAGTCTGGCGCGCTACCGACTGAGCCACCCCCGCCCCATATACTATGGTAGGTGGTCATATTATTCTGATACGACTGTGCATAGATATGTGGCCAAGACAGGAGATGCAAGTTGGATTTTACCCTAGTCTGGAGAAAGGAGTAGGGTTGTAAGCAGAAGATATGCATATTTAGGAAAGAAGGTTTCGAGTTTCAAAAAGAAAAAATTGAATGGTAGATACGAATTAACGGGGTCGGGGAGAAATATTGAAATCATTGAAGGACATTGGACCGCACAATGGATCGCTAACACGAGGACATTTATGAATTACAGTAAGTTCACATAATTCTTGCAATATTACAGGGTTGTTTGGGTTGTTTTACCTCTGAGCGGCACTTTTTTGCACATCATGGGCTAAATGGCCAGGTCACAAGGACCCCGAAGGCTCAGAGAAGGTTGGGGGAAGGGACCCACTGGAACAGCTGTTGGGAGACAGATGGTAGCCTCCCGTCAAGGCCATCCAGCGTGTTCTTTAACGTGCATAGGGTATGGCTCTCCCACACACGGGGCCACGGCTTAACGTCCCATCCGACGGACGGCGGCCTTTCCAAGCCCATCGGTGTCCCCTACTGACCGTGGGCAGGGCAGTGAAATTTTGCGGAGATAAATCTCAACGCTGACCCTGCAATATTACAGAATTTTTCTTGCATTTGTTAGCGCTCGGCTGGTTTGAGGTTATTGATCAACACTGGGGAAACTTGAATAATCTATATACTTTTAAGAATACCTCATCAACATCGCCAGTAAGAGTCAAAAAATCGTTTCATATCTTTGAGAAGCAAAACAAAAATATTTTGTAAATATGCAATTATGTAAATGTCATATATATATTCTCTTAAATGCAAAGAAAATGAATTTCATTTATGTAGAGTTTTGAAGTTCTCTTAACTCTAAAATTTGTGGGTATTGCGTTGCAGGTGGCGTCTGTCTGACTACCAATAATCTTACTTTATTGAATTCATAACAATTTGTGAATCTGGAAACGGGATCAAATTTTAAAGAGAAACAAAAGCTTTTGAATTATTGACATCGATTATATCATTTGGTCGATTTGATAATTGCTTTAATATTCATATCGAATAAAAGAAATATCGATAGAACATAATTTTTGAAATCTTATTTTGCTTTAAACTGAAATGGAAATCCTTGATAATTTTTCTCAAGTTCATCAGGAATATCCGATCAGCGTTCTTCTACATCGAAAACGTTAGCGGTGCAAGCTAACAAAATAGTCAATTTGCATTAAGAATATATAGTTTGATGCAAGCAACAATTTTACTCTTTTCGTTATTACTTGCAGTTTGTTTGAAGGCCGAAGGTTCCTTCGAAGCCCACACGACGATCAGAATCTGCTGATGACAGAAATATTATAATTAGCCTGATGTGATAATGTCCCATTTACAAATAAATAGAATAGAGAAACACATTCCATCTATTGCTTCGGACTACCGATTTATTTAATTTAAAATAACTTAATTAATGAAAAAAATTAATTAATAATAAATTTAATAAATAAATTTAATTTATAAACTTGGAGTTTTGTATTGTAGCCGAGTGGTTAAGGCCGTTTATGTTAAATGTGATAATAAACTTTTAAATTTAAATGGTACAAACTTAGTAAACGCTTCTGTTAGCTTATTGTAATCGATGGCTCTAGATCAGTGGTTCTCAACCTTTTATGCTTCACGTACCCCCTGGAAATGTGTATGAAACTGACGTACCCTTGTATAGATAGATAAAACTATAGTCATAGTATAACAATGGGTATAAAAGAAAACATATATCAGTGGTTCTCAACCCTTTATGCTTCACGTACCCCCTGGAAATGTGTATGTAACTGGCGTACCCCTTGTATAGATAGATAAAACTATAGTTAAAGTATAACAATGGTTATTTTTACTTTGTTACTAGATCTAACGACTTTTGAACTCTCACGGCGTACCCCACGTTGAGAACCCCTACTCTAATCTAAATGGTTACAAGTTGCACTTTACGCAAAATTGTAGTTGAAAATGAAAAGGACTCTAGAAGCACCACCCTCAAATTTTATTACAATTTCATCTCTGGATTTTTTCGATTTTTTCTTCCTGCTGTGTTAATAATCTTTTCGTTGTTTGATTAACATTAACAGGAGTTTTACGTTTTCATACGAAACTGTCACAAATATAACACACAATTGAAATCAGGCAAGTACCCGGGATTTAGTTTCAGGGAGGGGTCTGAGAACTGGACTCGAAACTGCTGATTACGAGCCTGGCGCGCTCCCAACTGAGCCCTCCTCCCTATAGAATGTTTATGACCATGTCACTTGAAACTTATGTAAAATGCTCGCCCTAAAATATAATCGGTTCCGGTGCAAAGATATACGGCAAAAGTTATAACCAGTGCTGCTAATTAAATTTAGCTCCTTTCAGATAACTTTTGTAACCTTGAAAACAGCACTGATACTTAAATTTTATAACAGCAATTTTTAAAATGGCTACTATGTTTAGCTATTTTTTCCAATTTTACGAAATCTGAAAGTTTTTTATTGATTGACAGGGCCGAATATTTGGGGTTAGGGGCGGGTGGGCAATGGGCTATGACTCCCCCTGACTTTGGGGTTGCAAGTAGTTTCCAGTGGCTCAGTCGGTAGCCGCCTATCTCATAATCTGCAGTTCCCAGGTTCGAGTCCTAGCTGGGTCAAAATTGAGACTTATCTTCGCAAAAACTCCCTGACCACGGTCAGTAGAAGACACCGATGGGCTTGGAAGGTCGCCGCCAGTCGGATGGGACGTTAAGCCGCGGCACCGTGTGCGGGAGAGAGCCATACCCTGTGCACGTTAAAGAACATTCTAAGATGGCCTTGACGGGAGGCTACTATCTGTTTCCCAAAAGCTGTTCCAGTGGGTCCCCTCCCGCCAAACTTCTGAGCCTTCGTCTTGTGACCTGGCCATTTAGCCCATGGTGTGCAAAAAAAAATGCCGTTCAGAGATAAAACAACCCAACGCAAGAAGTATTCAAGAAGTTTTTTTTACAGATCACTAAAACTGAGGGAATTTTTTTTTCACAGGAATGGCGTTACGTCTCGATCTTGGACTCCACTTCTACTCGGATCACCTGTCCCCCCCCCCTTTAAGTGGACAATTTGACGAGTTCTTGTAAGATACAGAAAGACTAAAAAAATAACAATAATAAAAATAACTAGGTCTGACAATAACTGCTCTAACCTCCCCTGAGCGAATTCATAGACTTCCCCTGTAACAGAAACATATTTACTGTCCAAGACACCACGCAAATAACGTAGCTAAAAATCCATCAGATTTATGTTTTACGGTCTCTCGACTTCAGTTCGTTGACCTTTCTCTCACCGAAATCCAGATTCATTAACCGCTAGGCCATTCCGGGCAACCTCACGATTTTATTCGAGGTCTGATGCGATCGCTTGGCAGACGCATCGGTCAGTTTAGCTCGTTCAGTGTGTTGCCAAGTGCAAAATGGAAACATTATGTAGGCTACAGACAAACAAGACCTCCCAGTACGCGTAGTATTGTGATCAATTTTATGCTTTAAAGGCGCGATTTAGTAGCGTAATTTATTCTCGCAGAGTTTGAGAGCACAGTTCATAGAAGGTAAGCGTACACCGGTGGTGCGCCTTGATGGGGTTTCGTTTATTAACACAGGGAGGCGCTTCCGACTTGTGAATTGCCGCCGATTCTGATGTGCGCGCGCGTTGTGCCGTAATTAGGCCACTTATTTGATACAGAGGATGGCAACAGCGAACTGAGAAGAGGTTAATCTCAGGAGGGTATCAAGTATTGGTATTGGCTTTAACAGATTGATGAATCCAAACTAAGGGGAATTTTGTTTGTTTTAATGTTACAATTACATATATTGCCGGATAAAATATATATTTCTATATTAGCACGGACTATGACTTTAGATTCGTGCGCACTTATAGACGATGGATCTGTAACGTCGATTGCCGATAGACGGTTGATCCACATTTTTCGACAGTTGTGTTCCAATTCATATGGGAATATCGATACTGAGATTAACAGACACGGAAATTTGAAGTGTTCCTTTAAAATGACAGGAATGCAAAATTGAATGTTGGCGAAAAAATAATTTTGATGAAACTAACTAACTTTGTCATTTGATGCCAAAGTCATTACTAATTATATAATACCAGTAGAAAGTTGGGCTGTTTTACCTCTGAGCGGCACTTTTTTGCACACCATTGGCTAAATGGTCAGGTCACAAGGACCCCGGAGGCTCAGAGAAGATTGAGGGAGGGGACCCACTGGAATAGTTGTTGGAAGACAGATGGTAGCCTCCCGTCAAGGCCATCCAGCGTGTTCTTTAACGTGCACAGTGTGTGGCTCTCCAGCACACGGGGCCACGGCTTAACGTCCCATCCGACGGACGGTGACCTTTCCAAGCCCATTGGTGTCCCCTACTGACCATGTGCAGGGCGGGAAGTTTTGCGGAGATAAATCTCAACGCTGACCCAGCTGGGACTAGAACCTGGGAACTGCAGATTACGAGCCTGCGCGCTACCGACTGAGCCACCCCTGCCCCGGCCCCAAGGGCTCAATGTCGTTTAACGGAAGGGGGCAACTGGACAGCTGTTGGGAGACAGATGAAAACCGCTTGTCGAGAATATCCAGAGTGTTCTTTATTGTTCACATGATATGGCCCTCTTGCGTCCCTACAAAGGACAGAAGCCTTCCAAAGCCATCGTTGTCCCCTTTCTTATTGGGGTGGGGATGGGGGTGGAGGGATAGCAGAGATAAATTTTGGAGCAGGTCCATTTGGGACTCGAACCTGGGTACTTCAGATTACGAGTCTGACGCGCTCCAGGCTAAGAATAAGAAAAATATCAGCTAGTCATTACGGGTGAAGATAAAATCGAGTCAATCTCTTTTTCTTCCCTTCGCAGTGTAGATGTAAGAAACATTCACAACAGTCTGCAGCATCATCCTGCGTCACGGGGAATGCGCGTGAGTGCTAAAAGCACCGGAGCTCATTCGATTTACTGAAGAATTGCAGAGAGCAAGACCTCGATCCAGAAGAGCACAGTTCGTTTCGTGATAAAAAAAAAGGAATGAAGAATTCTCCTGTCGACAGTCGCTGGGCGAGTGTTGTATCTGACCAGAACTGTAATGACTTCCTCTGGTGCAGTCAGGGCCTGAGTCTTCTATCTCGCTTACTTGGCTGCGAATTGACTAGGCATGAGAATGCTTTGCCATGAAGATTCGATGATGTGAATCAGGGATGTACAAAATGCTTTCAATAAAAATTCGTCGATGTAAATCAAAACACGATCAAAATTCGTTGATGTAAATCAAAGATGAACAAAATGCTATCAGTGAATATTCTCTAATTTAAATCAAAGGTGAATGAAACGCTTTTAATAAAAATTCGTTGATGTAAATAAAAAATGCTTTTAATGAAAGTTCGTTGATAATCAAAGATAAACAAAATGCTCTCAATGAAAATTCGCTAATCTAAATCAAAGCAGAAAAAAAAATACATTCAATGGAAATTCCTCCTCCTCAAGCAGCCATGGGTTACAAAGGTTCAACCAGATTCTGCAGTTTAGTTTTCCAAACACATCTCTCCTGAGCTATTGTAACTCAGCACTGTAGACTAATTATAACAACGTCCTGTTTGACATTGTCTGCCCTCCGCTTTCTTGGTCTCCCCCTCTTTCTGTAGTCTCTAGACACACTGTTTACAACCCTATTCGTTAATCTATAGTTATGCATACGGGCAACATGACCAAACCAACGGAGTCTCTCTCCGCACAATATGTTGCTCAAAAAAGGTTGCAGACTCCTTTGCCTAACCTCATCATTACTTACAAAGTTGAACCAATAAATGCCCAAGATACTGCGTAAGAATCTAGAAGATCAAGTTTACTGTTATCTTGTTTACAAAGGATCCAAGTTTCATTACCATAACTAACCCTTACTATAACTAACCCTAGAAAGAACCAGTCTAAATTTAGTCTTTAGGTGTATACGCCTATTTCTCCACAATCTCCATAGATTCTTCAAAAGTCTCGGCAGCAATACCTATTCGTCTGCTAATCACATGCCTCACATCACCAGTATCTGTTACATAGCTCCTAAGTAATTAAAATAAAACATTTGCTCAAGAATGCAACCATTCATATTTAGCTCAATCGCAACCTGCCTTACCTATTTTCGTCACTTTAATTTTCTTTCTGTTTATAACCTAACATACTACCAGTCTTATCAACAGCTCGAATGAAAGAGTTCATCTCATCAGCATCATTTGCCAAAAGGGCTAAATCATCAGCATAATCTAAATCAGAAATTTTCAGATCTCCAGACCATTTAAGGCCAAAATCTTTGCAGTGAATTTCGCATAACATAATCAATAACCAAACTAAAGGGAAAAGGAGACAAAATGCACCCTTGTCGAACACCAGAAGTAATGCTAAACCAATTGCTACAAGCCTTACCAACTCTCACACACGACTCAGTGTTATAATAGAGAGCTTTCATTATGTTAACTAACTTCTCTGGTATACCATATGATCTCACAATCAACCACAAATTATGACGATCAACAGAGTCGAAAGCCTTTTTGAAATCAACAAAGCTAGCAACCAAAGGTTTCTGAAACTCTAAACATTTCTCAAGAATCTGCCTAAGTGAAAATATCTGATCCACACATCCCCTACCACTTCTGAATCCACATTGCTGATCACGCAATTGACTGTCAACCAGATTCTTAATTCTATTAAGCACAATCATGGAAAGAACTTTACCTGGAACAGAGAGTAGGCTAATACCCCTATAGTTATCACAAGAACTGCGATCACCTTTTTTGAAAATAGGGATAACAATAGCTCTGGTAAAATCCTTAGGAACCATGCCTTTATCATAAAAGATATTCAAAATTTCAATCGTCGAAGTGGTAACCGAAACATTCCCAGCTCTGAGCATTTCTGTAGTAATTTCATCTACCCCTGGGGATTTATGAAGTTTAAGTTTAGAGATAGCCAAAATAACTTCAGATTGTGTTATAGGGCCAACGTTAAAGCCCCCAATGCATCTATCATCATTACAAACAATGGGAGTAGAACTAACCACATTGTTTAGAACATCGCTGAAATGGTCAGCCCATGTAACCATGACAGAATCCTCCCCTTCTATAACCTTACCTTGTTTATCCTTCATTCCCTGTATACCTGTTCGTTTTCTACCACACAAAACATTAACTGTCTGGTTGATATATTGTTGGATATATTGTTGGTAAAAGATATTATGATCCCGTGGCACATTTATTTTCTGAGGTTAAAATTCTTAATGTCTATAATAATTACAAACTGATATCAGGAAACTTTGTGTATTCGATTACAATGAGATTGATTAAATTGGATAGATTTAAAGACTATTTTCAGAGTCTTTCGAATTTTCATAATTACGAAACACGTCATAGAGAGGATCTGAGTATACCTTTGTGTCGATTGTCAATTGGGCAGAGATCTATCAAATACAATGCAGTAAAAATTTGGTCTGAATTTCCTGATGATGTTAAAAATGCAAAATCTTTAAAATTATTTAAAATCAAATGTAGAACGTTTCTACTTACAAAGCAATGAAACCTTCTTCTATGTATCAGTGTAATATGTCTCATAACCATTTGACCTTTTATACTATTGAATTATTGTGCTATTTGAATTATTGTATACTTTACTGTTGTCATAATTGAACTTTAAAGGAAATAGGGAGCATTAACTAAAAATAAGCGTCAGCTTACTATGCTCTCCTTTTTTGTTTCGCCTTTCCTATTAAACACCAATATTTAATATGATTGTTATTTACTTTTTCTGATGCAATTGATATTTCTCAGCTATTTCACTTCTCAATTTTTTCATGTATATATTAATTGTTATTAGATAATTATGCTATGTAAATGTATATTGTATTGACTGGCGGAATAAAATAAAGATTATTATTATTATTATAATAAAACATTAACTGTCTGGTACAGCTCTCTGCTGTTGTGCTGCCTAACTGCTTCCTCGCCTTTGTCAGCCAAACCATCAAGCCAAAGATTCTTATCAGCAGCGAACTGATCTTTTACACCTTTATTAAGTTCTCTGTAATGCTTTCCATTAGGACTAGTAGGGTACTGATTAAGGACATTCCTGCAGTTCCTTCTTTCTGAAATAAGCTCAAGTGCCTTATCACTCAAATAATTCTGCCTCCTCTGCTCCTTTTTTCCTAAAAGAGTACTGTTAGTTTCCAAAAATGCCTGTATAAAACAGCCCCATTCTTCCTCAACTTCAGTAGTAAGCAAACCATGACTGTCATAATGACTAAATAACGTATCATGGTAAGCTTTAGCTATAACTGGATCTTTCAGAGCTTCAATATTAAAGGTATATAATTTTTGTTCATCTTTCATTTAAATTAACAAATTTTCATTGAAAGCATTTGTTCATCTCTGATTTACATCAACAAATTTTTATTTATTGTTTTTTTTCATTTGTTTTCTTTGATGTAAATTAAAGATGAACAAAATGCTTTTAATGTAAATTCGTTGACGTAAATTAAAAATGAGGAAAATAATTTTAAGTGGAAATTCGTTGATGAAAATCATGGATGAAAAATATGCTTTCAATGAAAATTCGTTGATGTAAATCAAATATGAACAAAATGCTTTCAATGAAAATTCGTTAATTTCAACGAAAATTCATTGACGTAAACATGAACAAATGCTTCAATTACGATTTGCTGACATAAAGGCGAACAAAATGCTTTCAATGGGATCCGTTGACGTAGAGATAAACAAAATGCTTTCAATAGGATTCCTTGACGTAGAGGCAAATAAAATGCTTGCAATGAAGATTGCTTCATGCAAATCAGAGATGAAGAAAATGCTTTCAATGAAGATTTTTTGCCGTAGAGATGAACAAAATGCTTTCAATGAAAATTCGTTGATGTGAATCGGAGATACACGAAATGATTTGGATGAAATTCGGAGCTGTAAATGAGGAATGCGCAAAAGTGCTTGAAATGAAAATTCGCCTATAAAACTCATTAGTAAGCAAAAATGCTATAAAAATTACTTTTTGTAAATCATGTACACACTAAAACGCTTTCGATGAGAATTTGGCGATCTGGGTTGCACAAAAATGTTGTAGTGGAGAATTCGTTACTCTAAGTCAGGAAATGAAATGTGTTCATCTTTCCCAACTCATATAGGGCTGGTAGGGGTTCAAACGAGAGCAGGTCGGGCTCGAGGCCCAACTGCCCCAGGGTTAAGATTTATCTCCGCTAAACCCCCTACCTGATCTCGGTGAGAAAGGGGACATCGATGTCTTAGAAAGGAAGTCGTCCGTCGGATGGGAGACCCAAAGACCTAGTCGCTTGGGCAGGTTGGGTTGGGTTGTTTTACCTCTGAGCGGCACTTTTTTGCACACCATGGGCTAAATGGCCAGGTCACAAGGACCCCAACACTCACAGCAGGTTGGAGGAAGGGATTGTTGGGTTGGGTTGTTTTACCTCTGAGCGGCACTTTTTTGCACACCATGGGCTAAATGGCCAGGTCACATGGACCCCGAAGGCTCAGAGAAGGTTGGGGGAGGGGACCCACTGGAACAGCTGTTGGGAGACAGATGGTAGCCTCCCGTCAAGGCCATCCAGCGTGTTCTTTAACGTGCACAGGGTATGACTCTCCCGCACACGGGACCACGGCTTAACGTCCCATCCGACGGACGGAGGCCTTTCCAAGCCCATCGGTGTCCCCTACTGACCGTGGACAGGGCGGAGAATTTTGCGGAGATAAATCTCAACGCTGACCCAGCTGGGACTCGAACCTGGGAACTACAGATTACGAGCCTGGCGCGCTACCGACTGAGCCACCCCCGCCCCGCCCCGCTCTGTAGAAGGTGGAGAATACATTGGATGATTGATGCGAGGCTATCATCTATTTTCATAAAAGCTGTTTAGTAGACCCCTTTCTCCTAGGTGCTGGGTTGGCTCAGTCGGTAGCGCGTCAGTCTCGTTCTCTGCTGCTTCCAAGTTCGAGTCTCACTTGTGACAGTGTTGAGATTTATCTCCGAAAAACTCCTCGCCCTGTTTTCGGCCAGTAGGGAACATAGATGAGCTTGGAAAGGCCGTCTTCCGTCGGATGGGACGTTAAGCCGTGTGCGGCAGTACCATACCCTGTGCACGTTAAAGAACACACTCGGTGGCCTTGACGGGAGGCTACCATATATCTCCCAACAGCTGTTCCAGTGGATCCCCTCCTCCAACCTTCTCTAAGCCTTCGGGGTCCTTGTAACCTGGCCATTTAGCCTATTGTGTGCAAAAAAGTGCTTCTCAGAGGTAAAACAATCCAACCTAAAGCCATACCCTGTGCATGTTAAAGAACACGCTGGATGGTTTTGACCGGAGGCTACCATCTGTCTCCTAACAGCTGTCTGGTGGGTCCCCTTCATCAAAGTCCACGGGGTCTTTGTGACCTAGCCAATTAGTCCATTGTGCACAAAAATATTGTTCCGAAGTAAAACACACAACAAAATATATAGTTACACCCAAACAACATTTATAGAGTATGTTTTATAATTTTCATCAGTCAGTTTTTTTTTGGCGAAAACAAATTTTTTTTTAAAAAATATTTTGATTACTTTTTCTGCGAAAATCTCTTTTACGAACAGGATTAATTCTCTGGCCTCCATAATGATTCACCCTACACTAAGTCTTTACACAGAAAAAATATGTTTGAAATTTTTTATTCAGCAAAAGAAACATTTCCGTCGTGCGAAATACGAAACAGATGAAACATGAGAGCAAAGTTGTAAGCCTACCTAATGTTACACCTAAGCTTAGCGACACAAATACGAGTCATAAAAAAAGAATGTGATAATGCTCTTTGTTTTTTCACGTGAAGACAGGGAGTCCATTTGCAGGGGAATGAATAGGAAACTTGAACTCTCATGTAAGAAAGACAGCTTTCAACTAAGGAAGCTCTGGACATCCGCCAGAGCCAGCTGTTGGATGCAGTGAATGGATCTCACGTCTTTCATTCTGCGGCTCATCATCCCGTTGCTATGACTACATGCACATGACGTAACACTGCCTCAGCTTCATTTTTATCTCTTTACGGAGACCAACACTGCTGTTGCGATTGTTTCTCCTTCTTGTTGTTCAGTTTTTATTTCCGCCGCGTTTAGTGCCGTCGGCTATTGTTTGAACGCCGTCCTTCATTTTTCTAACTGGATGGATGGTTTCGGAATCGCATGCTTCACTTGAAGACGTCCTTAGAGCAGATATCGGATGTTGTCGACACAGGAAAGAGACGTTTCAGATCCGGGGAACAGATGTTGAACTATCTATAATTCAGTATTTACAAGTTGTGTTCTTTTATTGTTGAATTTTAGGGTGTCCGTACGATCTCGAACTGGGGGGGAGGAAGAAAAAAATAAAATAATAAATTTACTTCCCTCCATCCAGGATAATTTGGAGAAAAATAAACCAATGAAATTTCCACAGGAGGGAAAAGCAAACACAAGCTGGGCTGTTTTACCTCTGAGCGGCACTTTTTTTGCACACAAAGGGCTAAATGGCCATGGCAGAAGAACCCCAAGGGTTCAGAGAAGGTTTGGGGAGGAGACCCACCGGACAGCTTTCAACTGGCCCTTCAACCCTTGAAATACTGATTCTAATAGCGTAATTTTAAGATTTTAGATGCCCGCAATTTAATTCATGAGAATTCGCAGGTTGGTTGACCTCTGAGCGGCACTTTTTTGTATACAATGGGCTAAATGGCCAGGTCACAAAGACCCCGAAGGCTCAGAGAAGGTTGGGGGAGGGGACCCACTGGAATAGCTGTTGGGAGACAGATGGTAGCCTCTCGTCAAGGCCATCCAGCGTGTTCTTTAACGTGCACAGGGTATGGCTCTCCCTCACACGGGGCCACGGCTTAACGTCCCATCCGACGGACGGCGGCCTTTCTAAGCCCATCGGGCTTGTAAAGGGCGCTGTCCGTCGTCTGACCGTGGGCAGGGCGGGGAGTTTTGCGGAGATAAATCTCAACGCTGACCCAGCTGGGACTCGAACCTGGGAACTGCAGATTACGAGCCTGGCGCGCTATCACTGAGCCACCCCCGCCCCTAGAGAATTCGCAGGATTTTGACCAAAGTAGAGGACAGCAGAAAGCACGAATTTTATTTCCCCTGCTTGTGTTGTTTATTAATTAATGTTTTAAAAAAAAGTTGAAAAGTGTGCCAACGACCGATTTCTCCCAATTCAGGTGTCCATTGTCGATTCGTAACACTTCGAGAGAAGTTGAACAGAAAATCTTTACCAGAATTCGAACCGTGGTTCGTTTACACTCTCGCTAATCACAATATCCATTGGTCTCCAAGTAGTAAATATTATAGTTGGACTCGTACCTACAAATGTCGTTCAGAAGTAAAACCATAAAGGTCATCGTGTCGTGAAACGAAGGTTGCCAGATCACTAATTTCTAAAACAATCGTTGCTAGATATTTTTTCTGAATTCTGTAATCAATCATAGTGTTCGGATACTTTTTTGAGCGACTGTACGTATAAGAATTGTGTTGTTGGGTTGGGTTGTTTTACCTCTGAGCGGCACTTTTTTGTACACCATGGGCTAAATGGCCAGGTCACATGGACCCCGAAGGCTCAGAGAAGGTTGGGGGAGGAGACCCACTGGAACAGCTGTTGGGAGACAGATGGTAGCCTCCCGTCAAGGCCATCCAGCATGTTCTTTAACGTGCACAAGGTGTGTCTTTCCCGCACACGGAGCCATGGCTTAACGTCCCATCTGACGGACGGCGGCCTTTCCAAGCCCATCGGTGTCCCCTACTGACCGTGGGCAGGGCGGGGAATTTTGCGGATATAACTCTGAACGCTGACCCAGCTGGGACTCGAACCTGGGAACTACAGATTATGAGCCTGGCGCGCTACCGACTGAGCCACCGCCGCCCCTTGTTGAGTGAGAGATTAACCGGAAGATATATAAATAGAACAGAAGTGCAAGGGTTATGTGTGGCTCAGTCGGTACGGTGCCATGATCGTATCTGCAATTCCCGGGTTCGAGTCCCACCTGGGGCAACGTTGATATTTATCTCTTCAAACTCCATTCCTGCCCTCGGTCAGAACGGGGGACATCAACGAGCTTGAAAATGCCGCCGTTCGTCGGATGGGATTTTAGGCTGTGGTGCTGAATGCGGGAGAGCCAATAATCTGAGCGCATTAAAGAACCCACTGGATGGCCTTGATGGGAGGCTATGAACTTTCTACTAACATCTGTCCAGTGCGTCACCTTTCTCAACCTTCTCTACATTTTGGGATCCCTCTTGAAAAGGCATAATTTAGTCAATAACCAAAGAGAAAAGGAGACAATGTACCCTTGTCGAACTCCACTAGCAATGCTAAACCAATCGCTACGAGCTTTACCAACTCTCACACATGATTCGGTGTTACTATAGGGAGCTAGATTTATGTAAACTAACTTATCAGATATGCCATACGATCAACCACAAATTATGACCAACATAAAAGCCGTTTTGAAGCCTGCGAAACTAGTACTAAATTTGTTTGGAATTCTAAACATTTCTCAAGAAGTGTTTATATATGCATCCCTTATACCTTTTGAACTCCACTATTCATCACTCAGCTGTCCGGGCGTTGGTGGCTCAGTTGGTAGCGCGCCAGGCTCGTAATCTGCAGTTCCCAGGTTCGAGTCCCAGCTGGGTCAGCGTAGAGATTTATCTCCGCAAAATTCCCCGCCCTGCCCACGGTCAGTAGGGGACACCGATGGCCTTAGAAAGGCCGCCGTCCGTCGGATGGGACGTTAAGCCGTGGTCCCGTGTGCGGGAGAGCCATACCCTGTGCACGTTAAAGAACACGCTGGATGGCCTTGACGGGAGGCTACCATCTGTCTCCCAACAGCTGTTCCAGTGGGTCCCCTCCCCAAACCTTCTCTGAGCCCTCGGGGTCTATGTTACCCGGCCATTTAGCCCATGGTGTGCAAAAAAGTGCCGCTCAGAGGTAAAACAACCCAACCCAACTCAGCTGTCCATCAACTGAATTCTTAGATCTGTTAAGAACAATAATGCAAGGAACTTTACCTGGAAAAAAAAAGTAGACTGATGCCCCTGAAAGAACTTCAATTTTATGAAAAGAAAAATTGAAGTTTGTTCTGAAGCCTCATACAAATACCGAGCAATACTTCTAGAAATAAAACGATATTTCTCATTAGGAAAGGGTCCATTGAAACATTTACACCGATGTGATACTCAAATTCTTCAAGGATGAAATTAAAATGTAGATTATGATGCATTCATCGTGAAAGTGTAACCGATGGCGCTCGAGTGCGAAGAATTTAATTCGCACAGTTCGAGGGTACTTGACGTCATCGAACTCAAAACGAACGCATCAAGATTATTAATCCAATTCAATTCCGAATCGGTGTGTCGTCTAATTTCCTAATCGAATTAAACGCTAAGTCGTATAGCATCAAAATTGATAATAAAATTAAACTTCTCAAGAGTAGGCTGCCCTAATTCTTGAAAGCAAAACTAAATCGATGTTTTCAGCACGAGATTAATTACAATTTACTGTTCTGTTTTGTTCCATCCTGGTGTCCAAGTGGTTGGAGTGTATGGCTATTGCTCAAAGTAACGGGTTCGAGCTTTGGGTAAAGCATGGATGTCTCTGTTCTTATGTTGTCTCTTCTGCTGAGGTCTCGCCTTCCTCACAGATCTCGATGGTGTATTACACTAACTCCTGTCAAACCTCTGTGGCAAACAGCTGCTTGACGGGGGTTAATCGTTTCAGTTTTCTCTTTCTGCGAGGCAATATTGCCGTATCTACGATTTAAAAATTTCTGTTATTCCTTCAAAATTGGGTTGTTTTACCTCTGAGCGGCACTTTTTTGCCCACCATGGGCTAAATGGCCAGGTCACATGGACCCCGAAGGCTCAGAGAAGGTTGGGGGAGGGGATCCACTGGAATAGCTGTTGGAAGACATATGGTAGCCTCCCGTCAAGGCTTTGGTTGGTTGTTGTTTTACTTCTGAGCGGCACTTTTTTGCACACCATGGGCTAAATGGCTAGGTCACATGGACTCCGAAGGCTCAGAGAAGGTTGGGGGAGGGGACCCACTGGAACAGCTTTGGGAGACAGATGGTAGCCTCCCGTCAAGGCCATCCAGCGTGTTCTTTAACGTGCACAGGATATGGCTCTCCCGCACACGGGACCACGGCTTAACGTCCCATCCGACGGACGGCGGCCTTTCCAAGCCCATCGGTGTCCCCTACTGACCGTGGGCAGGGCGGTGAAATTTTGCGGAGATAAATCTCAACGCTGACCCAGCTGGGACTCGAACCTGGGAACTACAGATTACGAGCCTGGCGCGCTACCTACTGAGCCCCCCCCCTCAAGGCCATCCAGCGTGTTCTTTAACGTGCACAGGGTATGGCTCTCCCGCACACGGGGCCACGGCTTAACGTCCCATCCGACGGACGGCAGCCTTTCCAAGCCCATCGGTGTCCCCTTCTGACCGTGGACAGAGCGGGGAATTTTGCGGAGATAAATCTCAACAGTGCCCAGCTGGGACACGAACCTGGGAACTACAGATTACGAGCCTGGCGCGCTACCAACTGAGCCACCCCCGCCCCACTCCTTCAGATGATTGGACTATAGTCATCGCATCAAAACGTTAAAATAGAAATTTCGTTTCTAGCGAATGGAGTAAGCGGCTGACTAAGTCGATCGCGTGCTAGGCTCGCAATCCAATGTTCCCAAATTCGAGTCACAACTATGCCAGCGATGAAATTTACGTCAGATAATCTTCTCCCTGCTCTCAATGAGAAAGGCGACATCGATGAGACGTAGCTCCATGTGCAGGAGAGCCATACTCTGTGCACGTCAAAAAACACGCTGGATGGTCTTGACGGGAGGCTTCCATCTGTCTCCTAATAGCTGCCCAGTGAGAGTTCCCTTAACCAACTCTGAGTTAAAAAACACGCTGGATGCTCTTGACGGGAGGCTTCCATCTGTCTCCTAATAGCTGCCCAGTGAGAGTTCCCTTAACCAACTCTGAGTTAAAAAACACGCTGGATGGTCTTGACGGGAGGCTTCCATCTGTCTCCTAATAGCTGCCCAGTGAGAGTTCCCTTAACCAACTCTGAGTTTAGGGTCCTTGCGACTTGGCCATGGTCCCGTGTGCGAGAGAGCCATACCCTGTGCACGTTGGGTTGTTTTACCTCTGACAGGCACTTTTTCTGCATACAATGAGCTAAATGGCCAGGTCACAAGGACCCCAAGGGCTCAGAGAAGGTTGGGGGAGGGGACACACTAGACAGCTAAGTAAAGAGATAGATGGAGATAGATGTTAGCCTCCCATCAAGGCCATCCACAGTGTTCTTCAACTGCACAGTGTATTGCTCTCCCGCAAAGGGAGCCACGGCTTAACGTCCCATCCGAAAGAGGACGGCCTTTCAAGCCCATCGGTGTCACCCAAATGACCAAGGGCAGGGTGGGCAGTTTTGCGGAAATAAATCTTAACGCTGGCCCCAGGCGGGATTCGAATCTGGGAACTGCAGATTATGAGCCTCTAGTGCCACCTACTGAGCTGCCCCTGGAGGCATTACTTGGATTGACTGAAATTGTAATCTTTAAAAGTAATAGCTGGATTTCTATCTGACCGAATTCCTTCCCATAATGCATGCTGACGTAACACCTAGTTATGGGACAAGCGCAATTGTCGCGTCACTTGCTTAATTACTCTCCTTTAACACTTTTGTAACCCACGTAATTTCCTGAATACTTAGCATCCCTTTCCGAAATTTATTATACGGGTTTCACTAATACGTGTAACATCAAAGACGGTCTCTATTTTTAAGGAGCGAGGGATGGCTTAGTCGGCAGCTCGCCAGGCTCGTAATCTTTAGTTTTCAAGTTCGAGTCTCAACTGTGCATGGGTTCAGATTTATCTCCGCTGAACCTCCACCCTGACCTGGTCAGAAAAGGAACACCATGGGCTTGTAAAGGCCGCCGTCCGTCAGATGGGGAATTAATCCGTGGCCTCGTATTCTGGGGTGGATTGTTTTACCTCAACGGAAGTTTTTCTTGCACATAAGTTATTTATTTTCGGAAGTTTTTCTGCACACAATGTGCTAAATGGACAAGTCACAAGGACCCTGAAGGCTTAAAGAGAGTTGGGGGAAGGGGATCCATTGGACAGTTGTTGGGAGACAGATGGTAGCCTCCCAGTGTGTTCTTTAACATGCATAGGGTATGGCTCTCCCGTACACGGGGCCACGACTTAACGTCGCATCCGACGGACGGAGCTTTTCCATCTGACCATGAGCTTTCCATAGATGCCCCCTTACCGACCGATGGTAGGATGGGGAGTTATCTCGTATGCTGAGAGCATCTCTTTGCACGTTCAAAATACACTGGATGGCTTTGACGAGGGGGCTGGCATATCTCTCGTAACAGATGCCCAATGGTCTCCTTCTCCAAACCTTCCCGAGCTTTTGGGGTCATTGTGACCTAGCCATTTAGCCCGTTGCAGGGGTTGGGTTGTTTTACCTCTGAGCGGCATTTTATTGCACACCATGGGCTAAATGGCCAGGTCACAGGGACCCCGAAGGCTCAGAGAAGGTTGAGGGAAGGGACCCACTGGAACAGATGTTGAGAGACAGATGGTAACCTCCTCTCAAGGCCATCTAAGAGTGTTCTTTAACATGCACAGGGTATGGCTCTCAAGCACACGGGGCCATGGCTTAAAGTCCCATCCGACGGCCTTTCCAAGCCCATCGGTGTCCCCTACTGATCGTGGGTAGGACAGAGAATTTGCGGAGATAAGTCTCAACGCTGACCCAGATGGGACTCGAACCTGGGAACTGCAGATTACGAACCTCGCGCGCTACCGACTGAGCCACCCCCACCTCGCCCGTTGCATGCAAAAAAGAAAAGTGCCGTTAAGAGGTAAAACAACGCTGCACAAACTTGCACGACAATTGCAAACTGCATAAAACGAGCTTCAGCGTTATTGCTTTTTGTTCACAAATGATCGTAACGAAACGATGCAAAGGAATCCGGCGAAGAGAATCGGCGAAGGAGCGGAATTAATCGAAGCAAAATGCAGAAGTGTTCACGTGGATGCTTATTTCCCCTGTTTGTGCATCATTAGGCAACGCTCGATCAATTAATGCGAATCAATGGGACTGAAATCTGATGCTTCCTCCAAACATTTAATCGGAAAGAAATGTATTGAATTTCGGAGAGATCGGAGCAATTTAATTGCAGTTAATTTGGTTGAAGTGAAGTCGTGTTAAATAGCACTAAAGCTGATTGGTCTCATGTTGTCCGAAATTATTCTGTTTGATTATCAAAGGAGACAAGGCAGGATCTAGGGAGAAGGGGGAGGCAAAGGATCCTTCCCCCGTTTGAGAATGCTAGTAGCAAGAAAGGAGAAAAATATAATATTAAATTTATAGGTATCACTAGTTAAATAAATAAATAAATAAATAAATAAATACCCCCTGAAGCAGCTGCTGGCCACAGAGATCTGACAGGAGCATACTATTCACATATTTATGTTTCACAGAGCTAAATATATAGATTTTAAAGCCACTATATGGCTGTTAGGTTGTTTTACCTTTGAGCGCACTTTTTTTGCACACAATGGGCTTAATGGACAGGTCACAAGAACCCGGAGGCTGAGAAAAGTTGGGGGGAGGGGACCCACTGGACAGCTGTTGGGATACAGATGGTAGACTCTCGTCAAGGTCATCAAGCGTGTTCTTTAACCTGCACAGGGTACGGCTCACCCGCACGCGGGGCCAAGGCTTAACGTCCCGTCCGACGGACGGTGGCCTTTCCAAGCCCAGCGGTGTCCCCTACTGACCGAGGGCATGGCGGGGAGTTTTACGGAGGTAAATCTCAACGCTGGCCCATTTGTGGCTCGAACCTGGGAATTGCAGACTACGATCGCTGCCGACTGAGCCATCTCCGCCTCTCACTATATGGCTGTTAAGCATAAAATTAAGAATTAAGTTTTCCAATTCCATCCTGTATATAAAAAATCTTGCAACTTTTTATAATTCATGTCCTTAACAGTACTGGGTTGCTAAAGTGGCACTTTCAGACAATGGAATAAAATTATAAATTCTTCTTGCAAAACAACAGTAAGTGCTTATTTCACATCGCACCTGCACATCCTTGTGTTATGGGTCAGGGTAACTAATTCCCTGACCATAACACCTGGCAGGTATTGCAAAAGACGAACACATACACAACAGATCTTCATTTGTACATCAGATATAATAAAAAGATCAGATACAGTAAAAGTAAAAAATTAAAGTCTTAAAAGGTTAAAAACTTTAAAGACCTGGACAGAGTTTCGCAACATCGTTTGTCTTTTTTTCAAATATCTTGTCCCACTGCAGCAGGCACGAAGTAGAGTTTATTTCACGATCACCTGCACTTTGGGGTCGTTCACTACGAGGTGGAACCTGGAGGGGTTCACTAATATAGCACGTTGGGGTGTAATCCTTTTCTTGTACCTGCAGACAAATTCTTCCATTGCCTTCAAGTACCACTTTATAAACACTATACTGTTAAATACACTTGATTTGCAATAAGGTGCAAGATCGGATTTGGGTTGGGTTGTTTTACCTCTGAGCGGCACATTTTTGCACACCATGGGCTAAATGGCCAGGTCACATGGACCCCGAAGTCTCAGAGAAGGTTGGGGGAGGGGACCCACTGGAACAGCTGTTGGGAGACAGATAGTAGCCTCCCGTCAAGGCCATCCAGCGTGTTCTTTAACGTGCACAGGGTATGGCTCTCCCGCACACGGGACCACGGCTTAACGTCCCAAGCCCATCGGTGTCCCCTACTGACCGCGGGCGGGGCGGGGAATTTTGCGGAGATAAATCTTAACGCTGACCCAGCTGGGACTCGAACCTGGGAACTATAGATTACGAGCCTGGCGCGGTACCGACTGAGCCACCCCCGCCCCAATGCAACATCGGATATAAAGGGGATATAAAGGGGATAAAAATGAAAAAATAAAGTCTTAATTATATGCTTAACTGCCATACAATGTTTTTAAAATCTATATAGATATATACAAGGTGTCCCACCTAAGACTGAGTCTTCAAATAATTATTTTATTTGAACAATATATTTGGACGGGGTTGGCGATTCGGCTGTGCTCAAGGCTCATAATCTGATGTTCCAAATTTCGAGTCCGAACTGGGTCAGAGGTGAAAATTTTATCCGCTAACCCCCATTTTGTCCTCGGTGAGAAAAGGAATATTGTTGAATTGTAGCAATGACACGAGAGGAAACACTGAACACTTGGAAAGGTTTGTCGTGCGTCGAATGGGATTTAGAGCCCTGGCTCCGGGTGATTCAGAGAGATATATATATATATGCACCCTGTGCACGTTAAAGAAACATGCTGGATGGCCTTGACAGGAGGCTTCTCTCTCCTAATAGCAGTCCTGTGGGTCCCCTTGCCACCAACCTTCTCTGAACCTTGGGGTCCTTATGACCTGGCCATTTACCCGTTATTTGCAAAAAGAGCCGTTGAGGTACTATCCAAACCTAACGCAACATATATCAGAAATATTAATTATGAAATCATTATTATGAAGATGTCAAGGTCAGATTTATTTTTTTCTGCTAAAATTCAACAACGATACATTTAATGAACTGTTACTAAAATACTACCACTCAAAATAGACAAATGAAACTCCCAGAATTTTAGAGTTGTAAAGCTACTTTATGATCACCCTATATATGAGAAATATAAAGTATCAGTATTAGACGTTCAAGCACACCCATGTTACTGTTTATTAAGAAAGCGCATTGCAAATCAACTGTTCCGCGTGATGACATCTAGAGTATGTTTTCAGTTGAATTGAGTACTTAACACAGGTTAGGGTTTATCTATCGCAAGGGTTTATCCTTATGTTTTTTTTTACATACAATAACAAAGATTGGGTTGTTTTACCTCTGAGCAGCACTATTTTGCACACCATGGGCTAAATGGCCAAGTCACATGGACCCCGAAGGCTCAGAGAAGGTTGGGGGCGGGGACCCACTGGAACAGCTGTTGGGAGACAGATGGTAGTCTCCCGTCAAGATCATCCAGCGTGTTCTTTAACGTGCACAGGGTATGGCTCTCCCGCACACGGAGCCACGGCTGAACGTCCCATGCGACGGACGGCGGCCTTTCCAAGCCCATCGGTGTCCCCTACTGACCGTGGGCAGGGCGGGGAATTTTGCGGAGATAAGTCTCAACACTAACCCAGCTGGGACTCGAACCTGGGAACTACAGATTACGAGCCTGGCGCGCTACCGACTGAGCCACCCTCGCCCCCAATAACAAAGTTGGGTTGTTTTACCTCTGAGCGGCACTTTTTTGCACACCATGGGCTAAATGGCCAGGTCACATGGACCCCGAAGGCTCAGAGAAGGTTGAGGGAGGGGACCCACTGGAATAGCTGTTGGGAGACAGATGGTAGTCTCCCGTCAAGGCCATCCAGCGTGTTCTTTAACGTACACAGGGTATGGCTCTCTCGCACACGGAGCCACGGCTGAACGTCCCATGCGACGGACGGCTGCCTTTCCAAGCCCATCGGTGTCCCCTACTGACCGTGGGTAGAGCGGAGAATTTTGCGGAGATAATCTCAGTGCAGACGCAGCTGGGACTCGAACCTGGGAACTACAGATTACGAGCCTGGCGCGCTACCGACTGAGCAACCTCCGCCTCCAATAACAAAGGAAAACGACATTATTATCGTTTATGGGGAATGCATAAGTGCTGTGAGGGCGAGGCGATTGTACAGGGAATGATACCTTGAACGAAACGGTCCGTCGACTCGTACTAAACGCAATATTAGTCGGAAACTCTTGGTAACAAGAACAGCAAATCGTCGTCGTAATAATTCTGAAATGCATGAAGGAAATGAATTTGATACCCTGCAGCTGTTGCAAACAATTGATACTTGAGGATAAGTCAAACTTCACGAAGTTGGGTCGGGTTGTTTTACCTCTGAGCGGCACTTTTTTGCACACCATGGGCTAAATGGCCAGGTCACATGGACCCCGAAGGCTCAGAGAAGGTTGGGGGAGGGGACTCACTGGAACAATTGTTGGGAGACAGATGGTAGCCTCCCGTCAAGGCCATCCAGCGTGTTCTTTAACGTGCACAGGGTATGGCTCTCTCGCACACGGGGCCACGGCTTAACGTCCAATCCGACGGACGGCGGTCTTTCCAAGCCCATCGGTGTCCTTTACTGACTGTGGACAGGACGAGGAGTTTTGCGGAGATAAATCTCAACACTGACCCAGCTGGGACTCGAACCTGGGAACTACAGATTATGAGCCTGGCGCGCTACCGACTGAGTCGCCCCCGCCCCATTTTCACGAAGTTCTGGAATCAGCAGGCCAAGGGTCGGTCGTTCGCCTGCAAAGCCACAAATATCACCCATACCGCTTTTCATTGCATCAAGAATCACCTTTCCTAACATTGAGAACCACTTTTCGTTGGGTCAGGAAACCGCCTTTCATTGTTTCAAGAACTACACTTCAACTCTTGCGTCAAATTTTTCGAGTTCGCAATTAATCATCTGCAGAATAATAACGATATCTTTCGAAATGTTCTGCTTTCTGATGAATACTCCTTTACAAAGGGGCGGGGGTGGCTCAGTCGGTAGAGCGCCAGGTTCGTAATCTGTAGTTCCCAGGTTCGAGTCCCAGCTGGGTCAGCGTTGAGATTTATCTCCGCAAAATTCCCCCCCTGCCCACGGTCAGTAGGGGACACCGATGGGCCTGGAAAGACCGCCGTCCGTCGGACGGAATGTTAAGCCGTGGCTCCGTGTGTGGGAGAACCATACCCTGTGCACGTTAAAGAACACACTGGATGGCCTTGACGGAATTTTACCATCTGTTTCGCAACAGCTGTTCCATTGGGTCCTCTCACCCAACCTTATCTGAGCCTTTGGGGTCCTTGTGACCTGGCCATTTAGCACATGGTGTGCAAAGAAAGTACCGATCAGAGGTAAAACAACCCAACTCCTTTACAAAACTATTCTGAAGTCGATTTGAGAAACATTCATTACTACTCCGTTGCAAACCCTCACTATCTTCGGCAAGTTGACCATCAATGGCGATAGTGTATATCTGGTACGGCATCATTGGCAATCATATCATTGGACTTAAGTTCACTGAAGGATCGTCAACAGAACTCACCTACGAAGCCTTTGTATGAGAGATCCGCCTCTTTTTCTGCAAGATATGCCATTGCAAACAGGTCAATGTGGTTCCAATATGAATCCCAACAGAAAACGGATTCAAACTTATTATACGTTATCACAGGTAGAAACCTGAATCTCTAATGCAACACGGGGTAACCAGAGCCAGGCCTTGAAGTAAGAGGGACTGTTGGCACTCCTCTGGATAAATTAATCAAAAAATATTATGCCCCCCCCCCCCCCCCCCCGGTGAAAACATTCCTGCCGATTTCAATGGAACCAATGTTTCTGAAACTCATTTACAAGTGGAAGCCGTCCCGTGGCCGAGTAGTCAGCACACTTGGCTACTGATCTAAGGGACCTGGGTTCGAGCCCCGGGTAAGGCATGGATGTTTGTGTCGTTTTTCTGCTGAGGTCCTGCCATCCTCACAGACCTTCTATTATGGCATATAAACTGAACAGGCTCCTGTCAGAACTCTGTGACAAGCAGCTGCTTGAGGGGGTATTTATTTTATTTTATTTATTCAAGTGGACTACCTTGTATATTTATCAAATAACTATAGCCTACAACAAATTAAATTCAAAGTCTCTAAAAAAATCTAAATTTAATGTTTCTTCCCGATAATATTTTAGACAGAAAAACACTCAATCGCCAACATAAAAACCACTCATCCTAATCTTCCCATCATCACTTATCATCTTGCAATATCTGATGGCAAAGGCTATTTATATATCGATATTAACCCTCCACCTCCTTTATTTTCTTTTCCAAGGCTTCAGTTTACCGAGGTCTCAAATTACGTTAGTTTTTAAGTCCCTGTGGTTGCAACCCGAAGAAGACCACTTAAGAAATGTTCGAAACATAGCCTTTAAACCGGCTTCTATAAGTGTTGCCCTTTAATCTTTGGATACTATTCTGCCCTTCAAAAAATGACCATAGCATTAGTAGATCAAAATGAAAAACAGGAGAAAGAAGTTGGCCTTGATTCTGGTTCACGTTGAGATCTCATATTTCGGGAATATTTCGAATGAATGGCTTTTTAACATTTTAAGAAATTGAAAATATTTGAAGGAAATGGAAATAGGAAAAAAAATAAACGGAAAGAAATTGTTTAGAAATAAATAGTCTTCCTTTTAGTCGATGCCAGGAAGTAGGGTTTAATACACGTGACTTATTTGAGATGAAGTAAGGAGTAGTTTAAAATAGATACAAGTTAGTATTTCTTTTCTTGTTAAAGCTTCTGCCATTCAGATGCAATTCATTTGATGTATATTTACGATTCCGAGACTTGTCTCTCCGCAAAATTCCTCGCTCTTTCCACGGTCAGTAGGGATCACCGAAGGGCTTGGAAAGGTCGCTGTCCGTCGGATGGGACGTTAAAGCCGTGGCCCCGTGTGCGGGAGAGCCATACCCTGTGCACGTTAAAGAATACGCTGGTTGGCCTTGACGGGAGGCTACCATCTGTCTCCCAACAGCTGTTCCAGTGGGTCCCTGCCCCCAACCTTCTCTGAGCCTTTGGGGTCCATGTGACCTGGCCATTTAGCCCATGGTGTGCAAAAAAGTGCCGCTCAGAGGTAAAACAATCCAATCCAATTCGGTCGTGTCTGTTGAGATAAGTTAGCGCGTTTTGGATGCACGGTTAAGGAAATAGTACGTGTGAAGATGCATTCACTGGGTATCAGAAAATTTTTTAAGGTATTTCTAGAGATAAGGGAATGTATATAGAGTACTTTTTAATGCTATAGCGAGTTTCTGGTCGAAAGAGACCTCTGAGCGGCACTTTTCTGCACATAATATGCTAAATTGCCAGGTCACAAGGACCCCGAGGGGCGGCTGTCGTCGTCAGGCTCTTTCATTACTCGCATATTGGTACCCGAAACACCACCGTTATTTTTCGGATCCACTTTATGTACACATCTGAACGGCGGTGTGGTCCATTCCGTTTCAGTTCAGTCATTTAAATTCCTTTCAATTTCTCCACAATTAGGGCTTAGGAGGAGGGCAAACACGGGATCCGACGCGCATTTCTGACTCAGCGCATGCGTGGTCTGATGCCATTCGATATTTTTTTCTGCAATAGATCTTTAATGGCTGCCGCGAATAGTTTTGATTTTTGGCACCTGGATTTGTTTTGTAAAAGTTCGAGCTCCGTTCGGAAATTAAAATAGATCCGCTGATTGGGAAATAAATGACAGCGAGAAACACACATGGACAGCATTCAACAATTATAATAAAATTATTTTTGTTTCGTTTCTGAATCTAAAACCACAAGAGATATTTGAGAGCGATTTTCCTTATCATAAACATTTCTGATTATTTCACCGGCGGACAACATCAATAATTCAAATTGATGGATCATCAAAGGCAGCAAGTTTTCTGTTATCCAGCTTATTAAGAGTCCACGATTCTTTACCATAATTAACCTTAGAAAGAACCAAACTATTATACATCCTAATTTTAGTCTTTAAATGTATACACCTATTTTTCCACACTCTCCATAGATTCTTGAATGTCCCAGCTGCAATCCCTATTCTTCTATTTATCTCATGCCACACGTTTTTCCACACTCTCCATAGATTCTTGAATGTCCCAGCTGCAATCCCTATTCTTCTATTTATCTCATGCCACACGTTTTTCCACATTCTCCATAGATTCTTGAATGTTCCAGCTGCAATCCCTATTCTTCTATTTATCTCATGCCACACGTTTTTCCACACTCTCCATAGATTCTTGAATGTCCCAGCTGCAATCCCTATTCTTCTATTTATCTCATGCCACATGCTTTTCCACACTCTCCATAGATTCTTGAATGTCCCAGCTGCAATCCCTATTCTTCTATTTATCTCATGCCACACGTTTTTCCACATTCTCCATAGATTCTTGAATGTTCCAGCTGCAATCCCTATTCTTCTATTTATCTCATGCCACACGTTTTTCCACACTCTCCATAGATTCTTGAATGTCCCAGCTGCAACCCCTATTCTTCTATTTATCTCATGCCACACGTTTTTCCACACTTTCCATAGATTCTTGAATGTCCCAGCTGCAATACCTATTCTTCTATTTATCTCATGCCACACATTTTTCCACATTCTCCATAGATTCTTGAATGTTCCAGCTGCAATCCCTATTCTTCTATTTATCTCATGCCACACGTTTTTCCCCATTCTCCATAGATTCTTGAATGTTCCAGCTGCAATCCCTATTCTTCTATTTATCTCATGCCACACGTTTTTCCACATTCTCCATAGATTCTTGAATGTCCCAGCTGCAACCCCTATTCTTCTATTTATCTCATGCCACACGTTTTTCCACACTCTCCATAGATTCTTGAATGTCCCAGCTGCAACCCCTATTCTTCTATTTATCTCATGCCACACGTTTTTCCACATTCTCCATAGATTCTTGAATGTTCCAGCTGCAATCCCTATTCTTCTATTTATCTCATGCCACACGTTTTTCCACACTCTCCATAGATTCTTGAATGTCCCAGCTGCAATCCCTATTCTTCTATTTATCTCATGCCACACGTTTTTCCACACTCTCCATAGATTCTTGAATGTCCCAGCTGCAATCCCTATTCTTCTATTTATCTCATGCCACACGTTTTTCCACACTCTCCATAGATTCTTGAATGTCCCAGCTGCAATCCCTATTCTTCTATTTATCTCATGCCACACGTTTTTCCACACTCTCCATAGATTCTTGAATGTTCCAGCTGCAATCCCTATTCTTCTATTTATCTCATGCCACACGTCACTAGTATCTGTTACATATCTCCCAAGACAATTAACCTTAGACACTTGCTGAACAGTGCAGCCATTCAAAGCAACTGAAGCACCATCTGTCTGACCAATTTCTCCGTTTATTACGAAACCTGTTCAATTACCAGTCTCATCAACAGCCATAATGAAAGATGATTTTTCTCATCAACATCATTATAGCCAACAGGGTCAAATCATCTGCATAATCTAAATCAGAAATTTTGATATCTCTAGGCCATTTAAGGTCAAAATCTTTCCCTTGCAAAGAATTTCGCATAGCATAATAAAGAACCGGACTAAAGAGAAAAGGAGATAAAATGTATCCTGCACTATCTATGCTAAACCAATCGCAACAAGCCTTATGCCTTTGATTCTAGATACCTTTACTTCTTCTAACCTACACGAGGTTAGAAGAAGGGGCCATCAATTTTCTTTAAGCAACATTTTGTGCAGATAGAGATTGCGTCGGTTTGGGAATGTTGTCCGTATGCACAGCTACAGATTGGCAAATAGGATTACGAACAGGGTGTCCAAAGGCTTCGGGAAAAGGGGGAGACGTAAGATGCGATGGGCAGACAATGTCAAACATGACCTTGCTAGAGTTGACCTAGAATGGCCAAATGCTGCAATTCTGTAGCTCAGGACAGACAATTGTGGAGAGGCAAGTTACACAGTTTGGTAGAACCTGTATGTAGCCCATGGCTACATACGGATTTTTATGTATTTATGTATGAATGTATGTATAATGGATCATCAGAATAAGAAATAGGAAGACGAATAATAGATGGTAAGAAAGCTGTGGATTGCCGAATTCTCTTATGGAGAAAAAAAACCTAATTAATAAAAAATAAGATAAATACTCATTTTTTTACGTAATTTTAGCGAATTGTACAGGACATTATGTCTTATGGAGCAGAAACATGGTGAATAAAAAAATGACAATAAAATAAATTACTTTCTGTGAAGATGGATTTTTTGGCTACGTTCAATTAAAAAAATCAAGTTTGGAAACTCTTGAGTTGTTTTATTACCTCTGAGCGGCATTTTTTTGCACACAATAGGCTAAATGACCAGGTCAGAGAGACCTCGAGGGTTCAGAAAAGGTTGGGAGAGGGTACCCACTGGACAGCCTGTTAGTAGACAGATGGTAGCCTAAAGTCAAGACCATCCAGCGTGATCTTTAACGCACCACAAGCTATGGGACTGCCGCACACGTGACCACGGCTTAACGTCCCATCCGACGGACGGCGGGTATTCCAAGCCCATTGGTGTCCCCTACTGACCGTGGGCAGGGTAACAAAAACAATCAAAACAGAAAAAAATGCCGAAGAATGGGTTGGGTGCTTTTCATGGGCGTTGGTAGAGAGGGCGGAATCCCCTCTCGTGGGAAAAATTGACGAAAAAAAATTAAGTTGAATAATATCAGGAGCACCAAAAATCAATGCCTTTTTTCCTTAAGGCAATGCAATATTAATTTTTTTGGCGTTTTCGTTTATGATCAGAAGTATATAATTTATTGTTATTTATTAATACGAAAAACCTTTTTGACACGTATTTTTCAATAACAAGTTTTCGTTTTTTCCTTTTAAGTTTAGGGAATGCTTAGTTGCCTTCAGGGGAGGGAGGCACTTGGTGGGGGGGAGACACGATAGAGTCAAAATGAAACGGAACGCCGTTCCGATATACATTTTTTTTTCTTACTTTTTAGTGCTGGTCAAGACATCATCCTCAAGCAGCCATGGGCTACGGAGGTCCAACCAGACCGCGCAGTTTAATTCTCAAAGCATATCTGTCCTGAGCTACATCTGCTGCATCTGGCCACTGCACACCAATTCTAACAAGGTCCTGTTTGACATTGTCTGCCCACCGCATCCTAGGTCTCCCCCTCTTTCTGAGGCCTTTAGGCACACAGTTCATGACCCTAATCGCCAATCTATAATTATCCATACGGGTAACATGGCCAAACCAGCGGAGTCTCTCACTGCACAATATGCTGCTTAAAGGAGGTTGCAAACTCCTTTGCCTAACCTCATCATTAGTTACAAAGTTGAACCACCTAATGCCCAAGATACTGCGTAAGCATCTGGAATCAAAAGCATCTAGTTTCCTGTTATCTTGTTTACAAAGTGTCCAAGTTTCACTACCATAACTAACCCTAGAAAGAACCAAACTATTATACAGTCTAATTTTAGTCTTTAGGTGTATACACCTATTTCTCCACAATCTCCCTAAATTCTTAAAAGTCCCGGCAGCAATCCCTATTTGTCTGTTAATCTCATGCCACACATCACCATTATCTGTTACATAGCTCCCAAGGTAATTAAACTGTGACACCTGCTCAAGACTGCAACCCTTCAGATTAACTGAATCCCAGCCTGCCTGACCAATTTTCATCACTTTAGTTTTCTCTCTGTTTATAACCAAACCTACTCTACTACCAGTCTCATCAACAGCTCGAATGAAAGAGTTCATCTCATCAACATCATTTGCCAAAAGGGCTAAATCATCAGCATAATCTAAATCAGAAATTTTCGTATCTCCAGCCCATTTAAGGCCAAAATCTTTCCCTTGAAGTGAATTTTGCATAACATAATCAATAACCAAACTAAAGAGAAAAGGAGACAAAATGCACCCTTGTCGAACACCAGACGTAATGCTAAACCAATTGCTACAAGATTTACCAATTCTCACACATGACTCAGTGTTATTATAGAGAGCTTTCATTATGTTAACTAACTTGTCTGGTATACCATATGATCTCACAATCAACCACAAATTATGACGATCAACAGAGTCGAAAGCCTTTTTGAAATCAACCAAGCTAGCAACCAAAGGTTTCTGAAACTCTAAACATTTCTCAAGAATCTGCCAAAAAAAAGGTGATCCACACATCCCCTACCAAAAAAATCTTGAAAAAAAAAAAAGTGTGAATAACTTCAAAAAAAAAAAAGTGTTTCTTAGTAGACAAACACTTTTTTTGTGTGTGAAAATATCTGATCCACACATCCCCTACCACTTCTGAATCCACATTGCTCATCACGCAATTGACTGTCAACCAGATTCTTAATTCTATTAAGCACAATCGTGGAAAGAACTTTTCCTGGAACAGAGAATAGGCTGATACCCCTATAGTTATCACAAGAACTGCGATCACCTTTTTTAAAAATAGGGATAATAATAGCTCTGGTAAAATCTTTAGGAAATATGCCTTTATCATAAAAGTTATTCAAAATTTCAGTCATCCAAGTGGTAACCGAAACATTCCCAGCTCTGAGCATTTCTGTAGTAATTTCATCTATCCCTGGGGATTTATGAAGTTTAAGTTTAGAAATAGCCAAAAATAACTTCAGATTGTGTTATAGGGCCAACATTAAAGCTGCCAATGCATCTATCATCATTACAAACAATGGGAGTAAAACTAACCACATTGTTGAGAGCATCACTGAAATGCTCAGCCCACCTAGCAATGACAGAATCCTCACCTTCTATAACCTTACCTTGTTTATCCTTCATTCCCTGTATACCTGTCCGTTTTCTACCACACAAAACATTAACTATCTGGTACAGCTCTCTGCTGTTGTGCTGTCTAACTGCTTCCTCAGCTTTGTCAGCTAAACCATCAAGCCAAAGATTCTTATCAGCAGCTAACTGATCTTTTACACGTTTATTAAGTTCTCTGTAATGTTTGCTATTAGGACTAGTAGGGTACTGATTAAGGACATTCCTGCAGTTGCTTCTTTCTGAAATAAGCTCAAGTGCCTTATCACTTAAATAATTCTGTCTCCTCTGCTCCTCTTTTCCTAAAAGAGTACTGTTAATTTCCAAAAAAGCCTGTTTAAAATGGCCCCATTCTTCCTCAACTTCAGTATTAAGCAAACCATGACTGTCATAATGACTAAGTAACCTATCATGGTAAGCTTTAGCTATAACTGGGTCTTTCAGAGCTTCCGTATTAAAGGTAAATTTTTTAACCCTAGCACAACACTTTTCAAGTTTAAGTTGCAAGACACTTTTAACAAGGTAATGGTCAGATCCAATTTCATCTCCCCTATATGCTCTGGTATTTCTAACAGAACTAGCCCATTTGCTGTTAATTAATATATAATCAATCATATTCTTATGCAGCCCATCAGGTAAAACCCATGTGTATTTATTTATGTCGCGGTGTTTGTAGTAAGTGTTAGTTATTCTGAAACCATTGAGATTACTTACCTGTAGGAGACGTTGCCCATTGCCATTGCAGCTACCAATACCAAAAGGGTCTATCACCCCTCCCCAAAGATCAGAGTCAATACCAACTTTGGCATTAAAGTCACCTAGAACAAAGGTAATATCTCCTTTCTTGACAGAATTCAAAATATCCTGAAGTTGTTCGTAAAACCTATCCTCATCGGCATCCTCAGTTGGGGCATAACAGCAGATAACACTCAAGTCTTTAATGCTTGTCTGAAATTTTGCTGTAAGAAACCTTTCAGTAATGCACTCATATCCTAGAAGAGCATCACTAGCATGTCTGCTGAGCAGCAAACCCACGCCTTGGTTATGCTTTCTATCCTCCCTCCCTGTAAAGAGAAATTTAAAGTTATTTTTAAATATCTCACCTTTACCTGCCCATCTGGTCTCTTGCAAGCCTAGAATATCTAGGTTATAGCGCTGGAATTCCTGCATGAGGACATCAAGAGAATAATCTCTATATAATGTCCTCACGTTCCACATTCCTGGAGAGAGAAATGATTAGTAGGATTTTTAAAGAAACTAGGTTTATTGAGATAGGTAGGGCCAATAATATCAAACAGCCTCCTGATCGCAGGCATGGGGCAAAGACCCGTTCCTCCTCCGCTAAAGGCTGAAGTCACCGATGCTGGTAGGAACTTCAGGCACCACCACCTTTTAAAGTGGACTTTTTCAAGAGCCATATGGCCTGCCTGAGACACATTACTCCAGTTTAGGCTTGACGATGCCCAACTCGCTAAGTAAGGTTCAGGTACCTGCGATGGCCTCTGATTAGGATTATCCACTAGCTGATATAAGATATCCCAGCCTCTGTTCACTTAGAGCTGGCAACCCAGAAACAAACAGAAAACACAGCGGCAGATTCTCCCTAAACAGAGGCCCACCAGTGCAGAAAGTCCAGGATCCATAATCAAGCTCAAATCCATAAACATTGCAGTCTAGTAGGTATAAATAGTCAGCACCAGGACCCTGTGAAGTTGACCACTCCTCAGCAGGGTTGGAAAAAAAAAGTGGCCATAGATGACCAGATCAGTAGGCCATACTGAACTGGCAGCCCTCTCCTTCCGTTCTCTTCCAAAAGAGAGTATCTCTTTTGAAAGGTACTAACGGCCTGCACCACGAGAAGGCGGGGTCGGACATTAGGTGCTAGACCTGGCCGGTTCTGTGCATCATCACTAGAGATTGGTACACAGCTCTCCTTCCAGTTTACGCCTAGCTACCATTTACAGGTCACTTTTCCAAAAATGCAGGAAATACGAATACGTTTAAAAATTTTTTAAGTCTCCGTTTCGATTGCTACTATTCTCAAGGAGCGAGGAGCCATGGCCTTCCCCCTAGATCAGGACCTGGTTTGGGCGGGATGGCTCAGTCGGTAGCGCGCCAGGCTTGTAATCTGCAGTACACAGGTTCATGTGTCAGCGGTGAGATTTATCTCCGCAAAACTCCCTGCCCACGGTCAATAGGGAACACCGATGGGCTTGGAAAGGCCGCCGTCCGTTGGGTGGGACGTTAAGCCGTGGCTCCGTGTGCGGGAGAGCCATACCCTGTGCACGTTAAAGAACACGCTGGATGGCCTTGACGGGAGGCTATCATCTGTCTGTCTCCCAACATCTATTCCAGTGGGTCCCCTCCCCCAACCTTCTCTGAGCCTTCGGGGCCTGGGGACCTGGCCATTAGACTCTCTGAGCCTTGTGACCTGGCCATTTAGACCATGGTGTGCAAAAGAGTGCCGCTCAGAGATAAAACAACCCAACCCAGGACCTGGTTGCGTTATATCTACACACTGGTTTCCATAAATTAAGGAAAATCGCAATGTTAATTCAATGGAAAACTAACGTCAAAGCTCTATAACTTCTAAAATAAGTTTTTTTGTTTTGAAAAATGTGACTGCAGATAAAGATCTCAATCAAATAAATCAATATCTCGATTTTCAACAATATTCGTTCAGTATTTAACGAGTTATGGAAGTTTGAATATTTAACAACAGCAATATCAGTCTTAAGAAACTTATACAAAACTGAATAATAGTGAAAGAATACTTTACACAAAGTTCTAAAATACAAACATATTTTATTAACCACTTTAATACAATACTTATTACTAAGTTTTAATTAATTTCTGAAAGTCAAATTTTGTGGCTGCCAATGTTATCGCTAAATATTCAAACTTCCATAACTCATTAAATACTGAACGAATATTGTTGAAAATCGAGATATTGATTTATTTGATTGAGATCTTTATCTGAAATCACACTTTTCAAAACAAAAAAAAAACTTTTTTTAGCAGTTATACAGGGTGATTTAAAACGCTTGGTCCAAACTTTAAGGGGTGATAGAACACATCTAAACAAGCACTTTTCGTCATGCAATGCATGGTCGGAACTCAAGCGGTGAAGCGCTAGGGGTTAGCAGTTACTGTGTCAGGAAATAAAGAAACACGAGAATGACAGAAGAGGTTTGAAACAATTGCAGAAATTACAGAACAGAAAGTACAGAATTTTATTGAACAAATTACAGAAACTGTTCAAAAGAGCGACCGCCAACCTTAATGCAGGCTTCACACCTTCGACGTAGTGATCGGCGTACATGGGCGAAAACACTAGGCATTTCTCGTACAGCAACAGCGGCAATAGAAATCCTGGCAACAAGGTCCTCATTGGAATCGATGGGCTATGGTAGATGAGGCTTTTCATATGGCCCCATAGGAAAAAGTTCAGACATGAGAGATCGGGCGATCGTGGCGGCCAAGCGATGGAATCACCCCGAATCCAAGGCGTTCCGCACATCCAAGCTGAAATGGGGTGGCACTCCGTCGTGTTGGAACCACATACGTGTTTGAATGTTTGCTGGAACAGGATTCAGTAATTCTGGCAAGACTTCTTGTAAAAATACGAGGTACGTTTTCCCTTTCAGTCGGGCTGGCAGAAGGTATGGGCCAAATGGTCATGAAGGATTCCAGCCCAAACATTTATGGAGAAACACTGCTGGTACGAATGTGGATGTATAGCGTGCGGATTACTGGTGGCCCACACATGTGAATTGTGGGTATTAAAAATGCCTTCATGTGTAAAGGTGCATTCGTCAGTGAATAAGACATGTGCATCAAAGTCCAGTTGCACTGCAGTCTGCTGCAGGAACCACTGTGCAGAATCCACACGAGGCCGATCTGCAGGTGTCAAGGTGTGTACCCTCTGTGCATGGAAGGGTTGTAATCGTTTGTCTTGTAGAACTCGCCACACCGTCGATTGGGGCACACTTACGGCATGGAAAAAATGCTCGAGTGCTACATTTGGGGCGATCTCCAACCCTATGTAGAATTTCCTCTGTAACACGTGGCGTCCTCACACTCCTTGCACGCCCTGTATCCTGCAAGCCACTGAGAAAGGAGCCCGTTTCGCACAGATACCAGTGCAATCCCTGAAAGGTTTTGCGATCAGGCATGCGTCTGATTGGAAAGCACTCCCGGTACAGTCTTCGGGCTTCCCTCGCATTCCCTTCTGCAGCTCCGTATGAGAAATGCATGTCCGCCTTCTCCTGATTCATGAAACAATCCATCCATTCTGCAGTCCACGGTAGAAATGACGACGAGTGCGAAAACCAGCGCTTATAAGTGTTCACTGGAAAGCGCCCTCTAGCGCTTCACCGCCGACCATGCATTGTATGACGAAAAGTGCTTGTTTAGGTGTGTTCTATCACTCGTTAAAGTTTGGCCCAAGAGTTTTGAATCACCCTGTAGAGCTTTAACGTTAGCTTCCCATTGATTTAACGTAGGGATTTTCCTTAATTTATGGAAACCAGTGTATATGTGATATATGCATGATAACAGTTTTCGCAACAGCACTTATTAATGGCTCGACCTAAATATTTCATTGAAATATTTATATTTTTGCCTCGCTCTCCTCTCGTTTTGGTCCGCAAAACTCCCCGCCCTGCCCACGGTCAGTAGGGGATACCGATGTGTTTGGTAAGGCTGCCGTTCGTCAGTCGGTAGCGCGCCAGGCTCGTAATCTGTAGTTCCCAGGTTCGAGTCCCAGCTGGGTCAGCGTTGAGATTTATCTCCGCAAAACTCCCCACCCTGCCCACAGTCAGTAGGTCAATGGGCTTGGAAAGGCCGCCGTCCGTCGTGTGGGACGTTAAGACGTGGCCCCGTGTGCTGGAGAGCCATACTCTGTGCAACGTTAAAGAACACGCTGTATGGCCTTGACGGGAGGCTACCATCTGTCTCCCAACAGCTGTTCCAGTGGGTCCCCTCCCCCAACCTTCTCTGAGACTTCGGGTCTGTGTGACCTGACCATTTAGCCCATGGTGTGCAAAAAAGTGCCACTCAGAGGTAAAACAACCCAAGCCGTTCGTCGGATGGAACGTTGCTCCCCCGTATGCAGGAGAGCCATATGCGAGAGAGCTACCATGTGTCTCCCAACAGATGTACCAGTGTGTCTCCTGCTCCCAACCTTCGGGGTCCGTGTGACCTGGCCATTTAGAACCATTGTGTGCAAAAAAAGTGCCGCTCATAGTTAAAACAACCCAATCTCTCGTTCTAGAAGGATTTTCCCCTTCGTGTGATAGGTGTTTAAAAAAAAGAACTTGAAAAATACGTGAATTATATACGTTTAATTTTTTCCTTTATTACCCTTACTAACATGCTCAAAGGGAGGTCCGATTCTCTTCGCTCTCTCCCTGGATCTGGCTTTGTATGTAATCGAACTTTAGTGTCCGAGTAGTTCATGATCGGATTGTTTTACCTCTCATCGGCCCTTTTGTGCCCCCAGTGTTCTAAATGACCAGGACACAAGGATTTAGCGAAGGCTGGGGTAGGGGATGCATTGGATAGCTGTTACGAGACAGATGGAAGCCTGCTGTCAAGGCCATTCAGTGTGTTCTTTAACGTGCACTGGGTATGACTTCTGCACAAGAGAGCCATATAGATGGACGTGCGACCTCTTGAACCATTCAGTGTGTTCTTTAACGTGCACTGGGTATGACTTCTGCACAAGAGAGCCATATAGATGGACGTGCGGCCTCTTGAACCATTCAGCGTGTTCTTTAACGTGCACTGGGTATGACTTCTGCACAAGAGAGCCATATAGATGGACGTGCGGCCTCTTGAACCATTCAGCGTGTTCTTTAACGTGCACTGGGTATGACCTCTGCACAAGAGAGCCATATAGATGGACGTGCGGCCTCTTGAACCATTCAGCGTGTTCTTTAACGTGCACTGGGTGTGACTTCTGCACAAGAGAGCCATATAGATGGACGTGCGACCTCTTGAACCATTCAGTGTGTTCTTTAACGTGCACTGGGTATGACTTCTGCACAAGAGAGCCATATAGATGGACGTGCGGCCTCTTGAACCATTCAGCGTGTTCTTTAACGTGCACTGGGTATGACTTCTGCACAAGAGAGCCATATAGATGGACGTGCGGCCTCTTGAACCATTCAGCGTGTTCTTTAACGTGCACTAGGTGTGACTTCTGCACAAGAGAGCCATATAGATGGACGTGCGGCCTCTTGAACCATTCAGCGTGTTCTTTAACGTGCATTGGGTATGACTTCTGCACAAGAGAGCCATATAGATGGACGTGCGGCCTCTTGAACCATTCAGTGTGTTCTTTAACGTGCACTGGGTATGACTTCTGCACAAGAGAGTCATATAGATGGACATGCGGCCTCTTGAATTCTCTTGGTTTTCACTATTTTATCGAACGGGTTTTAGAGGAGAAAAATCTAAGTGCTCACAGTAAGGACTCGAACCTGAACTCTGTCGGCTAAACCAACTTGCGCTTTAACTGGACAATAATAGGAAGGTAGCTATAAGAAGAAATAAGAACCACGAAAAATTATTGTAAGGGAAGAGCTCTCTCTTCGCAATACTTTACGAAAACTTTGATTTAAAGCAATGTGATTCGTTCCGATTTTCCTTCAGCAAGTAAAAAGATCTAGACTTTTATTCCTAAATCCGTTCATCATCTTAAAAGTAGAAAATCAAAACGTGATCAAATGCTTCGAATTCCTTCCAATTTTATAAACAAACAGAATAAAAACCTTCCTCTGCCCAAGTCTCGGATTTCATCACTTTAAGCGATCTCTGTGTGTTCACGTTGCTTCAACTTCGCAATAAAATCACAACCAGATCTACTCTCTCTCCGACATCGGACCCCACTCCCAGCATCCCACCCATCTTATCCTCATCTCGATCTTCGTCAAAGAAGAGGAACATTTCCATCCGACGTGCGGTTGCCTCTTCCAAAATCTGCCAAAATAAAAACCTATCTGTATCTTCTCTTAACTACACTTTCAGTCATAACAGGTGGTTTAAGAGGTTCCCGTTTCATATTGATTCTTAACTGTCCTCTTCGTTTATTCCCCCCCCCCCTCCCGTCAGATGCACCGTTTCATCATCTTCCTTTCGATCTGGAAATCCGCTACTGCAATCTTTAATTCACTTTTTTTTCAGCGAAAGAGAGAAATGCGAGCTGATATTTCCAAGGCAGAGAAAAAAAATGGAGTTGGACGACTTGGGACGACCTGAAAGCTAAAAGTTAGGACGAAATTTACTAGTTATTGTTGCTGTCTGGGTATCGTCTTTTTTTCCTCCCTGTTGCCAGATTACTTTCGGCGAATTCGAAGCAAGATCTTTTCAAAATTTAATGCTTGTCTGGCGGCTATTTTTATCGTACCGTTTTTAGTGTTTGTGAAGAAAAAATAACGAAAAAAAATATGAAAGAGGAAGTTGAAAAATATCTGAAAGATTTTTATCTTTATCAAAAAGAGCTATCGTATATCAGACGATTGGCAGAAAGTTTTTTGTCTTTAGATATTTCTATGTCCATATTTAGTGTGTTTATTATTGTTCAAAATATCGCTGGAGTCTCTGTGACTCGAATCTAAGCAATGGAATTTAAAATAAAAAATTGGATATATTTTTTATATTGCGAATTTAAATACAGACCAGAAAGGTTCAGTCTGTTTCGTAACTTAGCCTGGAAGTTTTAGTTGGGTTGTTTTACCTCTGAGCGGCACTTTTTTGCACACCATGGGCTAAATGGCCAGGTCACATGGACCCCGTAGGCTCAGAGGAGGTTGGGGGAGGGGACCCACTGAAACAGCTGTTGGGAGACAGATGGTAGCCTCCCGTCAAGGCCATCCAACATGTTCCTTAACGTGCACAGGGTATGGCTCTCCCGCACACGGGGCCACGGCTTTAACGTCCCATCCGACGGACGGCGGCCTTTCCAAGCCCATCGGTGTCCCCTACTGACCGTGGGCAGGGCGGGGTGTTTTGCGGAGATAAATCTCAACGCTGACCCAGCTGGGACTCGAACCTGGGAACTACAGATTACGAACCTGGCGCGCTACCGACTGAGCCACCCCCGCCCCAGGAAGTTTTAGAATTGAGCCTTTACAGTAAAACTTTTTGGCAACCTTAATGTGCAAATGACTAGAAATTAATTGCTATTGAAACACGCCAGATAAGAGAAAGACCGTTAAACCTCATTCAAACTGATTTAAAGCTGTTTAATAAGGTCAGAATTTCTTTCTCCAAATGCTTCAAAATGCATTTTAATAATTTTACTATGAAAATGTTTTAAATCCACAAAATATTTAAAAAAGTTATAAATTTGGTAAGTCATCGAAGAACACGAAGTGGCCTGAGGACGAGTACTGGTCTTAGTGGCCTGAGAACTAGTAACTGTTTAATGGCCGAGACCTAACAGTTGTTTTAGTGGCCCGAGAAGTAGCAATTGCTTTAGCGGCCTGAGAAGGAGCAATTGTTTAATGGCCTGAGAACTAGGAATTGCTTTTGTAGCCTGAGAACTAGCAGTTGTCTTAGTGGCCTGAGAGGTAGAAATTGTTTCAGTGGCCTCAGTGGCCAATTTCAGTAGAAATTGTTTTAGTGGACTCAGAATTAGTACTTGTATTAGCGGCCTGAGAAGTAGCAATTGTTTTAGTGGCCTGAGAAGTAGCAATTGTTTTAGTGGCCTGAGAAGTAGCAATTGTTTTAGTGGCCTGACGACAAGTGCTGGTTTTAGGGCCTGATATTTAATGCTGGATTTAGTGACCTGAGGACTAATATTGGTTTTAGGGGCTTGAGGATTAATACTGGTTTTAGTGGCCTGAGAACTAGTGATGGTTTTAGTGGACTGAGAATTACTACTGGTTTTAGTCGTCTGAATACTACAAAGGAGTGTGTGTTCACGTTTCATCATCTCAATTTCGCAATAAAATCACAAGATGAACTCTCTACACTCTCTCTGACATCAGATCCCTACTTCCAGCATCCCACCCATCTCATCACGATCTTCATCAAAGAAGAGGAACATTTCCATCCGACGTGCGATTTCCTCTTCCAAGATCGGTCAAAATGAAAATTGATATCTGAAGAGAGACGTGTTCGAAACTAAGCTTATGTAATTTCAATTTCTCTTAAAATCTACGTTATTTTGTTATTGAGAATTAAACACTTTTTCGTATGTTATGTAACTTTACTTGTTTCTATCACTTAATTACTTCAGCGTAAGATTGCAAAATTCAGTTGTTTCTTTGCTTGAGTTGGGTTGTTTTACCTCTGAGCCGCATTTTTGTGTACATTATGGGCAGATCATTGAACCGTAAGGGCTCAGAGAAGGATGGGAAAGGGACAGCTTTTAGGAAACGGATCCAAGCCTCCTCTTAAGACCATCCAGTGTACTTTTTCCATCCAAAGTGCACTGTCTACAGTTCTCGAGTCACGGATCCATGTCTTAAAGTTCCATCCGACCGACGGCGGCCTTTCTAGCCCATCTGGTATTCTTTTCTCCGAGGGCAGCAGAGAGAGAAAGCTGAGAAAATTTCAACTGAGGCAGGGTTGGGTTGGATTGTTTTACCTCTGAGCGGCACTTTTTTGCACACCATGGGCTAAATGGCCAAGTCACATGGACCCCGAAGGCTCAGAGAAGGTTTGGGGAGGGGCCCCACTGGAACAGCTGTTGGGAGACAGATGGTAGCCTCCCGTTAAGGCCATCCAGCGTGTTCTTTAACGTGCACAGGGTATGGCTCTCCCGCACACGGGGCCACGGCTTAACGTCCCATCCGACGGACGGCGCCCTTTCCAAGCCCATCGGTGTCCCCTACTGACCGTGGGCAGGGCGGGAATTTTGCGGAGATAAATCTCAACGCTGACCCAGCTGGGACTCGAACCTGGGAACTACAGATTACGAGCCTGGCGCGCTACCGACTGAGCCACCCCCGCCCCCTCAACTGAGGCAGAGTAGGGATTTGAATCTGAGACACCAGATCTCAAACGTGGTACGCTGCCGACTGATGAATCCCTATTCTTGATCTCAAATAAATGCATTCCCTGTCAGAAACCCGACAGTGTAAAAGTGAAATGTAGATTCTGTCATCTTCTAGTGCTCTAGTGAAATAAAGTTGACTGAAAAATCTCCTGGACGCGACTGCTCCTATTGTTTTAGAAAGACATCAATACTGTAGATAATTTAGCCGTGGCCCCGTAGGTGGGACAGCCATACCCTGTGAACGTTAAAGGAAACGTTGGATGGCCTTGACAGGGGAGGCTACCATTTGTCTCTTAACAGCTGTCCAGTGGGTCCACCTTTCCCAACCTTCTCTGAGTCCTCGGGGTCCTTTGACCTGTTCATTTAGCCTATTGCGTGCAAAAATGTGCTAGTCAGAGGACATTTTGCTGGAGGACGACTGAAAATTAAAGATTGACGTATGCGCCGACGGGTTTCTTTCATTACGAATTTTTCTCATTTACGCCATTTTATTAAGAATTTATTTGCATTCCTTTTATTTTTCCCACACATTTTTTGACGAATATAATAAGACTGGAAACGTAACAGAAAATGAACAAAGAAACTGAAAATTTCCTAAGACTCACATGAAACAGGGACGTACCCAGAGGAAGACGGACCCAGAGGAAGACGGCCCACCGAAAATCCTGACGTCTTGTACTAAATCTCAAATTTGTCTATCTTTTTTGAAATCCAAAACAGTTGTCTTTGTACCATTTTCTTTTAGCCTCCATATTTTATGTCCGACACTAAAAATAGATAAAAAAAACAACAACTATAAAGCCTAATTCCATATAGAATATCAATTCAACTTTCCTGTTCAGCGAAATATTTTAGTAATTGGGAAATCTTATTCAAGTCTTATTCTCAGGGCTATTTTTAGTAAACCATGCATCAAATGAACATTGCTTTGTGTTTCGCTTGAAGCAGTGGACCGATCAATGGTAAATTTTCAGCTCTGGCTCTTGGGTTGTTTTACCTCTGAGCGGCACTTTTTTGCACACCATGGACTAAATGGCCAGGTCACAAGGACCTCGAAGGCTCAGAGAAGATTGGGGGAGGGGACTCACTGGAACAGCTGTTGGGAGACAGATGATAGCCTCCCGTCAAGGCCATCCAGCGTGTTCTTTAACGTGCACAGGGTACGACTCTCCCGCACACGGGACCACGGCTTAACGTCGCATCCGACGGACGGTGGCCTTTCCAAGCTCATCGGTGTCCCCTACTGACCGTGGCAGGGCGGGGAATTTTGCGGAGATAAATCTCAACGCTAACCCAGCTGGGACTCGAACCTGGGAACTAAAGATTACGAACCTGGCACGCTACCGACTGAGCCACCACCACCACCCCTTTTGACTTCACCAAGGGAAAAGAGCTTTTTCAATATTCGCGTATAAAGCTGATTTAATCTTTTTTCATGAATTTTATTTTTCAAACTCCGCCAATATTTGTTCTTTATTTTTTAAATCATTGATAAAGGAAACAGTGGAATTCCATTGATAAAATTTGTATCAAATATCTTACGATTTCACCATTCTGTGGGCGGGGGTGGCTCAGTCGGTAGCGCGCCAGGCTCGTAATCTGTAGCGAAGGGCCGCCATCCGTCTCTCTTGTGAAAGGCCGCAGTCCGTCGGATGGGACGTTAAGCCGTGGCCCCGTGTGCGGGAGAGCCATACCCTCTGCACGTTAAAGAACACGCTGGATGGCCTTGACGGGAGGCTACCATCTGTCTCCCAACAGCTGTTCCAGTGGGTCCCCTCCCCCAACCTTCTCTGAGCCTTCGGGGTCCATGTGACCTGGCCATTTAGCCCATGGTGTGCAAAAAAAGTGCCGCTCAGAGGTAAAACAACCCTAACAATCAACCACCATTCTGAGCCACATTATGAATTTTAGGTTTTTCGGGTTCGGTTGTTTTACCACTGAGTGGCACTTTTTTGCACACCATGGGCTAAATGGCCAGGTCACAAGGACCCCGAAGGCTCAGAGAAGGTTGGGGAAGGGGACCCACTGGAACAGCTGTTGGGAAACAGATGGTAGCCTCCCTTCAAGGCCATCCAGCTATGTAAATATAAAGTGTACTGACTAGAACACGCTGACTAGAGTACTGAATATCCAGCGTGTTCTTTAACGTGCACATTGTATGGCTCTCCCTAATAAGGAGCCACGTCTTAACGTCCCATTCGACGGACGGCGGTCTTTACAAGCCTATCGGTGTCTCCTACTGACGGAGGGCAGAGCGGGGAGTTTTACGGAGATAACGCTGACCAAGCCGGGACTCGAACCTGGGAACTGCAGATCACGAGCCTGGCACACCACCGACTGAAAATCGGCCCCTAATGAATATAGTAATTATAATGATAAGCAATACAGTTTTGTTAACGAAAGAGCAAAATTAATATTAAACATAACATGTGATTTGTAATATTGAATTATGAAATAACATTTAAAAATCAGATTATTCATTTGAAATATAAACATTTACTCGCTTTTTTTTAAGTGTAGAAATCAGCAAATTGCTAAATCAAAAAATCAGCTAAATTATCAGAAGTATCGGACATTTCTATGTCATGTGAATGGAAACTTTAACTTAAGCCATTTTTAGTAAAATGACAAAAAAAAAGGAAAAATCTCAAAAAATTCCCCCAAAATCTAGATTTTTGAGCAATATTTGTTTACTATTTAAAGAATTCTACAAACTGAAACATTTCACATCAGTGTTGCAACTCGTAAGAATTTCCCATAAAATTATAACAAATCGTTTACTGAAATAAAAGTAATTTTTCATGTTTAATTAACGTTTTTCGCTTTGCATCGATTTTGAAACAGTGTTTAGAACAAATGAAACAAGAAGCATCTGCTGTCAAATATTTCAGCTTCAGGAATTCTTTAAATAATAAAAGAATATTTTCTAAAATCGAAAATTGAATATAATTCATCGAGAACCTAGTCGCTCAAAAAAAGTATCCGAACACTATGGTTGAGTACAGAATTCATAAAAAATATCTGGAAAACGAGTTTTTTAGAAATTAGTGACCTGGCAACCTTCGTGTCACGTGACATATCTGGCAACGAGTTTTTTTTTTAGAAATTAGTGATCTGGCAACCTTCGTGTCACGTGACACGAAGGTTGCCAGATCACTAATTTCTAAAAAAAACTCGTTGACAGATGTTTTTTTATGAATTCTGTAAGCAACCATAGTGTTCGGATATTTTTTTTGAGCGACTGTACAAATTCATCTTCTACAGCATTCTTCTAAAATTCTTATTTTCAAAGTTAGGGAGCCTTTGTGATTTTCATAAAACATGAAGGGAAAAATCCATTCTTTAAACACCATCCGTCGGATGGGACGTTAAGCCGTGGCCCCATGTGCGGGAGAGCCATACCCTGTGCACGTTAAAGAACACGCTGGATGGCCTTGACGGGAGGCTACCATCTGTCTCCCAACAGCTGTTCCAGTGGGTCCCCTCCCCCAACCTTCTCTGAGCCTTCGGGGTCCATGTGACCTGGCCATTTAACCTATGGTGTGCAAAAAAGTGCCGCTCATAGGTAAAACAACTCAACCCATTCTTTAAAAGTTCATTTTCGATTTTCAAGAGAGAGTTGAAAAAAAGTATAATCGCTCTCCATGGATACTTGCATTATTATTAGTTCTTCTAAGAATCAGAAAATATTATTGTTACTTAAACAAATTATAGCTTTTAAATGACAGCATCACGATTAGGGACGGGTAGCGCGCTATTTAGAGTCGGTAGCGCGCCACGCTCGTAATCTGTAGTTCCTAAGTTCGAGTTCCAGCTGAGTCAGCGTAGCGTTGAAATTTATCTCCGTAAAACTCCCCGCCGTGCCCACGGAGTAATAATATAATAATAATCTTTATTTTATTCCGCCATTCAGTACACTATACATTTACATAGCATAATTATCTAATAACAATTGATACATACATGAGAAAAATCGAGAAGTGAAATTGTTGAGAAATATCAATTGCATCAGAAAAGGTAAATAACAATCATATTAAAATATTAATAGGAAAGGCGAAACAAAAAAGGAGAGCAGAGTAAGTTGACGCTTATTTTTAGTTCATGCTCCCTATTTCCTTTAAAGTTCAATTATGGCAACAGTAATGTATATACAAATAGTAAAAGATCAAATGGTTATGAGACATATTACACTGATACATAGAAGAAGGTTTCATTGCTTTGTAAGAAGAAACGTTCGACATTTGATTTTAAATAATTTTAAAGATTTTGCATTTTTAACATCATCTGGAAGTTCAGACCAAATTTTTACTGCATTATATTTGATAGATCTCTGCCCAACTGACAATCAACACATGGGTAAACTCAGATTCTGTCTGTAACGTGTTGCATAATTATGAAAATCCTAATGACTCTGAAAATAGTCTTCAAATCTATCCAATTTAATCAATCTCATTGTAATCGAATGCAGAAAATTTCCTGATATCAGTTTGTAATTATTATAGACATTAAGGATTTTAACCTCAGAAAATAAGTGTGTCACAGGATCATAATATTTTTTCCAACAATATATCTAACAATTCTTTTCTGAAGACGGATATATAACATTCAGATTACAGTCATAAGTATTAATCCAGACTAAAATCCCATATGTCACATAAGAATAAATGAAAGAATAATATAAATTTATCAAAATTTGCTTATTAACCAGATGAGTATTTTACCAATCATACCAATTTTCCGTGACAGAGAGTAGTGGATACCGATGGGCTTGGAAAGGCCGCCGTCCGTTGGATGGGACGTTAAACCGTGGTCCCGTCTACAGAAGAGCCATATCCTGTGCACGTTAAAGAATACGCTGGATGTCCTTGACGGGAAGCTACCATCTATCTCCCAACAGCTGTTCCAGTGGGTCCCTATGTGAGCTTTCGGCCTTTCCAGTGGGTCTCTATGTGAGATCCCACCTTCCCTGAGCCTTCGGGGTTATTGTGACCTGGCCATTAAGCCCATTGTATGCAAAAATGCGCCGCTTAGAGATAAAACACAAAGCATCACGATTAGTTGACACTCCTAGGCTGGTGTTTAACATGCTTAATGGAAAATCCTGTCTTGTTGTCCACTTTCACAACGTAGTTCCTAAGCGAGTTACCCTTTAAACACAAAAGATTTGCCCCCCCCCCACAATAAGGTGGCAAATCATTGCTGTGAAAGAAAATTCCTTGGCACTTTGACAATGACACTCCACCCACAAAATATCAAATTTCTAGCAATATATATATATGGTTTATAATATTCGGTTAGAAATTTGTCATTTTTTCCAAATTTTCGACCATTAGTGGAAAATTTTGAAAATGCAAATGATAATATTTCATCAATACTTATCCAAACCAAAAATAATTTTTACAATCTATCTTAAAAAGAAGCAATATTTAATATCTCTTAGGCAATATGTATGTCACTCATTTTTCGAAAAACTCGCCGTTTCGGAGAAAATGATCATTCGACAGAATTATTATTCCAAGAATTGACTTTCTAAAAACATCATTCATTATCAAAACTTAACAATTTGTCAAGATGGGTTAGGCTGTTTTTCCTCTCAGCGACACTTTTTTGCACACAATGGGCTAAATGGCCAGGTCACAAGGACCCCGAAGGCTGAGAGAAGGTTATGGGAAGGGGACCCACTGGACAGCTGTTAGGAGACAGATGGTAGCCTCCCGTCAAGGCCATCCAGCATGTTCTTTAACGCAGGGGTTCTCAACGTGGATTACGCCGTGAGAGCTCAAAAGTCGCGAGATCTAGTAATAAGTTCATTTCACTGATTACCCAGTAAGATGTTTATAATTTTATAAGATTTTTTAAATTGTTTATGCCCTTTTTTGTGTTTATCGATATATGTAATTTATGAATACAAAATTTAATGTGTATATATACATGTTTTATTTTATTCCCATTGTTATACTGTAACAATAATTTTATCTATCTATACAAGGGGTACGCCAGTTGCATACACATTTCCAGGGGGTACGTGAAGCATAAAAGGTTGAGAACCACTGATCTATATGTTTTATTTTATACCCATTGTTATTCTATAACTATACTGTAGTTTTATCTATCTATACAAGGGGTAGGCCAGTTACATAAACATTTCCAGGGGGTACGTGAAGCATAAAAGGTTGAGAAGCACTGATATATATGTTTTATTCCCATTGTTATACTATAACTATAGTTTTACCTATCTATACAAGGGGTACGCCAGTTACATACACATTTCCAGTGGGTACGTGAAGCATAAAAGGTTGAGAACCAGTGATATATGTCTTAATTTATACCCATTGTTATACTATAACTATAGTTTTATCTATCTATACAAGGGGTACGCCAGTTACATACACATTTCCAGGGGGTACATGAAGCAAAAAAGATTGAGAACCATTGATATATGTTTTATTTTATTCCCATTCTTATACTATAACTGTAGTTTTATCTATCTATACAAGGGGTACGCCAGTTACATACACATTTCTAGGGGGTACGTGAAGCATGAAAGGTTGAGAACAACTGATATAAGTTTTATTCCCATTGTTATATTATAACTATAGTTTTATCTATCTATACAAGGGGTACGCCAGTTACATACATATTTCCAGCGGGTACGTGAAGCATATCAGTGGTTGAGAACCACTGATATATGTTTTATTTTATTCCCATTTTTGTACTATAACTATAGTTTTATCTATCTATACAAGGGGTACGCCAGTTACATACACATTTCCAGGGGGTACGTGAAGCATAAAAGGTTGAGAACCACTGATATTTATGTTTTATTTTATTCCCATTGTTATACTATAACTCTAGTTTTATCTATCTATACAAGGGGTACGCCAGTTACATACACATTTCCAGGGAGTACGTGAAGCATAAAAGGTTGAGAACCACTGATATATAAGTTTTATTTTATTCCCATTGTTATACTATAACTATAGTTTTATCTATCTATGCAAGGGGTACGCCAGTTACATACACATTTCCAGGGGGTACGTGAAGCACAAAAGGTTGAGAACCACTGATATATATGTTTTATTTTATACCCATTGTTATACTATAACTATAGTTTTATCTATCTATACAAGGGGTACGCCAGTTACATACCCATTTGCAGGGGGTACGTGAAGCATAAAAGGTTGAGAACCACTGATATATATGTTTTATTTTATACCCATTGTTATACTATAACTATAGTTTTATCTATCTATACAAGTGGTACGACAGTTACATACACATTTCCAGGGGGTACGTGAAGCATAAAAGGTTGAGAACCACTGGTCTAGGCAGTTCATTTGAGCATAGGTAGAGAGAGGATTTTATTGTCTTTTTCCATCACTGTGATGAATTGACGGGACACCAACCTAGGGAAGTTGCAGAGACTCATAGAGATCACGAGGCGGCCTTGAAAAGATTGCAGAGTGACTAACTCTCAGGGCAGAACAGCAGGGAAATTTGTCAATATTCACTAATCCGTATGCCTCGACTAAAAATATTCGTTATATCCGTAAAGAACAGAAAAAAAACATTTGTAATAAAAAGAAAGTACAACTTAGTTTAATAATATTTTACATATTATATCTCAATTTTAAAAAATATTCCTTTAATAGTAATTGAAACTGAATTATTTGACAGCAGTGTCTGCCCGTCCTAAACACTTTCAAAATGGATACAACTAAAAAATCTAATTCAGAGAAACAATTGAAAGTGAATGGACTTTTTTTCGTTATAAACGAGTTTGATTGTATCTTAAAAGTTTGTTTGAAATTGAGTTTTTAGTTTACATCAAATTCTCTTTAAATTTCCATGAAAAATTTTGTAGTTTCCATCAATTTTGAAAGTGTTTAGGCGGGCAGACACTGCTGTCAAATAATTCTGTTTGAATAGCTATTAAAGAATATTTTTTAAAACTGAGATTTGAATATATTGGAATGAGATTGATAATTTATCTCCAGTTGCATTTCTCTGTAAAACAGCTTATTATCAAAGTTCGATAACTCTGAATGAGGTTTCCTGTTCACAAAAAATATGGACGTATCCTAATACTTTAGTAACACGTTGTATATTCTCATAATCCATATTCTATTAAAACTTTAGATTGAGAGCGGAGAGAGTGCTACGAAGAGTGGGTTGGGTTGTTTTACCTCTGAGCGGCACTTTTTTGCACACCATGGGCTAAATGGCCAGGGTTGGGTTGGGTTGTTTTACCTCTGAGCGGCACTTTTTTGCACACCATGGGCTAAATGGCCAGGGTTGGGTTGGGTTGTTTTACCTCTGAGCGGCACTTTTTTGCACACCATGGGCTAAATGGCCAGGTCACATGGACCCCGAAGGCTCAGAGAAGGTTGGGGGAGGGGACCCACTGGAACAGCTGTTGGGAGACAGATGGTAGCCTCCCGTCAAGGCCATCCAGCGTGTTCTTTAACGTGCAGAGGGTATGGCTCTCCCGCACACGGGGCCACGGCTTAACGCCCCATCCGACGGACGGCGGCCTTTCCAAGCCCATCGGTGTCCCCTACTGACCGTTGGCAGGGCGGGGAATTTTTGCGGAGATAAATCTCAACGCTGACCCAGCTGGGACTCGAACCTGGGAACTACAGATTACGAGACTGGCGCGCTACCGACTGAGCCACCACCGCCCCGAAAGTTAAGGGAAGGGGAGTACAAGCAAGGCCACCTCGATGTAACAGACCTGGACACTGCAGTCAATAGAAGACCTAATTTTCAAAAATATAGCAGTTTGAATTATATATGGATTTCAAAAAATTCAACTGGTAGTTATTTATTTTTAAAAATTTGGCAATTAATTTTATGATGTTTTTAAATATTTTAATAAAATCCTAACGAATAAATTATTTCATTTTAACTTGTTTTAAAATAAATGGCTTTAACTTAAATTTTAAATCAATTAAATCAATGACATGCGTATACATAATTAATTTCCCTCCTTTTGTTCAAAGCTGTCCAAGGCCTGGTGTATCAAGGTGGCCTTGGTAACAGGCCAGCCGTTGGGAGACAAATGTAAGCCTCCATCAAAGCCATCTAGCGCGTTCTCTAACATGCACAGGGTATGGCTCTTCTGTACACAGAGCCATGGTTTAACGTCCTTCTCGACAGACCGTGATCTATCCAAGCACATCGGTGTCCCTTTTCTTACTTAGGGCAGGGCGGGTTTCGAGGAGATAAATCTCAACGCTGGCACAGAGAGGTTGTTACCCATCTGTGTCAGCGTTTTACCTCTGAGTGGCACTTTTTTTGCACGCAGTGGGCAGAACTTGTTGACCAGATTTCTTGATTGATTTCTTGAACAGGTCACAAGGGTCCCGAAGTCTGGAACAGCTGTTGGGAGATAGGTGTTAGCCTTCCGTCAAGGTTATCTAGTGTGTTCTTTAACGCGCACAGGGTGTAGCTCTCCTGCACACGGGACCAGAGTTTAACGTCCGATTCGACGGACGGTGGCCTTTTCAAGCCCAGCGGCAGGGCGGAAAGCTTTGCAGAGATAAATCTCAACGTTGTCATAGCTGGAACTGGAATCTGGGAACTGCAGATTATGAGCCTGGTGCACTACCCACTGAGCTACCACCGCTCCGCACAAATGAGACTCGAGCCTGGGAATTGCAGATTATTAATGTGGAGCGCTACCGACTGAGCCAATCCCAGCCCACACAGCAAACTGGAGCGTGTGCAACAACTGAGGTGTCCCTCATAACAAATTGGAGCGTGTGCAACAACTGAGGTGTCCCTCATAGCAAACTAGAGCGTGTGCAACAACTGAGGCAAACTGGAGCGTGTGTGACCAGTTTGTAACTGAGGTGTCCCTCATAGCAAACTGGAGCGTGTGCAACAACTGAGGTGTCCCTCACAGCAACTGGAGCGTCTGTAGTAACTACACACGCTAAAGTTAGTTCTGAAGCAAACCAAGTTGTCGGTAATAGTTTTAAAATGCCAGAATATTGTTACGATAGATGAACGTGCTACAATGAACTTGTGATGTAACGTATCGTCTTGATGCTCGCGTGAACTACAGCGTGAGAATTACGTCACAAATTACTTTGAAAGAATTTAACTTAAAATAAAGAATAAATCGTTGTAATAAAGAGGAATCAGAGTGTGGAGGATAACAGTTTGTTTTAGTCTGTGCGGTGTAGTGTAAAGAAGAAACGATTTTATTTGGTGTGGTCACGGGAAGTTAAATAAGTTTATTAGTGTTGATTCTGTTAACGTTCTGACAATAAAAAGAAGGATGCTTAGGACACTTAAAAATGTGGCTGAGGAGGTTTTATGTTAGTCGAACAAGCAGAGCTGATCTCAACTTTTCTGTAGGAAGACTTCATCGTTTGATTGCATAGTTATCTTTAGTTTGTTCGCAAGGATTGGGAAGGTTATTCTCGATAGATTGCAGATTAGTCACAAATATGAATAGATTGCAGATTGTTTACAAATATGAATAGATTGCAGATTGTTCACAAATATGAATAGCTTGCAGATTGTTTACAAATATGAATAAATTGTTCACAAATATGAATAGATTGTTCACAAATATGAATAGATTGCAGATTGTTCACAAATATGAATATATTGCAGATTGTTCACAAATATGAATAGCTTGCAGATTGTTTACAAATATGAATAAATTGTTCACAAATATGAATAGATTGTTCACAAATATGAATAGATTGCAGATTGTTTACAAATATGAATAGATTGCAGATTGTTTACAAATATGAATAAATTGTTCACAAATATGAATAGATTGTTCACAAATATGAATAGATTGCAGATTGTTCACAAATATGAATATATTGCAGATTGTTCACAAATATGAATAGTTTGCAGATTGTTTACAAATATGAATAAATTGTTCACAAATATGAATAGATTGTTCACAAATATGAATAGATTGTTCATAAATATGAATAGATTGCAGATTGTTTACAAATATGAATAGATTGCAGATTGTTTACAAATATGAATAGATTGCAGATTGTTTACCAATATGAATAGATTGCAGATTGTTCACAAATATGAATAGATTTCAGATTGTTCACAAATATGATTGTACCGCTTATCTATTATTGCAAAAAGCCTTAATTTTATGCTTTGAATATATATAATAGGAATTATAGAGGAAACATCTCTTTGTATGAATAGTAATAAGGTGCTAAGTTCTTCTGAAGATTTATTTTTATACTGATAAAGATTTGTGTTGGTTGACTTTAGTTCATATCATTTTTTTTATTCATACTTTTGTAATAAATTACATTATTTTAGAATTATAATTGTTAAATACTATTTTTTTTAACTCAAGCTCAGTTTCCATCCGTTTAATTCATAACAATATTTTGAAACGTTAATAACGCCAAACTACTCAAAACGCTTTCTGTGTGAACATAGCCTTAGTACTTGGAAGGGGAAAGTGTGCATGCAGAGTGTACAAGATGGAAAGTAAAGAAAGAGGAGCAAGAGAGGACCTAGGAAAAGAGAAACCTTTGGAGAATAGCCGAGACTCTTGAATAAATTAGAAGTTCAAGTGGTTAAGGGAATTAGAAATGGAATGTGTGGAAAGCACACAGCTGAGAGGATTGGAACGAGTTTAAGTTACTTGGTTGATTGAAAACCAAAACGCCGTTTCTTTGCTGTTCAGATTAAATAAGCAAATCGGAATCAGTGATAGGCCACAGCGGGCTAGTGGTGGGGCAAACTCGAACCACAGGGAAGCGAAGTCAATTTAGATGAAGGTAGAGAAAGACACGTGTAATGCAAAAGAAAAATACACCGGAAATGAAACTAATCATTATAAGGTCAACTAATGTAAACTCTGTTCAAAAGTGCTTGGGCATTTCATACGTTATACGAATGAGAAATCAAATTCAATTTAAAATTCAATCAAAATTATAAATGAGGTTTTTTTTTGCCGAAAAATATCAGCAGATAAATTCTAGATCTCTCTCAACAGTCTTCATTTAATCGCGATGTGACAGAATTAGCTTAATTCTTCTGTCTTTCTTTGCCAAGGTTTGTAGAGATTGCGAAATCATCCGAGAATTATCATGTGAAGGAAAATCCAAATTTGAAACTTAAAATCTTCATAAATGAACTTCTTGTGGGAATGAGAATTAATCTGAAGATTTCAAGGTATATTAAAGCTTTAAATCAAGCCTGTTTCTCGAGAATTTAAATCAAATCTGTTTGAAACTTGAATTTTGCGTTTAAGAGTTATGGCATTGAAATATTCCTCTTTAAACATTTTGCTACAACTGACTAAACCCGAACCAATTATTAGTTGAATCCACAGTTTTATAAATAATTATGGGAAATAGTTCGACATAATAATCTTAATTTGTGTTGTAATTAGCATTCGTGATAAATTTTTAAGATGGAATATTTAACTTAAAAATTTGCCTAACAGCAATATTGCCGAAATTCAAAATTTAGATACACTTTCAGGGGACAAGAAAAACGAATTCAACAAAATCAGAGAAGTTTAAAAATTCCAGCTGTATTTTAATTTTTCCCAATTACAATATTTTCTCTAGGCTTAACATGTGAAAGAAACAATTAAATACCTGCTCAAGCAGCTGCTTTCTACAGTGGTCTGACAGGAGCCTGTCAGTTTATATGCCACAGTAGGTCTGTGAGGGTGGCAGGGTTGGGTTATTTTACCCCTGTGCGGCACTTATTTGCACACCATGGGCTAAATGGCCAGGTCACACGGACCCCGAAGGCTCAGAGAAGGTTGGGGAAGGGGACCCACTGGAACAGCTGTTGGGAGACAGATGGTAGCCTCTCATCAAGGCCATCCAGCGTGTTCTTTAACGTGCACAGAGTATGGCTCTCCCGCACACGAGGGCCATGGCTAATGTCCCATCCGACGGACGGAGGATGGCAGGACCTCAGCAGAAAAACAACACATCCATGCCTTACCCGGGGCTCGAACCCAGGTCCCTTAGATCAGTAGCCAAGTGTGCTAACCACTCGACCAGGGGACGGGACTGACGCAATTTTGTTTTCATGTTCATAAAAGGATTTTGTTTTCTTCCTCATAATTATTTATGAAGAAACAGAATTTTCCAGAGATCTAATGCAGTTAATCGCTCATAGCACTGAAGACTATGAGTTGAATGAATGCAAAGCGAAAAAAATACACATCTAACAAGAAAATGCGAACAATACGAAAATACGGATGGCAAGAAAATACGCAGATAATAAGAAAATACAAACAAGAAAATACGCAGATAATAAGAAAATACAAACAAGAAAATACACAGATAAGAAAATAGAACAGGAAAAATACCCAGATCACAAAAAAATACACAGAGAAATGCACATAAGAAAATACGCAATATTAATAGTTGTCGAAAATGCTGACTTGCCCACGTGCTATTGGAAAGAGAAAATTTTGATGGTATATCGTTTTGCCGTCCCGTGGCCGAGTGTTTAGCACGCTGGGCTACTGATTTATGAGACCTGGGTTCGAGCCCCGGTTAAGGCATGGATGTAGTAATGTTTTTCTGCTGAGGTCCCGCCATCCTCTCAGACCTTCTACTGTGGCGTATAAACTGACAGGCTCCTGTCAGACTCTGTGGCAAGCAGCTGCTTGAGGGGGTATTTATTTTTTTTTATTTATTTATATCGTTTTACGATTGATGTACCAAATTGTAGCACAGAAATAATTTCTTTCGGCAAGTTCTACAGTCTCTGAGATTCCTTTTTGTCTCATCTCTCAGAGATAAATTTCGATGGACGTAATTAAAAAGAACAATCTATGGTCACTTAAACTTAAAAGAGTCCCGAAGGGTTCATTATCAACATTCTGTTTATTGAACATTTTATCGATTACGCATCCAAAAGTTATATTTTTCTCGATTTCTTTTGCAAACGATTTTAAATTATTCACATGAACTCTTGCAGAAGTTACTTAAATTGATCAGAAAAAAAAAGTTATACTATGCGAAGGAGTGGAGAAATTCGGAAAAATCTGACAGAGAGAAATTTTTACCACAAACCACGACACGAACGTGATAGGGAGGGGCAGAATACTTTTTTATACATTTATGTGCTTTGAAAATGAGGAGCATGGATTCAATGGTGAAAGTTAATGTTCTTTTCCCAAGAAATATTTCTCTAACTGTTGTAGCTTTTTCGTAATTTGGAAAGTAACAAGACACACCAGAAAATTAATTCGCGAATGGCAAGTGGGCAGGTGCATTTCCACAGCACTGATTATGGGAGTTTCAAAAGTCGGTACATAAAGGACTTGATAAGTTTACCCCAACTTGCGAAACGCTACCTATTTTCCATGATTAATGATTCGACAACAATGAGATACAGTTGCTCAAAAAATATCCGAACACCATGGTCGATTACAGAATTCATTTGGGTTGTTTTACCTCTGAGCGGCACTTTTTTGCACACCATGGGCTAAATGGCCAGGTCACATGGACCCCGAAGGCTCAGAGAAGGTTGGGGGAGGGGACACACTGGAACAGCTGTTCGGAGACAGATGGTAGCCTCCCGTCAAGGCCATCCAGCGTGTTCTTTAACGTGCACAGGGTATGGCTCTCCCGCACACGGCGCAACGGCTTAAAGTCCCATCCGACGGACGGCGGCCTTTCCAAGCCCATCGGTGCCCCCTACTGACCGTGGGCAGGGCGGGGAGTTTTGCGGAGATAAATCTCTACGCTGACCCAGCTGGGACTCGAACCTGGGAACTACAGATTACGAGCCTGGCGCGCTACCGACTGAGCCACCCCCGCTTCCGAAGAGGTAATGGAATTTTGCGTAAATTTTAGAACATTTCAAAATGAGAATAAAAAGTCCAATCTCTGGGGTGTTAATTCGGAACAAATGCACATAAAACGAAACAGAATCAGAGATATATACTTTGGTCAAAATTCATGGACGAAATCAAACATTCGCGTGTACCAAATGAAACCAACGGTTACTGGTTAAAAGTGCTCCTAAGTGTGGACTTATGGGACATATATTCTATACGGCATATTCTTAAATAAAGCCCATGGTTAAGGGTCCGTTTTCCTAAATGAAACCCTTGATTATGGTACCAAAATGCTCCAAAATGAAACCTTTGGTTACGGCAGAATGGAATTAAGAATCTGTTCGCAATGGGATTTTAGAACTAGGTTATATTTGAGGCCTATAACATTCTACAAAATCATAAAATTTGATTTAGTTGGGTCTTCTGTAGGTCCAGGGATCTAGGCTATGGATTAACTGGACTATGCGTTAATCCGATACTGGTCATGGATCTTAAATGCATTTTAAAAAAGCCATGATTGCAGGCGTAATATCCGCCTAAAAGAACTCAAGTTTGCGTTTCTAACATGCTCCGAAACGGATCCCAATGGTTGCAGGTCTACCAAGCACCGAAATGAAACTCATGGTTTTGGATCTAACATACCCCTAAACGAAACTCATGATTGGGAATCTAACATGCTCCTAAACGAAACTCATGGTTGCTGGTATAACATGCTCCTAAACGAAACTCATGGTTGCTAGTATAACATGCTCCGAAACGAAACTCATGATTGGGAATCTAACATGCTCCTAAACGAAACTCATGGTTGCTGGTCTAACATGCTCCTAAACGAAACTGATGATTGCGGACTTAACATATTCCTAAAGAAACTCAGGGTTGCAGGCCTAACATGATCATTAAAGAAGTCCCGATTGCGGGCGTGACCTGCTCCTAAACGAAACTGATGGTTTTGGATCTAACATACTCCTAAACGAAACTGATGATTGCTGGTTTAACATGCTCCTAAACGAAACTGATGATTGCGGACTTAACATATTCCTAAAAAGAAACTCATGGTTGCAGGCCTAACATGCTCATTAAAGAAGTCCCGATTACGGGCCTGATCTGCTCCTAAACGAAACTGATGGTTGCGGGACTACATACTCCTAAACGAAACTCATGGTTGCAGATCTAACATGCTCTTGGACCCCCATGGTTAAAATTCACTCTCGCTCCCTCCTGCGCTTACCGCACGCAATTGAAGACGAAGATAAATTCCATTCTAAAACCGTCAGTTTTTTCAAAATTTTTCGTCACGTATTTAAATAAATATTGCAATCCATCTGGTGAGACCTGAGCTTTGTAAAGGGTTAAGATCAAAGCATCTTATTACATCTTTTAGATGGCCTTTCTCTGCATGATGGGAGACTCTCTCGGGCATTCTGTCTTTCGCCGAGAAATAATATTGGCTCTTCTAAGAGCAGAGGTGCCAAATTTGAATACAAAAATCATTCTGTCGCTTGTTTATTCTATGTGAATAGAATTGGAGTCAGGGAGAGAATCCATAATATAAACAAAACTCTGCACCTTCTTACCGACATATATATACGCCACATACTCGACGTGTTCGGAAAAATTTATAAACACGTTGTGAATAACGGTGAGTATTGAAACTGAATAAATATGATTACTTTTCTTGGCGATGCAGATTGCGGTGCGATGGAATTGCAAAAGTGAAAATCGATATATTGGAGGAAATAATTTTTGCGTTTAGTTTATGCAATATTTTATGATTCAGAAACACATGATTTTGGTTTATTATGAATTATACATTTCTTATGGAGCGCTGTGCGAACTGAGATATAGAGTTCCAATGAGAATTTGTTTTTAAATTTTGAAAATTTTGATCGAAATTGGAGTTGGCGGGCATTAATAGGGAGAAGGTTTTTTTCGACTAACCACAGGAAAGGAAAAAAATAAAATGCAGCTCCATAAAAGAAAATATTTAACACAGCTTTAAAGCTACAAAGATAAATAAACAAAAGGTCCTTCTAAGGACTAAACACCCACAAATTATATCACAACACGTTTTCATTTCTTTGCACTTCTTTTCTGTCATTATTCCTCTCTACTACTTCTGGGCCTCCTCTACTTCGAATCTACTGAAACTTGGCACCTTCAGCCAGCTATCTGCAACGCATCTGGAGCGGGGGTGGCTGAGTCGGTAGCGCGCCAGGCTCGTAATCTGCAGTTCCCAGGTTCGAGTCCCAGCTGGGGCAGCGTTGAGATTTATCTCCGCAAAATTCCCCGCCCTGCCCACGGTCAGTAGGGGACACCGATGGGCTTGGAAAGGCCGCCGTCCGTTGGATGGGACGTTAAGCCGTGGCCCCGTGTGCGGGAGAGACATACCCTGTGTACGTTAAAGAAACGCTGGATGGCCTTGACGGGGCCTACCATCTGTCTCCCAACAGCTGTTCCAGTGGGTCCCCTCCCCCAAACTTCTCTGAGCCTTCGGGGTCCATGTGACCTGGCCATTTAGCCCATGGTGTGCAAAAAAGTGCCGCTCAGAGGTAAAACAACCCAACGCATCTGATAGAAAAACACTTCAAGAGGACAGGAGTCCTAACTTCAATTTCCAGCATTGTTTCATCGTAGACCCTACGCCCTATCAAATAAAGTGACAATAAAAAACTCACCTTTTGGGAAGAAAAGAATACGTTCAACACGAACAGTTGGATTCTTAGGCAGATGGCTCAACAGACCAACCTTGCTGAATTTCAAGATGAAGATAAGAAGAAAAAAGTCATTACTGATATACGAAGCATGAAATCTCGAACTTGAGTTATTTGTCTGAATATGAGAGTTACTTGCTTTGCTATTATTTTCTTTCAGATCTGATTATTGTGAGTATTATTTTCGAACTGATAGTTGCGAGCAATTTTTACGAAATGAAACTCACGAGAGTGCAGCTTTTAACAAACTTTGTGCGTTACACTGAAGTACGAATATAACGAAATCAAGGGAGAACAAAACATACCGAAATGCTACAAAAGAAGCACGTGATAGTTGCACACTACAAAACAACATTATGAAAGAAATTTACTTTGCATTGGAGTTTACTTCTTAAAAGAGTCGGTAATTTCTTTTTTAATTGTCTGTTGTAAAAAATCAACTCTTTGTGAATTCTTAAACGGTGTCGTAACACATTGTCTGGAATATCTTTCCGTGTTATTTCGAAAAGGCAAAAATTTCGCGCCATATTGTTTGCTAATAACAAAACTAAACGAACTAAAGCAATACTAATAACGAACAAATATAAAAATAATTCAATTTAACGAATGATAAAACGAGCGGATTGGAATTGATTTGAAAGAACTTTTCGCTGACCCTACCTTTACTTGCAAGTGCAAAATATAATCAAAATCGCCTAGATCTGCAAGTTTAAAAATCCCCTGTTTTGCTAGGAAAATGTGGCAACACCGCTTTAAGCATTAAACCTAGGGTTACCAGATGCCAGTGTTCTAAATGACAAAGGAGGACATGTTTTGAATTTTTGAAATAGCATAAATTTTTTCCTACCAAGTTTTATTTCAAGTACCGATTAAAAGTTTAATCAGAAAAAGACATAATTTTAATTATTCAATACACTTCAAAATATATTACGTGCCCATTTTTATTTATACTTGATAACCAATTAAGGGATATTTGACCTTAAGTAGCATAACTATAACTGAGGTTGTGGTCAGCAGTGACTTCTATCTCGCGAGTGTATGCTCTTATATGAGAAGGTTTGTACCAAACTATGAGAAATTCCTTCGCTATCCTTTTATGCCGCATAAACATAAAACTTCTCTCAACTTCCATTAGCTTCAACTATCGGTGGACGGAAGAAACGTTTTCTGCAATTTTCTAAAGCGCGTACTTTTTTCAGTCTGGTATGTAAATTGCACATATTGAGATTAGAGCAAAATAGTAAATTTTGCAGTAAGAGAACTAATTTAGCATTCATGATTTTGCATTTACAGTATTTTATTTCACGTTTAACAGTAAAGTATATTCTGGTCATGGGTTCAAGAGATTTAAAAAAGGAGAATACAAAAAAAAGTGCCTTAATTTTAATTTAAAACGTAAGTTTATACAAAAAGGAGGGCATTTCACAGTTTTTCAAAATTCCGGGTTGGGTTTTTTACCTCTGAGCGGCACTTTTTGCACACTATGGGCTAAATGACCAGGTCACATGGACAGCAAAGGCTCAGAGAAGGTTAGGGGAGGGGACCCACTGGAACAGCTGTTGGGAGACAGATGGTAGCCTCCAGTCAAGGCCATCCAGAATGTTCTTTAACGTGCACAGGGTATGGCTCTGCCACCACGGTGATACGGCTTAACGTCTCATCCGACGGACGGCGGTCTTTCCAAGCCCATCGGTGTCCCCTACTGATCGTGTACAGGGCGGGAAATTTTGAGGAGATAAATCTCAACGCTGACCCAGCTGGGACTCGAACCTGGGAACTACAGATTACCAGCTGGCGCGCTACCGACTGAGGCACCCCCGCCCCAAAATTACGGGAGTACACGAGATAAAAAAGGAGGACATATGGTAAACCTAATTATACTGGGAGAAAGTGGAGAGCATCTATGCCACCTAGTTATATCAGCTAAAAACAAATTCGTCTTGGGCGCTATATCATAATAACCGATTTATAGTGCTGTGATTGGTTAAATATTCGACAGCGTTTAAAAAATTGTAGCGTTGCCAGATGCTAAAAGCCAAAACAGGTTAAAATGGAAAAATGATGTTGTACATATTAAGGATTTTCTTAAAAATTTCCTTATACTGATCACACTATGTATCTGAATAAAATTTTATTTCCTTAAACTGAGGGGCGGGGGTGGCTCAGTCGGTAGCGCGCCAGGCTCGTAATCTGTAGTTCCCAGGTTCGAGTCCCAGCTGGGTCAGCGTTGAGATTTATCTCCGCAAAATTCCCCGCCCTGCCCACGGTCAGTAGGGGACACCGATGGGCTTGGAAAGGCCGCCATCCGTCGGATGGGACGTTAAGCCGTGGCCCCGTGTGCGGGAGAGCCATACCCTGTGCACGTTAAAGAACACTCTGGATGGCCTTGACGGGAGGCTACCATCTGTCTCCCAACAGTTGTTCCAGTGGGTCGCCTCCCCCAACCTTCTCTGAGTCTTCGGGGTCCATGTGACCTGGCCATTTAGCCCATGGTGTGCAAAAAATTGCTGCTCAGAGGTAAAACAACCCAACAACCCAACCCTTAAACTGATATTTTCTTTATATCGGTATTCGTTAACATGAAACATTTTCATACAGAGATACAAATAGTAAATTGGTCGGGGTCGGAAAAAAAAATTTCGTTTTACTGAATATTTCGCTATTCTGGCATTTTTTAGATCGACTTTTTATTGTATTAACCATTATTCCATTCTGCCGACAGTGAGAGAGAAGATGCCTATTGGTTTGGAAAGACAGTCATTCGTCGGTTGAGTTTCGGTTATCTCTGAACGGCACGTTTTGGCACACAATGAGCTAAATTGTAGGTCACAAGGACCAACTTTACAGAAGGTTGGGGGGGGGGGGAAGGAGATTTACTGGATAGCTGTTAAGAGATAGATTCCATCAAGGCCATCCAGAGTGTTCTTTAACGTGTAAAGGGTACGACTCTACCGCACACAGGACCACGGCTTAAAGTCGCATCCGACGAACTTCCAAGACAGCAGTTTTGCGAACATAAGTCTTAACGCTGCCCAGGGTGACCCAACATGTTCTTGAAGTGCATAGGTATGTCTCTCTCCCACCCATGTCTAAACGTCCCGTCCGACGGACGGTGGCCTTTCCAAACCCAACAGTGCCACTTTTATCACTGAGGAAGAAACACAATTCTCAACACTGGCATAGTTGAGACTCGAACCTTGGAACGACGTCAGAGTAAGAGCCTGCAGCGCCGCTGATTGAGCCAACTGCAGCACCCACCTGTTAGTGAACCAATGAATGAATTATGGGTTGGGTTGTTTTACCTCTGAGCGGCACTGTTTTGCACACCATGGGCTAAATGGCTAGGTCACAAGGACACCGAAGGCTCAGAGAAGGTTGGGGGAGGGGACCCATTGGAACAGCTGTTGGGAGACAGATGGTAGCCTCCCGTCAAGGTCATCCAAAGTGTTCTTTAACGTGCACAGGGTATAGCTCTCCCGCACACGGACCACGGCTTAACGTCCCATCCGACGGACGGCGGCCTTTCCAAGCCCATCGGTGCCCCCTACTGACCGTGGGCAGGGCGGGGAATTTTGCGGAGATAAATCTCAACGCTGACCGAGCTGGGACTCGAACCTGGGAACTACAGATTACGAGCCTGGCGCGCTACCGTCTGAGCCACCCCGCCCCGACCCAGCAGGGACTCGAACCTGGGAACCACAGATTACGAGCCTAGCGCGCTACCGACTGAGCCACCCCTGCCCCAAATGAAATATGAGAATCGTCGAAGCATCAACTGCGCAATTTCGCAGCCCTCCCACCGATCGAAATTCACGCTACTCTATTGCTATTTTCAAATCTCAGTTGTGTTCACATGAAGAAGGGAGAGAGAGATTACTAAAATATCTCTTGTGACATTCCTTTATAGTCCCTATATTTGTCCATGATTTTTTTTTCTTCTTTAAAGTTCAATATTTGAAAAAGTAAGATTGACAGTAACAATCAAACGTGATCTGTGGACAACCCTACCTTTCGTACGAGGAAGAGAGAAATGTCAAGATAACTCGGGATAGCGGCGAAATGCAACAAAAACAAGAAAAAAAAAACCCGGTTAAATAGGCAGAAACATTCCTTGTCTAAATGGAAAAGCCTTTTCTTACAAACAGAGGCACTTCAAATGCTATTGTGGCAGGCCTATTGCAATCGATTCTTGCGGTTGCGGTCCCGCCGTTCTGCATACATTTGCATGGCCAACCGCCGCGCAGTGGCCACCACGTTACAACTGCATCCCCTACATGCACATTCGGTCTGAGTCGGCTACTTGATGGCAGGGGGAGGAGGGGGAGAATGGGATTATAGGAAGCAGGAGGTTGTACCTTTTCCTCCGTAGACTCTCATCAAAGAGAATGTCTGCTTGGAGACTCTTGGCTCAACCGACTGTTCCCCCCTCCCCCCCGTTGCTTTCTAACTTGTTTTATTCTTTTTCCACTCTATAGTGTTTCCTACGAGCTTTAAATCGACGGGAAAGATGTTTTTTTTTTTTGCATATTTTTTGGCTTTTGCGCTAGGGATGTAGTGACTTGGGATTTGGGAGGAGAAAAAAAACAAAGGAAAAGAGTTCTGACTAAATGAAATTTTTGCTTTAAAGTTACGTTTAATGGTTATGTACGATACGATAATTGCAATACTCGGACCCCAGTTGTGCAAGCATCGAAAATTTTCGTTTTATCACTCCCATCCCCTTTCTACGACAAAGTTGAATCATTGGGCTTGAAATATGAGCGCATCCGTTGGAATGGGAAATCAACATACACTGGGAACAAAACTTAACATTTCTTTGACGCATTTTTCTTTCGAAATTCCGTTTGAAAAATTAGGTTTTTTTTAATACGTATGGCCGAGTGGTTCGAGTCCCGGGTAAGGCATGGATGTATGTGTCGTTTTTCTGCTGAGGTCCTGCCATCCTCACAGACCTTCTAACTGTGGCATATAAACTGACAGGCTCCTGTCAGACCTCTGTGGCAAGCAGCTGCTTGATGGGGTATTTATTTTTTATTTTTATTATTTTATTTCGAATCATTAGTGTCCATGTGGTAATGTCCTTTGCTGACAAAAACATTCTTGGAGGAGTTTTGAATAATAATAATATATTTATTCATCATCATCGTCATCTCACAGAACACAGATGTAGAGAGATTTTTACATTTGACCCGCAAAGCTAATAGCTTATCTGCAGGAAATATTGATGAGCATTAGTTTTCATACATAAGTGAAATAGTAAAAAGAACACAAAAAGTCATATAGATACAGGTTTTCTCAGGATTACAAATTAACAGACATTCTTTAAATAGTTTTTAACCTTTAACTTAATCTCATTAAAATTAGTTAGATATATGATTTCTCTTGGTAACTGGTTAAAGATCTCAAGTAGTTTTTTTTGACAGTATAATTAAAAAAATTATTATTAATTTCAATAATAATTCATCTTTTTTCTAACACAGTTTGCATTAATAAAAAATGAAAAGCTCAATTACAATTTTATATATTGTTAATTATTAATATATAATTCTGGTTTGGCTGTTTTACCTCTGAGAGGCACTTTTTTACGCACAATGGGCTAAATGACCAGGTCAAAAGGGCACCGAAGCTCAGAGGTTGGATGGAGGGGACCCACTGAACAGATGTTGGGAGAAAGATGGTAACCTCTCGTCAAGGCCATCCAGCGTGTTCTTTAACGTGCACAGGGTATAGCTCTCCCACACATGGCACAAGAATTTACGTCTCATCCAGGGCTGTACTTACGCAGAAGTTAACTAAGCTACAGTTTAGGGCATCGCGATTTGAGGGGCCTTAAAAAATGTATTTAAAAGTTTACTGCGCTGTGTAAAAACGTTTTCTAATATTTCAATTAATTTATTGTGCAAACCCTGTTCGTCTTGAGGGAAAAATATATTTGTTTAATGGTTTTACCCCGTCATTTTCAGGTTGTTTTTAATCTTCCCTTTAATCAGAATAGTAAATATATATATATTCTTCGACTTTCGAATTTTTTGGAGCCTCTTGCCATAGCATAAGGCCTCTAATTTTTCTATTATAACTTAGGGCCTCAGAACATCAAAGTCCGGCCCTGGTCTCATCCGCCAACCTTTCCAAGAGCATCGGTGTCCCTTACTGACCGAGGAGAAGTTTTGCGGAGATAAATCTCAACGCTGGCGTAGGCAGGACTCGAACCTGGAAACTGCATAATACGAGACTGAGCCACTCCCGCCCAAAATTGTCAATAGCTGAGTGGAATCTGAACCCCCAACCTCTTAAATTATTCTGGAATTTTAATAAAAAAAAAGTATTATTATTTATTATCTATACTTACAAATCGAACTTATTTTAGTATAAACTGATATACGGGGTGTTTCAAAACTCTCTGTACAAATTTCAATGGGAGATAGGGAACACCTTTTTCGTCTATGAATGTATGTCCGCTGACGTAACTCTTCGGTGCTAGAGGGCGCTGTTTGGCGGCTCTGCAATTGGCTAGAGGGCTGAAGTGGGAACGAAGAACGGACTTGTGTTTATCATCGGCATTCGTAAATCAGACACATTACGTGTAACATGGAATGTTTCAAGACTGCTGAGATGGCTGACATGCATCTGGCGTATGGGGCTGCCAATGGAAACGGAAGAGCTGCTGCGAGGTTGTACTGACAGCGCTTCCTAAACAGACGTGTGCCAAACCACCAAACATTTGCACTGGCAACTGCGAAAAACTGGAACATTCCATGCAAATATGCATGTCACTGGTTGGGAGCGAACCATGCACACTCTTGACATGGAAGAAGAGATCTTACGGCGGATTGAGGACAATACAGGCACAAGCACACGAGCAGTTGTACGTAGCCTCGGTGTGAACACGCCCTCGTGTGGAATATTGCACGAGCAGCAGTTACATTCGTTTCATCGTCAGAGTCCAGACATTGCAATCTCAGGATTACCCTCTTCATGTGAAATCCGTGTGCTGGTTTCCGCGGCAGAACACGGTGCAGCCTGATTTTTCAGCTCATGTGCTCTTCTCAGATGAGGCCTCTTTCACACGTGAGGATGTGTTTAATGTGCACAATTCTCACGATTGGGCGCACGAAAATACACATGCCACAACGGCGCATGGTCATCAACAACGGTTCGCCGTCAATATTTGGGTGGGTATCGTCCATGACAGTTTGTATGGGCCATACCTGCTGTCTCCCCGACTCAACGGGCAGATTTATTGGGTATTTCTTGAAGAAACGTTGCCGGGACTGCTGGAAAATGTTCCCGTGGCTATTCTCAGACGAATGCAGTTTCAACACCACGGGGGGGGGGGGGGGGCGCACACTTCAGCAATGATGTGCGGGATTATCTGAACGTCACTTTTGGGGGCCGATGGATAGACCGGGGTGGACTCATCCCCTGATAACCAAGATCGCCGGATTTAACATGTATCGATTTCTTCCTCTGGGGACACATGAAGAACCTCTTATACGAGACTCCCATTGACTCAAATGAAGACCTCGTCGCAAGAATCGCTATCGCCGCTGCAACTGTTCGCGAAATTCCGGGAATCTTCCAACATGTACGGCAATCAATGCTTCGACGCTGTCATGCATTCGATGCAGTTGCCGGTCGTAACTTTGAGCACCTTCTTTATATAAACATGTTGTTCACACTTGTTTCCATTCATTTATGTACCAGCTCCACCGATATTTCTGTCCCTCTAGCACCGAAGGTTTGTCTTAGTGTTCTCTATCTCCCATCGAAATATCTACAGAGAGTTTTGAAACACCCCGTATAAAAACAATATATAATACATATACAAGAAATTACAACAATAATAAAATTATTATAAAAAGTGTCAAAAATCAAACCGAAGAAAAAACCAAAAAACAAAAAAATAGCGCCGGCTTCATTGCACTGATCTTCGCTTTGTCATCTATAAAATAATTTTTTTTACGCTTTTAATGTTCTGGGAAAGGTTAGAAATATTACGGTATGATTCTGCCATCTAAGAACTTCAAAACTGAAACAAATCAGTCGTGCTTTCAGAAATAAAAAAACAAATATCGCATTGTTTTGTTCGGGTGTTGCAGTTTCAGAACGGAATCGTGGCCCGAGTCCAGTTCAGGACAACACAGAAGTGGCTAAGGTACGACTGTCACACTTATTATGCTAATGAGAGGCTAAATTCGAACTTCTAATTTCATAAATGATTTTTTTTGTAGATAAATAACATTGAAAAATAACGATCCCAATCAAATCTATCTAAATCTCGATCTTCAAAAATATCTGTTCGATAGTAAAAAGGTTGCGAAAGTTAAACAGCCCACAATGGGTTTTAAGAAACTTATGAAAAAAATTGGCGAGCATTGAAATGTTATTTACACAAGTTTTGTAAAATATCTACCGATTTTATTAAAAAGGTATAAAACAACACTTTAATCACTTAAGTTTTAATAAACGTTTGAGGCAAATGATCCTGATTTGTACTGGGTTGGGTTGTTTTACCTCTGAGCGGCACTTTTTTGCACACCATGGGCTAAATGGCCAGGTCACATGAACCCCGAAGGCTCAGAGAAGGTTGGGGGAGGGGACCTACTGGAACAGCTGTTGGGTGACAGATGGTAGTCTCCCGTCAAGGCCATCCAGCGTGTTCTTTAATGTGCACAGGGTATGGCTCCCCGCACACGGGGCCACGGCTTAACGCCCCATCCGACGGACGGCGGCCTTTCCAAGCCCGTCGGTGTCCCCTACTGACCGTGGGCAGGGCGGGGAATTTTGCGGAGATAAATCTCAACGCTGACCCAGCTGGGACTCGAACCTGGAAACTACAGATTACGAGCCTGGCGCGCTACCGACAGAGCCACCCCCGCCCCCACCTGATTTGTACTGATTTTGTTAATACTTTATACAGGGTGGGGCACAGAAACTTCCTTTTCCTGACGGCACATTGTGAAGGGAGGTAAGGTCGTAGAAAAGTGGGGATGGGCTTGGCGAACGCAGCAGTCACGGAAGTTATTGTCCAGTACCCCTCAGTAGAAAACAAGAGGTGGACGAAGGAGCATCGTGCGTTTGCGGTCGAAGCTTATTCTTCGAACAACCGTTCCTATGTGGCGGTGCAGCGTGCGTTCCGTACTCACTTCGGAATTCAGCCCAGAGGTCCGGTACCTGACCGGAAATCTATTGTTTTGTGGGTAGAGAGCTTTAGGACAACCGGGAGTGTGGTGAAAAAAAGCCCAGAATGACGACGGACCGTTACGACGCTAGAAAATGTGGAGGCAATTCGACAGTCGATTTTGAGATCTCCGAGACGCTCCGCTCGCAAACATGCAGTCGTCCTAGGAATATCCAATCGATCAATGCGTCGAATTCTTCATGAACATCTTCATTTCCATCCCTACAAGATGCGTATTGCACAAGAATTGTCACCACGCTATTTCTAGAACCGAATAACGGCGTGCGAAACTTTATTGGAAACTGTTCCCCTTGACACAATTGTTTTCTTTAGTGATGAGGCACATTTTCACCTATCCGGATGTGTCAATAAACAGAATATGCGCTATTGGAGTGGTAACAACCCTAGAGAGCTCCATGAGAGGCCACTTCACAGTGATAAGGTGACAGTATGGTGTGCGTTGTCGAGAGTTGGAATTATTTTTTTGAGGAGGACAATCGAGCAGTTACTGTCAATTCACAGCGGTATGTGGACATGATTTAAAACTTTTTCGAACCAGCTCTTGAAAAAATGAACCTAGGAAATGTCTGGTTCCAACAGAATGGTGCCACGGCCCACACAGCCCGAGCTTCGATGACAGTTTTGAGGGCAATGTTCCCAGGACGGCTCATCACGATTCGAGGGGACATCCCGGGGGAGGCGCACTCGCCCGATCTAACGCCCTGTGATTTTTTTTATGGGGATACCTCAAGGCAGAGGTTTTTAAACATCGTCCCACAAACCTGCTTCAGCTGAAGAATGTTATTCGGCAAGAAATAGCCCGAATTCCGCTGGACATGTTGGAACGTGTAGAGGGAAACGTCAGAAATCGGTTGCATCAGTGCATAGAGAACGGTGGCCACCACCTTCAAGATATTTTGTTTAAAACAGCATGATTTGAAATTATGTTCTTTCATTATCAGAAAATAAATTTTGTTTATTAGCAACAATTTTTCTTTCATTCGCCTTCAAAAAAAGGAAGTTTTTGCGCCCCACCCTCTATAATCTGGAAGTACTGAACGAATACCGTTGAAAAATGAGCTTAGTATTTCACATAGATATTTATTTTCACCCACGTAATTGCATAAATAGCTTATTTTAGAAGTTGTAGAGCATCGAAGTTTTCCGCATTCGAGTGGGATGGCTCAGGCGTAGCGCGTCAGGCTCGTAATTTGCAGTTCCCAGCTGTGGCTGAGTTGAGATTTATCTCCGCAAAACTTCCTGCCCACGGTCGGTAGGGGACACCGATGGGCTTGAAAAGGACGCCGTCCGTTGAGTGGGACGTTAAACCATGGCCCCGTGTGCAGGAGAGCCATACCCTGTGCACGTTAAAGAACACGCTGGATGGCCTCCACGGGAGACTACCATTCTCTCTTAACAGCTGTCCAGTGGGTCCTCTCTCCCAACGTTCTCTGAGCCTTAGGGCCGTTTTTGGTCTGGACATTTTTGGTCTGGTCCAGTGTGCGCAAAAAAAAAGTGCCGCTCAGAGGAAAAACAACCCAACACCATTCGAGTAAAATGTGATCGTATCTAATGACATCTCATGGGGTTGTAACTTAACTTTTGTGTACTCACTGTATACAGGATAGTACATAAATAGGAGAATGCGTTCGGAAAGCGTAATGCTATGTCGACTACGTTACGAGAATAATAACGACTTGTACTTACTGAAAACCTCTAGTGGTCAGTAAGACCAGCAGAATGCTTTTGTCCTTGGTAGCGTATTTGAAAAGTTATTAACTATAACCGTAGGCACCGCTATAACCTATGACCCCAGGAGATTAGTTGGTTGGTTGATTGGGGTTTTATGACAAATTAACAACCTAATGTTCTAATGCACCAAACAAGATAAATAAGAGATTAAAAGACATAGAACCAATAAGCAACGTTAAAATCAAATACCAAAAGCATATAAAAGACAAAAGCCAGAAATCTAAAAGATATAAATAACAATAAAAAGGTGTAAAACCAGAAAATTACACATATATATAAACATAAAAAGGGCAGAAAACTAACCCAAGTCAGATAGAAAGAATATAAATAACAAGGTCATGAAACTGGATTCGTTTAAAATACCCTGAAAAGAGTAAAAAGGCAAAGACAGGTGATAAAGAGGAATCATCGGATAAAATACGTCCGAGTGCAAGAGGTTCGGATGTAAAATAATGGAAGGTAAAATATACATGCTATTCAAAGTTATAACATGGACAAGTATTTAAAATATATTTCATGGTTAAAACTATGTCCCTCAACTCGCACTTAGATTTGTCGTCAGCTTGCAGAAGAAACGAGAGATGAAAGAATGACTGAAGCGGAGTTGAGCAAGTACAACTTCCTCCTTGAGATTCCAGCAAAAACATAACTGCTACGTTTTCAGAATATGCTTGATTTCAAAGAGTTTGTTACGAATCTGTTCCTATCAAGATCATTGTCACTGTGACTAGAGCACGGGGGAAAAACACTGTTGGAAGTCCAAGGATGGGTTGTTTTACCTGTGAGCGGCATTTTTTTTCACACAATATGCTAAATGGCCAGGTCACAAGGACCCAAGGGCTCAAAAAAGGTTGGGGAAGGAGACCCATTGAAGAACTGTTGGGAGACGGATGGTAGCCTCCCGTCAAGGCCATCCAGTGTATTCCTTAATGAGCACAGGGTATGGCTCTTCCACACACAAGGGCCACGGCTTCACATCCCATCTGACGGATGGTGGCCTTTCCAAGCCCATCGGTGTCCGTTACTGACCGAGAGCAAGGGGGGGGGGGAGTTTTGTGGAAATAAATTTCAACACTGCCTCAGGTGGGACTCGAACCTGGTAACTGCAGATTACGAGCCTGGCCCTTCAAACATGGCACCGGCAGTGAAGACCCGAACAGGGACGTGGCCACAACATCTGCCAAATTATTGCCCACTAATGCCAACAGGACACCAGAAAAAGTAAAATCGATATCAGAATTTTAGAGCACCATTGTTTTAATAAGAAACATAATCATCAATCATGAAACAGAAGGAAAACAGTTTGAAAACAACGGAACGTGACGTGAAGTTGTCCGCTGTTATTTTGTCTCGAGGGATGCCTCCAATCCACAGTTTATGCCAGGCATGGCCAACTGTTTTTGCCCCCGGGCCGGATTGGGAAAAAAATATTTTCACGGGCCGGACGAAATATTAAAATTGAAAAATGTTAAGCAAAACACTTATTTCTTTAATAAACAAAATTTTATTATGAAATTTGTTTATGAATAATTGTAAATAAATCAATACAACAAATTAACATAATAACTAATGCGACGTGTTGAGGCGGTTTGCATCGCTTATTATTTTTTTATTATCGTTCGTTTTAATACGTCGCTTGAACATCAAACAGATCATATCGAGTACAGATGAGTATAAAAGTTTTAATTCTTTATAACGGAATCTTTTTTTAAAAATATAGAAATATCGAGAATTAATTCGATTAATTACTAGAAGTTAAATGCTAATATTGAAAAATTGTTCGCGGGCCACATAAATTCATTACGCGGGCCGTATGTTCCGCGGGCCGTATGTTGGCCATGCCTGGTTTATGCGATACCCTGACTATGTGCACAATTGCAGAATGTCTGACAACAGATGATGCAAGCCGTGGGCCGAAGAATAGTATTGTGATAAAACACACTGGTTTCCATAAATTAAGGAACAACCCTACGTTAGGTCAATATGAAGCTAAAGTCAAAGCTCTATAATTTCTAAAATTAAGTTTTTTCGGTTTGAAAAATGTGATAGCAGATAAAGATCTCAATCAATATCTATGTAGATTTTCAACAACATTCGTTCAGTATTTAATGAGTTTGAATATTTTTCTATAACAATAGCAATCACAAAAATTGACTTCAGAAGTTATTTAGAACTTAGTAATAAGTATTGCAAAAGTAAGTAAAGCAAGTTTTTTAATAAGTATTTCAGAAGTTTGGGTAAAGAATTCTTTCACTATTCTTCAGTTTTGTGTGTTTCTTAAGACTGGCATCATCAAACTTACTTAACTTAATTAATACTGAACGAATATTGTTGAAAATCGAGATATTGATTTATTTGAGATCTGTATATCTGCTATCACATATTTCAAAAAAAAAACTTATTTTAGAAGTTATAAAGTTCCAAATTAGCTTCAATTGACATCATAGGGTTGTACCTAAATTTATGGAAACCAGTGTTGTTGGGTTGTTTTACCTCTGAGCGGCACTTTTTGCACACCATGGGCTAAATGGCCAGTTCACATGGATTCCGAAGGCTCATAGAAGGTTGGGGGAGGGGACCCACTGGAACAGCTGTTGGGAGACAGATGGTAGCCTCCCGTCAAGGTCATCCAACGTGTTCTTTAACGTGCACAGGGTTATGGCTCTCCCGCACACGGGGTCACGCCTTAACGTCCCATCCTACGGACGGCGGCCTTTCCAAGCCCATCGGTGTCCCCTACTGACCGTGGGCAGGGTGGGAAATTTTGCGGAGATAAATCTCAACGCTGACCCAGCTGGAACTCGAACCTGGGAACTACAGATTACGAGCCTGGCGCGCTACCGACTGAGCCACCCCCGCCCCATGGAAACCAGTGTTTTTTGAAGAAACGAGTTTCACCGATGGGTGGGATTCGAACCCACGTCTCCCAGTTACTTGCCGAGTATTCTAACCACTAAACTATCAATATATTTTGAAGGTGATGGAGGCCTTTTAGAATCTGGATTTCTATAATGGTAAGTTTGTTTCCCCATTTTTTTCAATATGCTTTTTTCTATTCTATAGATGGCGTTTTTTTTTATCTTACTATCGCTGGTACTATAAAACTTTATAGTTGATTTTGTTTTGCTGGCATGTGTCCTCGTTTTGAAATTATGAGAATCACAACTTTTGAAATACGTCACCAGGGGTGCTGTAATCATTCCAGACCTACTGCCAACTTCTGGTTGGCAGTATGCGATCGCGAGATGTTACCCTATTTATGAAATTAGCTCCATTAATCCAGCTTATATTATGTTTTGTATATATAATTAATTTGAATGTGACACTTTTTAATCTTTGAATATTATATTTTAAACCCTTGAATCGATGTCGTTAAAGTGTTGAACATAGCGAGTGTAAATTCTTGAATATGATAGCCCTATGATCTCGAATATAGCGTCCCTAATCTCTTGAATGTGGTGCCCCTAAAATATTCGAGGCGGGGGGTTGGCTCGCCGTGCTCGTAATGTGCAGTTCTCAGGTTCGAATCCAACCTGTCAGTATGAGAAATTTATCTCCGCTAAAACCACGCCTTTTTTTTTTAAAGAATATAATTTTTATTCATAAGAGTAAAGAATACAAATACATATACAATTTTGACCCGCAAAGCTAAATAGCTTATCTGCAGGAAAATGAATAAATTATATTAAACATAGGTCATTCAGCCACAAAAATGGTGTACATCAAATAAATCCACAAAACACAACACATAAAAATCAGCTAACTAGAAAATACCAAATAATTTTTTAATTCCATTTTAAGTCTTCTAAAAGAATCTATATTTAGTAATTCTTTTGGAATAGCATTAAATATAAGTGCTACGTGATATTCGGAGGTATGTTTCCCGTAATTATTTCGAAAATTTGGCAATTTGTAATAACCTTGGTTGTGAAGTCTTGTATTTTTTGTTATGTTGAATTTTTAGTTTGTAAGTTTCGTCAAAAAAGTTTTTAATTATTACATTATATTTATATAAATTGCTGTAGGATAAAAGATTTAAAAATTTTAATCTATCGGTGGAAGTTTTATAAATTTTTTGCAAATGAAACGGAATAATATTTTTAGCTATTATAGACTGCAGTTTTTCTATTTTATTTATGTTAGTTAAGTTAGTTGTTCCATGCACAATTATTCCATAATTTAAAATAGATTCGCATATTGCTTTATGAAATATTACACAGGTTTCCATATTTAATACGTATTTCAATTTTTGAATTTTTATCGCCGATATTCTCAAGCTTTCACATATGTGGGATATATGGGCATTCCATCTAAAATATTCATCAAAAATGATTCCTAAGTAATTTATTTGCTCAACAAGTGGGCAACTACATAATGATTCATAATTTGAAGCATCCTTTTTTTTGCAACTTATTTTATGGGTTTTGATAAAGAGGTTTTGATGAATATGAAATCCTGGTGAATGATAATCATCAGTTTTGTTTTTTTCTCATTTAAATAGATTTTATTATGATTTAACCATCTAATAATATTATTGTAATCTGTTTGAACCTCTGAAATGCTATCATTTAAATATTTCTGACTGTTTATTAAAACAATGTCGTCAGCATATAGATAAACTACAGTATTTAATTTTGTATTGAACAAATCATTTATGTATTCTAAGAACAGTAAAGGACCTAAAATTGAGCCTTGGGGAATTCCATATCGTGTAATTACTTTTCTGCTGTAGCAGTTTTTTATTTTAGTAATTGTGTACCTGTCTGATAAATAATTTCTAAACCAATCTAACAATATACCATGAATACCGTAATTTTCCAATTTATTTAGTAAAATGCTATGATCTATTGTATCGAAGGCTCTCTTTAAATCTAAGAACATAGTTACAATTTTTTCCCTATTATTCAATGATTTATTAATATTATTTGCAATTTTGGAAATTAGTTGAATTGTGTTTTTTCCTTTTTGAAAGTGGCTCTGTGTGCGGAAGAGCCATATCCTATGCACGTTACAGAAATGCTGGATGACCTTGACAAGAGGCTTAATCTGTCTCCTAACAGCTGTCCAGTGGGTCTCCCAAATCAACCTTTTCGGAGCCATTAGGGGTCCTTGTGACCTGCCATTTTGCCCACTGTGTGCCATAAAAAAGTACCGCTGAGAGGTAAAACCCAAGCATTAACTATAGAATCACAAAGCCTTTGAATATGCTAGTCTGTGCTCTCTCTTGGCTCCCATAAGTCACTGGATATGACATCCCAAAGCAATTGCCAGCTGGGTCAGAGTTGAGATTTATCTCCGCAAAACTTCCCGCACTGCCCACAGTCAGTAGGGACACCGATGGGCTTGGAAAGGTCGCAGTCCGTCGAATGGGACGTTAATCCATGGCCCCGTCGGAGCCATATCCTGTGCACGTTAAAGAACTCGTTGGATGGCCTTGACGGGAGGCTACCATCTGTCTCCCAACAGCTGTTCCAGTGGGTTCCCTCCCCCAATCTTCTCCGAGCCTTCGGGATTCTTGTGATCTGGCCATTTAGTCCATTATATGCAAAAAAGTGCCACTCACAATTAAAACAACCCATCCAACACAACCCAAAGCAATTGAATACAGTGACCCTAAACTTTTGAAAATGAAGCCTTAAACCAATGAACATGGCACCCCTCAAGCCCTGAGTATAGTGTCCTATGTCCTTGAATTAGCCCTCTTAAGCCCGTTGAACATGACAGTTTCATGTCTTTGAAAATAGTGTCCTTTGGTCATTGAAGATAGTGACGCTAAGTTCTTTCATGTGATGCCCTTAAGCCATTGAATATTCCTCTTCCGAAACCCTTGAGAATGGTGCCTTTTATTATTGTTATTTTGTCTTTTATTTTTAATATATTACTCCATATGCTTGATAAAATGCCTTTATTACCCTAAGAGAACTTTCCCCATATATCTTATTCTCCTTAGATATTTCCACTTTTTAATCTTTGAATAGACGGCATTAAATTCTTGACCCTATCATTCCTTAGAGACCAATTGTCCCAAACTCTAAACCTTTAATATGGCTCTCTACATTACACAGAACATCAAGCAACGAAAATAAAAAGGTTTGTTGATTAACACGAAAGAAACTGCAATGGAGTCTTTTAATTTAAGCAATTAACAGTTCAGGTTCTTTCATTAAACAAATTAACATCATAAATCGACTACAATTCGATTAGCAGGCAACAAAAGCGTCCATTATCAAAACTTTTCTTTGCATTAAGCGTTAAATATGTCGAGTGTCAATAACCAAAAAAATACTTTACAAGACGACTTAAATCTTGGTTTTTATTAAATTTCAGCCACTCCGAAAAACGAAAGATCTGGATTTTATTTTGTCACATCGTCCTAATTATGAAAAGCAAAAATATCCCAGTTTTCATATCACATTACCATGTTCTTATGTTTACCATCTTTTTTTTTTATTAATTTAAAAGAAAACTAACTACTCATGTGGACTTTAATAATAACAGAGCAAAAGAAAAGAGCAAGGAATTGATCCCTTTCGTACACATCATTATTAACGTTGGCTCGTTTTTTAATTTAAAAGCATTCTTTTTTTCATCTTTCACCATTTTTTTGTTTGATCTGGCCTTCTCACAACAGTGGCCCGAGTAGCTTGATACATACGTTCATTTAATTACAAAACCCTCATGTGGAAATATTTGTCTTTCTAAATTACTTTCCTCTTTTCTAAGAGAAAGCAAAAAGAGAGCCGAGAAGCATAAAAAAAAGAAAAATCGAGCACAAGATATGAGAAGCGTGTATTGTATGTGCGTGCGCGCGACCATTTTGGCGGGTGTAACAACGTCGTTTATCTTGATAGCGGAAGAAGCTCCCCACACCTGCATGCATTTCTTGTTCTAGATTGAAAAGAAGGATCGCTACCATGAAACTATTATGTTAATAACATGATTTTGCATAAGGAAACCCTCTTGACAATACTTTTTCATTCGTGGGTCTAGTTTGGGGTGTTATCTTTTCCTTCTTAACGTCGCTTCTTAAGGCAGAAAGAATCAACGATGTTTTTGATCTTGTTAGACTTTAGATTTCCCAAATGGGAAATTTCTTTCGGGGTCATTATTTATTTTTTCGAATGACTGGCGTTTCTTTTCTCCGTGGGTTAAAAATCTACGTGAATGAAATGCAATTGTTTTAAATGAAAAGGTTTTTTTATTGTTTTCACTACGTTAGGTAAAATAAGAAAAAACCGTTTATGACTATGGAAATTGAAATGCTTGGAATTTGTTATTTGGAGCTATTCAGGCACTCTATTGATAAAAAGTTTGGGATATTTCCATGTTATGTGAATGGAAAGCCCCAAAAGAATTGGGATATTTCCATGTTATGTGAATGGAAAGCCCCCAAAAGAATTGGGATATTTCCATGTTATGTGAATGGGAAAATCTCAAAATTATTTGGTTTATATGAATATAAAACTGATTCAAAGTTTTTTTATTCTAACAATAAATTTTTTTATAGAAAAATGTCAAGGGAAACAAATTGTTTCTTTTTGAGAACACACAATTTTCGTTGTACACCAGGAAAAAAAAGTGCAAGTTTTTTTAAATAGTTTATTTTATTAGATAATATAATCGAATATTATTTCACAATGAATTTTTTTTATATTCATCTGAGAAGGCTGACAGGCTAAAAGACTTGTATAGTACATATTCAATGATATAAAGATGAAAACAATTTTATGCATTTTTTGTTTTCAAATTTAAATAAAAATTTGAAAAGGAATTAAATTTTTCTAATCTTTTTAATCATTAGATTAAAGAAACATTTACGATTATTTCGTAAAAAATAAAATTCGATCTATTTCAAAATTACTTGTGGAAGAAACAAAATCAATTAATCCAATTTTTTTAAATGGAAGTTCCTGTTCATAAGAACTAAAAAAAGTGAAAGACCTAAATCTATTTTTTTAATTTTAAAAATTTATAGTGTATCAAAAAAATTTAAATGGTGGAAATTAAAAATTTCGACTTTCTAAACATAAAAAAATCCAAAAATCATAATGAAGAGAATAGAGTGATGAAAATTTTGCGTAAACATTAAATATTTCGCTGCCTACTTGAAAATATTTCGCAGCACACCGGGTTGGGTTGTTTTACCACTGAGCGGCACTTTTTTGCACACCATGGGCTAAATGGCCAGGTCACATTGGACCCCGAAGGCTCAGAGAAGGTTGGGGGAGGGGACCCACTGGAACAGCTGTTGGGAGACAGATGGTAGCCTCCCGTCTAGGCCATCCAGCGTGTTCTTTAACGTGCACAGAGTATGTCTCTCCCGCACACGGGGCCACGGCTTAACGTCCCATCCGACGGACGGCGGGCTTTCCAAGCCCATCGGTGTCCTTTACTGACCGTGGGCAGGGCGGGGAATTATGCGGAGATAAATCTCAACGGTGACCCAGCTGGGACTCGAACCTGGGAATTACAGATTACGAGTCTGGCGCGCTACCGACTGAGCCACCCCCGCCCCTAGTTCATGAGGAACCCACTTGTAAAGTGAATATACTTCCCTTAGCTTACGCAAATGCAACCGTATTGTTTCAGCACTCGCATTAAGTGATTCTGAAAGCATTTGACGCGTCTGATTCGATGACATTGCATATTGGCATAATATGTGTACGAACTTCAATTACGCAAAAACCGCACGAAGTTATTTGGAAAAATAATTTTAAATTCTGATAAATTCTTACGACTAGCAACCAGAGGCGTAGCTAGGCTTTTGGCGCTCTTGGCAAATTTGCAATTGTAATTTTTCCTACTTTTTCGTTGGCAAATCGTTAATAATCTCATCAAAATTAATTTTTTGAGTCGTTCTCGCTCGATTGATAGGAAACAAAGTGATGATGTACGCTCGTGTCCTGATGTTGATCTTAAACAATCCCGGGGTTTATAAACATAATTCAATACAAAGTACAAATTATGAATTCCCGTCCAAACAAAAAGATACATATGTAACAAAATTTTACGACAATACGTATATTAACAAACTACGGGCGGCTAATCATTCGCTTTTATTTTTCACATTTTTTTAATAATAATAATATATTTATTCATCACCGTTCAGGGGCGGGGGTGGCTCAGTCGGTAGCGCGCCAGGCTCGTAATCTGTAGTTCCCAGGTTCGAGTCCCAGCTGGGTCAGCGTTGAGATTTATCTCCGCAAAATTCCCTGCCCACGGTCAGTAGGGGACACCGATAGGCTTGGAAAGGCCGCCGTCCGTCGGATGGGACGTTACGCCGTGGCCCCGTGTGCGGGAGAGACATACCCTGTGCACGTTAAAGAACACGCTGGATGGCCTTGACGGGAGGCTACCATCTGTCTCCCAACAGCTGTTCCAGTGGGTCCCCTCCTCCAACCTTCTCTGAGCCTTCGGGGTCCATGTGACCTGGGCCATTTAGCCCATGGTGTGCAAAAAAGTGCCGCTCAGAGGTAAAACAACTCAACCCATCATCGTTCATCTCACAAAATACAGATGTAGAGAGATTTTATACATTTGACCGCAAAGCTAATAGCTTATCTGCAGGAAATATTGATGAGCATTAGTTTTCATATATAAGTGAACATAGTAAAAAAGAACACAAGTCATATAGATAAGGTTTTCTCAGGATTACAAATTAACAGACATTCTTTAAATAGTTTTTTAACCTTTAACTTAATCTCACTAAAAATAGTTATATATATGATTTCTCTTGGTAACTGGTTAAAGATCTCCGGCACTTTATACTCTTTAAGATTTTTACCGTAATTATTAACAAAATTCGGGATTTGAAAATAATTATTGGTCTGAAGTCTGGTATTCTTATGTGTAATTTGTACTTTATAAATGTCATTGAAAAAGTTGTCCAGAATAATGCCATATCTATAGAGATTTTGGACTGATAGAATATTTAGGAAAGAAAATCTTTCACTTGCGTTTGAAAAATTATCTCTAAGCTTGTACGGAATTATATTTTTTGCTATAGATGACTGCAATTTTTAAATTTTTTTTAGGTTAGTGATGCAAGTTGTTCCATATATTGTAATTCCATATCTAATTAAGAATTCACAAATTGCCTTGTAGACCATAAGGCAAACGTCGGTATCGACTATGAATTGCAATTTGCAAATTTTAGCGGCGCGATATCCGAGATTTTCACATAGTTTCAAGACGTGAGTGTTCCATCGAAAGGTTGAATCCAAATATAAACCCAGGTGCTTAAAATTATCCACCAATTCAATGCTATGACAATCACAAATATTTTTATAAGTTTCTGATTTATATATACAATTTATATTGTGGGTCTTAATTACGTGGTTTGATGTTTTCAAAGTACCTGGTGAGTGGAAGATCATCCATTTAGTTTTATCATTATTTGTATGTATTAAATTAATATTTAGTCATCTCACCAAGCAATTATAGTCATTCTGTAATTCTTTTATAGCCGCGTCCACGTCGCGATTGCTGTTTAAATTAACAGTATCATCAGCATAAAGAAATAATTTACTTTTTAATTTTAAATTAGTCATATCATTAATATACAAGATGAACAACAAGGGTCCAAGTATAGATCCTTGTGGAACTCCAACATTTAATTTTCTTTTGCTACTTAATGCATTTCCAATTTTGGTTATAATAGTCCTATTACTTGGGTAATTTTTGAACCACATAAGATCTGTCCCTCTAATTCCATAGTTTACAAGTTTTGAAAGAAGTATATTGTGATCCAATGTGTCGAATGCTTTATTAAAGTCGTGAATGCTTTACTAACGTCAGATATCGTGGAACAGCTCGTGCCGCCCCAGCACCGCCCTGTGATTCCGGCGCCCTTGGCAACTGCCCCGATGCCAACACGTTCCTATGCCTCTGCTAGAACGCTTCTGTTTCAGCCTAAATAACTCTTGAAAAGTTAAATGAATATTGTTCAGAATCGAGATTTAAAAAAGCTTCATTGACATCGTTATATTTCTCTTCTGCCATTTTTTTTCGTAAAATGCATATTATCAGAATTAGAGAGCTGTCAATGTGGCCCTTTATTGACATAAAAGTGTCCCAATGCTTTTGATAATTACCGAATTATTTAATTCTGAAGGAGAATTTGAAGAGTCCGTGAATTGTACCTAATGGGATTCGCGGGTTGAATAAATTCTACTCAGTAGAGCAGTGTCTCGCAAACTGTGTGCCGCGAGAGATTTTCAAATTGACACTAGATATTCCAAAGATTTCATTTTGACTTGACTTGCGTTATCGACGTGCTTTAATAAAAATCTTTCAGATTTTATCATCTTGTAAGTATTTATCAAGCTTTTTCCAAATTTTGGTATTAATTTTTGATTATTTCAAGCCATAGAATGGACAAATATTTAAAACAAACACCGAGTTATGAATTAAAGAACGAGAGCAAATCTTCAAGTAAAACCAGGCTGATGACTTCAACAAAGCGCAAATATAATGACGATTATATAGAGTTTGCTTTTATTCTTTTTTAGGTGTGCCGCGGAAAAAAAATTAGATTCAGTGTGCCGCGGAAAAAAATTAGATTCAGTGTGCCGCAGAGTAAAAAAGTTTGCGAGACACTGCAGTAGAGCATAAAAATTTCCTCCTTCGTCTCAATTTCATTTTATCACCGCTAGAAAATTATTCTTTTTTTTGTAGGGGCGGGGTTGCTTAATCGACAGCGCGCCAGGCTCGTAATTTACAGTTCCCAGATTCGAGTCTCAGCTGGGACAGCTTTGAGATTTACCTCCGCAAAATTCCCCGCACTGCCCTTGGTCAGTAGGGGATACCGACGGGCTTGGAAAGGCCGCCGTCCGTCGGATGGTATGTTAATCTTCGTGTGACCTGGCCATTTTATCCATTTTGTGCAAAAAAAAGTCCTGCTAAGAGGTAAAATAACTGAACAAATTCCTTTTCAGTAATAATTTTTTGCATTCACTTAATAAAAAGGTTTGCAGAATTAATTATAATATTTTTTTGCAAACATTCCAACTCCGAATGCTACTTTTCAAATATTTAAGCTTTTTTTCACCCTTTTTTACTCAAATACGGCAGATAAGCTAAAAAATAAACAGAAATGACGAAAAAAAAAAACTATCTATCTGCACTTATATTTCATTTAGTTTATATCCTATTTAACAAAAATACATATTTCTGAGTAGAAAGTCCACAGAATGAACCATACTTCGTAAGGAGTTCCCAGTTCCAAAAAATGTTAAGAAACACTGAGATAAAGAAGAGAAGAAAAAGAATATGTAGAGATTCCCCGTTGCCTCGAAAGTTGTCGAGGAAAACAGACTCTTTCAGCACTGGCTATAGACCAGTTTCTCCGGCGGTTAACCGTGACACCGTTAAATCAGTAGCGAAGTCCACCAGCCAGGGGATTGGAAGAACCGCTTGGCCCGAACAAACGACAGGTAACGACGTGCTCGCACGCGCGTGACAGCCATCTAGTCCATAAATATGACTGGCCATCGCTGTTGCTGCCAGATTCGCGAGGCAGATAGAAGAGGCACAGCATTTGTTTTCCACGTAAGGCTGGGTGCGTCGGTTCGCCGCTCACACTGCCATTAATATGGCAGGGATACAATGCCACCACCGCACAGGGGCAAAAGCAGGCGTCTCGCTCTTCCATCGTCAGGGGATGCGGTGGCACTTTTAAGAGTGCTGCTGGCATCCAGCAAATGCGCTCGCCACTTTGTCGTGACGGTGCAGACATTGTTAGCAGACGCGGACATTCTGGAGCTTTAATGGAAAGGCCGGGCGCGTGGAAAAAGATAAAAGCATGCGAAGAGAATAAAATACTTGTTGATCACGGGGGAAAAAAGAATTATTCTATTGTACTGAGATATTTAGAGATGAATAAACTGCAATCACACGATTGATTGGGTGAGTGTTTGGAGCTCTACACATCTGATCTTTTTAGTGATTTTCCCTGAATTTGTCGGGGGGGGGGGGGAGCTCAGGTCGGTAGCTCGCCAAGTTCGTATTCTGCAGTTTCCAGGTTCGAGTACCAGCTGGGCTAGTTTTGAACTTTTTCTCTGCATAACTCCCCGTCCTGCCTTCGGTCAGTAGAGGACACCAATGGGCATGTAAAGGACCGCCGTCCGTCGGATGGGACTTTAACCCTCGTGTACTGGAGATCTATATTCTGCACACGTTAAAGCACACACTGGATGGCGCTAACGGGTGACTGTCTCCTGTCCAGTGGACCTCTTTCCCTTACTTAACTCTGACCAACTTGGGTACTTTCGATCTAGCCATTTAGTTCATTATGAAGAAAAAACAAAATAAAACGTGTCGCTTAGGGCTAGAGCAGCCTGAGCAACTTGCATGCGAATAGCTTGCATCAATTATAATACGGATAGCATAATATATCCCCATGGGTTGGGTTGTTTTAAGTCTGAGTGGCACTTTTTTTGCACACCATGGGCTAAATGGCCAGGTCACATGGACCCCGAAGGCTTAGAGAAGGTTGGGGGAGGGGACACACTGGAACAGCTGTTGGGAGACAGATGGTAGCCTCCCGTCAAGTCCATCCAGTATGTTCTTTAACGTGCACAGGGTATGGCTCTCCTGCACACGGGGCCACGGCTTAAAGTCCCATCAGACCGACGCCAGCTTTTCCAAGGTCATCGCAGTCCCCTACTGACCGTGGGCAGGGCAGTGAAATTTTGCGGAGAAAAATCTCAACGCTGACCCAGCTGGGACTCGAACCTGGGAATTACAGATTACGAGCCTGGCGCGCTACCGACTGAGCCACCCCCGCCCCTATCCTCATGGGAAAAGTCTTTTAAATCAAACCTACAGACACAAAATTGGAGTTGTTTTTACCTATGAGCGGCACTTATTTTTGTACACATTGGGTTGAATTACTAAATTAAAAATCCTCAAGGGCTCAGAACTGGTATGCAATATATCAAATTTATAGATTTATAGAAAAACAGATTAATATCACAATACACTACAGGAAATAAAAAAATGCAACACTTGCAAGAAGTTATGCAAATGTGGCGAAATTTAGGGAGGCGGTAGTATATGGACATGCATGGAAATGATTAGGTTTGCAGGCCGATCGAAACGATTTCCACAGGCGCGAGCTGACGTCACAGGTATGCAGTAGTCAAACACAGATAAAGGCAAAGCTCTCTTGTTGACAAAACATTGAGGATTTTGGGTTGTTTGACCTCTGAGCGGCACTTTTTTGCACACCATGGGCTAAATGGCCAGGTCACATGGACCCCGAAGGCTCAGAGAAGGTTGGGGGAGGGGACCCACTGGAACAGCTGTTGGAAGACAGATGGTAGCCTCCCGTCAAGGCCATCCAGCGTGTTCTTTAACGTGCACAGGGTATGGCTCTCCCGCACACGGGGCCACGGCTTAACGTCCCATCCGACGGACGGCGGCCTTTCCAAGCCCATCGGTGTCCCCTACTGACCGCGGGCAGGGCGGGGAATTTTGCGGAGATAAATCTCAACGCTGACCCAGCTGGGACTCGAACCTGGGAACTACAGATTACGAGCCTGGCGCGCTACCGACTGAGCCACCCCCGCCCCTGAACATTGAGGAAATTGTTCTAAACCCCTAAAGATGGCCTTACGCAGACGTCGACAGCCGTTCCAACAGTTAACAGGCTTTAAAAAATAATAATAATAAATACCCCCTCAAGCAGCTGCTTGCCACAGAGGTCTGACAGGAGCCTGTCAGTTTATATGCCAAGGAATAATCATCGGTCTTAGAGAAGCTGGTTTGTCGTACAGAGATGTGGCTAACCTTGTTGGCCGCAATTCCAGCACCATCGTACACATATGACGCCAGTGGGTTCAAGAAGGATCCAGCACACGCCGACAAGGATCAGGAAGATGACTGTGACCAAGGAGTGACAGGACCACCATTTGCGACGCATAGCACTGCGTGACAGATTCGCAACTACAACGGAACTGCAAAGGGACTCCAAAACAGGTTCAAGCCTATCGTTCGGCATTGCATTTGCCCTTTACATCTGCCCACATGCAAGCACGTCTTCAGTGATGTTGCCTCAGACTGAACAGAAACTAACTAGAGTGGAGTACCGTGGTGTTTAGTGACGAATCTCGTTTTTGTCTTGGTCAGCACTACGGTAGAAAACGTTTCACCGTCATCCAGGGGAAAGGAACGCCACCCACTCCGTGCGACATCGTCACACAGCTCCAGCACCTGGTGTCTTGGTGTGGGGTGTCATTAGTCGGACATCTCGGTCAGAACTGGTCGTCATAAGGGGATCTCGAACTGCCCAACGATATGTTACCATTTTGCAGTCAGTGGCTGCCCCATTTGTTCAGAAGCACGGAACCTTTCACCAGCAAGATAACGCCCATCCTCACACAGCCCGCATTAGTCTGCAGTATCAACACGAGCAGAACAGGGGCGGGGGTGGCTGAGTCGGTAGCGCGCTAGGTTCGTAATCTGTAGTTCCCAGGTTCGAGTCCCAGCTGGGTCAGCGTTGAGATTTATCTCTGCAAAATTCCCCGCCCTGCCCACGGTCAGTAGGGGACACCGATGGGCTTGGACAAGGCCGCCGTCCGTCGGATGGGACGTTAAGCCGTGGCCCCGTGTGCGGGAGAGCCATACCCTGTGCACGTTAAAGAACACGCTGGATAGCCTTGACGGGAGGCTACCATCTGTCTCCCAACAGCTGTTCCAGTGGGTCCCCTCCCCCAACCTTCTCTGAGCCTTCGGGGTCCATGTGACCTGGCCATTTAGCCCATGGTGTGCAAAAAAGTGCCCCTCAGAGGTAAAACAACCCAAACAACCGAGCAAAACATTCAGGCACTACCATGGCCAATACGCTCGCTGGACCTTTCACCTATTGAACACGTCTAGGGCACGATGGGCCGACAGCTCCAAAAACACTCAAGAGGGGCGCCAACAACTGTCGCTGAAATGGAACAGCGACTTCGCGCTATTTGGCGTTCTATCTCTCAGGAGGACAGCGTAGAGCTGTACAAATCTTCTCCAGCGATGTTCATGAATGCATTGCTGCACGGGGCGGTTCAACTTCATACTAATTATACCACTTAACAGGGAAGGTAAAGTGATAATTTTCCATATTTTTTGGATAATGTAATCTCAATCTTAGTGTATGCTAACAGCTGCCTGCGTTTCAATAAAATGGCATTAATTCTTCCAGGTGTTGCAATTTTTTTTCCTCTTGTGTATTTCATTTTGTTCTGCCCTTCAGGGCAGCATAATATTTTGGACTTTGATACTGATCAAAGGAACCTTAGTTCAAGCCTTGGAATAAAACATGGATGCTATCTTGTGTTGTACTTCTACTGAGGTCGAATCTTCCTCACAGATCTTTTCTATGGTGTGCTATACTGACAGACATCTGTCGGGAAGTCCTGTTGCTGTTAGGGAGTTATTTATACTTTTTACTTTCCTTGAGTCTCTGGTCGTCCCAGTAAAGTAATAATTTAATAAATAATAATTTAATACCGAGGGATAGGTTGAGGTAAAATTATTAACGCTTTGATGATACTGAGGAATGATTGAGAAAAGCTGAGGTTATAATGTTATGAAATGATCGAGGGCTTGGGTTGGGTTGTTTTACCTCTGAGCGGCACTTTTTTGCACACCATGGGCTAAATGGCCAGGTCACAAGGACCCCAAAGGCTCAGAGAAGGTTGGGGGAGGGGACCCACTGGAACAGCTATTGGGAGATAGATGGTAGTCTCCCGTCAAGGCCATCCAGCGTGTTCTTTAACGTGCACTGGGTATGGCTCTCCCACACACGGGGCCACGGCTTAACGTCCCATCCGACGGACAGCGGCCTTTCCAAGCCCATCGGTGTCCCCTACTGACCGTGGGCAGGGCGGGGAATTTTGCGGAGATAAATCTCAACGCTGATCCAACTGGGACTCGAACCTGGGAACTACAGGTTACGAGCCTGGCGCGCTACCGACTGAGCCACCCCCGCCCCTCATCGAGGGCCAGCCGAGGCGATGATATTGTTATGAATTAAACGGATGGAAACTGAACGCAAGTTCATAAAATAGTATTTAACAATTATAATTATAAAATAATGTAATTTATTACAAAAGTAGGAATTAAAACATTTATGTAAACTCAACTGAATATAAGTCTATATCAGTATGTAAACAAATCTTCAAAAGAAACACCTTGTTACTGTTCTTACTATACAAAAAGCATGATATAAGGCTTTTACATCAGTCGATAAATGGCATAATCATATTTGTGGACAAACCTGCAATCTATAACCTTACCAATTGCTAAACAACTAAATATAATGATGAACTCTTCCAACAGAATAGTTGAGATCAACTCTGTTTGTTCGATTAACGTATGACCTCCTCAGTCACATTTTTAAATCTCCTAGCATCCTTCTTTTTCTTGACAGTCCGCTAACAGGATCGACACTAATAAACTTATTTAATCTACCGCGATCAAATCAAATAAAAAAGTTACTTCTTTATTTTACTATACCGCACAGACTGAAACAAACTACGCCTTTCTTCACACTCCAATTCCTCTTAGTTACAACAACTTATTCCTTATTTTTAAGTTAGGTTCTTTCGAAGTATTTGGTGACGTAATTTCCACGCGAGTATCAAAATGATACATCACAAGTTTATTGTAGCACGTCACATCTATTGTAACAATATTAAAAAATGATTGAGGACCAGCTGAGATGATAATATTCGCATACGATTAGTACCAGTTGAGATACTGAGGGATGGACAGTGATGGTAAAGGAAATTTAAAAAAAATAAGGGAAATTTAAAAAGTTAAAGGGTTGGGTTGGTTTACCTCTGAGCGGCACTTTTTTTGCACACCATGTGCTAAATGGCTAGTTCAGATGGACCCCGAAGGCTCAGAGAAGGTTGGGAGAGGAGACCCACTGGAACAGCTGTTGGGAGACAGATGGTAGCCTCCCGTCAAGTCCATCCAGCGTGTTCTTTAACGTGCACAGGGTATGGCTCTCCCGCACACGGGACCACGGCTTAAAGTCCCATCAGACCGACGGCAGTCTTTCCAAGGTCATCGCTGTCCCCTACTGACCGTGGGCAGGGCAGGGAAATTTTGCGGAGATAAATCTCAACGCTGACCCAGCTGGGACTAGAACCTGGGAACTACAGATTACGAGCCTGCCGCGCTACCGACTGAGCCACCCCATAAAAAGTTAAAGAATACTGCTATATATGTTTTGTTCCATAGCTTGTCAGATAAAGCAGAATAACTTCTAAATAGCTGAGACAATATAGAGGAAAATGAATGTTTTTTTAAGGAGAAAAATAAACAGAATGGTGTTCAGATTGGAAGAATAAAGATAATGAAATGTTCTCGAATTTGTATTGTTTACAAAAATCATACCTCTAATATAATGATGAACTCTTCCTACAGAAAGAGTAATATTCTAAAATCCCTTTGAAATCTCTAAATTAAAGCTACATAGGTGACAAAATAATAGGAAGAATTATGTACTATTAAACACTGAGAATTTTGATATGATGCAGCTGTCGTAACTGATTGATTGACGTTTTGGATTAATCATAACAAATAGTAGCCGTATTCGATAATATAGGAGAGTGATGCAGAGCATGGTCATAGTGCAGATAAAAAAAGGCGAAATATTCTTTTTTTTTTTACACCAAGAAAAAATTGATTTTGGTTTGTTTTACCTCTGAGCAGCACTTCTTTGCACATAATGGGCTAAATGGCCACGTCACAAGGACCCTGAAGACTCAGAAAAGGTTGGGGAGAGGACCCACTGGATCAGCTGTTGTGACACAGATGGTAGTTGTTGTGACATAGATGGTGATAAATCTGGACACTGACCCAGCTGGGACTCGAACCTGGGAACTGCAGATTACTAGCCTAGCGTGCTACCGACTGAGCTTCCCCGCCCCCCAAAAAGAGAACCTTTCATTTGCTGAAAATGCAAAAAATTTGCCAGAAAACCCTTTTTTCAATAAAAGGTATACAAGGGACGGATATAACTTAGAAGCTCTCTTGGGCTTCTTCTCCTTTCGCATATAAACGCAAATCCTTTAGTAGTGAACTAGAACAGAAGATGTCCTGTAGACATGGGACTCATAAGACATGACTTATGAGGCAATTTGGTTGCCCGTTTCCTGACATAGATGGCGCTACAAGCGAATCAAACAATATACGGTGGGGGGAGGTATGTTAAGTCACAGCAGCTGACGAAAAGGTAAGGCATGTAGTGGTTAGCATGTCTGACATAGTTACTGGGAGAATTGAGTTCGAATCTTACTCATGGCAAAACTAAATTATATAAGCTATTTAACAAAACTTTTATTTTGAAAAACTACTGTTGCGTAAATTTGATCATTATCAAAGAGAAAGCTATTTATTTAAAAGTAGTGTCTTTTACAGCTCATAATTATCGTAATCTTCTTCGGAAGATTCGTGTTCAATATCAAACAATCACAGATGAATGAAGAATCACTGTTAATAATCGGAAATAAATGCCATTTGACGATTTGGGTGTCATTCAAGTCTCTAGGTATCCCATTTAATTATTAATATTCTTTCAGTAATTTTTACTTTCAAAATTTTATGAAATATTAACATATTTTTGTACCGTTAAATGCTTTTTAGAAACAAAAATTTTTGTTAATAGTTAGAAAACAGAACATTTTGCTATGAAATATTAAAAAGATTTGGGTTGTTTTACCTATGAGCGCACGTTTTTTGCACACCATGGTCTAAATGGCCAGATTACAAGGACCCCGAAGGCTCAGAGAAGGTTTGGGTGAGGAGACCCACTGGAACAGCCATTGGGAGACAGGTGGTAGCCTCCCGTCAAGGCCATCCAGCGTGTTCTTGAACGTGCACAGGATATGGCTCTCCCGCACACGGGGCCACGGCTTAACGTCCCATCCGACGGACGGCGGCCTTTCATACTGACCGTGGGCAGGGCGGAGAGTTTTGCGGAGATAAATCTCAACGCTGCCCCATAATCCGGGAGCTGCAGATTATGAGCCAGGCGCACTACCGACTGAGCCACCTCCGCCCCCAGTAAAAAAAGATCCGGAATAAAAATGAGATCTTCTGACAATCTTACAGGTAGAGAATATGTTTCTTTAACGGCGTAGTGACGTCAGCGCGTGCACTAGCTTAAATACCATGCAGATTTTTAGAAGTTTTAAACCGTTTTTAGATAGATTTTATTTCCGTATAATTACCTCAGATAATCGACTGAATGGTGGTGCCAAATTCCGTACTCGTGTTCTCCCTGTCTGACTCCACGTTGAATTACAAAATCAGGTCTTTGGCCCTGATAGGACCGAAATTACAACCTCGAATGCCTTTACGAACATGTGGGATCTGGCAATGGTGAGTGGCGCTGAGATCAAAGAAGGTCTAAGGAGAAGAAGGCTAGCTTCGCACAAGCGTAAGTGGCGCCGTTCTGCGGAATTTTACCGAAGCTGAACGTGGCAAATTGATGTGCATGCACAAAAAACAACTGTAAGGGGAGATCTACGCAATCATTTTTAGTCCACTACAGCTATGGTTTGTCTTCCTATTGGTATATTTATTGCGATTCAATCAGTGTTTCAACCTGTCTAACACCCATGACTGTTTGGCATAGTGATAGCTGACCCTAAAGCAGGCATGGCCAACATACGGCCCGCGGGCCGGATCCGGCCCGCGTAATGAATTTATGTGGCCCGCGAACAATTTTTCAATATTAGCATTTAGCTTCTAGTAATTAATCGAATGAATTCTCGATACTTCTATATTGTTTAAAAAACATTCCGTTATAAAGAAAATCTTATTATTATCAAAAATTATTATCAAGATTGAATGATTTACATTTGGAGGCTGTGTTAAGAATAGCTACTACAAGTATAGAACCAGATATTAAAAAAATAATAAGCGATGCAAACCACCTCACACGTCGCATTAGTTATTATGCTAATTTGTTGTATTGATTTACTTAAAATTATTCATAAACAAATTTCATGATAAAATTTTGTTTACTTAAAGAAATAAGTGTTTTGTTTAACATTTTTCAATTTTAATATTTTCGTCCGGCCCGTGAAAATATTTTTTTTTCCAATCCGGCCCGCGGGCAAAAACAGTTGGCCATGCCTGCCCTAAAGTTATTCAATGAGTATTTTATCCCGTTCAGGAGTATATTTTACGATACCTGGAAAAGCCATTGTATGTTTATTTTGAGTAATTTTGCAGAATTTTTAAAATTAATATGTAAATTAATACATTTAATCATCTTGCGAACATGTAAGTCAATGTATGTTGCAGTTTGGTGTTGCCTGGAGCATATCGACATATATAGGTGTCTGCAGTTTGTTCTAATAGTAATTTTTTTTTATGGTTGATACGAGAAGTGCCTGCTGCCATCTATTGACAGTTTATACAAGTAAGAAACTCGATGTGACTTTAATTGAAAATATCCTAAATTCTATAAAATATAATTAAACAAAACATGTTGTCTCGCATTAAGCCATAAATTTCAATTTATTATAATATATTAAATATAGTAGAATGTTCAAAATATAAAAATTTTTATGTTGAGCAAAGTAGTAGAATGTTCAAAATATTAAAATTTTTATGTTGAGCATAGCTACTACTTGTTTTACAAAATGGGATTTTATTAAGGAAAATAATTTTAACTAATCTTTGTGAAAAGAAAAATCATGATGGTAAAATTTAAGAAATGAATTTAGTGACGTGGTGTAAGCCATTGAAAATCTTGCTGGGCGGTGGAAAAATAACGCAAGGAACTGGCTCCTCTCCCTGGCTAGGTGGCTTCACTGCAATACACGAATTTGCCATGTCGCGAAAAAGTTATGATTGACGAATGGAGAAATTCGCTTCGCGCCCAAGTTTTGGCGGGCTGTAGTATTTATTATGATTAGAGTTGGTGCTCCTAAGGATTTCATTACAGGTAGAATCATTTCCATTCAAAGAAAGGTGAGTGAGATTCTTGATTCACCATAAGTTACTGATTTGACATAATTTGACAGATTCACCATAAGCTACGTGATTTGTGATGTCTAGATCAGCGATTGCGTTACGTTACTAAATTACGCAGTTATTGATTCGGAGATGGCGTATACGTTAAACTGCTATATTTATTTACGCAATTAGTAACAATGTCCCTTTTCTGATGACGAAAACGAGATAAATTATTATTTTGGCATACAGCTCGTCGGAACTGTATGGTTCAAGACTTAATAAATTCTTTAGCCGTTTCGAATTTTTTAAGTATAAAGAATGAGAGAAAAAAAAAGTGGTTTGAGGTTCGAAAGAATTTTCGTACAGGGAGGGTCTTTAATTTTGAATGCAACATCGCGTGGCAATTGCAAATGTGAAATTTGGGGAGTCACGGGGGGTGGGGGTGAGGCCAAAAAGTTAAATTCAAATTCAAAACCAACTGATTTTAGGTGGGGTTTGCGGTTGTTTTACTTGTGAGTGGCACTTTTTTTGCACACCGTGGTCTAAATGGCCAGGTCACAAGGACCCCGAAGGCTAAGAGAAGGTTGGGAGAGGGGACCCACTGGAACAGCTGTTGGGAGACAGATGGTAATCTCCCGTCAAGGCCATTCAGCGTGTTCTTTAACGTGCACAGGGTATGGCTCTCCCGCACACGGAGCAACGGCTTAACGTCCCATCCGACGGACGGCGGCCTTTCCAAGCCCATCGGTGTCCCCTTCTGACCATGGGCAGGGCGGGGAATTTTGCGGAGATAAACCGCTCAGAAGTAAAACAACCCAATACACATAACTGCTACTAAATTAAATTTTAAGCAGATCATATAAAAAGGTAAAGATCCATCCAGAAAATATATGAGAAAATCCACACAGAAAATATATAGAAATATATATATATAAAGAAAATATTTACGTAAAAGTGGAAAGGGGTTGAGGTGGGGGGGGGGAGGTCGGTAATCAAAGTATCACGTAATGTTACGTAGAGGAAATGGGTGGAATTAGAATTTGGTTGAAACAGCGTCATAATAGATGCAGTCCTCACGATGATTATAGTATCAGCAATATAATCATTTTGTAAATTCAAATATTTGCGATGAAAAGTGTAAATTTAAAAGTAATGCAGAAATCGTTGTGGGCGGAATAAAAGCTCACGTTGCCCTCCCCGCGAAAAATATCATTTTTCTGCTTTTCGTGATCAAATTAACAGAATAAATCAGTTCAAGCAGGCAGTCTCTTGATAAAATGTCTAGAGATTCAAAAACACGTGGCTACTTACTATGTAGATTTTCAAAGCGTTCTTCTCTCTGCTGACAGGTATAATTTATGAATTAATGTCAGGTCTGATGAAACAGTATAAAAATTAGTTAACATAATGATCGCTTTCTTTAATAACACGAGCAGTATGCTAGAGTTAGTAAATTGTTCAGCGACTGGTCCTGCATTGCAACCGAGACAGCGTAAGACTCCATTTTGTCGTGTTTCCTGTTCAATTTGATGATTGATTACGTTATTAGAAATGCTCTAGGGTGCGAGATTCAGCTGTTTAGTGCTGCTGACGAGGTTGGTAATGGGCAGGTTTAGTGATCAACACAGAAGACCCTGTAGCGACGAAAACTGGTCAGTTTAGTGATCATACAAATCTTTCGAATGGTTATGTTTTGAAACAATATTTCAGGGTTAATCAAGTTGGTACTGACTCTGATCTTTGGGTAGGGGTGATTGGCCCAATTGGTAGCTGCAATGGGCAACGTCTCCTACAGGTAAGTAAACTCAATGGATTTAGAATAACTAACACATATTACAAACACCGCGACATACATAAGTACATATGGGTTTCACCTGATGGGCTGCATAGGAATATGATTGATTATATATTAATTAACAGCAAATGGGCTAGTTCTGTTAGAAACATCAGGGCATATAGGGGAGCTGAAATTGGATCTGACCATTACCTTGTTAAAAGTGTCTTGCAACTTAAACTTAAAAAGTGTTGTGCTGGGGTTAAAAAATTTGCTTTTAATACTGAAGCTCTGAAGGACCCAGTTATAGCCAAAGCTTACCATGATAGGTTACTTAGTCATTATGACAGTCATGGTATGCTTACTACTGAAGTTGAGGAAGAATGGGATCATTTTAAACAGGCTTTTTTGGACACTAACAGTACTCTTTTACGAAAAAAGGAGCAGAAGAGACAGAATTATCTGAGTGATAAGGCACTTGAGCTTATTTCGGAAAGAAAGAACTGCAGGAATGTCCTTAATCAATACCCTACTAGTCCTAATAGAAAGCATTACAGAGAGCTTAATAAACGTGTAAAAGATCAGTTAGCTGCTGATAAGAATATTTGGCTTGATGGTTTGGCTGACAAAGCCGAGGAAGCAGCACAACAGCAGAGAGCTGTACCAGATAGTTAATGTTTTGTGTGGTAGAAAACGGGCACGTATACAGGGATTGAAGGATAAACAAGGTAAGGTTATAGAAGTTGAGGATTCTGTCATGGCTAGGTGGGCTGAGCATTTCAGTGATATTCTAAACAATGCGGTTAGTTCTATTCCCATTGTTTGCAATGATGATAGATGCATTGGTGGCTCTAATGTTGGCCCTATAACACAATCTGAAGTTATTTTGGCTGTTTCTAAACTTAAACTTCATAAATCCCCAGGGGTAGATGAAATTACTGCAGAAATGCTTAGAGCTGGAAATGTTTCGGTTACCACTTGGATGACTGAAATTCTGAATATCTTTTATGATAAAGGCATGGTTCCTAAGGATTTTACCAGAGCTATTGTTATCCCTATTTTCAAAAAAGGTGATCGCAGTTCTTGTGATAACTATAGGGGTATTAGCCTACTCTCTGTTCCAGGTAAAGTTCTTTCCATGATTGTGCTTAATAGAATTAAAAATCTGGTTGACAGTCAATTGCGTGATGAGCAATGTGGATTCAGAAGTGGTAGGGGATGTGTGGATCAGATATTTTCACTTAGACAGATTCTTGAGAAATGTTTAGAGTTTCAGAAACCTTTGGTTGCTAGCTTTGTTGATTTCAAAAAGGCTTTCGACTCTGTTGATCGTCAAAATTTGTGGTTGATTGTGAGATCATATGGTATACCAGACAAGTTAGTTAACATAATGAAAACTCTCTATAATAACACTGAGTCGTGTGTGAGAGTTGGTAAGGCTTGTAGCAATTGGTTTAGCATTACTTCTGGTATTCGACAAGGGTGCATTTTGTCTCCTTTTCTCTTTAGCTTGGTTATTGATCATGTTATGCGAAATTCACTAAGATTTTGGCCTTAAATGGACTGGAGATACGAAAATTTCTGATTTAGATTATGCTGATGATTTAGCCTTTTTAGCAATGATGTTGATGAGATGAACTCTTTCATTCGAGCTGTTGACGAGACTGGTAGTAGAGTAGGTTTGGTTATAAATAGAGAGAAAACTAAAGTAATGAAAATTAGTCTGGCAGGCTGTGATTCAGTTAATCTGAATGGTTGCACCCTTGAGCAGGTGTCACAGTTTAATTATCTTGGGAGCTACGTAACAGATACTGGTGATGTGCGGCATTAGATTAACAGACGAATAGGGATTACTGCCGGGACTTTTAAGAATCTATGGAGAGTGTGGAGAAATAGGCGTATAAACCTAAAGACTAAAATTAGACTGTATAATAGTTTGGTTCTTTCTAGGGTTAGTTATGGCAGTGAAACGTGGCCACTTTGTAAACAAGATAACAGGAAACTAGATGCTTTTGATTCCAGATGCTTACGCAGTATCTTGGGCATTAGGTGGTTCAACTTTGTAACTAATGATGAGGTTAGGCAAAGGAGTTTGCAACCTCCTTTAATCAGCATATTGTGCAGAGAGAGACTCCGTTGGTTTGGCCATGTTGCCCGTATGAATAATTATAGATTGGCGAATAGGGTTATGAACAGTGTGCCTAAAGGCCTCAGAAAGAAGGGGAGACCTAGGATGCGGTGGGCAGACAATGTCAAACAGGACCTTGTTAGAATTGGTGTGCAGTGGCCAGATGCAGTAGATGTAGCTCAGGATAGACTTGCTTGGAGAACTAAATTGCACGGTCTGGTTGGACCTCCGTAGCCCATGGTTGCTTGAGGATGATGATGAATCATCCTGGTCGGAATCTTGGTTAGTTATCTTGGTATCTCTGACAGATACAGATGATGTGCGTCTCGAGGTGAACAATCGCAATTGCTAATTTATGTTTTCTAGATCTTAATGTTTCCTAACTTTTTTTACTGCTAGTTTTTTTGTGATTGTGCAAACAACAGGCGAATAAACCTAAATATTAGCCATAGTTTAGCTTGAACTGAAATTTGATATGGATAGGAAATTGAGCGTAAACAGGAGGGTTGGGTTGTTTTACTTCTGAGCGGGACTTTTTTTGTACACAAGGGCTAAATGTCCACGACACAAGGACCCCGAGGTCTCAGAGAAGGCTGGGGGAGGAACAGATGGTAGCATTCCGTCAAGGCCATCTAGCCTATTCTTTAACGTGCACAGATTATGGCTGTCCAACACAGGGACACGGCTTAACGTCCCATCTGACGGACGGTGTTCTTTCCAAGCCTATTGGTGTCTCCTATTGACAGAGGGAAGGATGGAAAGTTTTGAGGGAAGATCAACTCTGGACCAGGTGGGGCTCAAACCTGGGAGCAGATTACGAGCCTGGCGCGCTACTGGACTGAGCCAACCCCTCCCCCATAAACAGAAGGGTAGAAAGCTCGATACTTTTAATTTATGACTGGTTTGGAAAATCGTATTACCCGGGGTAAAATGGCGTGCCAGGGAAGTATCTGGGGAGCGGGGAAGGACACCCCCCTGAAAACTAGATCGTCTTATATGAAATCTGAAACATGTTTACCTTTTTTGAAATCCAAAATAGCTCTCTTTGTGAAATTTTATTTTAGCCCTATAGTATATGTCCGACACTAAAAATAGATTACAAAACTATAAAATTTTTATTCCATATAGAATATTATTTTAACTTTTCCTGTCCGGTGGAATATCATAGAACTGGGAAACCCTACTCAAGTCTTATTCTCATCCTTTTACCTCACCTCCCCCCCCTCCCCTAAACTAAATCCTTGGTACGTGCCAGGCTTGTGCCTGTCTGGAGCCTTTTAGGATTGAAATTTAAAAGACCTAGAATACAAATTGTTTTGCGAATTTAAAGATGGAAACTTGCAAAATTTATTTATTTTTATAGTGCATCTCTTAAAAATGTTGATTTATTTCAACACTTGAAAATTATCGAATTTTAAGTTATAATAAATTACTTCTCAAGCAATTACTTGTCACAAAGGTCCGACAGAAATCCATCGGTATAACATCCATAGAGAAGATTTGTGAGGAAAGTGGGACCTCAGCGGAAAGGCAACACAAATAAAGGAGCATCTATTCCCTATCCCTTTGGTCTGTATTAAAACCCCCACCCCACAAAGCCACTGGGGTACAAAGAATTATTACACATCATAGCTATGTACAAGTTATCATAAGATTGCGAAAATTATCATACCATTTGCAGAAAGGGTGGCAGAAAGTTTTGGATTAATACAGAAAATAAAGCAGTTGTTTTTCTCTCTCTCTGATAGTGCTCAATGCATTTTCCCCAAACTGTTCTTGAAATTCAGGCATTCCAATATGGAAACGAATTTTTTTAGAGAATGAAGGGCTTCTATATACACAACGCCTAACGTCATCGTACTGATGGCACCACCATCGAGTCGGTTGTTACATGCAACATCTTCAGTTCATTATGTGAATATTGATGAGGCCTATCCCGAACTTGCTCCATCATGTGATGCTTTTCTGGAGAAATGTTGCATCCACACTTCTCCAGAAAGAACCAATTATAAATACGCAACAGATTGGGTGGTCTGGTTGAACCTCCGTAGCATATGTGTGGGGACCAGGACAAGGCTGGGGCCCCACACATATGCTGCAGTAGATGTGCAAGAAATCTTCCGAAGTGGCTGAAAGGCGAAAAAGTGGCGATGCCGTTTGCTGTTCCTGTGGTTTGGAGATAGCCAAGCAATCACACAAATGACTGCTACTTCTGCATGGTTCCACTTGTTTCTGGAGGCATCACAAGGAAAAAGAAGTGCCCAATAGCGTACCCAAATATACAATCTGCTCTCCAACCAATTCTGCACGGCAAAGGCCTTCCCGAACCTCCAAAAGAATTTTCCATCAATTCAGACGATGAGGAGGGAAACGAACCGACGTCGGGTTCTCTGAAGCCTTCGGTATCTAATGATGATCCATATGTCTGCCACAGTGCGCCATCTGTGTCACACATTCTCACCGAAGAAGAAATGAACGATCTTGTTCGCGATCTGGAGCTGTTCAAGGCCAAAGTAGAGTTACTTAGATCAAAACTTAAACAATGGAATCTTCTCAAGGAAAATGTCCGAGTGACTTCGTTTCTAACTCGTCATGAGCAATTTGCGTCTTACTTCAGAAAGAAAGATGACCTTGTGTTTTGTTCCGATATAGATGGTCTGATGAATGCCCTTGGAATCAAACATGAACCTCAAGAATGGCGACTATTCATAGACTCCTCGAAATTGAGTCTCAAGGCGGTGTTGCTGCATAATGGAAATCGACTTCCATCCATTCCTGTCGGACACGCTGTCTGCATGAAAGAAACCTACGACAACCTGAAACAGCTGTTGAACTGTCTTCAATACAGCAAATATGGCTGGCATTTCTGTTGTGACTTGAAGGTAGTGGCTCTGTTGATGGGTCTGCAGCTGGGATATATGAAGTACTGCTGTTTCTTATGTGAATGGGACAGCCGAGCAAACGTGAAGAGAAACTGACCTCAGAGGAAATATCTGAAGGTCGGAGAGAAGAATGTGGAACACCCAGCACTGACAGAAATGCACAAAATCCTGCTACCCATAAAACTCGGTGTGATGAAAAACTTCGTAAAAGCCATGGAGCGGACGGCATCAGCGTTCAAGTACTAGGCTGACAAATTCTCCCGACTCAGCGAAGCGAAAATTAAAGAGGAAATTTTTGTGGGTCCTCAGATTCGCGAGCTGTTAAGAGACCAGATGTTCTACAACCTGCTTCAGGGTGACGAGAAAAAGGCTTGGGACGCGTTTCTTCTGGTGTCAACTAAATTCCTCGGGAATGTCAGGGCAGACATCTACAAGAAACTGGTTAAGGACATGTTGTCTCTGTATCACAAACTTGGCTGCAATATGTCCTTAAAGATCCACTTTCTCCATTCCCACTTAGATTTCTTCCCCGACAACTGGGGGGCGAGGGGGCAGTCGGTAACGCGCCAGGCTCGTAATCTGTAGTTCCCAGGTTCGAGTCCCAGCTGGGTCAGCGTTGAGATTTATCTCCGCAAAATTCCCCGCCCTGCCCACGGTCAGTAGGGGACACCGATGGGCTTGGAATAGGCCGCCGTCCGTCGGATGGGACGTTAAGCCGTAGCTCCGTGTGCGGGAGAGCCATACCCTGTGCACGTTAAAGAACACTCTTGATGGCCTTGACTGGAGGCTACCACCTGTCTCCCAACAGCTGTTCCAGTGGTCCCCTCCCCTCTGAGCCTTCGGGGTCCATGTGACCTGGCCATTTAGCCCATGGTGTGCAAAAAAGTGCCGCTCAGAGGTAAAACAACCCAACCCCGACAACTGCGTCATGGTTAGTGATGAGCACAGTGAATGTTTTCACCAGAACATTGCAACGATGGAGAAACGATACCAGGGAAACTGGTCCACTTCAATGTTGGCTGACTATTGTTGGACGCTCGTCAGAGATGATCCTCAGCAGCTGTACAAGCGACGTCGTAAATAGAAGCAGAGTTCTACCGATACATGTCATATGTACGTATTACTCTATATAAGAAACGATTGCGGATTTTTCAGAAATCGTAGCCAATTTTGTATTTTCATTGTCATATTCGTGTTCAGCATCTTGAAATCTTTAAGAAATGGATATTTTTATCTCAGAGGCATGACTTTTATGAAAATTTTTTGCCCAGTGTAATTATCTAAAAAAACAATCCTAAGGATGAGAATTTTCTTAATTGTAATCTGATCGGAAACTACTTTCCTTACGTATCGGTAAAAATCAATACGCAAAAAAAAAGACTTATTAAAAGATTTTGAACATTAATAATGAAAAACGAATAGGCAGCCAACGTTGTTCCATCAACAGTAGCAATGTTCTCTCTGTGAATAATTGCTGGCACCGAATAAGCAGACTTTCTTTTTTCCTTTCCACTGCAATGGCGTTGCTCTCACAGGAGATTTGTTGCCATGGCAATAGAAGTTGCCGTCGAAAGATAAACAGTTTCAAGGGCGTCATTTCCTAGAGCAAGTCGAAGTAAAATGTTTTCTTTTTCTGTAGATGTTGGCACAGAAAGATAATTAACAGGGAAATTCGAAAGTGTTTGATTCCATTCGAACTTTCGTCATTTCGTTTATGGCTGATAGCTCGACAAAGATGCCCTTCGTTTTCAGTTTCGATATTAAAATTTGGTTAGGCTGTTTTACCTCTGAACGGCACTTTTTGAAACAATGGGTTAAATGGCCAGGTCACAAGAACCCCGGGAGCTCAGAGAAAGTTTGGGAAGGAGACCCACTGTAACAGCTGTTGGGAAAGATGGTAGCTTCCGATCATGGCATCCAGTGTGTTCTATAACGTGCAAGGGATAGCTCTCTCACGTAGCCACGGCTTAACTTCCCATCCGACGGCGGCGGCCTTTTCAAGCCCATCGGTCTCCCCTATTGACTGTGGGCAGGGTGGGGAGTTTTGCGGGGATAAATCTCAATGCTGACCCACCTGGGAACTGCAGATTACGAGCCAGGCGCGCTACCGACTGATCCAATTGAACTTGATCCAAACTGAACATCTCTGATCCAATTACAACATTGGACACTTTAAACTTTGTTCTGATACAATTCTCGGCTGTTTGCAATGAACATTCGTTCTGTGGGGCGGGAGGTGGTCAGTGGTAGTGCGCCAGGCTCGCAATCTTCATTCCCAAGATCCGAGTCCCAGCTGGGTCAGCCTTGAGATTTATCTCTGCAAAATTCCCCGTCCTTGGTCAGTAGGAGACACTGATGGACTATGAAAGGCGGCCGTCCGTCAGATGGGGTGTTAAGTCGTAGCTCATGCTGAATAGCCATAAGTTGTGCACGTTAAAGAACATGCTGGATGACCTGATTGGAGGCTAGTATCTGTTCACAGCTATTCAGTGGGTCACCAGCCTTCGGGTTTGCGAGCCTGGCGCACTACCACTGAGCCACCTCCCGCCCCACAGAGCGAATGTTCCTTGCAAACAGCCGAGAATTGTATCAGAACAAAGGTTAAAAGTGTCCAATGTTGTAATTGGATCAGAGGCCTTCATTTATTAGCTCATTTATATAATCAGCCGAAAGTAACTAGACGTAGCTAGTAATGAAATCAGGCTCAACTAATATATCAACCCCAAATAGTAGCTAAATCAGTCTAAAAATATTTAATTGCTGCATCAACTAGTAGTCAAATAAATCACAACCAATAGTCAAATTAGCATCAAATAATAAAGAGGCCGCAACTGGTAGTCCAATCACCCTTAACCTATACACCGAGAGCTAAAACATTATGACCAGGCGTCTTTATGCAAATCGAATCAACTGCAGGTAAACGACGGCGCATGTGAAGGTAATGAAACGGTATAAATAACGTCTGATAGTGAGCTCTGTTAATCATTGTTATTCTTGTTCTTCAGATGTGAAAGGCAGTGGATTTAAATGAGTTTGACAAAGGCCAAATGACTGGATCAGAGCATTTCCGAGACGGCAAGACTTGTGGGATGCTCACAGTCAGCCGTGGTTATTACCTTCAAAAACTGATCGAGGAGGGAAAAATCACGAACAGCTGGCTAAGTGTGGGCCGATCATGGCTCATTGATGCTAGAGGTGAGCGAAGGCTATCCCGTATGGTACGAGCCAACAGAAGGGATACTGTGGCGCAACTTTCCCGTAATTTGAATGCTGGTGACGGGAGTAATGTGTCACAACACACAATACATCGAATCCTGTGAAAATGGGGCTGCGTAGCTGGGTTGTTTTACTCTGAGCGGCACTTTTTTGCACACCATGGGCTAAATGGCCAGGTCTCATGGGCCCCAAAGGCTCAGAGAAGGTTGGGGGAGGAGACCCACTGGAACAGCTGTTGTGAGACAGATGGTAGCCTCCATCTGTCTCCCAATAGCTGCAGTTGATTCGATCCAAGGCCATCCAGCGTGTTCTTTTAACGTGCACAGGGTATAGCTCTCCCGCAAACGGGGCCACGGCTTAACGTCCCATCCGATGGACGGCGGCCATTCCAAGCCCATCGTTGTCCCCTACTGACCGTGGGCTGGGCGGGGAATGGGCCACATAGTCCCAGGCTCCGAGTTGCCATGCTAACCTCGGGTCACCGTCGAACCGAGGTTAGCATGGGCACTTTTCGTTGCACCATCAAAACTGGACCTAGAATGAAGGTCGTCTGGGCCGATGAATCTCGTTTCCTGTTGCACCATTTAAACGGCCGGGTATGTGTGCATCGTTTATATGGGGCAATGTTAGCACAGGATGCACAGTTTGGACGAAAACAAGCCGGTGGATGAAGTGTAATGTTTGGGCAATGTTCTGCTGGGAAATCCTGGATCCAGTCATTGATGTTCAGTAACTATGACGTCCACCATCTACCTAAACATCACTGCAGACCAGGTATATCCTTTCATGGCAACGGTATATCCCTCTAGTCGTGCCTACTTTCAGCAGGATAATGCGCCATGCCACACTGCCCGGATTGTTCGAGAATGGTTCGCGGAACATGAAGACTTCCAGGCATTGCCCTAATCTCCAAATTCCCCAGACATCAATCCAATCGAGCATCAGTGGTTTGTGTTCGAACAGCAGACCCGATCTGCGGCGGCTCAATCACAAGATTACAAGAGTTAAAGGATCTGCCAGTAACGTGTCGTTACCAGACACCACAAGACACTTTTAGAAATCTTGCAGATTCCATGCCTCGCCGGGTAAGAATTGTTTTGGCGGCACATGGAGGACCAACATCATATTTGGCAGGTGGTCATAATGTTTTGGCTCTTCGGTGTATATGTCTCAAAGAGCAGTCAAATTAACCTCAAGCTAATAAATCGGTGGCAACTAATGAAATAAACCGGAAGTAGTAATGAAATCCGATTCAAATAAAAGTCGCAAGTAGTACTTGAATCACGTTCAATATACGTACCATAATTTCTAGTGAAATCAGCCGCAAACTAATTATTCGGCCACAACTAATAGTCAATCCGACACTCTATACTAATTAAAGCAAACCGGTTGTTAATAAATTTGAATGATTAGATAGGATGATGCCGATTTCACAATTAGTTCGAGACTAGTATAGTCGGAAAAAGTCTCAAACTAATAATCAGTAGAAACTGGTAGTAGTAGTGAAATCAACATCATGTGCTGTTGAATCATTCAAATTTATTAACAAACGGCTTGTTTTAATTAGAAATATTATCCTTAGTCTACAATAGATGATTGGGTCCAGCCTGTTCTATAACGTTCAAGGGATAGCTTTCTCACGTAGCCACGGCTTAATGTCTCATCAGACGGACGGCGGTCTTTTCAAGCCCATCGGTCTCCCCTATTGACTGTGGGCAGGGTGGGGAGTTTTGCGGTGATAAATCTCAATGCTGACCCACTTTTTTGCACACCATGGGCTAAACGGCCAGGTCACAAGGACCCCGAAGACTCAGAGAAGGTTGGATGAGGGGACCCACTGGAACAACTGTTGGGAGACAGATGGTATACAATGAATGATGAAACACATTTAGGAGTCATCCAAAGAAGGAACAATCCCACCGGTTCTCTTATGTAATTTTATATTCAAATTCATCAGTTTCTTTATTTATCAACTTGTTCGGCTGTTGCTGCTTTTGTTAACGGAGGTACTGCGGAATGCATGGATGACTTACTTATTGGTCCAACCTAGTAGTCGAATCAGAGTCACCTAGTAGTCGAATTGACCTCAATTAGTATTAGAATCAGCTTAAGTATTAGTCGTTGGGTTGGGTTGTTTTACCTCTGAGCGGCACTTTTTTTGCACACCATGGGCTAAATGGCCAGGTCACATGGACCTCGAAGGCTCAGAGAAGGTTGGGGGAGGGGACCCACTGGAACAGCTGTTGGGAGACAGATGGTAGCCTCCCGTCAAGGCCATCCAGCGTGTTCTTTAACGTGCACAGGGTATGGCTCTCCCGCACACGGAGCCACGGCTTAACGTCCCATCCGACGGACGGCGGCCTTTCCAAGCCCATCGGTGTCCCCTACTGACCGTGGGCAGGGCGGGGGAATTTTGCGGAGATAAATCTCAACGCTGACCTTGCTGGGATTCGAACCTGGGAACTACAGAATACGAGCCTGGCGCGCTACTGACTGAGCCACCCCCGTCCCCAGCTATTAGTCGAATCAATTTTAAGTGGTAATGAAATCAATGGCAACCAGCAGACAAACCTCTCTCAACTAATAGGGAAGTCAATTACAACTAGTCATATAAGCCGCAATTAGTAATCAAATCACTAGAATTTATATCCCGTTTCACCTGAGTCTTGATGTAAACAAACAACTCTTTGTCTGTTGGTTAAAGACCTCGTCACTACACACAAGTGTATTTTATTTGTTCGCATAAAAGAATAATGTGTAGAATTTTCCGATATATTATTGGTTTCAACAAAGCAGTGGTCAGGAGAAATAAATTAAATCTATTTCATTTGATTGCTTGATAATGCACTTAAAACTAACAATCACAAAATTTATGAATCTGGGCATTGAATACGAAACTAAAACCATCAACTCTTGTAGAAGATGGGTTGTTTTACCTCTGAGCGGCACATTTTTGCACACCATGGGCTAAATGGCCAGGTCACATGGACCCCGAAGGTTCAGAGAAGGTTGGGGGAGGGGACCCACTGGAACAGCTATTGGGAGACAGATGGTGCAAGACCTCCAGTCAACGGCCTCCAGTCAAGGCCATCCAGAGTGTTCTTTAACGTGCACAGGGTATGGCTCTCCCGCACACGGAGCCACGGCTTAACGTCCCATCCGACGGACGGCGGCCTATTCCAAGCCCATCGGTGTCCCCTACTGACCGTGGGCAGGGCGTGGAATTTTGCGGAGATAAATCTCAACGCTGACCCAGCTGGGACTCGAACCTGGGAACTCCAGATTACGAGGCTGGCGCGCTACCGACTGAGCCACCCCCGCCCCACAGTTAGCACAAGTCGGTGGACCATCCTTGTATGTCCTGGCACACGTAGTAGTAAGATGGTTGCCAACGCATTTCCCACGTCTCGGGTGTTGAAGTAGTTACCTTGAGTGTGCCCATAATATTGACATTTGTGACATTGTGTTGATCCTTTCCTCCTTTGAAAGGACTCAACAGTGATCTTTAGAGGGAAAAATATTGTGAATAAATAGTGTGTAGTGTGAAGAAGTTAAAGATATCCTGAAATTCTTCAGGAAATTGAATTTGGGTAATATATTATTCAACGTCAAAAACTTTTGCCTTAAATTTAAAAGAACTAAGAATCTCAGTAGGCATCCAAGCTTTTGATTTTGTTGCTTCTCTCTTGGATGGATAAGTGACCGGACTAAAGATCATTGATCTATTACAGTCCCTTGGTTTTGGACCAGTTCAAGCGTCTAATGATAATGATGTTTGACACTCACTTGTTTTACCTTTGTGTTTTTTTTTAGCAAATTCATTTTGCTCTTGTGGCCCCTTTGGAGTTTACGTCTTTTAACTCCTGTTATTGTCAATCAAGCACTATTTTAGACTTCAAGATGTAAATGAGATTGAAAATCTGTTTGTTGGCGTCTGTTTTTGCCAACTCAATGAGAAACATAGATAAGGGAGTCTTGTCCCTGTATTTCTTAAGTTGAGAAACTTTAAGGGTCATGAAGCCCATTCCGGACAATTCCTGAACCAATTCATCACAGGTGAGGCAATCAGGAATGTTCTTAATGAACACCAAAGTTCTTTTCCGACTTCAGTATGTATGTATGAAGAGTAAACTTTTCTTTCCCAAAGAAATTTATGAAATTTCTGAGTCTTGGCTACATATTGTTTGGACTTTGATGGTCTCAACAGATTTTTTTGCTTTAGAAGCTTCGAGTGCCAATGTAACCAGCTTTTTATGAGTGTTCAGCCAGTTTTTAGGTTGTCTCAAAACTATTGGTGGTATTTTGTTCCTCTTAGTCTCAAGCGTGGAAACTTTCTGTGTTTGTGAGGTTGGGTTGTTTTACCTCTGAGCGGTACTTTTTTGCACACCATGGGCTAAATGGCCAGGTCACATGGACCCCGAAGGCTCAGAGAAGGTTGGGGGAGGGGACCCACTGGAACAGATGTTGGGAGACAGATGGTAGTCTCCCGTCAAGGCCATCTAGCGTGTTCTTTAACGTGCACAGTGTATGGCTCTCCCGCACACGGAGCCACGGCTTAACGTCCCATCCGACGGACGGCGGCCTTTCCAAGCCCATCGGTGTCCCCTACTGACCGTGGGCAGGGCGGGGGAATTTTGCGGAGATAAATCTCAACGCTGACCCAGCTGGGACTCGAACCTGGGAACTACAGATTACGAGCCTGGCGCGCTACCATGTTTGTTAGGATGTTCCTACATCGTCACTTATGTCATATACTTTCATCTGAAGCACACTGGCTAGAGGAGTAGAGAGTACTTCTTTTGATTAGTGATGCAAGGTTCTTCTGTATTTAAGGCCTTTTTGCGTCCCTTTTTAACAGGTTTGAAACCTTGATCACACTCATCTAACTTGCTTTTGTCGTTATCTTCAATAGGTGAAGGATCCGTAATATCAACACTGGTGGCAGAAATGAGCTGCATAGTAGCATTACTGTAACACTCCTCAGAGCAGTTGTGTTCTTTAACTGTTTTTTCTAAATATTCTGAAGAATGTTCTGGTTCAATTCTTCAGCTTGTTCTGAACTCGTATCTTTAATAATACGAAGTGCAGGAAGCAACTCAATTTTGTTATTGAGTGCTTTTAAAAATTTCCTTTGCTGATCAAGCAGTTGACACCCTTGCTTAGTTTTCCCAGAATCACAACTCTCTGGGTGGTCCGGATAGCTAATTATAGCTTTGGATACCTCTCTGCGGACCGGAATGACGTACATCGGAGTAGTTACTGCGTTCGAAGTTTCGAACTGTAGTGCCTCTGAGCGATCCGATGTATTTTTTAAAATTTTACTGGTAACTGACATTGTGGAACTCTGTGATTTTCGCAAAACGAAACAAATTTCATAATATAATTTGAAAAGGATTGGATTGTTTTACCTCTGAGCGGCACTTTTTTGCACACCATGGGCTAAATGGCCAGGCCACAAGGACCCCGAAGGCTCAGAGAAGGTTGGGGGAGGGGACCCACTGGAACAGCTGTTGGGAGACAGATGGTAGCCTCCCGTCAAGGCCATCCAGCCTGTTCTTTAACGTGCACAGGGTATGGCTCTCCCGCACACGGGGCCACGGCTTAACGTCCCATCCGACGGACGCGGCCTTTCCAAGCCCATCGGTGTCCCCTACTGACCGTGGGCAGGCGGGGAAATTTTGCGGAGATAAATATCAACGCTGACCCAGCTGGGACTCGAACCTGGGCACTACAGATTACGAGCCTGGCGCGCTACCGACTGAGCCACCCTCGCCCAATTTGAAAAGGTTAAAATACACAATATACGTTATATGAAATATATAACAATTCAAAGTAATCGGAACTCAAGTTGGTTGACGTGGTAGATCGTATAATCATATTCGATGTACCGGGTAATAATTTTACCCCTAACCATCTCCATCATAAAGGTATGCCTATTTGGCATGAGTAAGAACAAAATATGTAAGTAAACCACCTTCCTCAGGTGGGCCCCTAAGGGCAAACATAAAAGCTAAAAATAGCAGTAAAATTTCATAAAAAACCTAAAACGGGTAGGTCTCCTCAGAGAACGCTACCGTTTTAGGCCTCTTGTACTTGTTCCAAATAGTATGATCGTAAAGAATCAGAGAATAAATAAACTCATTGGGATTATTGCTTACAGCCTGTAAAAATCTTTTTGAGGTGCGTTTTATATGGGTATATATAAGATTTTATATGGGTATATGAAGTTGTCTGTTAGTGACAGACCAGGGGGCATCGACCGCAGTTCTCAAAATCTTGTTTCGTAAGACCTGAATCTTGCGAATATTGGTGGGTGCAGTATTCGACCATATGGGTGAAGCATAGAGAATCGCCGGTCTGAAGGTGGTTGACGTGGTTTCGACAGGTCAAACGAAGAAAATTATATTATCAAAAACTTCAGCGGAAGTTTAGCGAAAACAGACAAGTATTTCAACGGTAACATTATTGAAAGTAAAAACTTCAACGGAAGTTTAACATAGGTACGAAACTGACAAATATGTCACTTACAATAGAAGAATAACAATTTAATCTCCAAGAGAGATTAATTAACGATCAATATATTTGTAGTCAAAAGACTGCAATTATTATAATAAGTAGGGACTTCAACTTGATTTCTCTAAAATCCTAAACATATACTAAAGCTTAAGTAAAATATTAAGCTATTTCTAACCTATCCTGCAGACCAAGGGCTCCACCGGGGTTGGATACCCGATTTCGCCCAAGGCTATTAAGCAATTTAAGCAAAGGTTTAGCTAACTAAATTTCGCTTCGTTGGAGCTAAGGAAAAACATGTCCGCTCTCTTCAACATCTGAATCGCAATTAACGGTTACGAATTGTGATCAAATTACCTTGGTAGCGGATCAGGGTTGGGTTGTTTTACCTCTGAGCGGCACTTTTTTGCACACCATGGGCTAAATGGCCAGGTCACATGGACCCCGAAGGCTCAGAGAAGGTTGGGGGAGGGGACCCACTGGAACAGCTGTTGGGAGACAGATGGTAGCCTCCCGTCAAGGCCATCCAGCGTGTTCTTTAACGTGCACAGGGTATGCTCTCCCGCACACGGGGCCACGGCTTAACGTCCCATCCGACGGACGGCGGCCTTTCCAAGCCCATCGGTGTCCCCTACTGACCGTGGGCAGGGCGGGGAATTTTGCGGAGATAAATCTCAACGCTGACCCAGCTGGGACTCGAACCTGGGAACAGCGGATCAGGAAAAGGGTTTAAGAATTCATCAGAAATTGATGAATTTAAAGTATTAATATCGATAAACTCATATCTCGATTTACCTACTTTAAATCGATATAATAAAATAAATACCCCCTCAAGCCGCTGCTTGCCACAGAGGTCTGAAAGGAGCCTGTCAGTTTGTATGCCATAGTAGAAGACCTGAGAGGATGGCAGGACCTCAGCAGAAAAACAACACAAACGTCCATGCCTTATCCGGGGATAGAGATACTTTATAGTTTCCACCAGCAAACACGAAGCTGCTTAAACTGAAAAATACCATGTAATAACAAACGTACTAAATTATTTACGGCAAATTAAATTCTATCGTGGAAACAAAAAATACCATTTGGAAGAAACTTGGGCAAATTCAGGCTACGCAGTTTCTGAAGTGGGGCAGTCAATATAATAAATATTTAAAAAATATATTCGACTTCCCAAGCACCAGTAGTGATGTTACCGTAGGCAATATTAGACGAGAGATTTCCATAAAATCGCGGATTTTATGGAAATTTTCATTCTGAATTCAAACGTTTATACCAATATATTATTTCGTATTTTTTGACTAGCATTTACATAAATTGAGACTGTTTATGCAATAAAATATAATAAATAGCCCATCAAGCAGCTGCTTGTCACAGAGGTCTGACAGAAGCCTATCAGTTTATACGCCATAGTAGGTATGTGAGGATGGCGAGACCTCAGCAGAGAAACAAACATCCATGCCTCACTTGGAGCTCGAACTCATGTTAATAAACACCAGTAAAAAGTTAGCACTGCAGTTAAAATGCCGTACATCTCTGGTACTATGTTTTCTATCCACATATTTAACGTGTGTAAAAGTGCCTCTTAATGTAATCAATTGTAGTTAATTCTGTACGCATTGATACTATTAAAAGCTTTTTTGTGTCGTATGGTTTATTTTAGGTCTCAACTTAGGTGAAACGGAATATAATTTAATAAGCTTTAATTATTAATATCAACCTCAACAGTTAATTAAATAAGCATAACCAGTAGTCAAATCAATAACGCTCAATCGTAATCAATTACTAAGTCAAATCAGTCTGATTAGTAGAACAAATAATAACACTGGTCAGCTTGAAAATCTTCCAAAAAAAATACATGGGTTTACTTTATAGATTTAAGAATCCGAATCTGGCATTCAAATGCTTATATCAGGCACTATTTTCGTGGGAGGGCATTTTTTGAGAAAATGATGTTTTTTGTGAATATATATATATGATTTTATTCGTTTTCAAATTACTGGAAGCCTCAATTTTATTATGGGGCTTGAAATGAATGGAAAAGGTGATGGATTTGCTTAAGGTGAAAAGTTTCACGGATTAGCGACGCAAAAATAAAACAGGGAATTTTCTTTGGTCTTCAGATCAGGTAGTTGTTTCAAGTTCCTGAGTTGCAAAATAAATTAAACTACAATGAAAAGAGAGCCCGGGAAGCATTCAGAAATGCTTGCCACAATTCTTTAGGCAATGTAAGGGCAGATAACTACAAAGAAATCGTCGAAAAACTACTTTCTTCATATAGAGTATTAGGATGATGCATTCTTATATTCACACTTGATTTTTTTCCACAATTGATGGGAGCGGTCTCGGATGAGCATGGGCTGGGTTGTTTTACCTCTGAGCGGCTTTTTTGCACACTATGGGCTAAATGGCCAGGTCACAAGGACCCCGAAGGCTCAGAGAAGGTTGGGGAGGGGACCCACTGAAACAGCTGTTGGGAGACAGATGGTAGCCTCCCGTCAAGGCCATCCAGCGTGTTCTTTAACGTGCACAGGGTATGGCTCTCCCGCACACGGGGCCACGGCTTAACGTCCCATCCGACGGACAACGACCTTTCCAAGCCCATCGGTGTCCCCTACTGACCGTGGGCAGGGCGGGGAATTTGAGGAGATAAATCTCAACGCTGACCCAGCTAGGACTCGAACCTGGGAACTACAGATTACGAGCCTGGAGCGCTACCGACTGAGCCACCCCCGCCCCCGAAAAACTTTTGGAATCATACGTCAAATTTAGTCGCATCAGATAGTCACAGAAGAAATATTTAATTAATGGATAGGATTGTTAGGGCAGTGTAACTGAGTTGTAAAGGATTCTATATGGAAAGACAGATTCTATATGGATTTGATTACAACGTACATTTCAAAAATAAATACCCCAAAAAACACAGGAAATTGTGGAGATTAAGAGCATCAAGTGAACTTTCCCGCAAGTCACAGTACAGCTATTAAGGAAATCAAGATGGCTTCCCTCGATGTCATTTGAAACAGCCATCTTTGCGTCGTCTTTCGTTCCTTGAGAAGAAAGTGAACCTGAAATTCCTCGCATGAATGTGCTTAGTGTAAATGACTCCCTACCTAAACCAGACTTACTTTTCAGCATCTTTTCCACTTGAAAGCCGAAAAGAGTCTCTTTTACAAATTATCGTTATTTAGAAAATCCCGGAAATGACAACGTAAGCAGACGTATTTAGCCCGGTATGCGACGAAATGATTTCTCAGCACTTTATACCTTAATGAGGATGTTCCTCATTCAGAAGGAAGAAAAGCTCTTGCGAACAAGAAAACGGAACAAAACAACAACATTAGTAACAGCAAGTCGAGGAATAATAATCACATCATCAAAAGCTGGGCTCGAATGCCAAGGTAAACTATTTTAATAACCCCAAATTCTTTGGGTGATTGCTGATGCTATACTTACTTGGCGAAGAATTCATATCGTAGTCGAAGGCGTCTCTGCTACCAAAATCTGCGTATCGTTTGGCAGAAAAATATATTGAGAATAAGGGGTTTCTCTTTGCTAATTTTTCGGGAATTCGTGCCAGATATGGCCTAGTAGTTAGCGATTCGGTTTTGGAATTAAATTTATGGAGATCGAGTAATGGATATCAAATTGAAAAAGAATTGTTCAAAAACTTTTTATTGTTATTTTATGCAGTGAGTTTATGAAGTTGGCTACTAATTAAGTTGATCGCTTTCTTTTTGTGTGTGGAATTGCAAAATGAATAACATAAGCTTTTATATTCATAGAATTCAGGCCACGCAGTTTCTGAAGTGGGGCAGTCAATGTAATAAATATTTAAAAAATATATTTGACTTCCCAAGCACCAGTAGTGATGTTACCGTAGGCAATATTAGACAAGAGATTTCCATAAAATCGCGGATTTTATGGAAATTTTCATTGTGAATTCAAACGTTTATACCAATATATTATTTCGTATTTTTTGACTAGCATTTACATAAATTGAGACTGTTTATGCAATAAAATATAATAATATGGTATTTTTTGTTTCCACGATAGAATTTAATTTGCCGTAAATAATTTCGTCTTTATGTTATTACATGGTATTTTTCAGTTTAAGCAGCTTCGTGTTTGCTGGTGGAAAATATAAAGTATCTCTATCCCCAGATATGGCATAGACGTTTGTTGTTGCCCGGATAAGGCATGGACGGGGTGACAGATTTGACAGATTTAAGAGTATAATGACAACTAATAGCTGAGTGTAAAATATTAGAATTTCGGCTTTCCGAGTGTTCCAATAATTCCAATACTGCCTTAATAATGCGATGGAATAATAGCGGTGGAAATGTTTGGGTTGAGTGTCCAAATCATTTCAGTAACGCCCTTTAGCTGTGGAAAGAGTTATGCTGGGTGGCCCAATAATTTCAGTAATGCCCTCTAGCGGTGGTAAAAATTGGGTTAGGTGTTTGTCGTGGCCCTCTAATTTATTTTATTATTATATTTATTGTTGTTGTATATATCTATGTTATAAATGTGTTTTCTTAAATGGAAGGGCGGGGATGGCTCAGTCGGTAGCGCGTCAGGCTCGTAATCTGTAGTTCCCAGGTTCGAGTCCCAGCTGGGTCAGCGTTGAGATTTATCTCCGCAAAATTTCCCTGCCCTGGCCACGGTCAGTAGGGGAGACCGATGGACTTGGAAAGACCGCCGTCCGTCGGATGGGACGTTAAGCCGTGACCCCGTGTGCAGGAGAGCCATACCCTGTGCACGTTAAAGAACACGCTGGATGGCCTTGACGGGAGGCTACCATCTGTCTCCCAACAGCTGTTCCAGTGGGTCCCCTCCCCCAACCTTCTCTGAGCCTTCGGGGTCCGTGTGACCTGGCCATTTAGCCCATGGTGTGCAAAAAAGTGCCGCTCAGAGGTAAAACAACCCAAAAAACAACTTAAATGGAAATGTGGCTCATTAGTTGTCATTCGGGACCAAGCTGGACTCTTCTCCATACGCTCGGGAACTTAGTGCCAGCAAATGATTTTATTGCACTTCCATCATTAGCTGGAGGGGCTGGGTCAGGGTGCGAGTCACGGAGAGGAGTGACGAGGAAATGAACAGGCAGATTAAGTGTTGTGGAAAAACGGAGAGAGAGGTCATTTGTTTTTAGCGCGGCGAAGTGACGTAGCTGTTTCTCAGGAATCCTAAAGGAGCAGGGTTCGGTTCTGTGTGAAGCATGTGGTGTAGGCAGGGATTAAGACATCCTCTCACCCAGTTTTGAGGTCGGTAAAAAGATTTCTGTGCAGGAAAGTAGGGTTGTTGGGTTGTTTTACCTCTGGGCGGCACTTTTTTGCACACCATGGGCTAAATGGCCAGGTCACATGGCCCCCGAAGGCTCAGAGAAGGTTGGGGGAGGGGACCCACTGGAACAGCTGTTGGGAGGCAGATGGTAGCCTCCCGTCAAGGCCATCCAGCGTGTTCTTTAACGTGCACAGGGTATGGCTCTCCCGCACATGGGACCACGGCTTAACGTTCCATCCGATGGACGGCGGCCTTTCCAAGCCCATTGGTGCCCCCTACTGACCGTGGGCAGGGCGGGGAGTTTTGCGGAGATAAATCTCAACGCTGACCCAGCTGGGACTCGAACCTGGGAACTACAGATTATGAGCCTGGCGCGCTACCGACTGAGCCACCCCCGTCCCCCTCGTCAAGTGATTGCTTGCAATAGTAAAGCAGCATTCAAGTTAAACTGATTGGAGAAAGTCTACGAGAACTAAAAAAAGCAAATCTGTGATTTCATTTTGAGAAGTGTTGAATGCAGCTAAGGCCCATAGATTTAAACCGGTGCCTACGTAATGGGAATGCCTGACGATTTTAAGACATGAAGCGGCAGCAGCTCTAGTTACATTTTCGTCCGCTTGGCCGTACTATTTGGCGCTGGCGATCCGCTGTTTTGCTTGTTACTTGCTTCGTAGCAGTATAGGTTATTACGCTGTTTACCGCTTGCTTCAAAATTGGATTCTGATACGGACTTGTTCGTAAGTAATTATTTACTATTCTGTCTACTTTCCGCTGTTTTTAAGTAGAAGTCTGAACGATGATGCAGTATTGTGTAACGTTTTACAGAAGTGAAACTCAGTTTCTATCCAATCTATTCCAAACTGGATCTGCAGGACACGTGGCCGCATCAATATGTCGGGAACGTAACGATGACATGAGTAATTGGAAAAAAATTCTGAGATCACGTTTGAATAAATAATATTTTGGAATCGCAGAAACCTTTACAACTCAGTTACACTTCCCTAACAAAATATTAGAGAATTTCTGTGTTATGTGAATGGGAATCTTACTATAAATTTCAGATTATAAATTTATCTATTCAAATCTCGATTTTCAACAGCATTCGTCTAGTATTTAAGGATTCATTATTCCCGTTTGTATCTCTGAGAAAGATTCTAGTTTATTGTACTTGATTAGCCATCTGTCTGATTCTTTCTTTCTCTCGACTTACCCACGGATTTACCATATGATTCCAACCAGATCGCTATATACTTACATGAGGCGGGGGTGGCTCAGTCGTTAGCGCGCCAAGTTCGTAATCTGTAGTTCCCAGGTTCGAGTCCCAGCTGGGTCAGCGTTGAGATTTATCTCCGCAAAATTCCACGCCCTGCCCACGGTCAGTAGGGGACACCGATGGGCTTGGAAAGGCCGCGTCCGTCGGATGGGACGTTAAGTCGTGGCCCCGTGTGCGGGAGAGCCATACCCTGTGCACGTTAAAGAACACGCTGGATGGCCTTGACGGGAGGCTACCATCTGTCTCCCAACAGCTGTTCCAGTGGGTCCCCTCCCCCAACCTTCTCTGAGCCTACGGGGTCCATGTGATCTGGCCATTTAGCCCATGGTGTGCAAAAAAGTGCCGCTCAGAGGTAAAACAACCCAAATCCTTGACGGGAGGCTACCATCTGTCTCCCAACAGCTATTCCAGTGGGTCCCCTCCCCCAACCTTCTCTGAGCCTTCGGGGTCCATGAGACCTGGCCATTTAGCCCGTGGTGTGCAAAAAAGTGCCGCTCAGAGGTAAAACAACCCAACCCAAAGCCTTGACGGGAGGCTACCATCTGTCTCCCAATAGCTGTTCCAGTGGGTCTCCTCTCCCAACCTTCTCTGAGCCTTCGGGGTCCATGTGACCTGGCTATTTAGCCCATGGTGTGCAAAAAAAGTGCCGCTCAGAGGTAAAACAAACCAACCCTATATACTTACCATTAGCGTAGGTTAGTTTACCGCGGAACGGTGCTGCCCTAATGTGCGTGCTTGCTAACACGGAGAATCGCGGAAATCGGCAGGCATTCCCATTACGTAGGCACCGATTTAAACACATTCCCGTATGTATATACAGTATATACTATGTTGTTGAAAAAAAGTGTCCGGACATTTCATGTTATGTGAATGCAAAGCCACTTTCAAAGCTCCCTAACATTGAAAATAAACCTTTTATACAAAAACTGTTATTGGCGATAAATTGTAGATGTCACTCAAATCTCTCTAAATATATTTCCGCAATATTCGTTTAATATTTAAAGAATGAATGAATGGAAGCTGAAGCATTTATCTTAAACTTTTCACACTTGTGAAAAACTACTTTAATAGATAAAACACAACTCTTGTAACAATTTGTTCACTAACATAAATAAAATATCTGAAGTTTGTATGACGATTTTTTAAGATTTCATCAATTTGGAGGCAATGAGACAGTGTCAATTTTCAACAATCTTCGATCAATATTTAAAGAGTCGTTGAGGAAGGATCATTTAACAGCAGACGACACTTTCACACTGCCTCCAAATTGATTAATCTTAAAAAATCGTCATACAAACTTCAGATATTTTATTTATGTTAGTGAAGATATTGTTACAAGAGTTGTGTTTTATCTATTGAAGTATTTTTTCACAAGTGTCAAAAGTTGAAGATAAATGCTTCAGCTTCCATTCATTTTTAAATATTAAACGAATATTGCGGGAAATATATTTAGAGAGATTTGAGTGACATCTACAATTTATCGCCAATAGCAATTTTTGCGTAAAAGATTTACTTTCAATGTCAGGGAGCTTTGAAAGTGGCTTTCCATTCACATTACACGGAAGTGTCCGGACACGTTTTTCAACATAGTGTATGTGTGAACTAGTGCATTGGACATTTTTTGGTGGCGCAAACAGTTGCGTTTAGTGTCGAAATAATTTCCTTTTATCTATTGAAGTATTTTTTCACAAGTGTCAAAAGTTGAAGATAAATGCTTCAGCTTCCATTCATTTTTAAATATTAAACGAATATTGCGGGAAATATATTTAGAGAAATTTGAGTGACATCTACAATTTATCGCCAATAGCAATTTTTGCGTAAAAGATTTACTTTCAATGTCAGGGAGCTTTGAAAGTGGCTTTCCATTCACATTACACGGAAGTGTCCGGACACGTTTTTCAACATAGTGTATGTGTGAACTAGTGCATTGGACATTTTTTTTTGTCGAAGGCACAGCACGTCTGAATCATACCTAATCATGGGTGTAAAAACCTGCAAATTTGTGGTTTCACCCACAATCACGTGTGACGATTAGTTAATTGGACTAATTAATTATCGTCTACAAAGTGCATCGAAAGAGTTTACTTCTTCCATTATCTGCGTCCATGACAGTGTCCAATAATTTTAATAGTGCCCTCTAGCGCGGAATTTTTTTTTAATTTAAGACATATATAGGACAGAGAAGAATCCTAGAAACTACTCCTAGCTTTTACAGGCCTTCTCATACAAGGACATGCCCTACTACGACCGAAGTCACTGCTGACCACTGCCTTAGTTAGAGCTAACACAACACACAAAGTTTGCCCTGCTGTAACAGTAGCTAGCTACCTAACCACTATGCCAGTTAAAGCTTGGGTTGAGTGTCCCAATAATTTCAATAGTTCCCTCTAGAGGTGGAAAAATTTAGTTTGAGTGTCCCAATAATTTCAATAGTGCCCTCTGGTGGCGCAAAAAGTTGGGTTTAGTGTCGAAATAATTCAATAGTGCCCTCTGGTGGCGCAAACAGTTGCGTTTAGTGTCGAAATAATTTTAATAGAATCCTCTAGCGGTAGAAAAGTTTTGGGTTGATTTTCGCAACAATTCTAATAGTGTTTTTTAGCGGTGGAAAAAAGTTGGAAAATGGGCAAACTTCAAACGAATATTGAAAAAATTATATTGTTTTATTTTTTGGTTTTGATCAGTTACTGCACTGGAACCCAGAGCCCGAATCCCAAATATGTATATTAATAGCATTGTATACTTCCGTGTGGGGACCTAATCTTTCTTTCAAATTTCTTTATGATCACTGCCATTTAAAGGCAACTGTCAGATCCTTATGGCCAATGGCTGTTTAAGGATAAATTTACACACACCCATATATATAATTAAAGATGAAGAACATTCACAAGAATTAAATTTCTTGTTTTATCATTGTTCAGGACTTGGATTGGGATAACCGTTCGGTCCAGGCTTTCAACCAAACTGGTGAAAACCGGCTGAATGGACACCACTGATTATGGAGAGATGTCGAAAAAAAAGATGAAATGTAAGGTTTTTAACGAAATTGAACGCTGGCCCAACGATTAAAGAGCAAGTTACTTGCTCAGCAGGCTTACTTTATCTCTTGTGTTAACTTCTAACTTCGGTGTAAGGTGGGGAGCAGATGGCACAGTCGGCAGCGCACCGGGATCGTAATCTGTAATTCCCAGATTCGAGTCTCAATTATGCCAGCGCTGAGATTTTTCTCCGCAAAACTTCCCCCCCCCCCCCGTCATCAGTCAATAGGGGACATTGCTGGGCCGACCTCAGTCAATAGAGGACATCGCTTGGAAAGGCCATCGTCCGTCGGATGGAACGTTAAGCCGTGGCCTCGTGTGCTGAAGAGCCATTCCATATGCAGGATAATGAACACGCTGCGTGGTTTGACGCGAGTCTTCGATTCCTAGCAACTGTTCAGGCGATCCCCTTCCCACAACCTTCTCTGAGCCTTCGGGGTCCTAGTGACCATGCTATTGTGTTCAAAATAGTGCCTCTCGGAGTTAAGCAACTGAACTTTAACCCTAAGTGCGATAAATTGTCTTTTTCATTGGAAAAACAACATTTCAATATCCGTTTCGAAAGTTTTATTTACTGTGTTATTTACTGGTTATTTATCAGTTACTACAAAGCAGTCTCTAATTTTTTCGGTAACTTGCGCAGGGCTTGTTAAGCAATTCTGGAGCACCTAAAGATTTTCTCTCCCCCATGTGATGAAAAATGAAAGATAAATAAATAAATAAATAAATAAATAAAACCACATAAATAAATAAATAAATAAAACTATGTTATACCACCTTTCTTTGAATATAATATTGTTATTACGAAGCATGCTAATTTATTTAAAGTAATGCTAGGTGTTAGTAGCAAAAAACCAAGGGTCATCGGGCCCCCCTTTCCCTTGGGTCCCCTAGGTCCATTGGCTCCCTATTTAATACTGCCCTGCATTTAGGTTATTTCTAACCTCAACTAACTCTTCGATACGGATACATCTCGTAAAATAATTCATTATAGCTTTAAAAACTTATTTACCTAATAAAGACCGTAAAACCGAAGATCATTGATGCATTTTCTAATACTGAAAAATATTTAATTACAGCTAGGTAAAGATTTACAATTTTTAAAGAGCATAAAACGAAAATTCCGAGAGTTCAGTTCTGTCTTGGTGGCAACATGATTACAGTGCAACTGAAGGCCAAGAGTCACTTATCTCTTAGAACTGCTCTTCTGACTTATTTTTCATCCCAGAGCATCACCATTATCATCATCTTGGACATCATTTCATCGGCATCCTGCCAAGCTCTAAAGAAGCCGCCCATTCGTCGGTGTCATGCCTTAGCCTAGAGCATCCGTTGTTTCACACCCCGCCTTAGGTGCCATACGTTCCTCTCCATCCTCATAGCTTATCTCTACAGCCAGACAGCATCAGCCCGAGAGAAGAGTTTGTTAGAGCTGCCTCCAAGTGACGTTTCAGGTCTGGCGACAACCTCATCATCATCACCAGCTCCGTAGCGGCGTGTTCTCCTCTGTCGGCACAGGGTCTGCGAGGGTGGAGAAAGAAGAGGAGGAAGAGGAGCATTTCAAGTCACTTGCGTCGGAGCGAGTGGCACTAAGCCAACCAGAGCAGGTGGAGTAATACACCGGGAGGAGTTTGTGGCTATATTTAGCATTCGTCATACATCAGGATGTTGCAGGTGGGGAGGGTGTGAGCCAAGAGCAAGGAATATGAGAGGAAGGGTGGAAGGAAAAAAAACCTTCCATCCGTGATGTAAATTGACAGCTGGGCGGTAATAGCTGCTGGTGTAAAGAAGTGGAAGACATCTTTCCCTTCTGGGTTCTCGGAGATCATCCAAAGCCACGAGAGCACGCGAGACGCTCAGCATCCCTATTTATGACAGTTCAGATGCGAGAAACGCAATGACACGCAGGTAACCCATGGCAACGAGTACGGTTAGAGAGCAAGGAGGTGATGGGGAGAGGGGAGGGGAGAAAGAATTCGGGAGGAGGGTGGGCAGCGATGGCACGAGCTAGTGGAAGTGGCACACAATGTCACGCGATCTGGTGCGGATGGGAATTATACACGACAGCATCCAGGGTACCGCGCTCGACAAAAGGACATTCTGTTTTATTGGAAGAGAATGGAGGATTCTCCGTAATTAAGGGAAGAGGCTCTCGCGCGCGCTTCTTCTTCCGTCGAGGAGCAAGTACGGTGGCGGAGCTCTTCTGATTAGCCGTACGATAACTGCTCTTTCGCTTTTGTTCCTTTACTCGACGCCAGTGAACAGAAACAGTTGACTTAACAACCCATTCATACAGACGCACTTTCTTAATTAAAGTTGTTCGTCTGCGGTGCATTGTAATGCAAGAATGTTCTGATTCGTGGTGAACGAGAACTGGCCGGAAATAAGAAATCTAATGCGCAGAATCCATGTTTAATTCAGCAAGCAACCGCCGAACTCAAAGAGAGAGAAGGAAAAAAATAGTTAAAAAAAAAAAGATTATTAATTCGGCTTTTTTTTTTTAATTCGAAAGGTAAAAAAGTAAGGAAACTTTTTTTCTTTATGTATTTTAATGTTTTTTTTTCTTTTGTATCGCAAACAATTTGTTTTTGAAACCAGAGAAGAAAGGAAAACACGATAATCATAGAAAACGAATAAATATGTATCACTAATGTTCAATTTTGTTTTGATGTAAGAGCCCTTTGTTTTAACCAAACTAATGGGCTTTGCGCGGAGTGAAATTTCATCAAGGTTTTTAATAATGAGAATTCTTTTTATATTATTTGAGTTTGCCTGTGCACAGATACACACACGTGTTTAAGAATCCATTAAAAAGAGAATGTATTTTTTTCGCAGGAGGGGGAGGGGGGTATTTTTCTACTTAATTAAAGTTGTAAACTAAAGGAAATCCTGCCACCAAGAATTTAAAAATAAAAAGCTTTGAAAGCCGAGAATATTTGCATATTTCTTTTCTGTAATTTTTGGAGAGCAGAAAAAAGTGACTTGCGTTTTGCAAAACGTCCAGTTGTTCATTTTGCACTTTGAATGATGAGAGGTTGGACAATGAAAATGCTCCTTGTCTTTTGAAATGAAGTTTTTCAGTATTCTGTAAGTCTATTTCTTTTGTAGAATAGAGCCTCTATTTCTGGGTTGGGTCGTTTTGCCTCTGAGCGCACTTTTTTTGCACACCATGGGCTAAATGGCCAGATCACAAGGACCCCGAAGGCTCAGAGAAGGTTGAGGGAGGGGACCCACTGGAACAGCTGTTAGGAGATAGATGGTAGCCTCCCGTCAAGGCCATCCAGTGTGTTCTTTAACGTGCACAGGGTATGGCTCTCCCGCACATGGGGCCACGGCTTTAACGTCCCATCCGACGGACGGCGGCCTTTCCAAGCCCATCGGTGCTCCCTACTGACCGTGGGCAGGGCGGGGAATTTTGCGGAGATGAATCTCAACGCTGACTCAGCTGGGACTCGAACCTGGGAACTACAGATTACGAGCCTGGCGCGTTCTATTTCTGGACTTAAATGGGAGTGGGGGCGCGACTGAGGGGGAGGGGCAATCCTTAAATGGGAGTGGGGGTGGGACTGAGGGGGAGGGGCAATCCTTTCTTACTGAAAATCAGTATAATCAAAAAAAGTAGACAACAAAAAGACAGAGGTTGACTTTTATTTATTATTAAAATTTAACATTTACTGAAGGGTTATGTTACCACTGGGAGGCAATTTTTTTGCACCCAATGGTCAGGTCACAAGGACCCCGAAGGCTCAGAGAAGGTTGCGGGGAGCAGATCCACTGGACAGTTGTAGGGAGACATATAGTAGTCTCACGTCAAGACCATCCAGCGTGTCCACACGGAGCCACGGCTTAACGTCCAATCCGACGGACGGCGGCATTTCCAAGCCCACAGCGGCTGCTTTCTGATCGAGGGAAAAGTGGGGGTTTGGCGGGGATAGATCTCAACGTTCTCACAGATGGGACTCGAATCTGAGAACTGCAGATTATGGACTTGCCGCGTTACCGACTTAACTACCACTTCATTTACTAAAGGGAATGCTTCCATTCAATGTTTTGTAAACATGGATTGTCTTTACATACCTCTGTTGGAAGAATTGAAATATAAAAATTTGTTTCATCGTAAAATCTCAAGAAATATGTTTCTTATATAATAGTTAATGTTCCTGCAAAATATACTTTAAAAATATTTAGAAACAGGGATGTTATTTCGTAAGAAAACTGGGATACCGATGGACATGGAAAGGCCGCTGTCCGTCGGACAGGACGTTAAGCCGTGGCCCCGTGTACGAGAGAGCGCTATACCGTGCACACGTTAAAGAACACGCTGGATGGCCTTGACGGGAGGCTACCATCTGTTTCCCAACAACAGCTGTTCCAGTGTGTCCCCTCCTCCAACATTCTCTGAGCCCTCGTGGTCCTTGTGACCTGGCCATTTAGCCCATGGTGTGCAAAAAAGGTAAAACACGCTCAGAGGTAAAATAACCCAATCCAACTCGTAAGAAAACTAGTTCATTATTTAAATACTTTGATTGAATTTGGTTTAGAACAAATCGTTAAGGGTTTTACTAGAGAGGACGAAACATTAACTAAATTTACAAGGACGTTAATTGATCATGTTTTGGTTAAAACAAGCAATTTTGATGTTAAAAGTAAAACATATAGAAATGAATTTGCAGACCATTGTGGTATCTTAATTAAGATTTTCAAACAGAATATTAGCTCTAATGATGTTACATTTTTGAAAGAGAATTCAAACCTAGATTTAAAAAAAATTATAATGATACTCTTATTATTCAAAAATTTCAAATGACACAATGGAATGATACAGTTGATGAAGACATGAGTACAGAATTAGTATATCAGAAAATATTAAGTAAAATTGATGAAATTCGTGAAAATTCTTGTTGTGTAAACAAATTAATAATTGTAAAACTAAGAGAATAAGGAAAGAATGGATTACAGATGACATTATTTTAGCAATTAAAAATAGAGATAAATTATAGAAAAGATATAAAGATAATGTTAATAATAAACAAAATTATGACTTATATAAATGGAAAGAAATAGGGTAAACATCATTATAAGGAACCAAAAACGCATATTTTATTCAAATAAATTAGCAATTAATAAAGGTAATAATACTAGAATGTGGGAATTAATTAATGATGTTATTGATGATAAAAAAAGGATGTCAATCGACGAAAATGTTGAAAACACTTGATTAGAGAAAATATTCCAAAAGAAATTTTATATAATTTTATTAAGTTTTTTTGTAAGAACTATAAGTGAGATGCAAACAGAGTTCGCGACGATGAATACTACATCAGATAAGGTTTACGAATTATGTTGCATAAATAAGAATTCTGTGCATTTTCCACTAACTAGTAACTCCGATGTTGCTAATATTATATATTACTTAAAATATAACTCATCTCCTGGATTTGACAATATTAATCCAAAATACATAAAGGAAAGTAAATGCAATTTTGTTCATGTAATAACAATTTTTATAAATAAAATTTTTGAAAACTCGGAAATCCGAATAGCTATGAAAATTGGAATTATTCGTCCGGTATATAAAAGTGGATCTAAAAAGAATTTTAATAATTATAGACCAATCACTCTGTTAACAATTTTTGATAAGATAATGGAAAAATACGGTGGAGATCGCTTGCAAAATCTTTTGAATAAAATAAATTTTCTGTGAAGTCAGCAATTTGGGTTCCGTAAAGGTAATGGGAACGCAAAGTCTTTTGGAAGATTTTATTAATATAAATATTAATTTAAATATAGGAAAGAAATGCGTTGCGGTATTTATGGACTTAAATAAAGCATTTGATTCCGTTGACATTGACATCTTGCTACAGTAATTATATTTACTTGGTATTAGAGGGAATATTTTTGAATGGTTTAAAAGCTACTTATTACATAGAGAAATAGTTATGAAAATAAATGATAATTATAGCGATAATTTTCAGATCAATTTTGGAGTTCCACAAGGATCTATTCTCGGCTCTATGCTATTTCAAATATACATAAATAATTTGGCTAATATTAATTTCGATAGTAAATTATATATGTATGCTGATGATATAGTGCTAATCAACTTCCACTCTGATTTAGAATACGCTATTTGCAATCTATAAAATGATTTTAATAAAGCAGTTAAATGTTAAGTTAAGCTCTTAACAAACTGAGTGTAAACGAGAAAAAAACTAAATTTATGTGTATTGGTTCTCAACAACCTACACTTATTAGAAGAATTACTAAGCATCGAATAAGTTGTACTATGCTGGATGGTTTATCACCCGGTATATGCAATTGTCCTAAAATAGAAGAAGTAAATGAAATAATTTACCTAGGCTTGAAAATGAATTCGAAAATTAAATGGAATAAACATATTCGCTGTATGTGTTCAAGACTACGATTTGTAGCATTTAAAATTAGGAAACTTAACTTGTTTGTTGACACACAGATAACTATTTTAGCACATAAAGCACTTTTTGAATCTATAATTAGATATGGAGTAGCAGTTTATAGGACAGCCTATAAGACAGAATTAAATAAAATTAAAAGAATACAATTTAGTCTGCTAAAAGGATTCTGTAATTCAGAAGTTAAATATTCCCTTACAACGAAAGATGATATATTCAGTTTGTTCAAAATTTTACCTATTGAAAGTTTATATGTGTTTGTTTCTGTTATCAATAACTTCTTTGATGATACCTATAAGCAAAATATTTGCCACAATAAGTTTACTAGAAAATAGGCTATGGGTTTTTTGAAACAACCAAAATTTTATAATAATTACGGACGAAATTCCAAAGAATATCAAATTCCCTACCTATTTAACTTGCTTCCTAGAGAAATAGTTAACTTAAAAAAATTTGTGATATTAAAGAAAAATTTTTCAATGGTTGATGAAAAAATGATGTTTTTATTTGGAATCTTTTACCATTTTATTGGTTATCTTTTTCATTTATTCTTTTTTTTTCTCTACTTCATATTTTGTACTACTGATATAATCTAGATCATATCTGTAAAACCATATATCTACATTCCCGCTGATAAGCTTCGGCTTAATGGGATATTTTATGTAAAATAATTATAGATAATACTTGTTGAAAATAAATTTGAATTTGAATCAACTGACATCATATTCAAGGTATCCTATCAATGGCTGCTAATCTCACAGAGATCGATCCGTCGTTGGACGTGAAATCTTCTAAGGTAATTTTCCGTTCGCATAATGTGAATGAAATATTTGTGAGGATTCCGGCAATATTTCCTGTTCAGAAAAGTATAAAAGCAGCTATTTTAAAAGCTCTTTTGTACCTCTGTAGATAATATAATGTGGGAATTAATTAATGATATTATTGATGATAAAAAAAGGATGTCAATCGACGAAAATGTTGAAAGACACTTGATTAGAGATAACACTCCAAAAGAAATTCTAAATAGTCTGAACAATAATAAAGGTTCAATTGTTAATGATACATTCGCAGATCTCACATTAATGATACATTCGCAGATCAGAATCACACAGCAAATCTGTGTGATTCGCAGATCATACAGATTCACACAGAAAGATCTCTTCTTTTACGAGAAGAAAATTTCTTTATCTGTTTTTGAATGTCTTTTAAAAACTTGATATTTTTAACGTGACTGTTCAGACCAAATTTTAACTGCGTTACATTCAGATAGATGTTTGTCCAATTAAAAACGATACCATATAGATACACCTAGATTTTGTGACACGTTTCATATTTATGCGAATATGAGACAGACATCGTATATGTCAGGTAATAATTATGGAAATAATCCTTTTTGAGTAACTGACTGACAGATTCATTTCGCTAATTCTAACTATGATGCAGAAATGGTAGAGCTCTGAAAATTTGCGCCTAGGGGTAAATCCGGGTCGTAGATTTCGGGAAAAATCCTAAATTTAACCCCTGATATATCCTTTAAGGTCAAATAGAGGTCACGTAGAGGTTAAATCGTGATCTAAGAGTATTAGAAACGTGAAAATTGGTGTCTGAGGGTGTTTCGGATTGTAGATGTCGAAAACGTTACGTAAATTTCGGGTCTGGATGGTCCTTTGAGGTCAAAGGTCAAATTTAGATCTATCTGTGCTAGAGAGCTAAAGATTGATTCCTAGGGGTATTTTGAGTCGTAGATCTCGAAAATGTTGCGAAAATTTGGATGCGAATGGTCTTTTGTGCCCAAAGGTCAAATATCGATCTACTGGTGTTAGAGGGATAAAAATTGGTGCCTGGGGGGTATTTTGAGTTCTAGATCTCAGGTATTATGCCCAATTTTACATGCGATGGGCCCTTCGAGGTCAAAGGCAAGATTCGCTATACCAGTGCAGGAGAGCTGAAAAGTGGTGAAAATGGCTATTTCGGGTAGTACAACTCAGCAATAAGAGGGATTTTTACATCCGGTACCGCATTCAAGGTGAAATAAAGGTCGGAGTGACAAGCTAGAAATCAAGAGATGCCGAAACAACCAATTTATTTTTAGTTTGGAATAATCCTTTAATCTATCTACTTCAATCGGGCAATTGTATTGGAATAAATAAACATTTCGGTTTTAATTCTCAATTATTTGAAACCAGGAGTATTGAATTTGGTTTTCACTCTCACCAGACGTTTTCATTTTCTGCTCTTTTTTTTTGAAAAAAAAAAAAGCCGTTGTTTTCACTTTGTTCATTGTGTCTCTGACACCTGTAAATATTTATTTTTCAACTTTATCTTCTAAGAGTTGGATTGTTTTACCTCTGAGCGGCACTTTTTTGCACACAATAAGCAAAATGGCCAGGTCACAAGGACCCCGAATGCTCGGTGAAAATTGGGGAAGGGGACTCCTTGGACAGCTGTTAGGAGACATATGGAAGCTTCCCATTAAGGTAATCCAGCGTGTTTTTTAACGTGAACATGACATAGCTCTCCAGCACAGGGAGCCAAAGCTTTACTTCCCCATCGACAGACCGCGGCCTTTTGAAGCTGTCGGTTTACCCTGCTGACCCAGAGTAGGATGGAAACTTTGTAGTCTAGTTGTGTCCCTCTCTGTCTCCTAACAGCTGTCCAGTGAGTTCACTCCTCCAACCTTCTCTCAGCCCTCGGGCTCCTTGTGACTTGTCCATTTAGCCCATTGTGTTCATAAAAGTGCCATTCAGAGGACAAACAGCCGAACTCTCTGCCCACAGACACACGCTTAGTTCCCAAATAAAGTGACGGGACGACGACACTTTCCAAATTCAGCAGTGGCCCTCCTTTTCCTAACTTCCACATCTCAGAAAAGCAATCTATTTAAATTCTATCGAAGTACGTCTATTACTTTTTTTTAATAAAAAAGAACTACGAAGTTTCAGAGAAGTTTCTCAGATTCTTACTTCTTCCATCCCGTTTTAAAAAAAAAGTATATTAAGAAAGAAAGCAAAAAAAAAGGGAACAACCGACTGAGAAACTCTCTCTTTTCCCCAACTTCGATAATTCCTCGTGAGAGAGAATTGAAAAATTTTGCACGCAAAATAAAGACCGTGCAGGGCGACGCTGGAGTTTGCATCCCTTAATGCCTCCCGACCGAAAACTTTCTCGGGACGGCTTCATCAATTCCGACAGTCCGCCTTCGGAGACTAAGCCCCGCATTAAAGTCTCCCTCCATTGTGTTAAATCTACCCGAAAAGAGATTCTCTCCGAGGAAACAGGAAATACAGGCGTGACGTCACTCTCATCCCCGTCGTCACACGGGGGGAAAGAGCACGCGGGAGAGAGATCTGGAGTCTGCAGGGGCGTGAAGAGACGGAACCGTGGATGCTTCATGCGACGCCGCACTGTCGGAGTATTGATGATTTTGGGCATGATTTCTCCGTCGTTCAATCACCGCCGCTTTCTGCATGGGAAGGACTCATTTACGGACATTTACGCTTGCTGAAGGAGTCCTGTCTCGGCGAATTAACGTTTCGTCGACTTTCGACAGCGAGGGCGAGGGAGCACGAAGTCACCCGAGAACGTGGGCAACTTAATTAGAATGATACGCGAACTTCTTTAGCAAATGCCTCAAAAGATAACCAAACCGGCGCCACGTTCAAGTGTTGCGTGGGAGTTCTTTTCTGATCCACGTCTCAGTGCCTTGTTGTTCAAAAGTGGATTTGTATGTCGGATGCGGGTCACGAGGGGCAGTTCGAATCCTTCTCTTTTGAGACCCACCGTCCTGTTGACTGAGTGGTTAGAGTTCTTGATTACTGATCAATGAGACCCGGGTTCGAGCCCCATAAGAGTATGGATGTTTCCTTTTTAGGTTTTTTTCAAAAATCATCATCAAGCAGCCATGGGTTACGGAGGTCCAACGGACCATGCAATTTAGTTCTAAATAACTATGTTAATTAATGTATAAAACCGAGCTCAAGTCTCAAGCTTAAAATCTACAGTTTCCAGGTTCGAGTCTCAAAGAAGGAAGCGTTGATAATTTTCTCCACTAAACTCTGTCTTCGGTGAGAAGGAACACGATGAGCTTGGAAAAGTCGTCTTTTATCGGATGGGATGCTAAGCCTTAGTTCATGACTGGAGAGCCATACCCTGTGCACGTTAAAAGGACACTCTAACGGCTTTGGCGGGAGGCTTCGGTCTGTCTCCTAAAAGTTGTCCAGTTTTGCATCTCTCTCCTAAACGTTGTCCAGTGGTTCATCTGTCTTCTAAAGATTATCGAGTGGTCCATCTATCTCTTAAAAGTTGTCCAGTGGTCCAACTGTATTCTAAAGATCGTCCTGTGGTCATCTGTCTCCTAAAAGATGTCCAGTGGTCTATCAGTTTTCTAAAAGTTGTCCAGTGGTCTATCAGTCTCTTAAAAGTTGCCTTATGGTTCATCTGTTTCCTAGTGGTTGTCCATTGGTCCATCTGTCTTCTAAAAGTTTTCCAATGGTCATCTCTTTCCTAAAAGTTGTCCATTAGTCTATCAGTCTCCTAAAAGTTGTCCAGTGGTCTATCAGTCTCCTAAAAGTTGCCTTATGGTTCATCTGTCTCCTAAAAGTTGTCCATTGGTCCATCTGTCTTCTAAAAGTTGTTCAATGGTCATCTCTTTCCTAAAAGTTGTCCAGTAGTCTATCAGTCTCCTAAAAGTTGTCCAATGGTCTATCAGTCTCCTAAAAGTTACCTAATGGTTCATCTGTCTCCTAAAAGTTGTCCATTGGTCCATCTGTCTCCTAAAAATTTTCCAGTAGTCCATCTGTCTCCTAAAAGTTGTCCCGTTGTTCATCTGTCTCTTAAAAGTTGTCCAGATGCTGTTAGCTAATAGATCAACCACCACCAACCATTCGGTATCTACTACAATTTCGGGTTTTTTTTTTACTCGATAGCGCTGTCAGGTTTGCAATCTGATGTTGCCAGGTTGGAATCTTACATGTGACTGCGTCGAGATTTCTTTCTCTATTCCCACCTTTCACTAGGGGAAGCTTGAAAAGTCGCTGGACGAACGGTAGGCCATATAGCCTCGTGTATAGAAGAGTCACACTATGTGCAAGCTTAAAAACAAACTGGACTGGGAGTTTTCATCTACTAAGCGCTGCCTAGAACATCCCTTTCCCCAATGGGGTCTTTGTAACCTGTCCATTTAGCCCATTGTATGTAAAAAAGAGACTCTCAAAAATAATCAAACGTAAAGTAACGGGTGAGACGATTTTAAAGAGAAGAGATCAGTGATTTGCCCGAGTGGAAACTGATGATCCTAACTTTCAAGTTACCACTATTTTTCCATTGGTTGATTGATGGGTGATTGACAGGTCATTGACCTATGAGGTGTAAGAACTTTCAAAGCGTCAACTGTGCAGTCTCATAGCATCATCGAGTTAGCTCAAATTCGTTCAAATTTAAAATCATTGTGAAAAGAAGTGGGGGGGGGGGGACCTTTCTCTTTCTAGAACTTCCAAAACTTCTTTTTTTTATTTTCGCCTCTCCACTTCGGTGTTTTGCTCAATTTAATTTCGTCCCTAGTCCAGCCGAAAAGAATTTCCTAACGTAGGGAAAGTTTTCCCGAAAATAAGGAAAAAAAAAAAAGAAAAGAGTCCCGGAATGAGAGTGGTGGAGAAAGTTGTGGGGGAGGGGGAAGAGACTGAGTGGAAGAGTCCTTTCTCACAGTAAATGCCAAAGAGAAGGATGAAAAAAAAGAAGGTTTTGGATCCGGTGAGTGACAGGCCTTACCGTTTCTTTCTCTTTTTTCCACGGCCAACTACCGGTGTCTGGGATCACGTGACCTGGCCATCCCTTGCATGAATGGAATGAATAGGAGCGTCGGCTCTCGTCCTAGGCCCGCCCTCGCGTGTCACGTGACAAATTACTGTCCGCTCGGTGCTGCATTTGTGGCTGGTGCCGCTGTACCGGGATGACGGAGAGGAACATTGGACGGCTCAGAGGAGGGAAGAGCTCCGGCCACATGACGGCTTCCTTTTCGCACGTGCGATGGGGGCCACCCCTTGCGATGTTGTCCACCTTGTCTTGGCTTCCACTTGCCACCGAAGGCACTGACGCTTTCTTTGTCGGATGGTGAGAGAGATGGGGAAAGGGTTGTTAAATCTGACAGTAGCGTGACTGGTTTGGAATCGATTGTTCTCAGGTTCGAGTCTCTTTTACTGCTGCTCAGTGATGTTACTCAAGAGCCGATTATAGTTCTGGCTGTTGCCATTTAATATCAGGTCGAATATCACTCTGTGTTAGGTTGTTTTACCTTTGGGAAGTATATTTGGTAATTCATTAAAATTGAGGTCTGTATGAACTAAAGTGTCAGTTCATACAGACCTCAATGGCTCAGAGAGAGTTTAGGATGGGAACTGTCATGTCGCTCTAATTTATTTATTTTTTCATTTATTATTGTATTTTTGCTGTTATTTTTATTGTTGTCAATGTATATCTGTATACAGTATATTTTTGGAAATGCTGAGATGGGACTCACGAGTTGTTTTCTGTTCTAAGCTGGCTGACTGCACATGCTCACAAGTCGAAAGCACTTTTATGACTAGCCTCTGGCGCGAGTGCTAGCGCTGGAGACACGAGAAGCAATAATGAACAGCAGTCTGGGCGTCGCTGTCAAACTGGGAGGACCTTTGAACATGCGTTAAGAGACGCCGCTCATCCTCAAAAACAAAACCCTTAAGAAGAGAGTTCGGTTCTGTGTAAACCAAGATACGGTTCTGTGTGAACTGAGGTACGGTTCTGTGTGAACTGAGGTACAGTTCCGTGTGAACCAGGGTTCAGTTTTGTGTGAACTGAGGTATGAACTGAGGTACAGTTCCGTGTGAACCAGGGTGCAGTTCTGTGTGAACTGAGGTATGAACTGAGGTACAGTTCCGTGTGAACCAGGGTACAGTTCTGTGTGAACTGAGGTATGAACTGAGGTACAGTTCCGTGGGAACCAGGGTTCAGTTCTGTGTGAACTGAGGTATGAACTGAGGTACAGTTCCGTGTGAACCAGGGTACAGTTCTGTGTGAACTGAGGTATGAACTGAGGTACAGTTCCGTGTGAACCAGGGTTCAGTTCTGTGTGAACTGAGGTATGAACTGAGGTACAGTTCCGTGGGAACCAGGGTTCAGTTCTGTGTGAACTGAGGTATGAACTGAGGTACAGTTCCGTGTGAACCAGGGTACAGTTCTGTGTGAACTGAGGTATGAACTGAGGTACAGTTCCGTGTGAACCAGGGTGCAGTTCTGTGTGAACTGAGGTATGAACTGAGGTACAGTTCCGTGTGAACCAGGGTGCAGTTCTGTGTGAACTGAGGTATGAACTGAGGTACAGTTCCGTGTGAACCAGGGTGCAGTTCTGTGTGAACTGAGGTATGAACTGAGGTACAGTTCCGTGTGAACCAGGGTTCAGTTCTGTGTGAACTGAGGTACGGTTCTGTGTGAACCAGGGTTCATTTCCGTGTGAACCAGGGTTCAGTTCTGTGTGAACTGAGGTACGGTTCTGTGTGAACCAGGGTTCAGTTCCGTGTGAACCAGGGTTCAGTTCTGTGTGAACTGAGGTATGGTCCTGTGTGAACCAGGGTTCAGTTCTGTGTGAATCAGGTTGTAGGCAAGGATTGAAAATCCTTTCGCCGAGTATGAGATCTGTAAAGAGAATCTGTGAAGCGCAGTTTTCCATTTCATTTTATGAACGTTTGCTGTAGCAAAGCAGCGAAGGCCCAAGGAATCGAGCTCATACCCAGCACGTAATTTTATATAAATGCAAATCAACTGTGTCGTTCATATACTACTCTCGTGCTTGGATTGTTGGACACCTTTCTACACATCACTTGGCGCAGCAAGTCTAAGGCACATGTGGCCACGGGTGTAACAACCGCGAACCTGTTGTTTCACCTAAGTAATGGTGAATTTAATTAAGGGACTAAGCGATCTCCTCTGCTAAAGAAAGATATTTATGTCATCGGAATCGCAACACGACATTGGGCACAGTTCAGTCCTCATACGTAATCACATGCGACAAAGTAAGAATCTTTATTCGACCCCTGAACCACCACCACAGGAACCCATTGGACCAATGTTAGGTGACAGATGGAACCATTCAGTCAAGACTATCCGTCGTATTCTTCACCCGAACTTGCACCAGTTATGGTTCTCCCAAATATGGGACCACGGCTTAATGTCCCACCCCAAGGATAGGTTGGGTTGTTTGATCTCTGAGCAGCACCTTTTTGCACATTGTGGGCTAAATGGCCAAATCACAAGGATCTCAAGTGCTCAGAAAAGGTTGGGGGAGGGGATCCACTGAACAGGTGTTGGGAGACAGATGGTAGCCTCCCATTAAGGCCATCCAATGTGTTCTTTAACGTGCAGAAGGTATGGCTCTCTACTGCATATGGACCACGGCTTAACGGCATTCTCGGAAAAGAAAGAATGTAGTCATTCATCCTTAACAGTGAGGTTGCAATTCACTCTTGTATAACAGAGAATTAGGGTGCCATTCAGTGTTAGATAACAAAGAATGAGGCTGCCATTCATTGTTGGATAAGAAAGAATGATGTTGCAATTCATTCTTGGATAATTCTCGGAGAAGAGAATGAATGAGATTGCCATTTTCGGATAACAAAGAGAAGGGAGAATGGGAGTTGCCATTATTCTCGGAAATAAAAAAAATGAGGTTAGAATTCATTCTCGGATAACAGAGAATGAAGTTGTCATTCATTCTCAGATAGCAGAAAATGAGGTTGCCATTCTTTCTCGGATGTAAAAACAAACGAGGTTCGCATTTATTCTGGAATATCAAAGAATGAAACTGCCATTCCTTATCAGATAAGAAAGAATGAAGTTGCCACTTTATCGGCTAACAAAGAATAAGGTTGGCATTCTTTCTCGGATAAAAAGAAAAAGGTTCGCATTCATTCTCGGATAACACATAATGAAGTTGTCGTTCGTTCTGTGATAGCAAAGAATGAGGCTTTCATTCTCAGATAATAGAGAATGAGGTTGCCATTCATTCTCGAATAAGAAAAAATGAAGTTTTCATTCATTCTTGCATAATGTAGGATGACGTTGCTATTCAATCTCGGATAACAGAGAATAAAGTTGCCATTCATTTTCGGATAACAGAGAATGAGGTTGCAATTCATTCTTGGATAACAGAGAATGAGGTTGGCATTCAGTCTCAGATAACAAAGAATGAGGCTGTCTTTCATTCTGGGATAACAAAAAATGAATCTACCATTCATATCACCTTCATGATAGATAATTGAGTACACACTCCCATTATTTATTTATTTATACACCTAACAACCATGGTGATATTAGGGCCAGGCCCTTCTACACCAGGTTCATTTAAAAACAATTCAAAAGTATTGTAAAGAAAAAAAGAAATATTTTTTTAAAACTATTATACATAATATATCAAATATATAAATTACCATGCCGTCCCGTGAGCCGAGTGGTTAGTACGCTTGGCTAGTGATCTAAGGGACCTGGGTTCGAGACCCGGGTAAGGCATGGATGTTTGTGTCGTTTATCTGCTGAGGTCCTGCCATCCTCTCAGACCTTCTACTATGGCATATAAACTGACAGGCTCCTGTCAGACCTCTGTGGCAAGCAGCTGCTTCAGGGGGTATTTATTTATATTTTTATTATTCAGTGAAGTGACATAGTTACAGAATGTATCGGTTTTTATCATTAATGGTTTATTGTTTAATACAGGGTTATTAAAAAGTGGCGCAACCCACGATAAACACACATATTTTGCGAGGTTAATGCAGATAGAAAATAAAACATCTATAAACATAAGTTATAATCCGACCTTTGCAACAAAAGAAGAATATAAATGTCATTACTACGTATATTGTGAATGGCCTCCTTGTTCACGGATGCAGGAGCGAGCTCTTTTTACCACATTTGATGTCATCTTGTGCATCACCTGAAGAGTGATGTTTGTGATTGCTATTGTAATGTCCGTCTGGAGGTCATCCAGTGTGGGAGGATTTTTTTGACACTCCTTTGAGATACCCCCAGAGAAAAAAACTCTGCAGGTGACAAATCCGATGATCTTGGGGGCCACAAGCCTTTGGAAATGAGACTGTCGTAGAAAAACTCTTGCAAAAATTGCAGGGTTGCATTCGACATGTGACACGTGGCACTGTTTTGCTGCATCCATCGAATTCAAAGAGTGAAAAGAACTTTGTGATGATGTCTTCGTATACTATTCGCTGTCATCTCAAAGATAATGGGTTTCACTATGCGCCAATGTGATATCGCACACCATACTCCAATATTTTGAGAATGCAAGGGCTGTTCACGAAAAACGTGGATTTTTCGCAGGATAAAATCCTATAATTTTGACTATTTACATAGTCACATAGGTGGAATCAAGATTCGTCACTGAAAAAGACTTTATCAAGCTGTTTATTCAATAACTGCAACAAATAACTGAAGCCATCGACAGTACACTAAACATTTTTCCCTTTATCCAGGAGGCGGATTTTATCAGTCGGTAGCGCGCCAGGCTCGTAATCTGTAGTTCCCAGGTTCGAGTCCCAGCTGGGTCAGCGTTGAGATTTATCTCCGCAAAATTCCCCGCCCTGCCCACGGTCAGTAGGGGACACCGATATGCTTGGAAAGGCCGCCGTCCGTCGGATGGGACGTTAAGTCGTGGCCCCGTGTGCGGGATAGCCATACCCTGTGCACGTTAAAGAACAGGCTGGATGGCCTTGACGGGAGGCTACCATCTGTCTCCCAACAGCTGTTCCAGTGGGTCCCCTCCCCCAACCTTCTCTGAGCCTTCGGGGTCCATGTGACCTGGCCATTTAGCCCATGGTGTGCAAAAAAGTGCCGCTCAGAGGTAAAACAACCCAACCCAAACCGTAATGCGGAAAGGTGAAAGAGAGGCTTCATTAATTAAAGCTAGATTAGGAGAGTTTTTTCATTACGCTCAAAGTGAATCTGATGAATTTATTTTGAACTACAATGAGTTTTTTCAATTTATTTTCGGCATCGCCGGCAATAAGTTCAATCGCAAATTTCAGTTTTGGTCTAATTAAACTACAGTAAAGTTGAATAGGATTAGGAGGATCCTCATTTTGTGGAGGCGAAGTTAAATAACCTACTGCCAGTGATGCAAGCATGATGTACAGTGGCTCAAAAAGTATCCGAACACGATGGTTGATTACAGAATTCAGTAAAATTATCTGGCAACGATTTTTTTAGACATTAGTGATCTGGCAACCTTCGTGTCACGTGACACGAAGGTTGCCAGATCACTAATTTCTAAAAAAATCGTTGCCAGATAATTTTTACTGAATTCTGTAATCAACCATCGTGTTCGGATACTTTTTTGAGCGACTGTACTAGTTTGTTCCAATTTAATTTCGAGTCTATATGGACGCCTAAAAATTTATGATTCTCAGTATTAGGCAGTGAATTATTATTTACTTTAATATCTAATTTAGGAATATCAGATCTAGATTTTTTTAAGTGCCATTTAAGACACTATAAATGGATATTAGTAATGGCGATTTGTACATTTTTTTCTATTTTTTGAAACTCTTTGTTCGAATTCCATATTGAAATATCATCTGCATCAATAGAATAATTTATATTTTGTGGTATATAGTCTGGCAAATCATAAAGGTGTAGGTTGGATAGAAGGGGAGATAAGATCCCTCCTTGAAATATTCCAGATGCATATTTATATTTATGAGAATATGTTTCTTCTTCTAGCTTTCCTTGGGAGTATTTTTCAGTTAAATAAAATTTTGAAAAATGAAGGATGTTTCTGGAAAGACCATTTTGTTTGCGTTTATAGAGTAATCCTTCGTGCCAAACAAAAGCAGTATCAAAAGCAGATTTTAAATCTATAAATATTGCTGCTGTGACTTTTTTTATTATGAAATGAAGGGTAGATAGTATCAGATGCAGTATACAGTCCTTGGGAGATCTGTCTTTGCGAAAGCCATGTACTCTTTCAGATAAAATGTTTTTTTTTCTTATAAAACATTGTACTTTTTTAAAGTAAGATTCTTTCAAAGAACTTAACTTCATTTGAAGTAAATGAAACTGGCCTGTAGGAGTTAATATCCATATACGGTTTTTTGTAGGTTTTAAGAAGAATATAATTGTAGATAATGTCCAAGACTGTGGATAATTATGGGATATCCATATGCTATTCAAAATATCTAACAGTTTCATTCTCCAGTTAATTGGTAGGACTTTCATAAATTTATTGCTAACACCATCTAGCTGATTTTGGCCCTGAGTTTCTGAAATAGCAATATGTAAATCAGTAATGTTGAATTCCATATCCAGTCTAATTTCTGCTGAGCGAATGGTAATTATAAATGAAATTGCATTATTTAGTACAGTTGCAGTTGTTTTTAATCGAGAGAATAATGAGTCTTAATGGGTAAAAATAATGAGGTTGCCATTCTTACTCGAAAAAAAAAAATATATATAGCATAGTATAATAATATGAATACACATATGTTATACTATGCTATTAATTATTATAGAGGATATAAAATAATGAATAGCATGCCGCAAAAGCATTCCTTTTATTATGTCCCCCCTTAAACTTTTCAATCCCGATATGCCCCATACGTGAACAGTAAATTGAAAACTATTTTTAATGAATTTAAAACCGCCAAATAAAACACACTTTCGAACTGGTTTCCATATGAAAACAACTTGCAATATACAGTAAATACTTTAAAATACAGCATTTTACAATCCGAATTCTTTAAAATCTTGCATATTTAAAAAATTTGCATATTTAAAAAGATTTGTAAAAAAAAATAATTTTTTACAAGTCGGAAATATTAAGAAACTAAAACTGGGATCGCATTTATCTTGAAAAAAAAAGTTTTTGTTTCCACCACTGCCAAACATTGGCGCTGTTGGATATACTCGTAAGAAGGTTATCGTTAACTATTCCCGAAGAAATCCCTTGTGGTACAGTCGCTCAAAAAAATGTCCGAACACTATGGTTGATTACAGAATTCAGAAAAAATATCTGGCAACGATTTTTTTAGAAATTAGCGATCTGGCAACCTTCGTGTCACGTGATTACAGAATTCAGGAAAAATCTTCCGTATGAATATTTTACTATTCGTGACGTATTCGTTTTGTGAACGGTAACTCGAGCGTGTACAGCAACTGTACACGCTCCAGTTACCGTTCACAGCAAACTGGAGCGTGTGCAGTTACTGCACACGCTCCAGTTTGCTGTGAACGGTAGCTGCACACGCTCAATATTTCCGTGAGTGAGCCCACACGATCCGGGTCTTTGTGAGCTCACACGATCCAATGTGCTGTGAACATTAACTGCAACCGCTCCAGTTTGCTGTGAACGGTAACTGCACACGCTCAATATTTCCGTGAGTGAGCCCACACGATCTAGGTCTTTGTGAGCTCACACGATCCAATGTGCTGTGAACATTAACCGCAACCGCTCCAGTTTGCTGTGAATTTTGCTTCATATTCATTGCATTATATATTCATACGCATTATATATATTAAAAAATATCCGAACACTATGGCCGATTACAGAATTCAGAAAAAATATCTGGCAACGATTTTTTTAGAAATTAGCGATCTGGCAACCTTCGTGTCACGTGACACGAAGGTTGCCATATCACTAATCACCCCCCTCCACACACACACACACCGGCGCGAGTTGAGCAATTTTCACGTCTCTCGTGCATTGAACTTCCGTTTTTCCAACTTGCCTTAATTTCACAGAAATAATCCCAATATTTACATCTCGCCTGAATTGTAGCAAGTCAGTGTGAATTTTCCCAAATTCCCTTGATTTGGCCAACTCTCCTTAATTTCACAAAACCAATCCCAATCTTTACATCTCTCCTAATTTTGCCAAGTCACTTCAAATTTCTCAAACTCCCCAAGATTTTGTCCAGAGTTCTCGATTTTTTTAACTTTCTTTAATTTCACAAATCCAATCCCAATTATCACAACTCGACCGTATTTTACCAAGTGGATTCGAATTTTGCCAACTGCCCTAGATTTTACCATCTAGCCATAATTTTACAGAAAAAAATCCCAATTTTTACATCTCACCTGAATTTTTGCCAACTTCCCACGATTTTGCCAAGTCACTCCGAATTTTTCCAACTTCCCCTAGATTTTGCCAACTCACTGAGTTTTGCCAACTCGTCATAATTTTACAGAAAAAAATCCCAATTTTTACACCTCACCTGAATTTTGCTAACTCCCCACGATTTTGCCAACTGCCCCTAGATTTTGCCAGCTCCCTACGTTTTGCCAACTTGACACAATTTTACAGAAAACAATCCAAATTTTTACATCTCACCTGATTTTTTCAAAGTAACTCTGAATTTTGCCAACTTCCCCAAGATTTTCCAACTCTCCTAAATATTGCGAAGTTGCCTCGATTTTGCCAACACGCCATAATTTTACAGAAAATAGATTGCAATTTTTACATCTTACCTGAATTTTGTCAACTCTCCACGATTTTGTCAAGTCACTCCGAATTTTGCCAACTGCCCCTAGATTTTACCAAGTTTCCTCAATTTTGCAAACTCGCCATAATTTTACAGAAAAAAAAAAACAATTTTTACATTTCACTGATTTTTGCAAAGTCACTCAGAATTTTGCCAACTCTCCTAGATTTTGCCAATTTGCCATAATTTTACAGAAAAAAAATCCCAATTTTTATAAGTCACTTGAATTTTGCCGATTCTCCACGATTTTGTCAAGTCACTCCTAATTTTGCCACCTGCTCTAGATTCTGCCGTCTCCATTTATCCAACTGCCCTAGATTTGACAACAACCCTAGATTTTGCCAAGTTGTCTAGATTTTGCTAACTCCCCTTAATTTTACAGAAACAAAGATTACAAATTTTCACAACTGACCCAGATTTTACGAAGTCGTTTCGAAATTTGTCAACTCCGAGTTACTTGGGGGGGGGGGAGCCTCCCCCTATCCCCCATAGCTACTCCGCAGAGTTTAGAGTTTAAATATAAAGATCTGAGTAATATTGATATATTAAATATGTGCATATATATTAGACGTATTCACAATCAAAGTCAGGTTATGAATGAGCAAATGTCCTTTATAGAACGGTTTTGTTAAAGTACCAAGCTGAAAACACCGGTTCTCATCCGATCACCAAAGTTAAGCAGCTTTGGGCGCGGTCAGTACCTTGAGGGTGACCACCTGGGAACACCTCGTGCAGTTGGCAAAAAATCTGCTGAGGACCCGCCATCCTCACTGATCCCTCTACTATATGGCCTATTAAACTGACAGGCTCCAGGCAGACGTCTGTGGCAATCAGCTGTTTGAGGAGGTATTTATTTTATTTATTTTTATTTACAAATATTGAAATGAAGCGTAACCATAGAAACTGAAATCTTGACTGGTCGAGATTTCCCATTGTTTCAGGAGAAATCCGGTTATATCCAGTTAAACAATGATGTCGCGAGCAGGAAGTTAAATTGTAGCTTTCATTTCTGACGTCAACTATGGGAAAAATTCAACATATTTTGTAAACTGATTTGTTCCTAATTGAAATAATTGCTGAAAATAAATTTTACCCTCTTTGTCATAATGTGAACAGTTCAATAAAATATGTGAAATAGTTTCTTCACAATTCCAGAAAGTACAATATTTGCTATGTGATTTCTTTATTTTATTTAAGTGCCAGTTCGAAATCTTAATATTTTACAGAAATATTTTCTAGACATTTTAATTTTTAGCACACCGGAGCGAAAATCGGGGTACGAACTTGACTGAGATATTATTATCTCAGTTCGCAAAATCTAATTTTCGTGTTTATAAATTTTTAATCTCTCCCCCTTTTAATCTCTCCCCTTTTTAATCTCTCTCCCTTTTAATCTCTCCCCTTTTTAATCTCTCTCCCTTTTTAATCTCTCCCCTTTTAAATCTCTCTCCCTTTTTAATCTCTCTCCCTTTTTAATCTCTCTCCCCTTTTTAATCTCTCCCCCTTTTTAATCTCTCTCCCTTTTTAATCTCTCTCTCTTTTTAATCTCTCCCCCTTTTAATCTCTCCCCCTTTTTAATCCCTTCCCCCATTTAATCTCCCCCCCTTTTTAATCTGTCCCCACTTTTTAATCTCTCTCCCTTTTTAATGTCCCCCCGTTTAATCTCTTCCCCTTTGTAATCTCTCTCCCTTTTTAATCTCTCTCCCCTTTTTAATCTCTCTCCCTTTTTAATCTCTCCCCCTTTTTAATCTGTCCCCCTTTTTAATCTGTCCCCACTTTTTAATCTCTCCCCCCTTTTTAATCTCTCCCCCTTTTTAATCTCTCTCCCATATACATATCAAACATGTAAATTGTCATTATTCAATTAATATCATAGTTATAAAATGCAACCATAGTCCTTCTCTACGTTCCTGCTTAAACTATTATTTACTTTAGTATTAAACTATTAAACATTAAAGTATTAAATTTTATAACTATGATATTAATTGAATAATGACAATTTACATGTTTGATATGTATATTGAAATGTTCTCTTTTTTTCCTTTATGCTCTTTGTATTGTTTTTAAATGAATCTGGTGTAGAAGGCCCTGTCCCTAACATCACCATGGTTGTTAGGTGTATAAATAAATAAAAAATAATAAAAGTGAAAATGAATAGGTGAATTTAACTTGTGAGTATTAGGTATACTTTTAAAATTAACATGACAAAAATTTGCTGTGACTTCGTTTATTGTCATTTGTTTACATTTGTAAAAATTAACTGTTATTTACATTGAAACCGTTAGTGCTATCTTTCAGTTATTAATAAATATTTACAGACGTAAACAAGTTCTACTTCTTAGTGCTTAATATGCAGTGAAATATGCTTTTCGAAAATTGCTCAATTAGTGAAGATCTACATATACATATATAGATACTGAGTAGAAAAAGTGATTTTTATAGGAAAATTAGATAAATTTAATTCTCATTCAAATCTGTCTGAATCTCGATTTTCAACAATATTTTGTTGTCTATTTAAAGAGCTATGGGAGCTCGAATACTTAAACAGCAGCAAAGATAGGCCTAAGAAACTTCTGTAAAACTGACAATTTGTGAATGAATTATTTGTACAGTCGCTCAAAAAAATATCCGAACACTATGGTAGATTACAGAATTCAGAAAAAATATCTGGCAACGATTTTTTTAGAAATCAGTGATCTGGCAACTTCGTGTCACGTGACACGAAGCATGTCAGATCACTGATTTCTAAAAAAATCGTTGCCAGATATTTTTTCTGAATTCTGTAGTCAACTATAGTGTTCGGATACTTTTTAAATATATGTAATGCGTATGAATATATAACACAATGAATATGGAGCGTGTGCAGTTACCGTTCACAGCAAACTGGAGCGGTTGCGGTTAATGTTCACAGCACATTGGATCGTGTGAGCTCACAAAGACCTGGATCGTGTGGGCTCACTCACGGAAATATTGAGCGTGTGCAGTTACCGTTCACAGAAAACTGGAGCGTGTGCAGTAACTGCACACGCTCCAGTTTGCTGTGAACGGTAACTGGAGCGTGTACAGTTGCTGTACACGCTCCAGATATTTTTCCTGAATTCTATAATCTACCATAGTGTTCGGATATTTTTTGAGCAACTGTACAAAATTCTAAAAATAGTACTTTTTTTAAGTTTTAATTTACTTCTGAGGTAAATTGTTATGGTTGGCACTTCTGCTATTCATTATTCAAACTTCTATAACTCTTTAAGTATTAAACGGATATTGATGAAAGTCGAAATTTTGACAGTTTAATTGGCATCTTATATTTATCTTTGGTCATATGTTGATATAAAAATTTATTTAACCAGTTACAGAGCCTCGAGTTTGATTCTCCATTGACATAAGATGAGTATGTTTCCATTTTTCTGCCCATTGCCTGTACCTTTCTAAAATCAGGCACCTCTCAATTCCCAAGGGATCGGATTTTGAAGAATTTGTTCTCTTTGCAATTGATGACGACCTATATACACACTGGTTTCCATAAATTAAGGGTTGGGTTATTTTACCTCTGAGCGGCACTTTTTTGCACACCATGGGCTAAATGGCCAGGTCACATGTACCCCGAAGTCTCAGAGAAGGTTGGGGGAGGGGACCCACTGGAACAGCTGTTTGGAGAAAGATGGTAGCCTCCCGTCTAGGCCATCCAGCGTGTTCTTTAACATGCACAGGGTATGGCTCTCCCGCACACGGAGCCACGGCTTAACGTCCCATCCGATGGACGGCGGCCTTTTCAAGCCCATCAGTGTCCCCTACTGACCGTGGGCAGGGCGGGGAATTTTGCGGAGATAAATCTCAACGCTGACCCAGCTGGGACTCGAACCTGGGAACTACAGATTACGAGCCTGGCGCGCTAGCGACTGAGCCACACCCGCCCCTCATAAATTAAGGAAAATCCCTATGTTAAGTCAATGGTGAGCAACGTCAAAGCCCTATAACTTCTAAAATAAGTTTTTCACTTTGAATAAAAAGTGACAGAAGGTAAAGGCCTCAATCAAATAAATCAATATCTCGATTTTCAACAATATTCGTTCAGTATTTAATGAGTTATGAAAGTTTGAATATTTAACAACAGAAATGCCAATCTTAAGAAACTTATACAAAACTGATGAATAGTGAAAGAATTCTTTACGCAAAGTTCTAAAATATAAACTTTTTTATTTATTACACTTTGATACAATACTTATTACTAATTTTTAATTAACTTCTGAAGTCAATTTTTGTGACTGGCATTGTTATCGCTAAATATTCAAACTTCCATAACTCATTAAATACATAACGAATATTGTTGAAAATCGAGATATTGATTTATTTGATTGAGATCTTTATCTGCAATCACATTTTTCAAAACAAAATAAACTTGTTTTAGAAGTTATAGAGCTTTAACGTTAGATTCCCATTGACTTAACATACGGATTTCTTTAATTTATCTAAACCAGTTTATTCCGGCATCGATAAATGAGACTCAATATTATTCGAATACATGTTCTTTCCCAGAATCCATTTTGGAGATTTGCTTGAAAGTGTTTTCACCGATACATTCCCGTTTTTGCGCTGGATGCAGGTGGAGCTTTGGAGTTCTTCCGTTCCCCCTTCCCAGCACCGAGGGGGCACCACACCGATAACTGCGCAGAGTCACCGCCGAACCAGAATTGAAATATCCGAGACCAAACATGTAAAGGGAACCTGTGGCATTTATTATTGTCTAATACACTCTTGAGTTCGGAGCTGCATCGACATATCAAGACTCGCATCCATCTCGGGAACGGAGCTAAATTCAAACATTTCGCCAGAGAATCAAACTTTACATCTTTCGCCTGAAATATTAAAACTCAGAACGCCAACAGCGCAGTACGCAGACGGACAAGTGATTGAGTAAATACTTCCGGTATACGAATGTCGAGAGATAGCCCAAAGCACAAAGAGCATTATATGACTCTTGAGCCAATTGCCCTCCCTCCTCTCTCCTTCCCGCCAAAATCCTTCTCTTACGGAGCAAAACGTTTGGCATCGATTTGAATATACCGTTAGTGCAACATCAATAAACCAGACGCCATTTGGTAAATACCGAAACGGTGCTCCGTGGAACTGGCTGGCTACAGCTACTGTACTTCCCCGTCGTCTGGCGATGGCATCCCCTCTGCGATGCCCCATGGGGAGTGGGAAAAGGAGTTAATGCGCTGCAGGGCGGTGATGGCATCCGTCAAGCCGATTTGAAGCTGCCTTTGTGCCAGCGACGTATCGCATGTCAAATCGTTTGTTCTGCACACATAGATATGGCGGATATGCCTCCGTCAGAGAACGAGGAACTGTCCGATTCATCATTCGTGTTATCTCGGACAGTCTCCTGCTTCTTCGTGTTTACTTTTCTTAGGCCCGATGACGTAGACGGAGAATCGGCATGAGAGCGCGTTTGCTTTCCTTCTTGAGAAGTTGGCTTCTTTATTGATTTGGGGGGTGGCGGGTATTTCTGTTTCTCAATGGAAAAGTCACCTTCGTCGGTTATCTTTGGTGTAGAGATATGTATGCCCTCGTTGTTGTAGTGGTGGTATCGGGTTTGTCGTTGCTCTTATTTCAAACAAAGCACTCTGATTGGATGGAGGAATCAGTCTGATTGTTGGATGCGTTATTGTTATAGAAGAGACGGACGCCATATGATCGATTAAGAGAACAATCGCTTTGACAATTGGTGTTCATCTCACTATCTGTTGGATCCTTTTGCATCGCGATAGGTTGGGTTGTTTTACCTCTGAGCGGCACTTTTTTCACACCATGGGCTAAATGGCCAGGTCACATGGACCCCGAAGGCTCAGAGAAGGTTGGGGGAGGGGACCCACTGGAACAGCTGTTGGGAGACAGATGGTAGCCTCCCGTCAAGGCCATCCAGCGTGTTCTTTAACGTGCACAGGGTATGGCTCTCCCACACACGGGGCCACGGCTTAACGTCCCATCCGATGGACGGCGGCCTTTCCAAGCCCATCGGTGTCTCCTACTGACCGTGGGCAGGGCGGGGAATTTTGCGGAGATAAATCTCAACGCTGACCCAGTTGGGACTCGAACCTGGGAACTACAGATTACGAGCCTGGCGCGCTACCGACTGAGCCACCCCCGCCCCCATCGCGATAATGTTTGTAGTTCGCTCTTAGTTTTCGGTGCCGATTGGTTTATCGTCTATAATATCCACCCCCACTATAATATCCGTCACCCACCCACTCAATCATCCGTACATTCACCCACCGATGCACCCATTCATTCATCCACACACCCTCCCCTTGGAGGTCAGGAGTCATTGCTGCTAATGCAAATTCTTGACCATGACACTCCATCATTAAAATTTCAAGTTTTTGCTATGAACGTATTGTTACGACAGATGAACGTGTAACAAGACCATTGAACGTTTTGCCATCTTCTACCGTTAGAGGGCGCTATTTAAGCAATTGAGAGATTCGGAAAAGGCGAATCGCAATGTTTCACCAATGCCTATCGAACCCAAAAGAAATTTTTTAACTTATTTCTAGAGACACCCAATTATCTCTTAAAACAGAAAAGTTGCATTTTTGCGCTGCCCTGGATCTAAGAGGTCAAACTTCGTGACCTTCACATTCCACCACCAAAGTTTAAAATTTCTACTCTAAACAGATCTCTGGTATATTGGTTGAAAGTTTTGGCATTTTCCATCGTTAGCATGCATTAGGAATGTCCAGGTTACAATGACCACAAGGACTCCGTTTGGGTTGTTTTATCTCTGAGTGGTACTTTTTGCCGACAGTGGAGTAAATGGCAAGGTTACAAGAACCCGAGGGCTCAGAGAACTCTCTAGACAGCTATTGGGAGACAGATGGTAGCCTCTCATCAAGGCCATCCAGCGTGTTCTTTAACGTGCACAGAGTATGGCTCTCCCACACTGAGCCACAGCTTAACGTCCCATACGACGCACTCACTTTTCCAAGTGTTATCTGTGTTCCCTACTGACTGAAGGCAGGGCGGGGAGTTTTGCAGAGATAAATCTCGAAGCTGGCCCAGGCGGTACTCGAAACTGGGAATTGCAGATTACGAGTCTGGGGGGACTGTAGATTACTGTACACTACCGACTGAGACCTCACCCCACGCAAAACATGCATACCAATGGCTCGGAGAAGGTTGCGAAAGAGGACCCACTGGACAGCAGGAGACAGACGGTAGCCTCCCATCAAGTTCATCCAGTGTGTTCTTTAAAGTGCATAGGGTATAGCTCTCCTGTACACAAGGCCACGGCTTAACGTCTCATTCGACGATGGCCTTTCGAAGCCTAGAAGTGCTCTTTTTCTTAGAGGGGAAGTGGGAATTAACGGAAATAAATCTCAATGTTGGGACTCAAATCTGGGACATGCAGGATACGAGCCTGGCTCGCTACCAACTGACCCAGCAAGCAAACGTTTATTATAAATTCATTCCAGGTGTCGTTCTAAGGATTTTACCAGAACTATTAATCTCCTTATTTTTTAAAAAGGTGATCCCAGTTCTGTTATAATTATAGGGGTATCATCCTATATTTTGTTCCAGATAAAGTTCTTTGCATGATTGTGCTTAATAAAATTAAGAATCTGGTTGATGAACAATTACGTGATGAAGAGTGTGGATTGAGAAATAGTGTCGTGACCAACCCTGAAGTATATTTCAGGGCGGCACACGCACTATGGGCTGTGATTTGTTTGCGTTTATCAAATCCAAGACAATTTTACGGACCCACATCCAAAAACAACACATGTTTAGCAATAAGCAAAGCTAACATGATTTCATAGGTAACGAAAACACAACATTTATTAACAGATCAGTTTAACACATTACACACAACTAGTTTCCCCTTTTGGGACGATTTTAACAAGCGCCCCTGGCGTGGCCCTTTGCAATCTAGGGAAACTTTAGGAGTGATGGGAGGTCAGTTCAGTAAAAGTTCTTTTCCAACGAGCTACTCGCTCAAGAGGCTAACAGACATCAAATAGTTTATGGTCCCATCCGGGACAACGTGACGGCGATACACAAAGCACATTCGTGTGGGAAAAACTAACCAGATTCGAACAAAATGCACCCCCTACCTCATTAGTTCAGATGTCCATAGGGGGCGGGGGTAGCTCAGCCGGTAGCGCGCCAGGCTCGTAATCTGTAGTTCCCAGGTTCGAGTCCCAGCTGGGTCAGCGTTGAGATTTATCTCCGCAAAATTAACCGCCATGCCCACGGTCAGTAGGGGACACCGATGGGCTTGGAAAGGCTGCCGTCCGTCGGATGGGACGTTAAGCCGTGGCCCCGTGTGCGAGAGAGCCATACCCTGTGCACGTTAAAGAACACGCTGGATGGCCTTGACGGGAGGCTACCATCTGTCTCCCAACAGCTGTTCCAGTGGGTCCCCTCCCCTAACCTTCTCTGAGCCTTCGGGGTCCATGTGACCTGGCCATTTGGTGTGCAAAAAAGTGCCGCTCAGAGGTAAAGCAACCCAACCCAAACAACTCAGATGTCCATAGGGAAAAGGCATCATCGCTGGGTCATCCGCTGCTGGTAGCTGGAGGCTCGTACCGCTTGGCGCTCTCGTTGAGCATTTACATTAATACTTCGAAAATGCTGCTGCTCTCACTAGAAAGGACCACAAATTTTTGTCCTATTCGCTCGCTGCCAACACAAAGAAGAAGTTTAGCATTACTTTTGGTGTTCGACAAGGGTGCATTTTGTCTACTTTTCTCTTTTTCCTTTTCGGTTTTTCATCTCCCTGGCCCCCTGGTGGAGGTCACCCCATCGGTTAGGCGTGGACGCTACTGGTTGGCCAGAACAAGTCGAGGTGCGAATCTCGCTATCCCTCTAGCATTTGTTGTTGACACCGACAGGTCATGTAGACCACCCTTTGATACCTGGGGAGGGGGAGGGGCAACGGATCCGTCGCGAACTCTACACTCCGGCAGCGAGGTTCTTCCTCAACAGGAACTGGATGCAAGAAAATGAAAGTGATGCTAAGATGTCACTGTTAATTGAAGACAACGGCGTCCGGTAGTCCTTCACTCTAACAGTCGTGTCCACGTGATAAAATTACTGTTGTACGAGAGTAGTAGGGGATGTATTGATCAAATATTTTTGCAGGTAGTTTCTTGAGAAACACTTGAAATAATAAGCTGAAGAAAATTTGTTTTGCCGTGAGTGGGATTCGGATCCACATCTCCCAGTAACCGGCCATGTATGCTAACCATTAAACCATCAACGGCTAACGTTTTATTCTTAGCTTGTGTGACTTATAAACTTTCCCACATTTTTATAAATCACACAAGCTTAAGAATAAAACATTAGCTGTTATTGGTGTAATGGTTAGCATACCTGGCCGGTTACTGGGAGATGTGGATTCGAATCCCACTCATGGCAAAACAAATTTTCTTCAGCTTATTATTTCATGGTTCCATGTCTACAGGCGCCAGGCTCGTAATCTGTAGTTCCCAGGTTCGAGTCCCAGCTGGGTCAGCGTTGAGATTTATCTCCGCAAAATTCCCCGCCCTGCCCACGGTCAGTAGGGGACACTGATGGGCTTGGAAAGGCCGCCGTCCATCGGATGGGACGTTAAGCCGTGGCCCCGTGTGCGGGAGAGCCATACCCTGTGCACGTTAAAGAACACGCTGGATGGCCTTGACGGGAGACTACCATCTGTCTCCCAACAGCTGTTCCAGTGGGTCCCCTCCCCCAACCTTCTCTGAGCCTTCGGGGTCCATGTGACCTGGCCATTTAGCCCATGGTGTGCAAAAAAGTGCCGCTCAGAGGTAAAACAACCCAACCCATGTCTACAGGACATCTCCTGTTACATTTTATCACTGAATTATTAATATAACGCCATGAGCGTGGTGAGTGACAAATATTTAATTACATCTCTAAGAGGCACAAAGTTGTCCACTTCTAGGTAAATGGCGCCACTGCGCGATTCAAATAAAATGCGTGAAAGTTTATAAGTCACATTGTCTACAAGACATCTTCGATGCTTTACCACTGAATTCTTGAGAGATATTTATAGTTTTAAAAACCTGTGGTTAATAGATTTGTTGATTTCAAAAAGGTTTTTGAGTCTCTTGATCATCATAATTTGTGGTTGATTGTGAAATCATATGGTATACCAGACAAGTTAGTTAAGATAATGAAAGCGCTCTATAATAACACTGAGTCGTGTGTGAGAGTTGGTAAGGCTTGTAGCAATTGGTTTAGCATTACGTCTGGTGTTCGACAAGGGTGCATTTTGTCTCCTTTTCTCTTTAGTTTGGTTATTTATTATGTTATGCGAAATTCACTTCAAGGGAAAGATTTTGGCCTTAAATGGGCTGGAGATACGAAAATTTTTGATTTAGATTATGCTGATGATTTAGCTCTTTTGGCAAATGATGTTGATGAGATGAACTCTTTCATTCGAGCTGTTGATGAGACTGGTAGTAGAGTAGGTTTGGTTATAAACAGAGAGAAAACTAAAGTGATGAAAATTGGTCAGGCAGGTTGCGATTCAGTTAATATGAATGTTTGCAGTCTTGAGCAGGCGTCACAGTTTAATTATCTTGGGAGCTATGTAACAGATAATGGTGATGTGCGACATGAGATTAACAGACGAATAGGGATTGCTGCCGGGACTTTTAAGAATCTATGGAGAGTGTGGAGTAATAGTCGTATACACCAAAAGACTAAAATTAGACTGTATAATAGTTTGGTTCTTTCTAGGGTTAGTTATGGTAGTGAAAATTAGACGCTTTGTAAACGAGATAACAGGAAACTAGATTGCTTTTGATTCTAGATGCTTACTCAGTATCTTGGGCATTAGGTGGTTCAATTTTGTAACTAATGATGAAGTTAGGTAAAGGAGTTTGCAACTTCCTTTAAGCAGCAGCATATTGTGCAAAGAGAGACTGTGTTGGTTTGTCCATGTTGCCCGTGCATAGCTGCAGACTGGCGAATAGGATTATGAACAGCATGCTAAAAGATCTCAGGAATAGGGGGGAGACCTTGGATTCGGTGGGCAGACAGTGTCAAACAAGACCTTGGTCTACGAAGGTCAAATACAGCAGCTGTACCTAAAGATAGACGTATCTGAAGAAGAAAATTACCCAGTCAAATTAGACCTCTGTAGCCCATGACTACATGAGGATTTTGTATGCATGTGTGTGTGTGAACTATTGAGCATAAGAATTAACAAGAAAGTAGAAAATGCAAAGAGAAGTGGGCGACAAAAAATTGTAAAGAAAATAATAATAATAATGAAAAAGGAAAAAAAAAACACCAGAATTGTGAAAAAGCAACAAAAAATCTTCAAGAATCACCACGCATTTTTTTTGCATCCAGATCTCAACTCCATTTCATTTTCCTTTCTCCCCCTTTACAAAAAGAAATCCTTATGCAGTTTTCGCGTCAATTACCTCCTACGCAGTGCATCTCCTCCCCATCTTCTCCTCCCTACTCTTTACGAAATTCTCCTTTCGATATCGTCAACTGTTCCGGGGGCGCAGATGGCTTTACCTCGAGCAATACTGGCTTTGCATGGCCTCTTCTGCCTTGGAAAGAGAGTGACAGAAAGACAGTCTCTACTCCTCCGATCCGATCCGGATGCTGCGGGTGTTTCAGCCACTCCTCTCGATGTTGCGTTGCCGAACCACCGGCAGCGAAACACGGAGAGGATAGCTGAAACACCCGCAGCAACATCCTGATCGCAGGAGTAGAGAGATGGAGAGACCCAACAGCAACGACATGGAGAGAAAGAGAGGAAGAGAGAGAGCGGGCTTTTTCCCCTCGTGTCCAATATTTGCATCGAGAGCAGCGTTATGGACGATCTGTTAAAGCGGCTCTTCAATGAACGGGCTTCAAGAGCCTGGGGAGACGACGATTCCGACGTGACTTGTTTCCGAAGCAGCCTCCCTGGCAAGTGGCGTTGGGCTTCACGGCAAGGTGCCTGGATGAATGGATGGATGGAGATGGATGGAGTCTCGTCTTCCTCTTCATCTTTGGCATCTTTTCAGCTGTGAACAGGTTTGTGTCCCTCTCACAATCCGTTGTTAATAAATTACGCTATCGGATTAGTCGACGTTTGCAGCAGTTTGATTGCATTATTAAATAAAGTATTGGAATTGAAGCCTTTGTATTATTTATCGATGGGGAAGGAGAATGTTGTGGCACTGAACGAGATGGAAAACGTGCGTTAGATTTCAGTAGGATGGAGCTTTGTGCTAACGTTCATGAATATGGAGTTTCGTATTGACGTTCAGTAAATTGGAGCTCTGTGTTAGCATTCGGTAATGTGGAGTTTTGTATTCATGTTCAGCAAAAAAGGAAGTTTTGTGTTTGGATTCAGTTCAGGAAGCTTCCAATTACTATTCAGTAAGAAGGCTTTGCGTCAGATTTGAACGAATTCGAGCTTTGTTAACATTTAGGGAAATGGAGCTTTGGGTTACTATTCAGTAAAACTCAGAATTTTAATAAATTCTGTTATATTTAGCATTTAAAAAATATTATGACTAGCATCATAATGAATAGAATTATAAGTAGCATTGCAATAAATATTATATAATGCCTTATAATATATAACAAAAGCGTATGAAACAAAGACTCACCTTTGTAGTACTATTCAGTAAAATAACACTTTGCATTAGCATTTAGCACTAAGGAGATTTCTGTTAATGTTCGGCAAACTGGATTTTGGGTTGTTGTGTTGTTTTACCTCTGAGCGGCACTTTTTTGCACACCATGGGCTAAATGGCCAGGTCACAGGGATCCCGAAGGCTCAGAGAAGGTTGGAGGAGGGGACCCACTGGAACAGCTGTTGGGAGACAGATGGTAGCCTCCCGTCAAGGCCATCCAGCGTGTTCTTTAACGTGCACAGGGTATGGCTCTCCCGCACACGGGGCCACGGCTTAACGTCCCATCCGACGGACGGCGGCCTTTTCAAGCCCATCGGTGTCCCCTACTGACCGTGGGCAGGGCGGGGAATTTTGCGGAGATGAATCTCAACGCTGACCCAGCTGGGACTCGAACCTGGGAACTACAGATTACGAGCCTGGCGCGCTACCGACTGAGCCACCCCCTCCCCTGGCAAATTGGAGTTTTGTGTACCATTCGGGAAGGATTGAGCATCATTCAGCAAACAGAATTTACACACATAAATATTTTTAACATAATTTTAATTCAATTTGTTTGCATAATATTTAAACACATAGCTAATACATAGTCAAGTTCCACAAGAGTTAGTATTTAACTCGCAAGTGGATATTTACAAAACGTATATATCTTGCAGTCCTGAGTACATCAATATATATAAGTATATAAACAGAAAAAAATAGCAATTTCAGCCTCTGTAATATATAAATTTATCTACTACTACTCAGATCTCATTTCAATGCAATCAATTAATACAGAAAAAGAAAACATCAGTCGCAATCTCCACCGTTCAACAACCATTTCTTTTAGTTCTGTAGATCAGTGGTTCTCAACCTTCTGTGCTTTACGTACCCCCTGGAAATGTGTATGTAACTGGCGTACCCCTTGTACAGATAGATAAAACTATAGTTATAATATAACAATGGGAATAAAACATATATATATAATATATATCTAGCTTTTTGAGTGACTGTACATGCTGTAACAATTCAAATTGATTTAATTAAAATCCCTGGGGCGGGGGTGGCTCAGTCGGTAGCGCGCCAGGCTCGTAATCTGTAGTTCCCAGGTTCGAGTCCCAGCTGGATCAGCGTTGAGATTTATCTCCGCAAAATTCCCCGCCCTTCCCACGGTCAGTAGGGGACACCGATGGGCTTGGAAAGGCCGCCGTCCGTCGGATGGGACGTTAAGCCGTGGCCCCGTGTGTGGGAGAGCCATACCCTGTGCACGTTAAAGAACACGCTGGATGGCGTTGACGGGAGGCTACCATCTGTCTTCCAACAGCTGTTCCAGTGGGTCCCCTCCTCCAACCTTCTCTGAGTCTTCGGGGTCCATGTGACCTGGTCATTTAGCCCATGGTGTGCAAAAAAGTGCCGCTCAGAGGTAAAACAATCCAAATTAAAATCCCTAATTTTTCCCTAAGTGTCATTATCGATAATATTCACCACCACTTAGGTCTCATCACATCTATTGTACGAATGCCAGATCTTCTAGTCACAGAACGGATCCTCATTAACCTTGAATCAACACAAGCATCATGCAGATGTAGTTTGTAACCTCGGGCTGCACTCCGCCCCCCCGCCTTTTTTTTCCTTCTTCAAAAAATATTTTTCTGATGCCAATGGTGGCAAAAGCAATTTCTTTCCTCTTTTACGTCCACTTCACTAAAGAGAATCAATTCTTTTCAACGCGATGAATTTTTATTCTTGTTTTTCGCATATTCCCGACGCTCGGTCCGTTGAGGCTTGAAAATTGGGAAAAATGCTGCAGGCGATCGTGGTAATTTTTCCTAATTGTAAAAGTCTGCTGCAGCGTTCCAGTGTTATGTTTCATGCCCCCTCCCCCCCCACTTCCCCAACTCCTCCTCGCTCCAACTATCTACCCCCAGGATTTTAAACTCACTCCACTTCCCAACTCTTCATTTTATTTTATCTCCTTCAACATTTCTCACTTCTCTGTTCTGCAAGTTAAGAACCAGGCTTGCATGAAAAATGTGACGCTTCAGTCCAGTGACTTAATTTCTCAATAAAGCTAAGACAGAAAATAGTTCCGAAACAAGTGAACCAAACCCGAAGATTATTAACAATATATATAAAAAAAAGAAACACTAAAGAGAGTGAGAAGGCGAAATTCCGGGATAAAAATAAAATCTAAAATCTTCCTCCGTGTGAATTTTGTTTTTAAGCTTTACAAAGTAAAACATTTTCTTCGAAGCAAAACACATATTTCTCTAGAGCTCAGAGAACAACTGAAATTCTAATTACTTGTCGCCAAAAGAAAATATTTTCAGTGAGCAACAATAATCTGTGCTCGAATGGCAACAGCGTTTGCTAACTGCAGCGACAGCGCCACAGCGGCAGTTGCATTACCGAGAATAATGTGGATAATTTCATTTCGAGTTTTCAAGCGGTATTTCATAATAATGCGAATCTCGGTGTAGGGTGTTCAGTTCGTAATGGGTAGTTAGCCATACGGCTAGCTTATTGAGGAACGTGGTGGGGTTGTGGCACGAAAAGGAGGCGATTGTGTGAAATACAGCAACGCTGTTAGTAAGGAAATTAATTTTTAGGAAACTTTGTATTTACTCGCAGGTTAAATGGAATCGGTAATTGCGAAAGCTAGCTCACTGTTGTAAAAATTATTTGCTGTAATTAGGAATCTTCTTTTGAAACCGATTATTTAAAAAATGATAATAACTCGAAATTAGCAACATTTAGGTAAGTGAGAGTTTTAATGGATCTTTAATAATAGTCTTGAAGAGGGTTAAATAAATATGACCTTTGGGTATTTGTTCCTTGGAGTTTTATTAACTTTCGTAGATAATTAGCATCTTTTGTTTAGAGGAAATATTCTTATCTTCGTGGAATTATTTTTCCATTCTTTCGTTTAGTAAATAATCGTGCTCGAAAATCTTGAAAAATGAGATTAAGTTAAATGCTACAAAATGTTTCTTATTCTGTTTTCAGGCTTAATTTATGCGAATTTATGTTCCATGTTATGTGAATGTATATGTATTTATGTGAGTTGGATTGTTCTACCTATGAGTTTTTTGCACACAGTGGGCTAAATTGCCAGTTCACAAGGACCTCGAAGGCTCAGAGAAGGTTGGGGGAGAGGACCCACTGGAACAGCTGTTAGGAGACAGATGGTAGCCTCCCATCAAGGCCATCTAGTGTATTCTTCAACATGCACAGGGTATGGCTCTCCCACACATGGGGCCACCGCTTAATGTCATATCAGACGGACGGCGGCGACCCTTACAAACCCATCGGTTGTGTATATATGTGAATTAATGTTCAGTGTTATGTGAATGGAAGTAAAAAATTCAATGCTTCCTAACTTAAAAAAAAGTTTTTTTACGAAAAAAAAGTGTCACTGGAGATATACACAGTCGTATCAGAATAATGTGACCACCTACCATAGTACATGTGTGATGTCCTCCCTTTTTCGATCCTACCCTCACGCCAATTCTGTGGGACTGCGCTAGATGTGATGTCCTTCTCCGTATTCCTAATGCGATGGGGCTGGGACAAATGGCGTGGCCGCCGGAGGACGATGAATTGGTTACTTAATTATCTTCACCCTTACTTCGGTGAAATGACAGGTTTGCGGGTTTTTACTTCCGTACCGCCGTATGCCTCAGATTTGCTGCGTTAAATGATGAATAAAGATATGTCCAACAATTAACTGCACGAGAGTTGTATAGGGTTGGGTTGTTTTACCTCTGAGCGGCACTTTTTTGCACACCATGGGCTAAATGGCCAGGTCACATGGACCCCGAAGGCTCAGAGAAGGTTGGGGGAGGGGACCCACTGGAACAGCTGTTGGAAGACAGATAGTAGCCTCTCGTCAAGGCCATCCAGCGTGTTCTTTAACGTGCCCAGGGTATGACTCTCCCGCACACGTGGCCACGGCTTAACGTCCCATCCGACGGACGGCGGCCTTTCCAAGCCCATCGGTGTCCCCTACTAACCGTGGGCAGGGCGGGAAATTTTGCGGAGATAAATCTCAACGCTGACCCAGCTGGGACTCGAACTTGGGAACTACAGATTACGAGCCTGGCGCGCTTCCGACTGAGCCACCCCCTCCCCTCACGCTGGATGGCCGTGATGGGAGGCTACCATCTGTCTCTTAACAGCTGTCCAGTGGGTCTTCTCCTCCCAACCTTCATTGAGCCCTCGGGGTCCTTGTCGCCTGTCCATTGTGTGCGAAAAAAGTGTCACTCAGAGGTAATCCCAATTTCGAGAAGATTTGTCAACTTTGGAAATCTTTTTCATTACTTGAAACAAGACTGTAATTTTTTCTGTTTTACTTTAGGCACTCCAGATTTTAGACTTGAAAATCGAATTAAGGACGATTAAAACTGCAGACGTATATACGATATGAATTAATTACATATTCTCATTTCAGATAAATGAGAAATTTGTTGATAACTACCAATATTTGTCACGTAAATCAATCCTCAAGGGCAAAGAGAGAAAATCAGATTGTGTAATTAAATTCTCCTCACGAGACGATTTCGAGTTATCGCAGTTGCAGTTGCTCGTTTCAGTCCAATGCTAACAAAGAACTGTTTGACTTTGCCCACCAACAGCATCCTAGATCTCCATTTTTCTTTTGAGGTCTTTAGTCACCTTTTCATATCACATTCGGTAACTTGCATGGACAACGTGGGTTTGGGTTGTTTTACCTCTGAGCGGCACTTTTTTGCACACCATGGGCTAAATGGCTAGGTCACATGTACCTCGAAGGCTCAGAGAAGGTTGGGGGAGCGGACCCACTGGAACAGCTGTTGGGAGACAGATGGTAGCCCCCCGTCAAGGCCATCCAGCGTGTTCTTTAACGTGCACAGGGTATGTCTCTCCCGCACACGGGGCCACGGCTTAACGTCCCATCCGACGGACGGCGGCCTTTCCAAGCCCATCAGTGTCCCCTACTGACCGTGGGCAGGGCGGGGAATTTTGCGGAGATAAATCTCAACGCTGACCCAGCTGGGACTCGAACCTGGGAACTACAGATTACGAGCCTGGCACGCTACCGACTGAGCCACCCCCGCAACGTGAGAAAATCGAAAAAGTATCTCCCTGCACAGGGGTGAGGCCAGGTTCTGATCTAGAAAAAAAATCGAGGGTGGGGGCGGTATGAAACACAATCGAGACACAAAAGCGTAAAGGGGGAGGGCAAGTAACACAATCAAGACACATAAATGTAAAAGGAGGGGACATGAAACACAATGGACACAGAAAAACGTAAAAGGAGGGCAAGGGGGCAAGAAACACGAAGAGGCCAAAAAATATATGGGGAAGTACAAGAAACATAATCGAGACAGAAAAATGTAAGGGTGAAGAGGAAGAAACACAATCGAGGCTGAAAAATGAAGAGGGGGAGGAACACAATAGAGGCTGAAAAATGAAGAGCGGGAGGAACACAATAGAGGCAACGAAATGAAGAAGGTGAGGAACAGAATCGAGACAGCGAAATGAGGAGAGGGGGAGAAACGGAATCGAGACATCAAAATTAAGAGGAGGACTAACACAATCAAGACAGCGAAATGAAGAGAGGGGAGGAGAACACAATCGAACTAGAAAAATGAAAACGGGGGGAAGAACATAATCGAGCTAGAAAAATGATGACAGGGAAAAACACAATCGAGACAGCGAAATGAAGAGGGGGTGGACTCAATCGAGACAGCGAAATGAAGAGGGGGAGGAACACAATCGAGACAGCGAAATGAAGAGGGAGAGGAGCACAATCGAGACAACGAAATGAAGAGGGGGAGGAACACAATCGAGACAGCGAAATGAAGAGGCGGAAGGAACCCAATCATGACAGTGAAATGAAGAGGGAGAGGAACACAATCGAGATAGTGAAATGAAGAGGGTGTGGAACGCAATCGAGCCAGAAAAATTAAGAGGGGAGGGAACACAATAGAGACAGCGGAATGAAGAGAGGGGAGGAAAACACAATCGAGCCAGAAAAATGACGGGGGGAGGAACACAATCGAGACAGCGATATGAAAAGGGGAGGAGGAACATAAGACAGCGAAATGAAGATGGGGAGGAACACAATCGAGACAGCAAAATGAAGAGGCGGAAGGAACCCAATCATGACAGTGAAATGAAGAGGGAGAGGAACACAATCGAGATAGTGAAATGAAGAGGGTGTGGAACGCAATCGAGCCAGAAAAATTAAGAGGGGAGGGAACACAATAGAGACAGCGGAATGAAGAGAGGGGAGGAAAACACAATCGAGCCAGAAAAATGACGGGGGGAGGAACACAATCGAGACAGCGATTTGAAAAGGGGAGGAGGAACATAAGACAGCGAAATGAAGATGGGGAGGAACACAATCGAGACAGCAAAATGAAGAGAGTGAGAGACAGAATCGTGACAGCGAAATGAAGAGAGAGGAGAACTCAATCGAGCTAGAAAAATGAAGGGGGGGGGTGAGAACGTAATCGAGCCAGAAAAATGATGAGAGGGAAAAACATAATCGAGGTAGCGAAATTAAGAGGGGGAGGAACACAATTGAGATGGCGAAATGAAGAGGGGGTGGAACACAATCGAGACAGCAAAATGAAGAGGGGAAGGAACACAATCGAGACAGCGAAATGAAGAGAGGGGAGGAGAACACAATCAAGAGAGAAATATGAAGACGGGGGAGGGAAGAACATAATCGAGCCAGAAAAATGAAGAGAGGGAAAAACGCAATCGATACAGGGAAATGAATAGGGGGAGGAACACATTAGAGACAGTGAAATGAAGAGGGGGAGGAACACAATCAAGACAGCAAAATGAAGAGGGTGTGGAACACAATCGAGCCAGAAAAATGAAGAGGGGGAGGAACACAATCGAGACAGTGAAATGAAGAGAAAGGAGGAGAACATAATCGAGCGAGAAAAATGAAGAGGGGGAAAACACAATCGATACAGCGAAATTAAGAAAGGACTAACACAATCGAGACAGCCAAATGAAGAGAGGGGGAGGGGGAGAAACAGAATCGAGACAGAAAAATATAGAGAGGGGAGTACACAGTCGAGCCAGAAAAAAGAAGAGGGAAATACACAATCCAGACAGCGAAATGAAGAGGGGTGGGACACAATCGAGCCAGAAAAATGAAGAGGGGAAGGAACACAATCGAGACAGCGAAATGAAGAGAGGGGAGGAACACAGAGACAGCGAAATGAAGAGGGGGAGGAACACAATCGAGACAACGAAATGAAGAGGGGGAGGAACACAATCGAGATAACGAAATGAAGAGGGGGAGGAACACAATCGAGACAGCAAAATGAAGAGGGGAAGGAACACAATCGAGACAGCGAAATGAAGAGAGGGGAGGAGAACACAATCGAGCTAGAAATATAAAGACGGGGGGAGGGAAGAACATAATCGAGCCAGAAAAATGAAGAGAGGGAAAAACACAATCGATACAAGGAAATGAATAGGGGAGGAACACATTAGAGACAGCGAAATGAAGAGGGGGAGGAACACATTAGAGACAGCGAAATGAAGAGGGGGAGGAACACAATCGAGACAGCGAAATGAAGAGGGGGTGGAACACAATCGAGCCAGAAAAATGAAGAGGAGGAGCACAATCGGGACAGCGAAATGAAGAGGGGATGAAACAGAATCGAGACAGCGAAATGAAGAGAGGGGAGGAGAACACATTCGAGCCAGAAAAATTAAGATGGGGGGGAGAAACATAATCGAGTCAGAAAAATGAAGAGAGGGAGAAACAATCGAGACAGCGAAATGAAGAGGGGGAAGAACACAATCGAGACAGCGAAATGAAGAGGGGGAGGAGCACAATCGGGATAGCGAAATGAAGAGGGGGAGGAGCACAATCGAGACAACGAAATGAAGAGGGGGAGAAACATAATCGAGACAGCGAAATGAAGAGGGGGAGGAGCACAATCGAGACAGCGAAATGAAGAGGGGGAGAAACACAATCGAGACAGCGAAAGAAGAAGGGGAGGAACACAATCGACACAGCAAAATGAAGAGGGGGAGGAGCACAATCGAGACAGCGAAATGAAGAGGGGGAGGAACACAATCGAGACAGCGAAATGAAGAGGGGGTGGAACACAATCGAGCCAGAAAAATGAAGAGGAGGAGCACAATCGGGACAGCGAAATGAAGAGGGGATGAAACAGAATCGAGACAGCGAAATGAAGAGAGGGGAGGAGAACACATTCGAGCCAGAAAAATTAAGATGGGGGGGAGAAACATAATCGAGTCAGAAAAATGAAGAGAGGGAGAAACAATCGAGACAGCGAAATGAAGAGGGGGAAGAACACAATCGAGACAGCGAAATGAAGAGGGGGAGGAGCACAATCGGGATAGCGAAATGAAGAGGGGGAGGAGCACAATCGAGACAACGAAATGAAGAGGGGGAGAAACATAATCGAGACAGCGAAATGAAGAGGGGGAGGAGCACAATCGAGACAGCGAAATGAAGAGGGGGAGAAACACAATCGAGACAGCGAAAGAAGAAGGGGAGGAACACAATCGACACAGCAAAATGAAGAGGGGGAGGAGCACAATCGAGACAGCGAAATGAAGAGGGGGAGGAACACAATCGAGACAGCGAAATGAAGAGGGGGTGGAACACAATCGAGCCAGAAAAATGAAGAGGAGGAGCACAATCGGGACAGCGAAATGAAGAGGGGATGAAACAGAATCGAGACAGCGAAATGAAGAGAGGGGAGGAGAACACATTCGAGCCAGAAAAATTAAGATGGGGGGGAGGAACATAATCGAGTCAGAAAAATGAAGAGAGGGAGAAACAATCGAGACAGCGAAATGAAGAGGGGGAAGAACACAATCGAGACAGCGAAATGAAGAGGGGGAGGAGCACAATCGGGATAGCGAAATGAAGAGGGGGAGGAGCACAATCGAGACAACGAAATGAAGAGGGGGAGAAACATAATCGAGACAGCGAAATGAAGAGGGGGAGGAGCAGAATCGAGACAGCGAAATGAGGGGGAGGAGCACAAGCGGGACAGCGAAATGAAGAGGGGGAGGAGCACAATCGAGACAGCGAAATGAAGAGGGGGAGAAACACAATCGAGACAGCGAAAGAAGAAGGGGAGGAACACAATCGACACAGCAAAATGAAGAGGGGGAGGAACACAATCGAGACAGCGAAATGAAGAGGGGGAGGAGCACAATCGAGACAGCGAAATGAAGAGGGGAGGAGCACAATCGAGACAGCAAAAGAAGAGGGGGAGGAACACAATCGAGACAGCGAAACGAAGAGGGGGAGGAGCACAATCGAGACAGCGAAATGAAGAGGGGGAGGAACACAATCGAGACAGCGAAATGAAGAGGGGGAGGAACACAATCGAGACAGCGAAATGAAGAGGGGAGGAGCACAATCGGGACAGCGAAAGAAGAGGGGGAGGACACAATCGAGACAGCGAAATGAAGAGGGGGAGGAACACAACCGAGACAGCGAAATGAAAAGGGGGAGGAGCACAATCGAGACAGCGAAATGAAGAGGGGGAGGAGCACAATCGAGACAGCGAAATGAAGAGGGGGAGGAGCACAATCGAGACAACGAAATGAAGAGGGGGAGAAACAATCGAGACAGCGAAAGAAGAGGGGGAGGAACACAATCGAGACAGCGAAATGAAGAGGGGGAGGAGCACAATCGAGACAGCGAAATGAAGAGGGGGAGGAACACAATCGAGACAGCGAAATGAAGAGGGGGAGGAGCAGAATCAAGACAGCGAAATGAGGGGGAAGAACACAATCGAGACAGCGAAATGAAGAGGGGGAGGAGCAGAATCGAGACAGCGAAAGAAGAGGGGGAGGAACACAATCGAGACAGCGAAATGAAGAGGGAGAGGAGCACAATCGAGACAGCGAAATGAAAAGGGGAGGAACACAATCGAGACAGCGAAATGAAGAGGGAGAGGAGCACAATCGGGACAGCGAAAGAAGAGGGGGAGGAACACAATTGAGACAGCGAAATGAAGAGGGGGAGGAGCACAATCGAGACAGCTAAATGAAGAGGGGGAGGAGCACAATCGAGACAGCGAAATGAAGAGGGGGAGGAACACAACCGAGACAGCGAAATGAAGAGGGGGAGGAATACAATCGAGGCAGCGAAATGCAGAGTGGTGGAAGACAATCGAGCCAGAAAAATGTAAGGCCCCTCTGTAAGATATGCAATTGAGACAGAATAATATAAAAGAAGGACTTTACATATCATACTGTTGGGGGATTAAATTTAATCCCCATAAGTGATGACAAACTTTTTGCCTATGGGGAGTGGAGCTGGGGGGCGAATGAAACGTAATGAGTTCTATGCCAATAAAGGTTTGTGACGTTGATAATGATATCTATTCTATATTTAGAGAGTTTCGGATTCTTGGAATAGCGTGTTTCATATTTTTGACTTTCTTAATTTAAGATTTATTTCCTTGTGTAATTTCCGCGTCTATTTGCCAAATGATTTTAGCATTCACGTTTTCTCTCTCTGCTTCATTCTCCGTAGAGAATTCGACCTAACTCTCAGCCATCATTGAAGATGAGGAGAGCAAGGACGGAAAGATAAGCACAACCGAGCAAACATGAAATTTAAACCTCCGCAGTCAACATTTTTCTTAATGAGTTTCAACTAAATTAGGTCAGAAAGGAACGTTCGTAAAACAAAACGAAAACAAACCTGTAGGGACGAGAAAAAAACACAAAACGAAACAAGAACAGAAATTACTCGTCCAGATTTTTCTACTCTCTGTTCTTCTCCGCCTTAATGTACGGAGAAAGAAAGAGCGGAAGAATGTCAGAAGATAGCTTATTTCGCTTGTGATTTATCACTGTGTTAATTTTGCTTCAGATTACGTAGAAGTCCCTGAAGCAAAGTGTTCATTGAAGAACTTGAAGTAAGATACGTCAGCTCAAATAATTTATTATTCCTCGGCGTAGCTTACAATTATTGGATGTAGGAAATAAATCTTCTCTGCAGTGCCCCCGAAACTCATCTCGAACACATACACTCGCGCGCGCGCTCAAATGTACGATGATATACAGATGCACACATAATTCGCCAGGAGCGAAAGGACTGTGGAAGAGAAAGAGAGCGCTTTGAGCGACTTAACGTTCCGAAATATTGTGGCATCTTAAAATGGAAACCCTTACAAATAATGGTGTTGGCCTCACAGAAAACTGAAGCGTGTGCGGTAAAGGGAAACCTTTGGCGACAATGGAGACGGCCTCAGGGAAAAATGGAGCGTGTGAAGTAAAGGAAATCTTTGGCGACAATGGAGACGGCCCCAGGGAAAAAGAGCGTGTGAAGTAGAGGAAATCTTTGGCGACAATGGAGACGGCCTCAGGGAAAAATGGAGCATGTGAAGTAAAGGATACCTTTGGCGACAATGGAGATGGCCTCAGAGAAAATGGGAGCATGTGTAGTACAGGAAAGCTTTGGCGACAGTGGAGAAGGCTTCACAGAAAATTGGAGTATGTGTAGTAAAGGAATTCTTTGGCGATAATGGAGACGGCCTCAGGAAAAAATGGAGCGTGTGAAGTAAATGAAATCTTTGGCGACAATGGAGACGGCCTAAGGGAAAAATGGAGCGTGTGAAGTAAAGGATACCTTTGGCGACAATGGAGATGGCCTCAGGGAAAAATGGAGCGTGTGAAGTAAAGGATACCTTTGGCGACAATGGAGACGGCCTCAGGGAAAAATGGAGCGTGTGAAGTAAAGGAAATCTTTGGCGACAATGGAGATGGCCTCAGGGAAAAATGGAGCGTGCGTAGTAAAGGATACCTTTGGCGACAATGGAGATGGCCTCAGGGAAAAATGGAGCGTGTGAAGTAAAGGACACCTTTGGCGACAATGGAGACGGCCTCAGGGAAAAATGGAGCGTGTGAAGTAAAGGAAATCTTTGATGACAATGGAGATGGCCTCAGGGAAAAATGGAGCATGTGAAGTAAAGGATACCTTTGGCGACAATGGAGATGGCCTCAGGGAAAAATGGAGCGTGTGAAGTAAAGGATAACTTTGGCGACAATGGAGACGGCCTCAGGGAAAAATGGAGCGTGTGAAGTAAAGGAAATCTTTGGCGACAATGGAGACGGCCCCAGGGAAAAAGAGCGTGTGAAGTAGAGGAAATCTTTGGCGACAATGGAGACGGCCTCAGGGAAAAATGGAGCATGTGAAGTAAAGGATACCTTTGGCGACAATGGAGATGGCCTCAGAGAAAATGGGAGCATGTGTAGTACAGGAAAGCTTTGGCGACAATGGAGAAGGCTTCACAGAAAATTGGAGTATGTGTAGTAAAGGAATTCTTTGGCGATAATGGAGACGGCCTCAGGAAAAAATGGAGCGTGTGAAGTAAATGAAATCTTTGGCGACAATGGAGACGGCCTAAGGGAAAAATGGAGTGTGTGAAGTAAAGGATACCTTTGGCGACAATGGAGATGGCCTCAGGGAAAAATGGAGCGTGTGAAGTAAAGGATACCTTTGGCGACAATGGAGACGGCCTCAGGGAAAAATGGAGCGTGTGAAGTAAAGGAAATCTTTGGCGACAATGGAGATGGCCTCAGGGAAAAATGGAGCGTGCGTAGTAAAGGATACCTTTGGCGACAATGGAGATGGCCTCAGGGAAAAATGGAGCGTGTGAAGTAAAGGACACCTTTGGCGACAATGGAGACGGCCTCAGGGAAAAATGGAGCGTGTGAAGTAAAGGAAATCTTTGATGACAATGGAGATGGCCTCAGGGAAAAATGGAGGATGTGAAGTAAAGGATACCTTTGGCGACAATGGAGATGGCCTCAGGGAAAAATGGAGCGTGTGAAGTAAAGGATAACTTTGGCGACAATGGAGACGGCCTCAGGGAAAAATGGAGCGTGTGAAGTAAAGAAAATCTTTGATGAAAATGGAGATGGCCTCAGGGAAAAATGGAGCATGTGAAGTAAAGGATACCTTTGGCGACAATGGAGATGGCCTCAGAGAAAAAATGGAGCGTGTGAAGTAAAGGATACCTTTGGCGACAATCGAGAAGGCTTCACAGAAAATTGGATATGTGTAGTAAAGGAATTCTTTGGCGAAAATGGAGGCGGCCTCAGGGAAAAATGGAGCGTGTGAAGTAAAGGAAATCTTTGGCGACAATGGAGACGGCCTCAGAGAAAAATGGAGCGTGTGAGGTAAAGGAAATCTTTGGCGACAATGGAGATGGCCTTAGGGAAAAATGGAGCGTGTGAAGTAAAGGAAATCTTTGACGACAATGGAGATGGCCTCAGGGAAAAATGGAGCGTGTGAAGTAAAGGAAACCTTTGGCAACAACGGAGGGGAATTCATAATAAACTGGAGCGTATGTACTAAGTGCGCATGCTCCAGTTTGCTGTGAGGCCACCTCTGTTGTTTGCAAAGGTTTCCTTTTTAGGTTGCGACAAGGACTGGAAACGTTAAAGAGCTGAAATGCTCTAAACTCTTCTCTGTGTGGCCGTTACGTCGAGCATCTTCAGCGTGTAATACTAAAGATCCTCAGTTCCCCACATTCTCTCTGATATCGCCCGATCCCCGTTCTGTTTGTGCAGGTAGCGATAATATCAGCTAAGGGGCACTGCAGGCAAGCAGCACAACCACTACCTGGGCTCCAAATTGAAGAACAGCTTAATAAGGCTTCTGCAGAATGTGCGTTTCGCGAACGCTCGGTGAGAACGAAGCATATGTTGCCATTAGCAACGGCGCTCTCTCCTCTTGCATCTGGCTGAGGCCAATCTTCTTCGTTTGCGATTGTGTCTGCCTATGAAGCGCGCGCCCATGAAGCAGAGATAAGGCGTTTATGCAGGAATTTCGGAAAGGGAGACACTTCGAGGAAGTTTCTTCTATTTTCTGTTTCTTTTCTTTAAGCTTTTTGGAGAAAAAAAATCCGCTTCCTTGGACAGAGAGATGAAATGCAGCGTACAAATATGATCATTTGAAAAATGTCTAGGTTTATCTAATATCTTTTTTCATTTTCTTTAAGAAAATTAAAAAAAAATGTAGCTTTGTAGTAACGCCCAACAATAGAAAGGGCAGGCACGACCTCAAGCAATGCGTCTTAAGACTTGTTAGCATTTTTTATTTTTATTTTTGTGTTGACACTAAATCATTGCCAAAAGCAGTGCTGGTATGACATCACCATCATCACCATCAATTAATTCCTTCTCCTTCTCCTCATGCATTTATTCATTTCATCCTCTTACTCTTCTATTTTATTCATTTCATCCTCATTATTTATTTATTCATATCCTCCGCCACCTTTCTCCTCCTCATCTCTTTACCCATTTCTCCCCTCCTCATCTATTTATTCATTTCATAATTCTACTATTATATTTATCCATTTCATATTCCTCATTTATTTATACATTTAGCCCTCCCCCTCCTCATTTATTTTTCAATTTATTCTTTCTCCTCATCTATTTATTCATTCGTCTTTCTCCTCATATATTAATCTTTCGCCTTCCTGCTCATTTATTTATTCATGCAGCCTCCTCCTTCTCTTCATCTATTTATTTGTTTCATGCTCTTCCTCATCTATTTATTTATTTCATCCTCTTCCTGATCTATTTATTTCATCCTCTTCCTGATCTGTTTATTTCATCCTCTTCCTCATCTATTTATTGCATCCTCTCCTCATCTGTTTATTTTAACCACCTAGCCCATTTATTAATCTCACCCTTCTTCCTCCTCATCTATTTATATATTTCCCTTTCGTTATATTTCATTTTTATTATCATTTCATTTATTTATTTCATTCTCCCTTTCTTTTATATTTATTAAATTCCTCCTCCTCCTCCTCCTCCTCCTCCTCCTCCTCCTCCTCCTCCTCCTCCTCCTCCTCCTCCTCCTCCTCCTCCCAGGAACAATAAAATTCACATTTCTCCAACACTCTCCTGGCAAAAATAATATTCAAGCATCTTCAATTCCCTTCCAGGAACAATAAAATTCGCACTTCTCCAACACTCTCCTGCCAAAAATAAAATTCAAACATCTTCAATTCCCTTCCAGGAACAATAAAATTCGCACTTCTCCAACACTCTCATGGCAAAAACAATATTCAAGCATCTTCAATTCCCTTCCGGGAACAATAAAATTCGCACTTCTCCAACACTCCCCTGCCAAAAATAAAATTCAAACATCTTCAATTCCCTTCCAGGAACAACAAAATTCGCACTTCTCCAACACTCTCCTGGCAAAAATAATATTCAAGCATCTTCAATTCCCTTCCAGGAACAATAAAATTTACACTTCTCCAACACTCTCATGGCAAAAATAAAGTACGCACTTCTCGAACACTCTCCCAGCAACAATAAAATTTATAAATCTCCACACTTTCCCAGCAACAATAATATTCACACGTGTCCAACACTTCCCCAGCAGCAATAAAAGACCTATATCGAACACTCTCCCTGCAGAAATAAAATTTATAAATCTCCACACTCTCCCAGCAACAACAATATTCACACGTGTCCAACACTTTCCCAGCAGCAATAAAAGACACGTATCCAACACTCTCCCAGCAATAATTAAATTTATAAATATCCACACTCTCCCAGCAACAATAATATTCACAAGTGTCCAACACTTTCCCAGCAGTGTTGCTGGGAAAGTTCCAGTTTTCCAACAACTGGAAGGGAATTGAAGATGCTTGAATATTATTTTAGCCAGGAGAGTGTTGGAGAAGTGTGAATTTTATTGTTCCTGGAAGGGAAAAGACACACATATCCAACACTCTCCCATCAACAATGAAATTTATAAATCTCCACACTCTCCCAACAACAATAATATTCACACGTGTCCAACACTTTCCCAGCAGCAATAAAAGACACGTATCCAACACTCTCCCAGCAACAATAAAATTTATAAATCTCCACACTCTCCCAGCAGCAATAAAAGACACGTATCCAACACTCTCCCAGCAACAATAAAATTTATAAATCTCCACACTCTCCCAGCAACAATAATATTCACACGTGTCCAACACTTTCCCAGCAGCAATAAAAGACACGTATCCAACACTCTCCCAGCAATAATTAAATTTATAAATCTCCACACTCTCCCAGCAACAATAATATTCACACGTGTCCAACACTTTCCCAGCAGCAATAAAAGACACGTATCCAACACTCTCCCAGCAACAATAAAATTTATAAATCTCCACACTCTCCCAACAACAATAATATTCACACGTGTCCAACACTTTCCCAGCAGCAATAAAAGACACGTATCCAACACTCTCCCAGCAATAATTAAATTTATAAATATCCACACTCTCCCAGCAACAATTAAATTTATAAATATCCACACTCTCCCAGCAACAATAATATTCACAAGTGTCCAACACTTTCCCAGCAGTGTTGCTGGGAAAGTTCCAGTTTTCCAACAACTGGAAGGGAATTGAAGATGCTTGAATATTATTTTAGCCAGGAGAGTGTTGGAGAAGTGTGAATTTTATTGTTCCTGGAAGGGAAAAGACACACATATCCAACACTCTCCCATCAACAATGAAATTTATAAATCTCCACACTCTCCCAGCAACAATAATATTCACACGTGTCCAACACTTTCCCAGCAGCAATAAAAGACACGTATCCAACACTCTCCCAGCAACAATAAAATTTATAAATCTCCACACTCTCCCAACAACAATAATATTCACACGTGTCCAACACTTTCCCAGCAGCAATAAAAGACACGTATCCAACACTCTCCCAGCAATAATTAAATTTATAAATATCCACACTCTCCCAGCAACAATTAAATTTATAAATATCCACACTCTCCCAGCAACAATAATATTCACAAGTGTCCAACACTTTCCCAGCAGTGTTGCTGGGAAAGTTCCAGTTTTCCAACAACTGGAAGGGAATTGAAGATGCTTGAATATTATTTTAGCCAGGAGAGTGTTGGAGAAGTGTGAATTTTATTGTTCCTGGAAGGGAAAAGACACACATATCCAACACTCTCCCATCAACAATGAAATTTATAAATCTCCACACTCTCCCAACAACAATAATATTCACACGTGCCCAACAATTTCCCAGCAGCAATAAAAGACTCACATATCCAACACTCTCCCAGCAACAATAAAATAGCATCTCTGTGAGCCATACGTTTACCGTCAATCTATGCAACGTTATTCATTTCACGACCTGTATCACGTTGCGCTTAGAATGAGAGATTTATTTCTCCTTTTACTTACTGCAAATGGTCCGTCATGCCTGTTGAACCAGTTTATTTCTGGGGTTACAATTCTGAGAAGAAATGTCCCCAGTTTGAGTGAAGCGAAATCGGAACTGTAACAACTCTCCTGAATTCAGCTTCCTGAAATCCTGAAACGTGGTCATTTGCTGAAATGTTTTATCAATCGAAATATGGACACCGTAGTTAAGGTTGATTTTGTGCGATTGGGTGAAATGAATAACTAACAGGCCCGGATCTAGGGGAAAACAAAATCGAATTGGAGCGAAAAAACAAAATCGAGAAGGAAAAATGTGTTGGGTTGGGTTGTTTTACCTCTGAGAGGCACTTTTTTGCACACCATGGGCTAAATGGCCAGGTCACATGGACCCCGAAGGCTCAGAGAAGGTTGGGGGAGGGGACCCACTGGAACAGCTGTTGGGAGACAGATGGTAGCCTCCCGTCAAGGCCATCCAGCGTGTTCTTTAACGTGCACAGAGTATGGCTCTCCCGCACACGGGGCCTCGGCTTAACGTTCCATCCGACGGACGGAGGCCTTTCCAAGCCCATCGGTGTCCCCTACTGACCGTGGGCAGGGCGGGGAATTTTGCGGAGATAAATCTCAACGCTGACCCAGCTGGGACTCGAACCTCGGAACTACAGATTACGAGACTGGCGCGCTACCGACTGAGCCACCCCCGCCCCGGAAAAATGTGAATTGAATTTCCATGCAGCATAATATTTCCTCTCTCTGATTTACATGCCTTTAAAAATGTTTTGAAAAATGCATGGTAAATGAATAAGGGTAATAATGTTTTGCCCCTATTACCTTCACCAGCATTCTGAAAGGAGGGGGCCTATTCTAACTCCCCCTTAGATACGGCCCTGAATGATAATAATAAATTTCGGACGGGAGTCCTTGAAATTTTTACAAAATGTATGTACACTCGCTAATCGACTCAGCATACCTATATTAGGTACAGTATCATGTTATGTCAGTTGTAACTCGCACACACTTTTCCAAATTGAAAGATTTATGGAAGTTAGAATATTTCCCAAAAGAAAAGCGTCATAAGACTTTACCTCAGAAATGAATTAAAACATAACTTAAAGTACAGTCGCTCAAAAAAATATCCGATCACTATGGTTGATTACAGAATTCAGAAAAAAAAACTGGCAACGTTTTTTTTTTTAGAATTTAGTGATCTGGCAACCTTTGTGTCACGTGATTTTGGTAAATAAGCCTCTTCATTCTCCCTTCATATCTTAGGGCTATTAAAAACACACTGCTGAAATGAAAACGATAAGGAGAGTTTGAGAGCTTTTTCATAATGGCTCTCTCATTCTTTCAACTCATGATCGATTCCTATCAAGTTGGGGGCGGGGGTGGCTCAGTCGGTAGCGCGCCAGGCTCGTAATATGTAGTTCCCAGGTTCGAGTCCCAGCTGGGTCAGCGTTGAGATTTATCTCCGCAAAATTCCCCGCCCTGCCCACGGTCAGTAGGGGACACCGATGGGCTTGGAAAGGCCGCCGTCCGTCGGATGGGACGTTAAGCCGTGGCCCCGTGTGCGGGAGAGCCATCCCCTGTGCACGTTAAAGAACACGCTGGATGGCCTTGACGGGAGGCTACCATCTGTCTCCCAACAGCTGTTCCAGTGGGTCCCCTCCCCCAACCTTCTCTGAGCCTTCGGGGTCCATGTGACCTGGCCATTTAGCCCATGGTGTGCAAAAAAGTGCCGCTCAGAGGTAAAACAACCCAACATCATATCAAGTTGTAAGATTCATGCGTTTCGGGTGGGGAATGATGATGGTGGGGGGGGGGTGGCTTCGATGCACGAGCTAATCATTTTCAAGAGGACGATGAGGAAAAAATTGTTTTTTACCCCTGCATTTCAATTCTGTATTCAAATTAATTTAAGTTTAGTCTTTTTTAAGGAAAGACCACTCCAAGCTTTAATTTTTAAATATTAATAAACTGTTGTTTTAAACATTACGATAGTTTTGAAATATCAATCCACATTTTTTTTTATCTCAATGTAAAATTTTTCTGTATCTTTTCAATTAAGCGATGCAGTCGATCAAAAAAGTAGCCGACCACTATGGTTGATTACAGAATTCAGAAAAAATATCTGGCAAGGATTTTTTTTAGAAATCAGTGATCTGGCAACCTTAGTGGCACGTGACACAAAGGTTGCCAGATCACTAATTTCTAAAAAAAATCGTTGCCAGATATTTTTTCTGAATTCTGTAATCAAACATAGTGTTCGGATATTTTTTTGAGCGATTGTACTTATAAGTACTGTTTCGCACCATTCAGTACTATATATTTTTATGCATTTTAGAAGTTTGCGTAATGATTATTTCAATAGTAGACAGTTATGAACGTTATTTTTTAAAAAGAAGTTAATTCATCGCTAAATATTTCAGCTTCTTTAACTCTTTAAATATTGAACAAATATTTTTGAACATAGTGTTTCAAATAGATTTGATTGCGATCTTTAATTTTTCTGTAGTGGCATATTTCCATTAAATGCATATTTTAGGTATTATAGAGCTTGAAATTAACATTCCCATTGATATAACACATAAATTCTTTAATATTTCGGTACCGAAGATGTGTTGGGTTGATTACTTTAAAGAGGACGTTTTTGCACATAGCTAAAATAATCAAGCTAAAATAATCAGGTCACAAGGACCCCGAGGACTGAGAGAAGGTTGGAGGAAGGAGACCCATTGGACAGCTGTTAAGGGACAGATGGTAGCTTCCCGTTAAGGCTATCCAGTGTGTTCTTTATCCCGCACGCCTGGACACGGCTTAAATTTCCATTCGATTGACGGCAGCCTTTTCAACCTAAACGATGTCAACTGACTGAAGGCAAGGCGGAGAGTTTTGCGGAGATAAATCTCAAAGCTAGCTCGGGTGGGACTCGAACCTGGGAACTGCAGATTACGAGCCTGACGCGATACTGACTGAGACAATTCCCCCTTCCCCCGCTCGGTACCGTAGGTAAAGTCACTCAAAAAATTATCCGAACACTGTGGTTGATTACAGAATTCAGAAAAAATATCTGGCAACGATTTTTTTAGAAATTAGTGATCTGGCAACCTTCGTGTCACGTGATTACAGAATTCAGGAAAAATATCTGGAGCGTGTACAGCAACTGTACACGCTCCAGTTACCGTTCACAGCAAACTGGAGCGTGTGCAGTTACTGAACACGCTCCAATTTGCTGTGAACGGTAACTGCACACGCTCAATATTTCTGTGAGTGAGCCCACACGATCCAGGTTTCTGTGAGCTCACACGATCCAGGTTTTTGTGAGCTCACACGATCCAATGTGCTGTGAACAGTAACCGCAACCGCTCCAGTTTTCTGTGAACGGTAACTGCACACTCTCCATATTCATTGCATTATATATTCATACGCATTATATATATTAAAAATATCCGAACACTATGGTTGATTACAGAATTCAGAAAAAATATCTGGCAACGATTTTTTTTAGAAATCAGTGATCTGACACCCTTCGTGTCACGTGTCACGAAGGTTGCCAGATCACTAATTTCTAAAAAAAAATCGTTGCCAGATATTTTTTCTGAATTCTGTAATCAGCCATAGTGTTCGGATACTTTTTTGAGCGACTGTACTCTCTTCTTGATGTCGTTTTATAAACAAAAGCCGTAATTCAGTTTATTCGCTTTTTCCTCAAGTTTTTAAGTTTTTAAATTTCCTTATCTGAAAAAAATGTAGGTGCGTAAAATAATTTATAGTGCTTGCCTCGTTCCTTCTCCTTCTGAAATGCATCGAATATATATATTTTTTATGCTTCAATTTGTTGCTCTGAAATGCAATAAATAAACTGCAAAATAATCATTATGAACCAAATTTAGCGTGCATTAGAGTTAAAAAAGTCGGTAATTATTTTTTTAGCTAACTGTACTAGCAGGTAACTCTCTCTCTGAATTCTCAAATGATTTCGCAACTCTTGCATATATTGTCCAGAATCCTTTTCTATGTAATTACGAAACAGAAAAGACTTCGCGCCATGTTCACTGCTAATAACAAAACTAAACGAACTTAACTAAAACAATAATAATAATGAACTAACTAAAAAATAACTTGAGTTTAATGGGTTGTTGGGTTGTTTTACCTCTGAGCGGCACTTTTTTTGCACACCATGTGCTAAATGGCCAGGTCACATGGACCCCGAAGGCTCAGAGAAGGTTGGGGGAGGGGACCCACTGGAACAGCTGTTGGGAGACAGATGGTAGTCTCCCGTCAAGGCCATCCAGCGTGTTCTTTAACGTGCACAGGGTATGGCTCTCCCGCACACGGGGCCACGGCTTAACGTCCCATCCGACGGACGGCGGCCTTTCCAAGCCCATCGGTGTCCCCTACTGACCGTGGGCAAGGCGGGGAATTGAGTTTAATGAATGATAATAACAAACGCGTGGATTGGAACTGCTTTGAAACAACTTTTCGCTGACTCTACAGTTACTTGCAGTGCAATACAATTAGAATCGCGTCTATCTCTTCAAGTTTGAAAATCCTGTTTTTTTGCTAGGAAAATGTGGCGACGCTGTTTTAAAGCATTATGCCGGGGGGGAGGGGGTATTATGCGAGTATCTATGCCACGCAGTGAGTTCGTCAAAAATCAGTGCTGCGATGTTTAATCGCACCTGATTCATAGCGCTGCAATTAGTTAGATATTTCACAGATTTTAAATCATTGTAGCCTTGCCAGATGCTAAAGTATACATTGTACAGTCGCTCAAAAATATTCGGACACTGTGATTGATTACAGAATTAAGAAAAAATATCTGGCAACGATTTTTTTAGAAATTAGTGATCTGGCAACCTTCCTTGCCAGATCACTAATTTCTAAAAAAATCGTTGCCAGATGTTTTCCTTAATTCTGAAATCAACTATAGTGTTCGGGTACCTTTTTCAGCGACTGTACGACGGTCGTCTATAAATGACATAAGGCTGTGTTAGATAAATTTTAAATCTTATTTCCCTCACGTCATATCGTGTAGCATCTGCTTTTTTTTTTTATAAGGATCTTCATTTTTTCCACGGTGATTAATTATGTAGCAAGAGAAGCATTTTAAGGTAGTAGTTGGGGGCGGGGGTGGCTCAGTCGGTAGCGCGCCATGCTCGTAATCTGTAGTTCCCAGGTTCGAGTCCCAGCTGGTTCAGCGTTGAGATTTATCTCCGCAAAATTCCGCGCCCTGCCCATGGTCAATAGGGGACACCAATGGGCTTGGAAAGGCCGCCGTCCGTCGGATGGGACGTTAAGAAGTGGCCCCGTGTGCGGGAGAACCATACCCTGTGCACGTTAAAGAATACGCTTAATGGCCTTGACGGGAGACTACCATCTGTCTCCCAACAGCTGTTCCAGTGGGTTCCCTCCCCCAACCCTCTCTGAGCCTTCAGGGTTCTTGTGACCTGGCCATATTAGCCCATGGTGTGCAAAAAAGTGCCGCTCAGAGGTAAAACAACCCAACCCTAAGGTAGTAGTTATTAATGATAAATATTAATCTATATGTGCAATGGCGGAGTCCGTGTTACCAATCTGTCATTGTCTGAGCACCTGTGTTTCTTTCCTAACATGCGAGACGTAACTGTTAGCAGTTCCCCAACTCACTGCTTCATTAACTACAGGCCAAAATTTACTTCAAAAACCGCTGAAAACGTTTCTCTAGATTTCGATCTCCGATAATTACCTATATATTATTATATTTCGCGGCACAAAATTTCGTACAAATACTCTTATCACTCATGCTGAGTTGAACATTCAAGTCTGTAACAGATGAATCGTGGGTTCGGATTTAAATTCACTTTGATTTTTCTATTTCAGGGACCGTTCAGTTTCGACAGAAAAAATGCTAGTGTGATAAATTAGCTTTTATAAAAAAATTTGCACACAGGCACACACCTGAAAAAAAAAACTTGGTGTAGAAATAATTAGATCATTTCAGTGTTGTTTATATCTCTAAGCGGCACTTTTTGCACACAATGGACTAAATATTTAGGTCACAAGAACCCCGAAGACTCAGAGAAGGTTGGAGCGGGGACCTACTGGAACAGTTGTTGGGAGACAGACGGTAGCCTCCCGTCAAGACCATCCAGCGCGTTCTTTAACGCGTACAGGGTATGGCCCTCCTGCACACGACCCCACGGCTTAACGTCCCATCCGACGGACGGCGGTCTTTCCAAGCCCATCGGTGTCCCCTACTTTACCGATGGACTTGGAAAGGCCGCCGTCCGTCGGATGGGACGTTAAGCCGTGGCTCTAGTGCAGGAGAGCCATACCCGGTGCGCGTTAAAGAACACGCTGGATGGCCTTGACGGTTGGCTACCATCTGTCTCCCAACAGCTGTTCCAGTGGGTCTCCTCCCCCAACCTTCTCTGAGCCTTCGGGGCCCATGTGACCTGGCCATTTAGCCCATGATGTGCAAAAAAGTGCCGTTCAGAAGTAAAACAACCCAACCCATTAATAAGAAAATTTATAAGTCACATTTGGGGATAATAACGTTTAAATCTTTCAGAAATTGGAATCTATAATAATAAAAGGCGTTTGTGTGTGCCTGTGGCCGCGGGGGCGGGTGTGGGTCAGTCGGTAGCGCGCCAGGCTCGTAATCTGTAGTTCCCAGGTTCGAGTCCCAGATGGGTCAGCGTTGAGATTTATCTCAGCAAAATTCCCCGCCCTGCCCACGGTCAGTAGGGGACACCGATGGGCTTGGAAAGGCCGCCGTCCGTCGAATGGGACGTTAAGCCGTGGCTCTAGTGCGGGAGAGCCATACCCTGGTGCACGTTAAAGAACACGCTGGATGGCCTTGACGGGAGGCTACCATCTGTCTCCCAACAGCTGTTCCAGTGAGTATCCTCCCCCAACCTTCTCTGAGCCTTCGGGGCCCATGTGACCTGGCCATTTAGCCCATGGTGTGCAAAAAAGTGCCGCTCAGAGGTAAAACAACCCAAATCCTTATTTAAAATTGTAATGTCACCTTTCTGTAATCCGAACTTATGTCACTATCTTTATCAGGGAACACAACATTGTACCGTCCCTATCTCCCAAAACTAAAGACATTTCCATTATTTTGTTACGTATAACAACGTAATTTCTATGTACAGAAACAAACTTATATAATAATACCCGCTGCGAAACTGCTACGCTGACTCTAAAACTCATCCTCTCTTCTAAAAAAAAAGAAACTTATTAAAACTGAAAGTTTTTTTTTGAAATTGGATCTTCACGTTCTACTAGTGAACAATAAATTCGCAAATACAATTCGCGTTTCGTGAGTACAGAGAAATTCAAACTAGTCTGAATACATTTCGCTATGCCCTCAAAACGAAAACCCACCTCCTCTGTAGATTTACGAGCAAATAATATATTTATATGTATTTATGGAAATGTGCAGTTACTAAGCATATTCGGTCATGAAAGAATTGAATTCGAGGGTAGAAGTGATATGCAATACGAAAAATAATCTTGTTTACCTGAAATAGAAGAAACACAAAATTCATGGAAGAAAGAGAATCCGAAATAACGATGTGTTACTCAAAAAACAACAAACAAAAAACAACAACCTAGGTATGTTTTATCTTTAGTAAACATATCTTCTTTTTAATGTAAAAAGCAATTCGAGCGATGTCCTTTGGGATAGCTAAAGCTAAAATGAATCAGTATATGCAGATAAATATTTCATTTTTTGGGACATAAGGTGTTGATGGTAAAAGTCAGCTACTTCCAGTCTTAAAAAACAACAACAAAAGAAAAAACGCTGTAAATAAGAATCCCTCCCCCGCTACAAAAATTACAAAAAAAAAAAACAAAACATTTTCTCTTTCTTCAGTTTCTTCGGCGAAAATGAAATATATGGTTGGATTGTTTTACCTCTGAGCGGCACTTTTTTTCACACAATGGGCTAAATGGCCGGGTCACATGGACCCCGAAGGTTCAGAGAAGGTTGGGGGAGGGAACCCACTGGAACAGCTGTTGGGAGACAGATGTATCCTCCCGTCAAGGTCATCCAGCGTGTTCTTTAAAATGCACAGGGTATCTCCGGTACACGGAACCACGGCTTAACGTCACATCCTACGGAAGGCAGCCTTTCCAAGCCCATCGATGTCTCCTACTGACCGTGGACAGGGCGGGGAGTTTTGCGGAGATAAATCTCAACGCTGACCTAGATGGGACTCGAACCTGGGAACTACAGATTACGAGCCTGCGCGCTACCGACTGAGCCACCCCCGCCCCATGAAATATAGGAGTACACATATATAAATATATCGGAGTCGCCATTTTCGATGAATTCCTAATGTAGTTGTTTGCACTTTTCGGAAAAGTATCGGGTTCACAAGAATGGTAGTGTGGGGGTGCGAATTTTACGATCGTGAACCTGGCAATGATCCTTCTCCTCTGTCTCGCGAGCGCCCCCACAAGCGGGGCATAAATCTCGGTTGCACTAGTTTGCTCTTCCTGTGAACGCTTCTTCTCCCTAGCCTGGAGTACATTAAAATTTAATCAAGTGTTGCTTAAAGCTGCAGCTGCTGCATTCCTGCGCTTTCTTAAGGGACCGTCCATACATTAACTAAGGAGGAATATCGATATTTCTCTGCCTTGGGTGTTTTTTTTTCTTCCTTTCGCGATTTAATAATATTTGGTTTATTATAAAGAAAGGTCATCTTCAAAATTATTTCTTTAATTACTTCTCTCCAGAGTTTGGGGATGATTAAGGAGAGGATATAAAATTTTCTGATTTATAATGAATTTTTTTTCTTCTGACTTTCTTTTATGTTGTCGAGGTGACTTATGAGTTTTAATTGTTTTCAAATATTTGTTTATGGATGAAAGTGTTGGGTTGTTTTACCTCTGAGCGGCATTTTTTTGCACACCATGGGCTAAATGGCCAGGTCACAAGGACTCCGAAGGCTCAGAGAAGTTCGGGGGAGGGGACCCACTGGAACAGCTGTTGGGGGACAGATGGTAGCCTCCCGTCAAGGCCATCCAGCGTGTTCTTTAACGTGCACAGGGTATGGCTCTCCCGCACACGGGGCCACGGCTTAACGTCCCATCTGATGGACGGCGGCCTTTCCAAGCCCATCGGTGTCCCCTACTGACCGAGGGTGTTTTGCAGAGAAAAATCAAACGTTGGTTCAGCTGGGACTCGAACCTGTGAACTGCAGATTACGAGCCTGGCGCGCTGCCGACTGAGCCACCCCCGCCCCGAGAGCGATAAAGGAAGAGCATAGAATGGGTAGAAGTTGTTAGGAGCACGTGGTATCAACTGATCAAAGTTACCCAATATGGTAGGAGAAGAGGACGATGTTTTGGGTTCTTGCACTTTGAACGGTCACTTTTCTGTACACAGTGGTGTGAAGTGGTCAGGTCACAAAGACTCCAAGGGCCAGAGCTGGTAAGGGAAAAGGAATCCACTGGAAAGCTGTTAGGAGACAGAAAGAAGCTTGTAATGAAGTCCATCCAGCATTTTAGTTAACTTAAACAAGGTATATTGCATTGTCTCTGCATTATAGTGTCGCTGCATATTTTTGGCATCACGGTGTTGTTGCATATTCTGTGCATCTCATGTCGCTGCACATTTTTGAATCATGATATCGTTGTATATATTCCTTGAATATTGGTGTCACTTCATATTCTCTGCATCATGATGTCGCTGCATATTCTGTGCTTCACGGTTTTGCTGCATATTCTGTGCTTCATGGTGTTGCTGCATATTCTGTGCTTCACGGTGTTGCTGCATATTCTGTGCTTCACGGTGTTGCTGCATATTCTGTGCTTCACGGTGTTGCTGCATATTCTCTGCATCATGATGATATTGCATATTCTCTGCATCATGATGTAACTGCATATTCTCTGCATCATGATGTAACTGCATATTCCTTGCATATTGGTGTCACTGCATATTCTCTGCATCATGATGTCACTGCACATTCTCTGCATCATGATGCTACTGCATTTTCTCTGCATCATGATGTCACTGCATATTACTTACTATTGGTATCACTGCATATTCTTTGAATCTGGATATCTGAATCATGATATCGCTGTATATTCTGTGCATCATGATGTCACTACATATTCTTTGCATCACGATGCCGTTGCATATTCTGTGCATCATTATGCCGCTGCATATTCTCTGCATCATGATGCTACTGCATATTCTCTGCATGCAAAGAATGCTCTCATGATGCTACTGCATATTCTCTGTATCATGATGTAACTGCATATTCCTTGGATATTGGTGTCACTGCATATTCTCTGCATCATGATGCCACTGCATATTCTCTGCATCATGATGCCACTGCATGTTCTCTGCATCATGATGCTACTGCATATTCTCTGCATCATGATGTCACCGGATATTCCTTACTATTGGTGTCACTGCATATTCTTTGAATCATGGTATCGCTGTATATTCTCTGCATCATGATGTCACTACATATTCTTTGGATCACGATGCCGTTGCATAGTCTGTGCATCATGATGTCACTGCATATTCTCTGCATCATGATGCTACTGCATATTCTCTGCATCATGATGTAACTGCATATTCCTTGCATATTGGTGTCACTGCATATTCTCTGTATCATGATGTCACTGCATATTCTGTGCTTTATGTTCTCTGCTTCATGATGTCACTGCATATTCTCTCCATGATCCTGTCGGTACATCAGGCACATATTCAACATTTAGTTTCGGATGAGATGGAGTGGTTCCGAGAATTTAGCTTCGGGGAGGGGAGAGGGGCCGGGGTCTGAAAATAAGACTTCGGGTACCGTTTCACAATTACCAAAATATTCATTATGGAATGAACTTTTACATTTTGTTTTAAATTAAATAACTGTTTAATTAAAAAATTTAGTATTTGTCGTACACCGCAGAACCAAAACATTATGACCACCTGACTAATATGATGTTCGTCTTCCACGTGCCGCCAAAAAACAGCACTTATCTGGCGAGGCATGGGTGCTATAAGATTTCTAAAGGTGTCTTGTGGTATCTGGTACCGACACGTTACCAGCAGATCCTTTAACACTTGTAAGTCACGTGGTTGAGCCGCCGCAGATCGGATATGCTGTTCCAACACAAACTACAGATTCTCGATTGGATTTATGTCTGGGGAATTTGGAGGCCAGGACAATACTTGGAAGTCTTCCTCATGTTCCGCGTATCATTCTTGAACAATCTGGGCAGAGTGACATTAAGCATTAGCCAGCTGAAAGAAGACACTACTAGAGGAATATACCGTTTGCCATGAAAGGATATACCTGGTCTGCAGTGATGTTTAGGTAGGTGGTAGACGTCATAGTTTCTTGCACTTGAATGACTGCACCCAAGGTTTTCCAGCAGAACATTGCCCAAAGCATTACACTTCCTCCACCTGCTTATTTTCGTCCCGCGGTGCATCCTGGTGCCAAAACTGCCCTAGATAAACGACACACACGTACTTGGCTGTCCACATGGTGGAACAGGAAACGCGATTCATCGGACCATACGAAACTTCTTCCAATTATTCAAGATCCAGTTTTCATGCTCGCGTGCCCATTGTAGGCTCTTTCGACGGTGAACCGAGGTTAGCATGGGCACTTGGAGCGGCCTGTGACTACGCAGCCACATTTTTATCAAAGGTTGTTGTTGGGTTGTTTTACCTCTGAGCGGCACTTTTTTGCACACCATGGGCTAAATGGCCAGGTCACATGGACCCTGAAGGCTCAGAGAAGGTTGGGGGAGGGGACCCACTGGAAAAGCTGTTGGGAGACAGATGGTAGCCTCCCGTCAAGGCCATCCAGCGTGTTCTTTAACGTGCACAGGGTATGGCTCTCCCACACACGGGGCCACGACTTAACATCCCATCCGACGGACGGCGGCCTTTCCAAACCCATCGGTGTCCCCTACTGACCGTGGGCAGGGCAGGGAATTTTGCGGAGATAAATCTCAACGCTGACCCAGCTGGGACTCGAACCTGGGAACTACAGATTACGAGCCTGGTGAGCTACCGACTGAGCCACCCCCGCCCCAATTTTTATCAAGGTTCTGTGTGTTGTGATATATTACTCCCATCACTAGCATTCAAATTACGGGTGAGTTGCGCCACAGTATCCCTTCTGTTGGCTCGTACCATAAGGGATAGCCTTCGCTCACCTCTAGCATCGATGAGCCGTGGTCAGCCCACACCTTGCCAGCGGTGGTTTTTCCCTCCTCTAACCACTTTTTGAAGGTACTAACCACGGCTGACCGTGAGCACCCCACAAGCCTTGCCGTCTCGTAAATGATCTGATCCAGTCATCTGGCCATTACAATTTGGCCTTTGTCAAACTCACTTAAGTCTGCTACCTTTCCCCATCTGAAGAATAACAGTATTTAGAATAACACTGTTTAATAGAGCTCAGTATCAGGTGTTATTTATACCATTTCATGACCTTCACACGCGCCGTCGTTTACCTACAGTTGCTTCGATTTTCATAAAGACGCGCTGGTCATAATGTTTAGGCTCTTCGGTGTATATCACGGGCATAAATGAAATTATAGAAAAGCAACAGATTTGGATTTCAAAGAAGGTAGATTAGTTTGAATTTTCGCATAAGACAACCGGATTTTCTGGGGAGGGATCCAGGCCCCCTGCTCCCCCCCTATACGTTCCTCGTTCCTGCGCTACATGTTCTCTGCGTCATCGTTTAGGTGAATATTCTGTATCAGAATTAAATTATAACTTTTATCAGAATGATATCTGATTATCGTAATCTGCATCTGATTATCGTAATATATCATTCTGATAAAAGCATGTTCTGCGCACATGTCAGATCTCTGGGGATCTTTATCGGAGTGCTTACTCTGTGACGCCTTATCAGAATGAAAGCTGTGTGCCCTTTTATCAGAATGCATGATTACCTGAACACTGCTGAAAGTTGCAACGATGGATGGTTACATTTCAAATCCAATGGGAGGGGCGGGGGTTGAAGTGGGTCTGTCAATAGCGTGCCAGGCTCGTAATCTGCTACCAGTGTGAACTTAGTTCCCAAGTTCGAGACCCACAACACTACCCGCCCTGCCCTAGGGCAGTATAAGATAACGTTGGGCTTGAAAAGGCCACCGTCTGTCGGATGCGACGTTAAGCCGTGTCCGTGTGCGCAAACGCCACACCCTGTGCACTTTAAAGAATACGCTGGATGGTCTTGACGGGAGGCGACCATTTGTCTCTCCACAGCTATCCAGTGGGTTCCCTTCCTCCAGTCTTCTATGAGACCTCGGGGTTCTTGTGACCTGGCTATTTAGCTCATGGTGCGCAAAAAATTCCTCTTAGAGGTAAAACAACCTTACAACTAACTTATTTTCCAGTCCCTCCTATGTCCTCTTTTTCATCCAGGAGAGAGTAGAGTTGTTAAAGAGAATCTAAACGCAGAAACAGTGGGGGCGGGGGTGGCTCAGTCGGTAGCGCGCCAGGCTCGTAATCTGTAGTTCCCAGGTTCGAGTCCGAGCTGGTTCAGCGTTGAGAGTTATCTCCGCAAAATTCCCCGCCCTGCCCACGGTCAGTAGGGGACACCGATGGGCTTGGAAAGACCGCCGTCCGTCGGATGGGACGTTAAGCCGTGGTCCCGTGTGTGGGAGACAGCCATACCCTGTGCACGTTAAAGAACACGCTGGATGGCCTTGACGGGAGGTTACCATCTGTCTCCCAACAGCTGTTCAGTGGGTCCCCTCCCCCAATCTTCTCTGAGCCTTCGGAGTCCATGTGACCTGGCCATTTAGCCCATGGTGTGGAAAAAAGTGCCGCTCAGAGGTAAAACAACCCAACCCAACCGACCTGGCCATTTAGCCCATGGTGTGGAAAAAAGTGCCGCTCAGAGGTAAAACAACCCAACCCAACCGACCTGGCCATTTAGCCCATGGTGTGGAAAAAAGTGCCGCTCAGAGGTAAAACAACCCAACCCAACCGACCTGGCCATTTAGCCCATGGTGTGCAAAAAAGTGCCGCTCAGAGGTAAAACAACCCAACCCAACCGTGGACCAGAACCTGGGATCATATTACGAGGATGACTTTTACGACTGAGACAACTTCTTTCCCCCGCGACAATCTGGACGACGAAAGCAGGACCCGATATTGTCGAGCCACATCGTTTCTCTCATCGAGACAACTGAATCCCAGTGCTCCGAAGAGTTCCTCTTCTTTTCCCCTTTGGAATTGCGGATGGTTATTGTGCAGCGTCATACTGTGCTTCTTTCGATTCTCCCGCATCTGAAGTAGCCCGGGGACACAGAGAAAATAGTTCCAGCTTTGTATGCTTTTTTTTTTATTGCGAGACCGATCGCGAACAAAAAACGATCTTTCTTAGACTCTGCAGATGCAAATGGAAATCCTGCTCTGAATAAGATATTTTTGCCCGCATCCACCAAGAGATTCGATAGCGCTACTTGTGACTTCGGTCACGCGCCTACGTCATCGTATGTCACTGAACCGTAATGATTCATGGAAAAAAAGGAAGGTGACGTTTTCTCGTCTTTATATTCCCCAGAAAATCACGTTAAAGACGAGTTTTTACGAGTTTTTGTATTCAAGGGTTGTATTGTGTTGCTTTTCCTCTGAGCTGCACTTTTTTTGCGCAAAATGGGCTAAATGGCAAGGTCACAAGGACCCTGAAGACTCAGAGAGGGTAAGGGGAAGTTAGGCATAGCCGTTAGGAGACAGATTGTAGCTTCTCTTATGGTCATCAAGAGTGTTTTTTAACGTGACTGGGTATGGCTTTCCTGTACACGGGATAAGAATTAACGCCCCCTCTGGCAGACGGCGGCTTTTCCATGCTCATCTGTGTCATCTCATCAAGTGTTCATCTCATCAAGTGTTTCATCTTCATCAAGTGTGTTCGTCTCATCAAGTGTTTCATCTTCATCAAGTGTGTTCATCTCATCAAGTGTCTGTCCCTTTGCTAACCAAGGGTAAGGAGTTTTAAGGAGATAAGTCTCAACGTAGGAACAGTTGGGACTCGAACCTGGGAACTGCAGATTATATTACGCGCTACCGACTAAGCGAACCTCACCGAATTCGTTTCAAGAAAATATAATTGATCTCTATCCACTTCAAATGATCATGCTTTGTTCATATCATGACAATTTCTATTTTTGTTTCTGTTGTAAAGTTTGTTTTAAATATCAATAATTATTAATTTCTGTGGCCTTGTGTAGAGGAATGTCTCGTTCCAAAGGATGTAAATGAACAACATGAATGTCAAATCATGTCTTGCGCACGAGCTGTCATGGATTCTTAATACCATCAATGCTAATGCACATTTTGTCTATCTTTACCACATAGCACCTTTGTCACTTTTATCGGAATGAATACTTCGTACATTTAAATCAAAACATACAATTCAATTTGAATTCAATTGTAAATAATTAACATGATTCCAACTATGATTCCTTAAATCATTGTTTTAATTTCCTTGTATTGGCTCATTAATCTTCAACGATATATTTGTTGTTGAAAAAAAGTAAAATAAATTATACAATAATCTGTAATATCCGTGATTACAATACAGGGGTAACAATTATGAATAAATGTTCCATACAAAATTGTGCAATCTTGTAATATCGTAATTTGACAAGTTGTATAATGTCATAAGATCTAAATAATTATTCATATGTTCTGTAGATTTTGATATCTCCAAGTTTTTATCTCCAGTGTAAATAATATTATGATATGAAAGTTTATCTATATTTTACCGCTAAAGCTCGAAAGCCGTTAATGTGCACATTACCTAGCTAATCTGCAGATTAACTGATTTGCTCCGTTAACGTGCGGAATCAAGGGTTTTCCGCATTTTACCTAGGTAATGTGCACATTAACGGCTTCCGTATCGTTAAAGTTCAAAAGTTTGTTTCTCTCATAGTGGTGAATCTCTTGAATATGAATCTTCGTGTCACGTGATTCACTCGTCCGCATTATAAAAAACGCCCCGGATGAGCGGAGGCCAAGTGAGAACGAATCGGTAAAGTGATTCATTCTTGATAACGAATCACTAAAATGATTCGTTCTCACTTGGCCTGCTCATTTTGGGGCCTTTTTTATAATTCGGACGACTGATTCATGTTGACAGAGGGATGACCCTGGTTTCAACTCTACTCTCGGACACTAGATAAATAACATTATGTTAATTTAAGCATACAGAAACATTCCTGTTGTTCCAGCAAAGATCTTATTTTTACTTTAACGAGTGCCTAGTAGGTAATGTGCAGATTATCCAGGTAATTTGAGAAATGAAACAATTTTCCGCACGTTAACGGATCACCCTAGTTAATCTGCACAATACCTAGATAATCTGCAGAATAACTGATTTCTGCACTTTAGCGGTAACATATATATATTGAAACAATAATTCTTCAGTGAAGTTCATTTTTCCACCTCCAACGTAACGATAAATAACCGATAAGACTACCGATACTGTTGAATTTCAATGAATTTTTAATGCAATAACTTCTGCTGAGCTCATTTCGAAATCTAATTCGGAAGCATCCAAATGCTACTTGATGTAAACCACAATTCCACCAGATTTTTTAAAGTGTCGACGGTTAAAAGATCCTTTGTATCCCTTTATATGGTATGAAGAAGTTCCATAGTCAGGTATACTAATCTCTTACACTGGTTTGTAACGTTTTTATAACATGAATAATTGTAATTGTCTTTAACTATTTTTCAGCTGCTGAATTCTGATTTGCCTTAAAAAATGGAAAGCATGTCAAGTTTTTTTGTCATTGGTCATTTTGTCTCCTATTAAGATCTTCCTATACCAACACCTCCAGACAACTGGGAGTTTACAATGGACAATGGATATTTTACTTTTTTGTGGCTGGCAACACTGATTGCCAAGTGGGAGAAAACATATAACCGTAACCTAACCTCAGACCGCCATTTTTGTTGTTTTCATTGTAGGAGAAATACGTTCTGTACGTTGAAGAATTAATTTTGGCGTTCAAATGGAACAAAGGCAACGTCGCGGATGTGTTAATGGGCCAGATAAGTTTTGTTATTTGTGTGTGGAAATTATATTTTAAAATCCCAGAGTCGTTCTTTCACAAAGATTGTGAAGAAAGCCTATATCTTGTATTTTGGATGTCATGTTGGAGATCAGGACAAAATATGGGCTCCACATGTGGACTATATTTCGTGCTTTGTTGGCCTGAGTGAACGGTTGAAAGGTAAGATAAAATCCATGCTCTTTGCAGTTCCAATGGTTTGGCGTGAGCCAACTAGTCACTTGCATCATTGCTATTTTTGTTTAACTAAAGTGTCGGGCTTTTCAAAAAAGAACAAAAGCAAAATACAATATCCAAATGTGCCTTCAGCTATAAGGCCAATTCATCATGGAGAAGATCTTCCTATACCAACATCTCCACCTAACTGGGAGTAGATGGATTCACATTCATCAGAGGAAGACTTTGAGGCACATACAGATCCTGATCCTACATACACCCCTATAAAATTAGACGAGCCTCATCTGATTCAGCAAAATGAACTAAATGATCTTGTTCGAGACCTAGGATTTTCCAAACAACAAGCTGATGATTTTTCTTTTGGCCAAGGGAACCAGAGTTTCTCTGTTCAGAAAGAGAAACCTGGCTTTATCTGCTTATTTCGAGATGCAAGATGGTTTATATTTCTGCATAGATATTTCAGGGTTGTTGGAAGAAACTGGAACAACTCAAGACCCTAAGGAATGGAGTCTATTTGTAGATTCGTCAAAATTCAGCTTAAAAGCTGTCCTTTTGCATAAAGGAAACCAAACACCTTCCATTCCAATGACACACACTGTAGGAATGAAGGAAACTTTGAAAAAATGTAAAAAATACTCACTGCTATAATATATGACTAGTTTAAGTGGACAATATGTGGTGACCTAAAAATCCTATCTCTCTTGCTCGGGCTTCAAGGAGGTATGTGAAGTATAAGCTTCTATTGACTTCTCTGATGTTCTGCTTCCACCACTACACATCAAACCGGGGCTTATGAAAAACTTTGCGAAGACTATGGACAAAACTGATAAAGGGTTTTTGCACTTGAAGGAAAATTTTGCAAAATTCATTGATGCCAAACTCAAAGAAGGAATCTTTGTTGGTCCTCAGATCAGGAGGATGCTGAATGATATTCTTTTCGAAAAAAAACTGAATATGAAGGAGCACGCTGCATGGAAATCTTTCACATCTGTGGTCCAGGGTTTTCTGGGGCCGAATGTCTTTTAAGATCCATTTCTTGCACTCGCATCTCGACTTCTTTCCCAAGAACTTAGTGGATGTCAGTGATGAGCAAGGGGAAAGATTTCACCAGGATATCCGAACCATGGAGGAGAGATACTAAGGCAGGTGGGACCCAGCAATGATGGGTGACTACTATTGGTTCTTGCAGAAGAAAGATACCTCAGCAATAAAACACAGAAATAAACTTCTTGTAAGTATAAAAGATCCTTACCCATGTTTTCTTATTTTGTGTTTCAATATTATTTCATTTGATACTTTATATTCAGTGGTCTATAACTAGGATGTTTATAATTTGTTTCACTGTAATCGTGTAATTAATTAAAGAGTTTTATTTTGCAATTTAATAAAATAGTCACATTTATTTTCATTTCCCAGATATGCGTATTCATTGAAATTTGAAATACCTCAATCCGTAATTTAAAAAAAAACTGTACGAGCTGTAAATTTTTCAGAGCCATATTTGAATTCAGCTCCGTGAAATTAGTTAAAAGCATTCTATTTGATCAATGTTATAAAAAAAATTTCTAATGTTTTTGTTGTCTAAATTTGTTGTCTAATGTTATTGCATCTGGTTTGTAATTAATGCTTCCTATTAACGCCAAAAACACACCAAATGTCGCTCGTAAACGTTTAACATTCAATGCAATGAAAATAATTCCCGTTTTAAAATCCGATGGATCAACTTAAGTCCTTAAAGGCAAATATATATGTAGCCGGTGTCCTTACATTTGCTGGTTGGAAAAATAAACCAACATAGAAAGACGAAAAATGCCCTTTGAAGAGCATAATTTGACATTATACAGGTATGATGTTCATCATCGTGTCGCTGGTTATTCTTTGCATCATTGTGTCGATCATGGTGTATCATGGTGTGGCTGAATATTATTTATCATTGTGTCGATGCTTATGCTGTGTATTATTGTGTGGTTGAAAATTAATAATATGCTCATCATCGTGTCTGTGCATTATTCTCTACATCATCGCGTGCGTTTTTGCGTCGCTTATTCTTTGCATCATTGTGTCGATGCATATTTTCTGAACTATCGTTTCGTTGAATATTCCATGCATCACGATGTCGCTGAATATTCTGTGCATTATGGTAGCATAATTTATTTGCATCATAGTGTAGCTAAATATTTTATGCTTCATGGTGCCGCTGAATATTCTGTGCATCGTGTTGCTGAATATTCTGTGCATCATGGTGTAGCTGAATTTATTTGCATCATGGTGTCGCTGAATTTATTTGCATCATGGTGTAGCTGAATTTATTTGCATCATGGTGTAGCTGAATTTATTTGTATCATGCTTCATGGTGCCACTGAATATTCTGTGCATCATGGTGCCGCTGAATATTCTGTGCATCGTGTTGCTGAATATTCTGTGCATCGTGTTGCTGAATATTCTGTGCATCATGGTGTAGCTGAATTTATTTGCATCATAGTGTAGCTAAATATTCTGTGCTTCATGGTGTCGCTGAATATTCTGTGCATCGTGTTGCTGAATATTCTGTGCATCATGGTGTAGCTGAATTTATTTGCATCATAGTGTAGCTGAATTTATTTGCATCATAGTGTAGCTGAATATTCTGTGCTTCATGGTGCCGCTGAATATTCTGTGCATCATGGTGCCGCTGAATATTCTGTTCATCGTGTTGCTGAATATTCTGTGCATCATGGTGCTGCTGAATTTATTTGCATCATAGTGTAGCTGAATATTCTGTGCTTCATGGTGTCGCTGAATATTCTGTGCATCATGGTGCCGCTGAATATTCTGTTCATCGTGTTGCTGAATATTCTGTGCATCATGGTGCTGCTGAATATTCTGTGCATGATGGTGCCGCTGAATATTCTGTGCATCGTGTTGCTGAATATTCTTTGTATCATGGTGTCTCTGAATATTTTGTGCACCATCCTGTCACTGAATATTACGTGCATCCTTGTTTCGGTGCATAGACTGGAACATCTTGTCATTGAATATTCTGTGCTTGATTGTGCCGATGCATATTCTTTTCATCATTGGCTAATTGCGAGGAGCTTCTCATGTTTGAGATGCACAGCCGAGGAAAGTTACAATTAACAAAAATCCAAAACCACGTTTCTTAATCTTATTGTATCGCATTTCGTAAAATAACACTCTTATCATAGATAGTCCAACCATGCGCAGTTCAGGATAATTGCCAAATGTGAAGAATGCATCCTGTTACTGCGTCCCCTGCAGTAAATCATCAAAACGTCAGTCACGAAATCACGAAATGCGTCCAGCATCGATCATCATTCTCTAAAGCACTTTTTTTGTCTATCAGTGCAATAAAAGGAATTTCACGCAAGTTCAGATTCAGTCTTCAGACTGTCGAGACGCTTTTTCTGTCCCTGTCTGAGAGTTTTAAGATTCCATTCCATCCAGACAGAGCCTTACACTCCTCCAGACAAAAGACTTAAAAAGAACAAAAGGAGAGTTCTTCAACCGTTTGGGGTGTGGTGGCGTGCTGGGAGAGGTCATCACGTGACTCGTGTCCTCTTTTCTAACCTGCCAGCCCCTTCCTTGTCTTCGTCGAGCGAAGAGACCGCTCAAGTGAAAGGTTCGGCCTTCGAAGGCGCCTCAACAATTCGCCATTCTCGTGACGACCATCAGATCTTTCATGTTCTTCTCTTTCCTTTTTTTTCCGCTTTACTTTTAG